>JAQQAF010000006.1:12927500-14127500 GCA_029747655.1 Ensete ventricosum
GGTCATGAATGATGAGCAGGCGGCCACCATGGCTTGTCGAACACCAAATCGACTCAACAACAAAAGCATCCATTACCATTTGTGAGTAGTGGTTCCATTCTTTTTCCCTCCAATCTCTGATAACACATCCTAGTGGTTAAGACTCATCAAGTTTGTCCATCAAATTTTTTGTATGAAGCAATGAGTTGTTTAAACCAGCATCATATAAAGGAAGATGAATCTTAGTAAACACCAGAAAACATTCAGATATCAAATTTTTCACAATAAATTTCTTATCTATGATCACCTCTTACCCAAACTTTTGGCACAAGTAACGGAATGACAATAGAAACTTTTAGAGGCATTGTTTTGTTTTGTTTTCAGGTCTAAATTGCATGCATGCATCGACTTCTCATAATCTCTAACAGGAAAACCTTTCTGTGGAAAGGGGGAGGAGGAGGAGGAGGCGCAGTGGAGAAGATGAAGAAGAAGCCGCAGCAGAGAGAATAACGTGAAGATGCGAGCGATGTGGAAGCGAGAGAAGGAGTGTGTGCGCGCGCGCGTCACGACGGTGGAGAGCGATGACAGAGAGAGAAAGGCTTCTTCGTTTTGATGCAGAAGAATACTACTACCGCTAACTATATATGTATATATATAGTTAATTGAGTTCACGGATCCGAATGACATGGAGCAAGTCGGGCTTTGCCTACATGATTAAAAAAAAAGATTATTAGGAGAAGAGGCACCATCGCAAGCTTCAATCATCGGACCAGAGGAAGTGGCCCATGGCGTCCTTCCTCTTCTGAGTAACGTCTCCCGTGGACGGCAGGCCGTACTCCTTGAGCAAGAGATCGAGCTGCACCTCGTCCATCGACTCGTACTGCGCCTTGGTGTACCTGGGATAGTGCAGCGGCATCTTAAAGTACCCTGCGGCGTTGTGCCAGTGTCCCCCTCCCCCCCTGCACACCGGCGGCCTCGTCGCCTCCGCAGATGGTTTCACGTCCGGCGTGGTCGACGCCACACCTCTGCCCGGGCACATTCTCTCTCTCTCTCTCTCTCTCTCTCTCTCTCTCGTGCTCTCTGCTTTTATACGGTGAACGAGTAACCGTGAGAGAGAGAGAGAGAGGGGCCACTAATATAGGGGAAGGGTGGTTTCGTAGCTGTAGGAATCCGAAGCTTCCTCTATCTCGGCTGCTTCCCCCCTTTCCCGGGTTCTCCAGAGGCTTCCGGGGGCAGGTTTTGTTTGCGTGCCAGAACGCGATCCCTGTTCTTTTCGATCATTGATCTAATCACACGGTTGGATCTGGATGAGACGTGCCGTGCAGGGGGAGGATTCGGCTTCGTCATTCGGTTTTTTTTTTTTTTTGGTCGCTGGAAGCTTTCGTATTAGCTTCTTCGGGAACGGCACGAGGGCGTGAGGCATCAAAACCTGCATACAGGCAGGCAGGCAGGATCACCAGCTTGTGGTTATGAATCAATAATTGGAAACGCGAGAATCATCAGAGCTTTCTTTCTATGCTTTATTTACTATCACTTGTATGCTTTACTTACTATCACTTCAATCAAAAGAAACGCATGCGATCGTCACAATAGGTAGAGAGATCATCAGACGCGCCAGAATCTGCTGGACTTCTACGCTTTGCTACCACTTTAATCAACCTTTCTGCAACAAATAATGCGACAAGAGTCAGTGTATGAACATATAATGCAAGTTTATTTGATTGGATTTATCGTTGAATTTTTTTTTTCCTTTTTGGTACAGCCGTAATACAGCATCCACTTATATAATAAATGTATGAACAGAGACTGCAAGTTTGTACAGAGATCAACACTTTTTAGCTAACATGGACCTGTCATTCATATGTTGCAGTAAGAAAGAAATTGGCTTTATGTAGATAACAGCTACAATGACAACATCATCATGGAGAGAGAGGCGCAAAAGGTCCAAACCATTTGCGATCGATCAGCTCATGAACCTCTTCCCGCCATTCAGTTTTGTCTCAGGACAATATCACTTCGTCAAACCATGTAAACTAACAAAGTGCAAAACTCAGTCAGAGAATCGATCCATGTTATTGGACTCGGCAACCTTGTTCTTCAGCCCTGAGGAGGAAATCCTCTGTAGACAAACACATAATAAACAAAAGAGTCAATTACAACTGACTACAGGAAATCATCACCAATTTGTTTTAAAAGGCATACCTCCCTCGCGTCGCGTAACCGCAGTAGTTCCAATCTCTCAGATGGCCTCAAGTTTAACGGATTGATGAGCTGCTAGACATGAAGAATGTTAATATACTAATACTATCATGTGACCTGTGAAAATTCAAGGGTACTACAACACACAAATACCCAGAAACTGAAACGTTCAGGATCCTGCGGCTTAGGTATTCCTTCAGTTTCAAGAAGTTCCAGTTGCCTTGATCTTCTACCTTGGAAAAAAATTGATGGAATCAACCAATTTGTGTTCGAGAGAAACAGGGCAATGAGACGAGAAAATACACTAGGTAAAGCTACCACTGTGGTCGGACATATGCAATGGGCAGTAGGAACCTAGCAATACACTGTACATCTTAAAATTAAACAATTAAACATCAACTCTGCTGACCCTAAATGTTTAGAAGATGAAAAACATGATGCTTAAACTCTCTGCCATTTACCAATAGTTGGTAGGGAAACTGTAATCACTTCAGTGTGAATTACTAGACTCTTGATAGTTTGGTGAGCCTGATGCAGAATGCAAAGTGTTATATGTCAGGCATGCATATTGGACTCAATAGAGTACCTATTCTTGTAACTTCTCTTGCGCGCTTGATCCATGATTTAGTCAATTCTGCTGCTCCACCGGCCATTTGCCGTATCTGTTGATAAGCCAACAATAGACAATCAATGTGACAGGTGCTTGTGCATGGCATGATCTATCTATGTGTGCCTGTCTAGTCCACAAGATCTTCTCTGCTGTAAATTGCTTAGATATGAAAGAGAGGTTAGTCTGATCAAAATTGATTTGTTAGATTAGACCAATATCAGAGAAAGGTAATGTGCATTTGCGCATCGAGATGATAATCATATAGATTTGCAATTCTTTAGTCTAAAACATGAATGTATAATAAAAGAGACAAGCCAAGCACGAAGATTGGCACTATAGTGTCGGAAACTAACACCAAATTAGTCAAGAAATAACAGTCTAGGACTACAGACTTGTGATGATCTTGCAACCCTATATATATAACAAAGTGTTAATATCTAGAACCAAACATCAAAATTAGCCACCTCACAATCAGTACTCAAACAACAATTTACAGGTTATTTAGCTGATATCACAAGTAAAAATAGGAAAAATTATTGTTTCGAGGAATCCACTGGGTTTAATAGCTTGTTGCTTCGATGTATAGCAATGGCCAATCTACTGCATATTCTAATAGTTTTAAGTAACTTGCAAGGCAACCCTTTTTAACCAAAAGAAAAAAGAAGCAATTACATGATTGGGCAGATTACATTACAAATATACTGACCATGTGTATCTATATTGAGCAGAACTCTAACAACTTGTATTTTAATTTTGCATAAGATAGCAACTCACTCAAGGACAGATGGGGAACAAAGATGTTTTTGCGGTGTCCCCAATTAGTGAAAATGTCCATTAAGCTCTAATTTATTAGAAAACGATCGTTCTTGTCTATACATAAGCTTATAGCAAGAAAACAGGGTGGATGAATAAAGGTACAATTTACTCAAAACATAAAATCATATTTACTTCTGGAACCAAACATAGCTACTGTAACGAAATCATGAAGTCACCTAATTCAAAAGTCCTATTTGTTAAAGAAGAAATATTCTGTTGTCAGATATTGAAGGAAGTTATCAAAGGATCATGTCATGCTTACATCCTCCCTCTCTTGGGAATGTTCTGGTGGAAGTGTATCCTGAATCCATTCAACTTCTGCAACACGATACCTGTGATGATTTATGAATAACAATTACCCCCTACCTGAATGCACACTTATATAGAGTAGCTTGGAAAGTTAAAACAATTCACAAATGCTAAATCAAGTCTGGACATTACTCACCCATCTTGATCCCATGACCGTAAGATACGAAACCGCCTTCGTCCTTCTACCTAGATACAATTACATATCTCAACATTAGTTTAGAACATGTTTAATCTGAACTAATCTATTCTAGATTTTTAGTAGCCTAAATCAGGCCTAAACTAGTCATCCTTCTAGCTGTGCAGTTAATACTATTAAGCATTGACCATATTGCAGCAGCTTACAATAAGAAATATGTTCCACATCTTTCTCTGTCCCCGTAGCCTACTACCGTGAGCTATACAGCATGAAGAAGTGAACTGAATATGGTAATCATGGACTTCACAGAATATCACTGAACATGCTCCTAGGTCACAATCCACTCTCTCTCATTCAAATCATTGATGGAGCCACAGATCTTGACCAACCAAAATTCTCAGACTCTTCTTTAAATCTGGTAGTGTAAGTTCCCATAGCATTGTTCTACTGACTATGTAGGGACACAATAATGAAAAAATTGGAAAAAGTGTACAACTAAAAAGAGGGCCACAACTGGGGGACCATGACCAACTAACAACAACAATATCAATTTATGGCTTAAATTATGGTTGATAAAGCATATCAAATAATTAGATATATCAAATAAAGGAAATAATCTTGGTGAACAACACACAGAGAAATAATATATTTGAGGGGTTGTATTATATTCTTGGTACAGTACATTATGGCATTCCAATTGTCAGTGAACATTTGAGATTTATTATAGCCAAATCCTAAGATCATTGTCATGTATTCCATGAACTGGCTTTAATCTAGAAAAACCAATTATTATATTTCCCAGAACTATACAAATTATGCTAATACTTAACAATGTCTTGCTGATTAGCATTTCCAAGTAATCCTTATTTTTATGAGTTCCTTGACCCGACTCAAGGTACTTTTGTGTGCCAAAACTATTGTATACCACCCTGATCACTGAATTTTGGATCCAGTTTCCTCACTGTCACTCAATTAATATAAACATACCAACTAACAAATTTCAGACATTCCTATAAATTCCACAAACGTAATGTTTATATAATTTTAGTTCTACTGCCATTGTTATTGACACAATTAGATGTGCAGTTAATAACTAAGTGAGACTAAGTATTTACCTAAGGTAGCAATTTAAATGTATTTACCTAAGGCAGGAATTAAGTAATTTTAAACCAGGAAATAATTTTCAGATATCAACCATTATAGGTCCCTTTCTGGGCTGTTGCAATTTTCAGATATCAACCATGCATGATATGTCAAGGGAAAATTCAATAAAATTGTAGACAAACTGGTATGCTCCAATACAGTGTGAAATATTGCATACGGTGTGGTGATACACCACAATGCTTGAATCAATAATTTGAATGCATGGAAGTAAAAAGACCCAATCCTAAGTCCTACCTACTATAAACCAAGTTGCATACCATGACCCATACCCATACCACAATCCAGAATGTTCCACATTCCATTGAACCACCACATGAAGTGTCAACACATGATGAAATGAAGGACATGGTTAAAATAGTGCAATCATAGTGACATAAAGTGGATAAACATAACTGGTTTAGAATGAGCAAATAAAATTGGAAAGAGAAAAGGAAACAATTTGTTTAAGAGACCTCAAGGCACACAATGCAATACTACCTCCAAATAAAACCGGCCATCTGGAAGTGGTTCACACCTATCAAATTATTAAAGCAAATTATACTTTAGGGAAGCCAATGAGGCACATTATCAAATGGTTACAACACTGAATAAGCAGCATAAGATCAGAAGAGAAGCAAAACTTACTCAATAATTTCTACTTCACAAGCAAAATCAGCAATTGAACTTGTTGAAGGATCAATGCCAACCTGCCAGTTACGCCAGAAAATAAATGAACAAAGAAACCAGAAATTATTGTTAAAGAAAGGCTAGGAACAATGCATAACCATTCCCATCCGATGATTCCCTTCCATTATTCTCCTCACAAATAAATTGTGAAGGAACTTAGTAAGATAAAAGAAGAATTATTATAAATAACAAAACAAAGGCTTCAAAAAGACATTAAAACTCATTTATCTAAAAGTTGAAAAATACTAAACCATGTGTCTAGTCTTAGGCCGACCAGGATAACAGTGTAACCTTTCAAGATCACAATAGCCTACAACTTCATTAATACTGGCTCCACCACTAAAAAAATAAATTTGTCATGCAGAAAGGCATGACAAGCAATGCAATTCACCTTTATAGACTTATTATTAAATAAATTATGAAAATATTCATTGATTAAAAATTGTGAATGTGAGACATTAGATAGAAAAGTCCCTCTCAGCATCAATGCATCACGGACCCAAACCAAAACCTTATAAAAATGCTGGCCGATAGATATGCCACTAACTGAAGAACTACAAGTAACTCCCAACTTATTGGAGTCCTCCTAACTTCTTACAGGTTTTTTGTTTTTCACAAAAAAGATGCTTGCTCCGATGCTGTTTGATCCACAGGTTGCATTCTAGAGAATAGTTACAATGAACAGTTCGAAATCAAACAAGAACAGAGAGCTTCTCAGTCCTATTATCGTATATTTTTCTTGGAAACCTACTAGGCTCCAAGCATTTGTAGTGGAAGTGCTGTGAGGAAGCTGTTGATCTTAAGTCGAACATATCCTTCAACTGCATCTCCTTGCTGAGCAGCATGACCAAAGCTCATGTTTGCCACAACCTGAAAAGTCTGTTTTCACAGATTAATATATCTTGTGGGAAAATTAAAAAGCGAATCATGACATTCAACGTGAAGAATGCATATGATACAATGAACATGTACTCAAAGTAAAGGACCACAGAGACCACTTTAGTTATCTCCAACTTCGTCAAGAACCTGCGGGCAAATTACACCCTCCATGACCAGTTATAGTCTTCACAGCACAGCTGGCCGTAGCAAAGTACAACTGCTATTTCTGCACACGTCACAACGAGGATGATGAAGACGATGAAGGGATGCCATTATGTAATAAAACTGGTTCAGCCACATGGAGGTCAGGATGAACAAAAGTGCAATAAGAACAGCATCAAAAGGTTGTGTATCCCACCACCAATTAGCATAGTAAACAAAAGGCTGCATAAACCAAGATTTCTGAGGTATCTGCCTGGGGATCTTGTTTGTCTTCCCTGGATCTTCAAGAGCTGGCCTTTTGTAGCCAATATAGCTCGTAACACACCAGAGGAACATATATGCCAAATCATAATAATAGTCCTAAAGGGAACTACACCAGATGATACCCGGGTTGATGAGCTAACTATCTTGATAGCTTTCAGTTTGGCCCAACCACTGGCCAAAATGCTCGAGCCGGAAGTTAACAGTAGTACACTCATCAACCCTTATAAGGCAATCATATGTTCCCACATTTCTAATGTGGGACTAAGGGGTGTTACATTCTCCCCAACTCATATACTTGACGTCCTCGTCAAGGTCAAACATATCCCAGATCGAACCCTAGCATGGTACATGTGAGGCGTAGCCCAGTGGTGGCTCCACGCTGTGTCGAGTTCAGAGCACTCGGGAGTTCAGATGCACTCCATACACACAGGTAGCCCTTTCGTACTCGGGTCCCCTCACCATGCCCGAATACTAGGTCAGCTCTAATACCAAATGTCACGACCCGGGTTGATGAGCTAACTATCCCCAAACAAGAGCACTCAGCACAAAGAAAATAGCAAAAACAATGCCAGGAAACATAAAAGCAGTGTTTAAGGTGATCCTCTTCAATTCCAAGCCCGTGAACATTTACGGAGGCAAGCTGAAGAAAATCCAGGAAATAGGCCCATAAAAACCCACAGGAGAACCATAGCAGTCATCAGACCTCCGTGGCTGGAGGGAGAGAGAGCCTAGAAGTGCAAAAATCATAGTGGCCAAAGTTATCACAAAGAATTGAACTCTGGTTCCTACATAAACACAAAGAAGCCCAAAGTTAATTGGCAGTCTAAAGACATGACCATGTAGTTGTTGGCAGCTACCCCTTGGGGTGTATTGCTACCAGGCATTATTTTAATGTCTGCATTTCATTAGAAACTTTAGGGTTCTTATCATCCCAGTCGCTATAGTCATGCTTCACACTGTTCACAAGACCAAAGATGATGGAAAAACTCATTAATCAACTTATTCCGAGGAAGCAGACGAAAAGAAATTTATATAGGCCATCATCCAATATACAACATTAAATTAACATGTGAGAAATGTAATCACTTGTACGATCTAATTTGAATGAATCTTATTCAGTACAAAAGTGATATGAATGTATCATTTATGGCCCAGGCTAACCATTCACAAAGAATCAGTTAACAGTTCAAAAAACTGCCAAATTTTGGAAACACTGTTCGAAAGTACTTAAGATTAATTAGAACAGATATAGATCATGATAGAAATGAGATGACTCAGGTAAAACAGAACAAACATACATATATAGAAGTCAAAACATATAGACAATAGAGAGATTAATATGGGTGTAGATAGGAAAACCAATTCTGAAACAGCAATTAGCCAAGGTAGATAAATGATATTATTCTCTTGTTGCTACAGACAACAATTGTAGCTCTTTTGTTATTGAAAAAGGCTTCAGATTCTCTTACATCCAACGCCATACAGAAAAATCGTAGCAGGAATGCCTATTAAACCATTAACATAGAACTGTCATTGGTCTTTGCTATTCTAGGAAAAGGATATCAATGTTGGACTTTTTATTTCCATTCCAGTCACATACAGTATAATTGTTCACTATAGAATGGCTTAAAGCTGCAGCTCATACAAACTACTGATATTTTAATAAACAAAATATTACTCATATTGTAGAAAAGTTTATATAAAGCCAAGCAGCCGACTGGAAGACACTCATAAATCAATCAGAGAAGAATAGTTACTGCTGAAACTAAACAAGACAGTAATATAAATTCCACTGCTTGGAGGTTTAGAGATCAATCTTTCTGCGTTCTTATTTAATATGCATTTGCAAAAGATCACTTAATTCTATATCTTTGTTTTCTTATATCTCCAAATTTATCACATAATATTTCAGCAAGATTTGTGCAGTAGTTGTCACTCATTTAAACTTAACAGCAAAAAAGTTTCACCATGCTGTATCTCTGCAGTACAATGACAGCAAGATCATGTTTCAAACTTGTGACTGCTATAGCCAGCATGAAGCTAGACATTGCCAAAAGAACCTATTGGACTGTCAAGCTGAACGAACATCAGTACCTGGTTGGAACTTGGAACCACCTCAAAGCCAACAAGATGAGCATCCTCGGATTCTGGATTTTATGGTACATAACTTTGAAACTGAAGTGGTTACTAATGTAAGGTTACCATCTTTGCTCTGTTCAAGGCAGCTGCATATTATCTATGTAGCAAACAAGCCAAAAATTTTTGTTGATTAATGTAATAACTTACTTTATACCCAACATGGAAACTATGTTCATAGCTTGGAGCTTGGCTTCCACCTCTTTGCCTTGGAACTGCAACAGGAAGATTGTCAAGAATCCCATAAAGTGAATAAGAAGCACGATGATAGTATCTCATCACAGAAGAAAATTATGAATCTTATAAACCAATGAAAAGAAGCTTGGAGATTGAAACAAGCTTGGTGATAACCAGACCCCATAAGCTAGATATAAAATGGCTATGTAAACTTTAAGTAATGAACTTTATCCTGAGTGAACACATTTTTTCAGACAACACTCATCATCACTCTCCACCATAAAGTTCTTAGCAGCTTCAGAGCTAAGTTTTGTTCGACAGGGTATTTTGAAACTTTCATCCATTCTCATTTTCAACTGAGGATTGAATCATGCACATGGAATAAAGGAGGTTGACTAAGCAAAATTTAATATCTTTCCCTTTGGTATTTTGGTGTTATCAAGAATAAAACTCTAAAAAATACATGATATTCCACCAATGGTAATTTACAAAAGATTAGTTGTTTATCAAACAGAAAAAGAAAGCAAGTATTTACTGTGTAAACAGAATTTCAATGCGAACACAATGAAGGACCTCCCCCAAGTTCTCGGCACTCTCAGTATCTTGGGAGGCTTACAGTAATTCAAAAAACATTAATTATTGGCAACTGTGTCTCCATCAATGAAAGTTTGTTCACTTTGACCTGAAGCTAGTCATTGTGTAAGAAAACAAGAATAAGCAACAGTAACATTTAATCAATTCAGGAGCCAGTGAAAGTTTTCTTGCAGATAACGAAAATAAAAAAGCATTACATGTTCTAGAAACAGCCATGGTTTAAAGTACAAACTTAACAGAAAGACAATGAGGAAAGAGATAAAACTTGTTTGGAAGTTAACACAAGAAAGTAGCAAGTTTTCATCACATTGTACATTTTCTAATACTTCACAAATAAAAGGCAATGCCTTGATCACCTGTTAGATTAAATCATATTGCGTCTAACATCAAGCTGAATGCTCAAGACAGAAACCAATTTAGGACAAAACTGCATGCTATTGCTGCTAAACAAAATATATTCCAGATCTGTTAGGATTCTATCAGTGAACCAAGAAGAACTCATTGCAAATTCTCATTCCAATATTAATTATGCAAGGCCAATACTTTTTCCTTACTGATTCTTATTAGGCAATATAAGTCAACAGCCCACTAAACTAAAATAGATAATTCTTTGGCCGCTAGATCATCTTGACTTGAACGTGACCTGAGATATACCAACTCAAAGGACTTTATTAGAATATTGTCATGTATAAGATGAAAATACAATGACTACCTAATCATAGTATGAAAAAGATCTAACATAAATCTAATAAGGCCGGAACGTAATGTAGACTCGAGTTAATCTGAACTCCTTTTCCTAAATCAGCTGCATCATGATCTCAAGGCAGTAGTTGAAATATGCTTCAACAACAACAGTTTTTGTAAGATCTAGCTCATTGATCGAACTTTCCTTTTTTTTCAAACTTCTCATTATGAATTTAAAGTCTTCAATTGTGGTTAGACATGGAAATGAACAATTTTATGCGAATAACAAATAGTATCACCCAGTTTTGACACTTTATTAATATGGTCAAATCATCACATCAAATATTACAAGAATAAAAGTCGAAACCATCATGGATTATGAACTAATAATCACTAACAAACTAGCTATTAGAGCCATGTTTGGAATGGGATACGTAAACAAGGAATATAAAATGGAATTGGCTTGGAGAACTACTACTTTGATCTAATATTTGTTGTAATAGATTAAGGTTTGAACACGAAAAGTGGGAACGACCAAACAACGCAACTCTTTGCTAGAACGCCTATTGTAGCCGAGGATACTGTCGGAAAAAGGATAGAAAAGAATATTCCAGCCATCCTATGGAATTCTCATTCCATACTGATAGGGCATATTTTGACCCGTCTAACATATACTTCTACATCACCTTCCAAAAGCCAAGTAGACACGGTCGACTCAGCTCAAATCAAGGTCTCAGGAAGAAGCGCTGCACCGAACCACCGCTCAAGGGGCTAGGCCCAGGCCACATCCCCTGCCTCCACCTCAGGGTTTCTTCGTACGTCCCCTACACAGTAGGAGGACCTGTTTCAACTCAGATGACGACCCATGAAAGGATCGTGCCTACTGCAGATACGCAATAAAAGCAACCAGCACAACAATCAGAATTGACAGACAGGTCGGGGGTTCAGCCACCTACCAGTGTACGGTGCCGACCTACCACCCACGTGCATTAACCCACTTCGTACAATGTTTGCTTCCCCAGGTAGTATAAAAAGTGCCTAGGCAAATAAGCAAAAGACCTTCTTCAACACTAAGCATACTACACATAACAATCCACCTAGTTGACTTGACTATCGGAGGGGGCCAAATCGGGGCAGCACATCACCCCCCCGACTGCGGCCTTGGCGTAGGCATCGACAATCGGAGAGCCAACTGAGGAGCGGAAGGACGCACTCGCAAAGAGGGAAGTTTTGCTCACGGAGGCCAAACAAACAAGGTTCGCGACCAAAGATGAGCAACTCCCCTCAGAACATCGCAACGGACCCTGAGCGGCTGCAGCTCAACCAAGGACCAGAAGTCGACTCCAGCACGAGACGACCGCCCGGGTTCCCGATCTACTAGCTGACATCCCGATGAGCTAGCACATCCCTCGGCCGCCAACGAAGAATCCTCAGGCGTCCATGTGTACGCGGACAGTACCAAACCGAGGTGACACCTCAGCCTCGGTACGTAAAATGTACAACACATACATAGATAGATAGTAATAAAAAAGCATCTGATATGGCTCTCCGATTATTCAGGAGATTCGCATCACAAAGACATCTCTGAGAATGAATGAGCATCTTGAGATTGCATAACACTTGCACTACCAGTTGCGTAACACTGGCACTATCCTTGCTCTTTGTTTGCTTATCTTACCTATCTCTAAAATTGATAATTCAGTACATGTTTGACTTCCTTTATGAACAAACTTCAAAACCACAAAGTGACATTTGTTGATCAATTTGCATTTTAGGGTAAGTCATGATAGTCATAATAGGTTTAGAAAGTGATTTAAGCAGACATGTACTGATGAATCGCGAAACAATCCAGATAAAAACAATCTAAAGCAAATAAAAGGCCAGATACATCATTAAAAAACAACGAGCGGTAAAGTTTCATTATCGAATTTCATATCGAGAAGATCGCAGAAGGGAAGCCCGGATCTAAAGAAAAGAAGAGCAAACGCACAATATAAGAATTCCAGCTCCAAAGACGTCACCTGTAAGATCTAAAACCCTAGCAAGACCCGCAACGATTTGGAGCAAACTGCAAAAGAAATTACCTCATGGAAATCGCGAGGAGCGACGCCAGTCGAGCGTGTGGAGGGCAAGACCAGGGGGCACAAAACGACAAGCGATGAGACGACCACACCATGCTTCGCGGTTGAAAGAGAAAGAGAGGCGGAGAAAGGAGAGCAAGAAGTCCGCTAACGCCGATGGGGCAAACACTACGACGCCACCGGGACGGCGGACGTCCTCGAGCGCCTTGAAACAAAACCCAACACGTTTGACGGACTAAAGAATCCAAAGGTACCCACTAAGTAAGTCTTTCTTGCTCTTTTTGATGCGGTGTATACGACAGGCGGTGCTCGTTGGTTTTCAACAGCCGGTGGCGGCGCCAACCGATCGTCGCACTCATCAAACCTAATCAAAGCATAGTCCAATTCGAAATCATCCCAATTTGATTGAAATTTTCATTAAAAATTTTAATCGACTAGTATTGTTGTTTGGCAATATAATGACAATCAACAAAATACCTGCTAATTTTATTCCACTAAATTTAAAAAAAAAATGATATTTAATGCGTTCAAATCATGTTGTTGGACGACTTCATTCTTGAATGAATGTAAACCTTTTTGGATTGGTAGAAACACCGATGTTTCCTAGTATGCTTTTGTTCCTCATTACTAATCAATATCATAGACGTTGTTACCCGGACGGTCTCCCCCCTTTGACGTGGACTTCATTTCTCTCGTCTTTTTCTGAAACCAGAAGAACGACAGATGGCTGCCTGGAAACAGAGTCTACAAGAAAGCTGTTCCGGCAAGGCCATGGTGCAGCAGATTATGAGCAATGTTATCCCGGTTCTGCATGGCACTCGCCGATTGGACGCAGTTATGGGGCACCATCTCGTCGTCGACCACGTGGCACCGCAGCTCTGGATCCATCTCCTCTCTCTTCGTCTCGCATATGTTGTGGAGCACGCAGCAGGCACCGAGGAACACGGGCAAGTCCTGCAGCTTCACTTCGGCCCTCTTCTGCAGGCATCCCCACCTTCCCTTCAGCCTGGCGAAGGCCTCCTTGGCCACGCGCTGCACCTCCCCGATCTTCTCGTTGAAGGCGTGCTGCGCCCATGTCAGGTTCTTTTGGGGGTACGGGACGAGCACCCAGTCCAGAAGAGGGTAGCTGCCGCCGCCGACGAGCCACTGGTTGTTCAAGAGACCGCTGTTGCCGCGCTCGTACAGCGCTGATTTCTCGAGCACTTGGTCGTCCGGCATCGACCCTGGCCAGCCGATGCAGACGTCGGTGAAGACGCCGTCGGGGTCGACGACGCCTTGGATGGTGACGGTGTAGGAGGTCTTCTGGTTGCGCTCGGTGTGGCGGCGGTTGAAGTAGGCGGCGGAGCTCTCCTTGGGGGCGATGATGGGGATGTGGGTTGTGTACATGGCGCCGACGACGTTGGGGATGCCGGAGAGAGCCTCGAAGCGCGCGGCTGCGGAGGCTGCTTCGGATGGGGCGGGCCAGAGGAGCAATCGCGGCAAGAGAACGTTCCGGATGGCGGTGCAGACTTCGAGAATGAGCTTATGACAGGTGGAGATACCGAGGCCGAACCGCCGGGAGACGAGCCGGAGAGGCTCGCCAGTGGCAAGTCGCCACACGCACACGGCAACCCGCTGCCGGACGGGGATGGCGGCGCGGAGCGCCGTGTCCTCCTTGGCTACGGCGGAGCTGAGCTCATCGCAGAGGAAGTCGAAGGTAGAGCGAGACATACGGAAGGCGCGTCGGAACTCCTCCTCCGGGACGTCCGGGTGGTTGTAATAGTCCCACCAGTCATGGGACCGGTCCTTGACCCAGAGACGGCGGTGCCCAGGCTGCACCGTTGGAGGCACCGCCTGCGCCTCTTCCTGCTCCGCGGCGTGGGGGGGGGAGGAGGAGGGCTTCAAGGCGACGAGCCGGCTGGGGGATAAGTCATCCTCCCGCGGGCGCTTGTTGGCGTTGGGTTCCATGGCCGCGGGAAGAGCGGAAGATGGTTGAGGGTCGGAGGCCGCGGCAGCGTCGTGGAAGAAGGAGAAGAGGTCGTCGTCGAAGGGGGCGGCGGGGGAGGGGAAGCGTGGAGGAGTTTGGTGAGCGGTCATGAATGGTTCCACTGTCGGCGGGGTTTCTTGCCGCCTCCCCCTCGGCCGAGAGTACTTTTGATTGGGTGGACTTGGGAATGATGGATGGGAACGAATGTAAAGGCTGGCTGAGCAAAATATATAGGTTGTGGGGAAGGAGGGGCGCGTGAACGCGGTCGGGTCGAATCATTCTCATCCGGGGAAAAGGGCAGAGACCAACAGGGCGGCGCAACCGCGGCTAACGCGGGTGTGTGGAATGAATGGGCTTCTGATTCTGACGCGTCCGAGATCCCGCCATCCATTGGATGGAACGACGCTTGATTAGCTACGGGGCCCGCCCAGGTGGACGGTGGGACACGGGATCCGAGTGGAGAATGACTGCTGCTGCCGAGTGGGTCGTTGACCGGGAGCCGAGTAATTAGACCGAGGTGGGCGCATCGACGAGGCTAGCGGTTTCGTGAAATGGCAATACTTTTGCTGTACTCGCTCTCGACAGACCTTTATCTTGCCACTTAGTCTTACAGCTTGTGGTGTCAACGGATCTCTAGCTTTACCCTATGTGAGGGTACTGCTGGGGTAGAAGGCCACCTGACAGCGAATTATTGCACTTTGTGAAACACGTGAGGAAGCGGAGGTGGCATGCTTTAATTCCACGGAGCAGTGACCGATCTTTTTTATGGCGATGTCTTTCCGGCCCGTCTACCACCCACTCGACCACGCCTGCCACGCAATCCAAGGGGTCATATATTTAAACAGCGGGACCCACTCAAGTCTACCCGATCGTTTGCCTTCATGCCGTCGATGGTAAGTCGGGACGACTCGATTATGTCTCGAACGTGTAAAGTCGTCCGTACGACCCTCGAGACAATTGGGTCAGAGGATCGCTACTGGGGATGTGTCGGTCGGGTGGACTTTAGGTATCCGAGGTGGCTTAGGGGTTAGGCCAAGTTAGATTCTTGACTCCTAGGGGATTATGTACGAAACCTCGATGTCAGGAGGGATGATTTTTTCGAACTGAACCCCTTCGATGTTAAAAGTTATGTTAGTGTAAAATTCTATTGTCTGACCATTAGGTGTGGTCTATCTTCGTATTTACTGAGTGGGCATGATTGGTTTAAGCCCATGTGCGTTAGTTCGTCCGTAGTCGTCTCGGCGAAGAGGAAGTGGAGTACAGTTGAATGGTGGGAGTTCTCGGGTCCGACTCGGCAAGTCGGAAGCTGGCTCGTCGGAACTCAGGTCGGGAAGAAATACCTCAGTTCGGGTCGGCAGCTAGTTCCTGCAAGAAGGTCAGGTCGGGTGGGGTTTCCGACGTGACCTCTCCAACGGTCAAGTTAGTTCGGTTGTTGATTTTGCGATCCCCCTGCTCCGTAAAGGTTCATGAGCTTTTATAGTAAGGGCTACGGGTCGTTCGTATCTGAGGTCCTTGTTATCCTTATTATTTACCATGTCGTCGTACTTCACCACACCCTCCGTGGTCCTTGCAGCGAGATGCGCGTCTTGCTTCCTGTAGCTGTGGCATGTCGACCTTGCCCACCTTACCCGTGTTAGGTCGGTCGTACGATTACTGACCCCTCCATGCCTGTGTCAAGCCGGCTCCACTGTGTCGGGTTAGCCACGCTGGCGGGCTAGTTGTCCGAGGGCGCGAGGACGTGGCAACCAGGTCAATATTTGTCATATCATCCCCCCCAGAAGACCTTCTTGAGGTTCCCGATTAGGGTATTAAAGATGAGGTCTTATGCTGAGTCGACGGTTTGTGGTGGAGCCAAATTAATCCCGAAAGCCGACTGATCCAACCGAGCAAGGGCTCGAGAATGAGTCAGCTGGGTTTTAGTGTCCGAAAGCCGATCTAACTGAGCAGGAGCTCGGGAAATGATCCGATCGAGTAAGAGCTAGGAAAATGATTCGATCGAGTAGGAGCTCAGGAAATGACCCGACCGAGCAGGAGCTCAGGAAATGAACTGGCCGGGTTTTTGTACCCGGAAGCTAATCCGACCGAGCACGAGCTCGAGAAATGGACTAGCCGGGTTTTAGTACCCGAGAGCTAATCCGACCGAGCTAGAGCTCGGGAAATAAACTGGTCGGGTTTTTGTACCTGGAAGTTGATCCGATCGAGCAGGAGCTTGGGAAATGATCCGACCGAGCATGAGCTTGAAAAATGGACTAGCCGGGTTTTAATACCCGGGAGCTGATCTGACCGAGCAGGAGCTCGAGAAATGAACTGGTCGGGTTTTAGTACCCAAGAGCTGATCCGACTGAGAAGGAGCTCGGGAAATGAACTGGCATGGTTTAAATACTCGGGAGCTGATCCGACCGAGTAGGGGCTCAGGAAATCAATTTTGATCTTTACTTTGGCGGTTTGGCCACGTGGGCGAACTCATACTCAAATCCATGTGATCTGGTCGAGGGGACGAACTTGGGCACGCATCCATGTGATTTTGCCGAGAGGGCGAACTCGGGCACAAAGCTGGGTGATTTGGTCGAGAGGGCGAACTCGGGCACAAATCTTGGTGATTTGGCTGAGGGGCCGAACTCGGACACAAATCTTAGTGATTTGGCTGAGAGGGTGAACTCGGGCACAAATCTGAGTGATTTGGCCGAGAGGACAAACTCGGGCGTAAATCTAGGTGATTTGGTCGAGAGGGCGAACTTTGGCATAAATCTTGGTGATTTGGTCGAGAGGGTGAATGCGGGCACAAATCTGGGTGATTTGGCCGAGAGGGCGAACTCGAGCACAAATCTGGGTGTTTTGGCCGAGAGGGCGAACTCGGGCACAAATCTGAGTGATTTGGTCGAGAGGGCGAACTCGGGCACAAATCTTGGTGATTTGGCCGAGAGGGCGAACTCGGGCACAAATCTGGGTGATTTGGCCAAGAGGGTGAACTCGAGCACAAATCTGGGTGTTTTGGCTGAGAGGGCGAACTCAGGCACGCATCCATGTGATTTTGTCGAGAGGGTGACTCGAGCACAAAGCTGGGTGATTTGGCCGAGAGGGCGAACTCGAGCACAAATCTTGGTGATTTGGCCGAGGGGCTGAACTCGGGCACAAATCTATGTGATTTGGCCAAGAGGGCAAACTCGGGTACAAATCTGGGTTATTTGGCCGAGAGGGCGAACCCGGGCACAAATCTGGGTGATTTGGCCGAGAGGGAACTTGAAACATTTGTGTAATTATATTGTGTTGCTACTTTTTATTCATTTTTACCATTACAATTATTATTATTGTTATTATATATATATATATATATATATATATATATATATATATTTGTAGTGTGCACAAGGAAGTCGCACATTTAATGCACCGGGTTGTTTTGGGGCAGTCCATTGCTTTGCCTCGGGAAGCTGAAACGACGCCCTTGGATCCTATAAGTTGGCTACGGTCAGGATGAGACATCACTTCTTCGTTTTGCCCTCTTTTGCTCCTCCCTCGGGTCTCCTCCTAGCCCCCTTTCAGTCGGTGTTTTCTGAACAGGCCGGAATGACCTCCTCGGACTCTTCAAGTAGTGTCAGGGTTGTTTCTTCCCCGGGGTCGGGGGGAACAGATCTGGGAGATCCTAAGGCAAGTCCCTCGGGAGCGTCTTCGGGGCCCCCGTCACCAGTTGACGCAAGGGTCCTGAGGGATTTGGAGGTCATGAAAGCGGATCATGACCTAGACACGGCGATGACCGAGGGGTCACTCGCTGTTATTAGGGAGCGGTACAACATCTCGATTGAGTACGGGTTACATGTTCTGCGGTCTGGGCAGCGTCCCTATAGCTCGGACGCGCCCGGGGTGTGCATCTTGGTGGATGCCTTGGAGGCCGGTCTTAGGTTTCCACTTCATCCCCTCATAGAAGAATGCATTAGATGGTGGAGGATCTCCCCCAACCAAGTAGCGCTCAACTCATGGCGCTACCTTGTTGTGTTTTTGGGTAAGCGCCGAGGGACTGAGATTATCCCGACTTGGGCCTTGTTTATGGCGTGCTTTCGCCTTTGTAAGAGTCGGGGCGACTACTATCTCACCGCTCGTGTCGATTTTAGGGTCAGCGGGACTCCTTCCAACAACAAAGGTTGGAAATCTCGTTATCTTTTTGTGAGTGGTCCGGTCTGGGGGTTCAAGCTCGACTGGTCGATGCACCCGATCGGTAATGTCCCCCTTATTTATTTGAGGAGGAGTTCGTCCTGGTCGGCAGACTAAAGGAGATTCTTTCCTCTTCTCGTGCCATTAAGGAAATGACCGAGCTTTGGCTGGTCGAGGCAGGTCTCAGCCCGACCTCTAGGGGTATTATTTTATATATGTCATTCTGAATCTTAGGAATATTTTTCTAACCTGTGAATCGGGGTGCAGATCGGATGGATCTCGGCGATCTTCGAGGGATGCCGAATGTGTCGAGAGGAAAAGCTCCAGGTGCATGATCAACCGCCTCAACTCAAGGGGTCGATGGGGCTCCGCCAACCGAAGCTCCGAAGTCATCCTTCAAGAGGCCATCTGGTTCACTGGTCTCGTCCGACGACCCATCCCGGAGACATAAGAAGGTGAAGATTTTGTCTGGAAGACACAAGTCATGTCGCGGCAAAGAGGGGTCGCGGTCACACTCCAAGGGCAAGGAGCTTGCGGAGCCCGTTGAAGAGCCTGAGATGCTTGGGGAGTCTGCCGAGGAAGATGCATCGCCAGTCTTCCACCGCCCGAGGTCCATGAAGGACCTCTTCAAAACGAAGGTCCATAAAGACGATGCAGGGTACTATGCCCTGCACATGTCCGACCTGGCCCATCAAGACCCCGACAAAGAAATGCAGCCGAGGTGGGAGGGGCTAAAGAACTCGACGAAGATCTGGAATGACCCGTCGGCCGTCGAGGAGTTCGAGAGGGGACTCCTCCACCCGCAGTTGGCGCGGGAGCTGTATACACTCCCCTCCGAGGTGTTGCTGGCCCGAGCTGCCAAGGAGATGGTGTTGGTAAGTTCCCGACCCTTATCTCGACATTGTCGGTTCCCTTTCGATTGAGTCCTTATGATCGTTGCTTTGTGCAGAACCAACACTTTCATATGACGCTCTTCGACCGAGTCCATGACGTGGGTCGGCTGATAACTTTCATGGACTACCGCATCTCCAACCTCCAGTAGGAGCTTGATGCTCTAAAGTCCGGAGGTGGTTGCCGCGGCTGAGGAGCATGCTTCCGAGCTAGAAAAGGAGCTCGAGAAGACAAAACGTGAGCGGGATGAAGCACTCCAACGACTCGAAGCCTCTGACAAGAAACTAAATGAAGCCCAAGGCAACTTATCTGAAATTCAAAGGCTACTGAAGGAGTCACGAGTCAGAGCTCAGAAGATGGACGACGAGCTCTTACAGTTGGTGAAGGCCCTTGAAAGCGCCCGGGCCGAGTTGCCGAAGCAGGCGATCGACGACTAAAAGGAGTCGGTTGACTTCAAGGAAGCCCTGAAGAGGACGAGCCGAGTCACCTATGAGTACAGCTATCGGGTCACGCTGGCCCGCTTCCGCTCCTTGCACCCGAATTCAGAGGTCGAGGAGGATCCCTTCACCATCAGGCCCGAGGATGACTCGGTACCCATGGAGAGGCAGTAGGCCTTCAACGACTCGGTCTCACCCGAGTCATAACTTGTAATTGATCTTTTTGTTACTTTGTCGAGGTCGGGTAACGCATTGCTTTTGCCCAACCTCCTTTTGCATATAAGATACTATATAATTGTGGTCGAGAAGAGCCCTGTTTTGCTCCCGACATCTTTTGTAAGCACATTTCATCAATACAACTCATATAACTTTTTTTTCACATTATGTGTAAAATTTTCGAAGGTTTGAAATGTGTCATGTTCTCGGTAGTACTCATCCTTCTGTAGTTGCCAACGTATAAGTCCCTTCTCGGACAACATCCATAATTCGGTAGGGACCTTCCCAGTTCAGCACTAGCTTTCCATGGGATCGGGTCGGGTCGCTAACCTTGACTTTTCGCAGCACTAGGTCGCCCCCCCTGATGAGCCGAGGGCACACTCGGTGATTGTAAAGTTTGGCGATAGCCTTTTTATAGGCTAACGTCTGCAGATGGGCGTCGACTCGCTTCTCCTCTAGCAAATCGAGGTTCTCGCGTAGCTATTGGTTGGATACCTCTTCGTCGTGGGTTTGAATCCGGAGCGTCGGGAAAACCACATCGGGAGGGAGTACAACCTCGGTTCCGAAAGCCAGGCTATAGGAAGATTCCCCTGTTGGGGTTTTTGGAGTTGTCTGAGATGCCCAAAGTATGCTCGGAAGTTCCTCCACCCAAGTTGTTGGGGCTCCAGAAATCCTCTTCTTCAATCCTTCGAGGATGGCTCGGTTTGTCACTTTGGCAAGTCCGTTGGCTTGTGAGTGGGCGACCGAGCTGAACTTCAGTTGAATGCGATAGCTTTGGCAAAATGCTTTAAACTTCACATTGTTGAATTGTGTCCCGTTGTCTGTGATTATGACTTTAGGAAGTCCGAACCTGGTTATGATGTTTTTTTCACACAAATCCTTCAACTTGCCTTTCGGTAATGGAGGCCAATGATTCGGCCTCGAGCCACTTGGTAAATTAATCAACTCCTACTATCAGGAACCTCCGCTACCCCAAAGCCGGGGGGAAAGGACCGAGAAGGTCCATTCCCCATTGAGCGAAAGACCAAGCGCAGTTAGTGGTTGCGAGCGACACCATCGATTGATGTTGGATTCGGGCATGCTTCTGGCATTGCTTGCAGTTTTGCACATAGGTCTGAGCATCTTTACGCAGGGTGGGCTAATAGTATCCTTGCTTGAGAATTTTGTGCAATAATGTCCTGGCGCCAATATGGTCTCCACATATGCCTTCGTGGGTCTCAGATATAGTGGTGCGCACTTCAGTCGGGTGCAAGCACCGAAGCAAGGTCGGCTAAAGCCTCACTGATAGAGCCGACCATCAATAATGCAGTACCATGATCCCGCCCTCCTGATCCGTCGGGCAACCGCTTTGTCCTCGGGAAGGGCTCCCGTTTGCTTGAAACGTATGATTTCGCTGATCCAACTTCCTTCTTCTTCGTTGATAGATATCACACCAAGATTGATGGAAGGTCTACGGATTCTTACTATTCCCCTCGGTTGTGTGTTGGTTGCGCAAAAGGACGCAAGCCAGGCCAGGGCATCGACTTGTGAATTCTCGGATCGGGGCACTTAGGTGATGATGCATTTTCGAAATTGATCCATCATCTGTCGCGCCTCGGCCAGGTACTTGACCATCGCCTCTTCTTAGGTCTTGAAATATCCATTGACCTAACCTGCAACGAGCTGGGAGTTAGTAAAATTTATATGTTTTCCATACCAAGTTCGACAGTGACTTTTAAACCGAACAGTAGTGCTTCATATTCCACTTCATTATTTGTGGCCTTGAATTTCAACCGAAAAGCGTGCTCCTAAATGTGGCCAGAGGGGTCATTGAGCACCAAGCTAACGCCTCCTCTTTTCGAGTTGGCAAAACCATCGATGTGCAATGTCCACATAAGGTCCGAGCTCGTCGGGGCCTCCGAGGGTGTGAGTTATGAGAGGAAGTCTGCCATCACTTGACCTTTGATCGTCGTTCTTGCCACATGCTCGATGTCGAATTCTCCCAACTCTACCGACCACTTAAGCATCGGACCTGCAACATCAAATTTTGAGAGAATCTGGCGCAATGGTTGGTCGGTTATCACCTTGATAGGATGTGTCTGGATGTATGACCTTAGTTTTCTTGATGCCGGGATTAACGCCAAGGCCAATCTTTCTATGGAGTGGGGGGGGGGGGGGGTAGCGGAGCTCGGGACCCACCAAGACATGGCTGGTATAGTAGACTGGCTTTTGTCTAGCTTTGTCGAGCATCACCAAGACCGAGGTGACAGCCAAGTCGGATGTCGCAAGGTACAAGCCGAGAGGCTGTCCATCCTTTACTGATGCCAGCTGAGGCAGGTGTTTGATATGGCTCTTTAGCTGGCAGAATGCTTCCTCATACTCGGGGGGCCATTTGAAATCCTTTGGCGACCTTAGTGCTCAGAAGAAGGTCGAGCTTTTATCTTCGGCTCGGGAGATAAAGCGACTCAGCGTCGCTAGCCTGCCTGTGAGTCGTTGGACTTCCTTCACTGACCTTGGGGATTGAATCTCCTGTATCTCCTTTATCTTATCAGGATTGGCATCTATCCCTCGTTAATGAACGATAAAGTCGAGGAATTTTTCGGACGTGATGTCAAAGGTATATTTGGCTGGGTTGAGCCGCATTCTGTGTCTCCTTAGCGTGCGGAACGTTTCTACTAGATCCGAGAGGTGAGCCTCGGTCTTTCGACTTTTGACTATCATGTCATCCACGTAAATCTCCATGTTCCTCCCGACCTAATCTTTGAACATACGATTTATCAGTCGTTGGTATGTTGCTCCGACATTCTTCAGCCCAAATGACATCACTTTGTAGCAGTAGGTGCCATTGTGAGTAATGAAGGTCGTACTCTCTCTGTCTTTCGGAGCCATTCGGATTTGATTATACCCCATCCATAAAGGAGAGCAGCTGATGTCCCGACGTGGCATCCACTAGCTGGTCAATACGGGGAAGGGGGGTAACAGTCCTTCGGGCAAGCCCGATTGAGGTTGGTATAATCAACATACATTCGCCAATTTCCATTAGCTTTTTTGACAAGTATAACATTGGATATAACCAGGTCGGATACTTCACTTCCTCGATGAGCTCTGCATCTAACAAGCGAGCAACCTTATCTTCAACGACCTTTTGTCGGTCGGAAGCAAATTTGCGTGGGCGCTGCTTGACGGGTCGGGTGCCGGGTGTGATGTTCAAATGATATTGAGCGACCTCCGGGTCGACCCTCGGCATATCTTTTGGGGACCACGCGAAAACGTCATCATTCTTCCATAGGAACTCAACTTGTTGTATTCACTGGTCTTCCGAGAGTCCTGAGCCGATCTTCACTAGCTTGTCTGGGCGACCTGGATCGAGGGGCACCTCTAGAACTTACTCCGCCAGGTTGGGGTCCCGAGCATTGTCCTCAGGTCTTCGGGGGTCCACCGCGGCCGTTTGGACTTTCGGCCTTTTAGGCACTATTGTTGCCATCAGATAGCATTGTCTAGATTCTCTTGGGTCACTCCTGACTTCACCGACCCCTGCCCTGGTCGGGAACTTCATAAGCCTGTGATAAGTTGAGATGACCGCCTTGAGCCGATTGAGGGTCGATCGTCCAATGATGGCGTTGTATGCTGATGAGAGCTTCACCACCATGAACGGCACCATGAGAGTTTTCAACCTCGGCTCTCCTCCAAACGTGACGGGAATCGTGGCCGCCCCCATAGGAGAGATGAAGTCTCCAATGAACCCTGTCAAAGTAGATGTTAGGGTGACGAGGTCTTTGTCAGTCAATCCCAATTTCTGAAAGGTATCAAAATACAAGATGTCAGCTGAACTTTTCGTGTCAATCATAACTCTCTTGACGTGGGCATTGGCCATCCGGATTGAAATCACCAGTGCATCATCATGGCAGGGGTACTCTTCACTCCCTGACCTGAAGGTGATGTCGAGGCCTTCTTCATGCGTAGGCCTCTTTTCGACCTCAGTGCGTGCATAAGCCTTGCACGCCGAGGAGCTGTTACCGCCTGAGGCCGACCCCCCAATGATAACGTCGATTTGCTTTTCGACCAGACCCTTGGGTTGGGGCGATGGATCTCGAGGAAGCTGGCTATCGGGGAGTGAATATTGGTCGCGAATATACCGACGCAAGTGCCCGTGTCGGATGAGGTCTTCAATTTGATTTTGCAAGTCACGGCACTCTTCCATGTCGTGGCCATACTCCCTGTAAAAATGATAATACCTCCTTCTGTCGCGTCTTTCGGAGTGTCTTCATTGGATTTGGAGCCTTCAGGAGCCCCTTTTCTCGAATCTGAAAAAAGATCTTCGTTCGAGTCGAGTTGAGGGGGATCTGGGGAGGTCTCGATTGCAACATGCCCGACCTGTCCTCCCTCCTCTTTGGTGGTCCCGATGGGTGTCCTCGGGGCTGTTTCGTTCAGGGGTGCTTCGACTCATCTCGCTTGCTTGCCACCAACGTCTCGGCGGCTATATATTGGTGTGCCCATTGTAGCATTTCGGGCACCGTCGCGGGTGGTCGCTCGATTAGCGATGAGAAGAACCTCGATGGCTTAAGTCCGATTAAGAATGCCTGAATGGCTAGGGAAGGATGGACGTCAGGGATTCCCCGGATCTACGAAGTGAATTATCCCACAAACTGGGAGAGGGACTTGTCGTTTCCTTGGGCCAGCCCCAGAAGGGAGGCGACAGTCGGTTTTGGGCGCGCACTCACCAAGAAGTTTAGTTCGAACTCTTTTGCTAATAAATCAAATGAATATATAGAGGCGGGTTTTAGATGACAATACCAGGTCCTGGCCGGTCCTCTTAGGGTGGTCGGGAAAGCTCGACACATCAGTGTATCAGACGTGTCGTACAGAGCCATTTGAGTCAGAATGTTGTGATGTGCCCTGTTGGATCGCAACTGCTGTCATAGAGTTCGAGGGTCGGGAGTCTAAAGTTGGTCGGTAGGGGTTTATCTTGTATCTCAGGGGTGAACGGGGAGCCACTTTTTGAGCTCTCTCTGATCTCCCCCTTTGATTTGAGGACCTCCTTCTGGACCTCGTCCAACCGCAGATGGACTTGGTGGACTTGTTCCCTCAACGAATCAGTGGAATCGAATGACAAGGTGTCAAAGTCAGGACTGGTTTGAACCGAATCGTAAGAGTGGCTTTGCGACCGAGCAGGTGCAGCAGTTGGGGAGCCTGCACGGGCTTCTGCAACCCGACGTTGTGGTGGTTCCACCTCAAGTTGAGTCTCTCAGTTCGGGGCCACAGGTGACTCCGGTTGGGGAAATATTGTCGGTGGAGCCGATTGTGGAGTTATCGACTGTATGAGTTAGGGCAAGTAAGGCATGATGGTTTACACCATGCCAGCCAGTGCTTGAACCTGTTTGGTGAGGCCGAGAAAGGCCTCAGTTGTGACGATGAACGAAGCAAGGTTGGATGCTGGTGAGGGAAACCCTAGGTCAGTCATCATCCTCCAGAAACGGTTCAGAGTCGGCCCCGCTGTGGTGACCTCCTCCGCTTGTTGAGGGTGGTTATGCTCCGTGCGATGCTCCGCATTCGAGTTACCAAGCAGGCATTCTTGCAACATGGGCCCTCCTTCTAGCGCCAAATAATGTTAGTGTAAAATTCTCGTGCTTGCCCAGTATGCGCGGTCTGCCTCCGTGTCTACTGAGTGGGCACGGCTGGTTCAGGCCCGTGTAAGCTAGCTCGCCCACAGTCGTCTCAGCGGAGAGGAGGTGGAGCACAGTTAAATGGTGGGAGCTCTCGGGTTCAGCTCAGCAAGTCGGAAGCTGGCTCGTTGGAACTCGGGTCGGGAAGAAATACCTCAGCTCGGGTCGGCAGCTAGTTCCCGCAAGAAGGTCAGGTGGGGTGGGGTTCCCGATGTGACCTCTTCGATGGTCAAGTTAGTTCGGTTGTTGATTTTGTGATCCCCATGCTCCATAGAGGTGCATGAGCTTTTATAGTAAGGGCTACGGGTCGTTCGTACTTGAAGTCCTAACTGTCCCTATTGCTTACCATGCCATCGTACTTCGCCACACCCTCCATGGTCCTTGCAGCGAGGCGCACATCTTGCTTCCTACAGCTATGGCGTATCGACCTTGCCCACCTTACCCGTGTTAGATCGATCGTATGATTGCTAACCCCTCCATGCCAGTATCAGGCCAGCTCCATTGTGTCGGGTCGGCCACGCTGGCGGTCTAGTTGTTCGAGGGCGCGAGGACGTGGCAGCCATGTCAATATTTGTCATATCAAGTTGCAATTTAATGTTGTGAACTAGGAATCAGTATGGCTGAAGCGATCTTTAGGAGGTGGTTGAGGATCCGATGTTGCTTCTCAATCGAATCGAGATAGGTCATAGCCACCTCAGGGTTCTTATTAAATATCAGATTTAAATGATGAAATTATTGATAGATTTTATGATCTAATTTGTGTGTTAGAGAAAGGCATTATATCAGATACTGGGTCAGAATCAAGTTCGGGCATCAGGCTAATGTTCGGACGATGCAGTGGGAGCTCGCTAGGAGTTCGTCAGGAATTTACCGAAGGTGATCGGGAAGCTTGCTGAGAGCACGTCGGAAGTTCGTCGGAAGATGATCGAGAGACTTGCCGGAAGTTCACTAGGAGTTAGAAAGATCAATTGACATGTCGGTCACAAATAATTGTAATTATGTAGTGTGTCGTAGTTACAATCGTAAGTGAGTCCTAATTGAGTTCGATTTGGAGAAATTTAAATTAACTCAATTTGAGGCAATTGGGTCCACTTTGGGTTAGATTTGAGTTTAAGTTGAGCTCATTTTGTTGATCTAAAAAGGGGTTAACATGAGGTACAAGTAAGGTATAAAAACTATATAAAATTACAATATTTGGGATTCCCGATGGTAGTACCATCGGTGGACGATGGTGGTACTACCCAAGCGGCGATAGTACCATCGTCACTACTATTTTCAGGGCACTTTTGATAGTAGTACCGTCAGTGTCAGTGATGGTATAGCCCGTACCTTGGTTTTACGGGATTGGTTAGATTTTGGCTCCATTTTTTAAAACTGATTGAGGTCTATAAATACCTAAGTATTCTTTAATTAGAAAGTAAGAAAGTTATAAGTGCAAAAATAGTGGTCGTAATTTTAGTTAAAAGTTGTGTAAAATTTGAGAGCTTCCTTTGAGTGTTTCAAAATGTAAAGTGGGTCTAAGAGAAGAGAGAAAAATTTATAAAGATTCATCTCCTGAACCTATGAAAAGCAGAGAAGTGTAAGGGGTTTGACCTTCACCCATAAAAGAATATCATTATTGGACATCGATGGGCCTCGTCGAAGGTGGACTCCGAAAAGTGGACATAGGTCAAGTTTTGACCGAACCATTATAATTATGAGCCTTCTCTCATTGTTTTATTTCAACATTTATTAGCTAAATCAAAATCTTAGTTTGAAGCACTCATGTATTTGATTTCAACTTAATTACTTTCGATTTTTCTCTTGAGTAAGTTTTTTTAAATCAACTTTTAATTAACACTTGTACTAATTCACCCCATCGCCCCCTCCCCCCACCCCCTTCTTAGTGTCAACTTGATCCTAACAGTTCTAAGTGTGTGCTAATACATGTCTTGGCTTCATCGGCAACCCTGCATAAGAGGTCAGCATCGGGGGGATTTTTCGACCCGACCTCTCCGATGGTAAAGTTAGCTCTTTGTAGAGTAATGAAAGCAAGGGGTTCAAAGTGTGAGGGTGTGTCCCTATCCAATCATCAAGGATCAATTTTTATACATGTGGAGCCGACGGGAGGGGACTACGACTAGTAAGAATAGCTCGTACCTTCTGCGGAGCGATCGAACAGGTGATTGCCCATTCACTCCTAGCAGTGTAGGTCAGCCCGTCTGGGCTCCTATAGCACAATGTGGATCCATGCAATCCTATGTCGCACCAATTCATATAGTCTTGTACAACGTGGAGCTGGTGAGGTACAATTGAGAGAGCGTCGCCCGCCATCTTGGTCCTTTTCTACATCAGACAAGTACCGAGGTGTCTTCCACGTTGACTCCATGGGGATTGCCAGCTGAAAACCCGTGGCTAATACTAGAATATTCCCTATCATTTGTCACTCCCCCCACCTAGAAGGCATGCTTCAAGGCTTTAGTGAGGGGGCTCGAGGCATGTCATTCAGCCTTTTCATTGGTCAGGGTCAACTTTTTCTAGTTGGGTTTTTTTGATTCATATGTCTCGAGTGCAATTGGCATTCTACCTCCGTCATAGTGGATTTACGGGGTGGGTTAGATTTTCCTATCTCACGTGTCTCGGGCGCATCATGGCACGGGTCGGATTTCCTAACTTATGTGTCTCAGGCGCATTATCATTTTGTCTCCGTCATAGCGGATTTATCATGATGTAGGTTGGGTTTTCTATCTCACATGCCTTAGGCACGTTTGCCTGAAGATATTGTTGAGGCATATTTACTATAGCGCGGGTTGAGTTTCCCAACTCACACGCCTCGGGCACGTTGGCCCAAAGTTGCTATCATGGCGTGGGTCATGTTTTCTAACTCACATGCCTCAGACATATTTATATGAAGTTGTCGTCATGGTGGATTTATCAAGATATGGGTTAGGGTTTTTCGACTCACACACTTTGAGCATGTTTGCCCGAAGTTATCGTCGTAATGGATTTATCATGGCATGGGTTGGGTTTCCTGACTCATGCGCCTTAGGCATATTTGCTCGAAGTTGTCGCCGTGGCAAATTTACCATTGTCCAGGTCGGGTTTCCCGACTCGCACCTTAGGCATGTTTGCCCTTAGTTATCGCTGTAGTGGATTTAGCATGGTGTGGGTCAGGTTTCCTAACTCACGTAACTCGGGCACATTTGCTCGAAGTTGCCACCAGTCGGTTTCCTAACTCACGTGCCTCAAGCACGTTTGCCCGAAATTGCCACTGTGGTAGATTTATCATGACACGGGTCAGTTTTCCTAACTCGTGCCTTGAGCATGTTTACTTGAAGTTCTGCTGTAGCTGATTTATCATGGGCTAGTGGGGTTTCCCGACTCATGTGTCTTGGGCACATTTGCACGAAGTTGCCTTGGTACCAAATTTATGATGGCACGAGTCAAGTTTCCTGACTCATGCGCCTTGGGCATGTTTGCCCGAAGTTGCCGCCATGGCAAATTTATCATGGTGTGGGTTAAATTTTTCGATTCGTGCCTCGGGCATGTTTGCCCGAAGTTGCCACAATAGCGAATTTACCATAGCGCAGGTCTGGTTTCTTGACTCATGTGCCTTGGGCCCGTTTGTCCATAATTACCATCGTGGTGGATTTATCATAATGTTGGTCGGGTTTCCTGACTCATGACACAGTCATGTTTGCCTGAAGTTACCACCATAGTTGATTTACCATCATGCAGGCTAAGTTTCCCGACTCGCGCCTTGGGCACATTTGCCTGAAGTTGTCGTCGTAGCAGATTTATCATAACGCGGGTCAGATTTCTCAGCTCATGCATCTCAGGCACGTTTATTCGAAGTTGTTGTCATAACAAAGTTATCATGGCGCGGGTCGAGTTTCCTAACTCACCCGGCTAGGCCACGTTTGCCCGAAGTTATCGTCATAGTGGATTTACCATGGCATATGTCGGACTCTCGAATCGCGTGCCACAGGCACATTTTCCCGAAGTTGCCACCGTGGTGGATTTATCATGGCGTGGGTTGTGTTTTCCAACTCACACGCCTCAGACATGTTTACCTGAAGTTACCACCACGACAGATTTATTATGGCACGGATCAGGTTTTTCGACTCACATGTCTCGAGCATGTTTGCTCGAAAATGCCATCATAATGGATTTATCATGGTGCAGGTTGGGTTTCCTGAGTCACGTGCCTTGGACACATTTGCCTGAAGTTGCCACTATGACGATTTTATTATGGTGCACATCATCATAGCGGATTTACCACGGCACAGGTCGAGTTTCCCGACTCATGCGCCTCAAGCATGTTTGCCCAAAGTTACCACTAAAGCAAATTTATCATGGCGTAGGTCGAGTTTCCTGACTCATGAACCTTGAGCATGTTTGCCTAAAGTTGTCGCCATAGTTGATTTATAATGGCATGAGTTGAGTTTCCCGACTCGCACCTCAGGCACGTTTGCCTGAAGTTACCGTTGCCTAAAGTTGTTGTCATAGTTGATTTATAATGGCATGAGTTGAGTTTCCCGACTCGCACCTTAGGCACGTTTGCCTGAAGTTACCGTTGTAGTAGATTTATCATGGTCGGGTTGAGTTTCTTGACTCATGCACCTCAGACACATTTGCTCAAAATTAATGTCGTAACGGATTTATCATGATGCGGGTCAGGTTTCCCGACTCATGCACCTCGAGCACATTTGCTCGAAGTTATTGTCATGGCAGATTTATCATGGTGCGGGTTGGGTTTCCTGACTCATGCGCCTCGGGCATGTTTGCCCGAAGTTGCTATCGTAGCGGATTTACCATGGGGTTCGACTCACGTGCCTTGGGCATGTTTGCTTGAAGTTGCTATTATGGTGAATTTATCATAGGGTAGGTCAAGTTTTTCGACTCACACACCTAGAGCATGTTTGCTTGAAGTTGTCGCAGTAGTTGGGTTTTTGCCTCCACCTTGTCCTTCACCTTTAGAAGATGGGTTCTCCTCCTGCACCTTAGGGAGAAGGCGCACAGACTCTCCTCCTTCACCTTCGGAAGAGGGCACTAGTTATATATGATATTCATCTTAGTGGGCTTTCGCCGTCGCCTCCTTCGCATGTAGGAGATGGGCTCTCCTCCACCTTCGAGAGAGGGCGCATGAGCTCTCCTCCTTTGCTTTCGTGAGAGGGTGCCAGTTCCAATATGACATCCATCCATTGTAATAGGCTTTCGCCTTCACCTCCTCCTTCCTCTCTGGGAGATGAGCTCTCCTTCATTGCCTTTGGGAGAGGGCGTACGAGCTCTCCTCCTCCATCTTCAGGAGAGGGCACACAAGCTCTCCTCCTTCCCATTTGGGAGAGGGTGCCAATTTGGATATGACATATGTCATAATAGGCTTTTGCCTCCACCTCCTTCGCCTTCTAGAGATGGGCTTTGGTATTGCCTCAGGTTTTGAGCTGAGGTGGACACATCCACATAAGAAAAGGCAGGTGACGGTCCTTGCATGAAGGTATTTGTGTGGGTGGTGGTGCCTGCTCGTTGGACCACTCATTTAAAGGATTTAGAGGTGGATGCTTTTGCGATATTTATACCCTCATAGCATAAAAAATATTATTATCTTGATATCGTCGATCATAAATTGGAACAACTCGATTATGGCCCAAAAGCACAGAGTCATCCAAATAACCCTCGCGACAGTCGGTCGAGGGGGTCATTGCTGGGGATGTGTTCGTCGAGATGCACTTCGGATATCTAAGATGGCTCGGGGGTTAGGCTGAGGTGGATTCTAGTCTCTTCAAAGATCCTACATAAAAGATCAAAAATCAAGGGTAGATTCTCCATCCGACCCTTCTAATGATAAAGTTATAACTTGATACCATAGATCGAGAATCAATATGGCTGAAGCGATCCCAAGGAGGTGGTTGCAGGATCCGATGTCACTTTCGAGTCGAATCGAGGTGGGCCCTGGCCATCTTATGGTTCTAGGGGTGTACCGAGATGTGCCTTGGCTTCGTCGAGGACCCTACATAAGAGGACAGGAGGACCCTACTATTGAGAGCCAAATGCTGCGGCCACCGCTGAGGTTTCTCGTGGTTTTTATTTCTTACCAACCGTAGTCAACTCAACTGCAAAGTAGATTAGAAATATAGAAATAAACAAATGATTTTTTTTTTATTTTTTTTCTTCTGCAAATGGTACTGATTTATATGAAAAAGATGTCACAATATAGTGAATCCAAAAGGACATGGCAATCTTTTTTACGTTAAATTTACACCATTGAAGGTGGATTCTTATTAACAGTTATATTTGATATCAATATGAGCTGACTAAATTAATCCGTCCATACTCATATTTTGAGTACCGTTGCATTTGAAAAAAAAAAGGATCATTATGTAAGAGAATTTTTTTAATATAAAAAATACTTGTGTCCCATACACGCTTCAACTGGAGAGTTAAAATTACTCATATTTGCTTCCTGCATTGGATGCTTGTTCGATAAAACCTATTTGGTTTAGTATGTTCGTAATTATCTAAAACTTGTAACTATCCATTTACTAAGTTCGTCATAAAAATAAACGAGACAAGATAACTCTATATAACATTCCGCTTAATAAAAGAATAACCAATTTAAATGTTCGATTAAGGTGCCATATTCATTCCTTCATCATCTTCGATCACTATGACATATAAAGAAAGAATAAATTGAGGTGCTCATACATACCTCATACAATTTATCCGAAAGCACTAAGAACCCTTATCCCGACCTTAGAGGCTAATGAAGAGAGAATTTGATATCATCATTGGTGGACCTATCCTGGGGTGAGAAGAAAACTCCGCAGGTCATAATGATTTATGCTCAAGCTACCATTGACAAACACACAAGGATTAATAACGATATGGATATAACCTTCAAAGGCGATAGGATAAATTACCTTGACCTGAAACATGATGATACATTGGTGGTTTTGCATGAGGATGACCAACACTCGACTGAAGAATGTCACGATTGACACAAGTAGTTCTACTGATATCCTCCACTTTGATATTTTTCAAAAACCCGGACTATCAACTAACGACATTACCCCTATAAATTCTTCATTTATAGGGTTTATTGGTGACTCTATTATGCCACTCGGGATTGTGAATCTACATGTCACATTTGAAAAAAAACTTGCTCTAATACAATACTAGCTAAGTTCATAGTGGTGGACATCTTCTCGATGTACAACATGATTATAGGTCATTCCACACTAAACAGATCGAGGGTGATGGTGTCGACTTACCACATTGTGATAAATTTTTTGCAAAGAAGAGGTCGAAACCTATTGCCTTGAAACAACACAAATGTTGGTGCTATCGAGGATATGACACAATATGAACTTAAAGAAGTTTTACCCTCGAGACATTCCTTGGGGTTAGGCCAGGGTGACTATACCCCGAGCATCGAGTCTCTATCTTGACAACAAGACACGTGAGTTGAAAAAACCTGACTCACGTAATAAAAAATCTGTGACGACAAGAGGGCACAAGGAAAAATGTACATGAGATGTTTGAGTAAAAAAAAAAACCCAACCCATATAAAAAGAAATCACCATGGTGGGAGGCACAAGACAAAATATGTCCAAGACACGTGAGTTAGAAAAACTCAACTCGCGTAAGAAAAACTTATCACCTGGGGAGGCATAAGACAAAATATGCCTAAGATGCATGAGTGGAGAAAACTTGACATGCATAAGAAGAAACCTGCCATGATAGGAGACACAAGGTAAAATGTGCCAAAGGCATGTGAGTCAGAAAAACTTGACCCGTGTAGTAAGGAACATACTATCATGGGAGGCACAAGACAAAATATGCATGAAACATATGAGTCAAAAAAACTCAATCCGCATAAGAAGAAACCCGCCACGATGAGAGACACAATGCAGAATATGCCCGAGCCACGTGAGTCGAGAAATACCTGACTCGTATAAGAAGAAGTTTGCCACAACATGAGATATAATACAAAATATGTCCAGGATATGTATCAAAGAAACCCACAATGGCAGGAAGCATAAGGTACAATGTGCCTATGATGCGTGAATAAAAAAAACCCGACTTGTATAATAAAAAAATCTACTATGACGGGAGGCACAATACATAATGTGCTTGAGGCACGAGTTAGGATAACCTAATCTATGTAAGAAAAAAGTCCATCATGGTGGAAGACATAAGATAAAATATACTCAAAGCATATGAGTCGAGAAAACCCAACCCGTGTAATAAAAAAATCCACTACGATAAGAGGCTCAAGACGTAATATGCTCAAGGTATGTGAATTGGAAAAACTTAACTCGTGTAATAAGAAACTGGTTATGGCGAAAGGCATAAGACAAAATGTGCCTAAGGCACATGAGTTGGGAAAACCCGATTCTAAAGCATAAGATAAAATGTATCAGGATGTATGAGTCAGAAAAACCTGAATTGTGCTATAAGAAACTCGTTATGAGAGGTTCAAGACAAAATATGCATGAGACATTTGAGTCAAGAAAATTTGACTTACGTAATACGAAACCTGCCGTGATAGGAGGCACAAGATTAAATGTGCCTGAGATACATGAGTTGTGAAAACCACACCCATGTAAGAAGAAATATGATATAGTTGGAGGCACAAAGCGAGATGTGTCTAAGGCACGCGAGTCAAAAAAACTTGACTCGCATGAGTAAATATGTCATGGCGGGAGACACAAGGGAAAGAATGCTTGAAGTAGGGAGGGCGAGACCCATCCTTTACTTAAGGCGCATAGCCCACTGCCCAACATAGCCATCGACTAAGAGACCCATGAAAAAAAAGAACAGGGGTAGGTCAGCAATGGGGGGCTTCACAGCATCCCCACTATGGACATGTTGCCCAACGTGCGTCTCTTAGGGGATGAGCAGAGGAGGAGCCCACCTTAGCACTACCTATAGCCCATTCCTACTATGGACCCATTCCCCGATGTGGGTTGCTCGGGAACGAGCAAAGGAGGAGCCGTCCTCCTCATCGCTTGTAGCCTGCCTTGACTCCTCTTACTTAAACGACAAGTAGAAGAAGACGGGTAGGTCAGTAATGGACCTTCGCTAGCAATGCTCGCACCCCTCGTTGCGGTCCTCATCGAGCCAGGGTAATCGATAAACTAAACCCCTTGGGAAATCAGATAGTAGCCCTCACACCCCTCACCTATGGTTCTCACTGAACTAAGGAGGATAGAAACTTGATCTTTTTCACCTAGACATGGAGGTCAGGAAGGAGACTTAACCAATAACTCCATCTAAGATATGGAGGTTGGGCACTCGACCCTCCTTTCTCATCGTTGCCTAGTCGTGAAGAATGGGGAATCGATCCCCATCATTGCTGTCCTCCACGCTCGAACGAGTGTCGAGCATACATTAGCAATGGTTGATCTGCTATTGAGGATGGCCTGTTGACGAGGAGTGACTCTTTACCAAGGGACAATGTCATAAATTCAAAGCACGGATTAGATACCCCTCGACCCCATCCATGTCCATTTAATGCTCAAAGTTAGAGAGCAATTGAGGAGGTCTAAACTTAACATATTGGATGAACTAGACACCACACTTCAGATCCCTCTTGCAAAGGCCCTTGAAGCACACGGAGAGGGGAGGGCAAATGATATGGAGAACATCATCATCCAGTAATCACCCGACACATGATTTCTATATGGTATCCAGGGGGAAAGGAAAAGATAAACGTCATACTCCACTATCTGCTAACATAGAAGAGAGTCCAAGATAGGTAGTTATAGATTGTCCCCCTCTTGGCCCATTTGGATAAAAGGCAAAGAGAAGATTGTTAGAGGTGGTCAATGATTGCCTCCTTATCGAATATTCTATGAAATATTGTATCCCATTATAATCAGGTATAAAAGCTCATCTTTAACATTGTGAAAGGGATCATCATTTTTTGACAACACACGTCCACACACACCTACCTTGGGTTACTAACTCAGGGATCAGAGGGATCAAGTTGGAAAACCTCTTTCAACCTTGATCTTCATGCATGTGATACATCGAGAGCTCAACATTTCTACCTCAGAGACACCCTAAGCAACCATGTGCACATGAGTTCATACCACATCGAGTTGACCAAAACTCAACGACTTCTTACTATAACAATTAGATAAGAGAAGTCCTTCGAAAATATAAAATAACTATATCCCATATTTGCTTCAACTCGAGAACCAAAGATACTCATGTTTGCTTCCTGCAAAAGATTATGTCTCATGCTTGTTTGATAAATCTTATTCGGTTTAGTAAGTTTATAGTCATATAAAACTTATAACTATTTATTTTTGTAAGTCCAAAGAACTTACCCGATAACATATTCCTTCATGCTTTAATTAGTCAGAACATTGAATGATTTGAGTATACCTTCAATAAAGAAGAGTGTATCTTGGGAACATATACGAGGAGTCATTTTATAGTGATCTCCGGGTGCTCTATAAAAGATGCCCAATTATAAATATCGTGATGTGCTTCTCATGGGCTTAATTACGATCATGATACATTGAATCTTGGTCATGATAAACTTTAGACTCACTCAATAACGTGTTACTAATCGTGTGATATCGATGTAACGTTTACGTTATGTCGATTTATTTATCTGTATCTTACCGCTAAGGTATTGATCATTAAATGTGAGACACTTGATATTATAATGTCAATCATATCATTATTCCTCTACCAGTATTAAATAGTAAAATCAAACATATGCACCCCGATGGTGTTGTGATAAAGGGAGAGAGAGAGAGAGAGAGAGGAGAGAATACTAACAAAATAGTAACTTATCCTTTCACTTTCCAGATCATTAGCTTAAGCTTTGGAATATGACACTCGAGCAAAGTGGCAAACGTAAAAAAGGAAAAGTGGAATATGATACTTGTTTCAGGGGTTTCTACCTCACGTGAGACCAAATCTGCCAACCTTAAATTAACTTAAAAATCCAAGTTTTTACTGCGCATGTTTACCCTCGTAGTATAGGCTATGTTAGTCTGTGTTTAAGGGAGTTGTTTATTGAAACAGCTGGATTTGCTGCACGCCTTTTTCTTCCTTCTTACCCAATAATTAGCATCTAATCACATCATCAAGCCGACTCCATTATTTCTTTCATAAACCAACCCTTCCTCAGCCGCAGCATCACATATAATACAGCGAACAGACATCCAAACCAATAGCTGTTTGTTCATCACGTTTATAATGTTTCTTAAGTAGCAACGTCTCATTCGTCCGAATTAGTGTTGGTCGGAGGAACCCGTGCAGGTTGGGAATAGTCCAAGAGCGAGCGGCTGGCGAGCGGAGGAACCGTCCGATAGCCATCGTAGGGCTGGTGTTTTCTGATCCGCCCAACCGGCGGTGAGCTGGAGAATCACGATGCTTTAGCCAGGCAGAACCCCGGATGGGCCGTTCTAGACCGTCGGTTTATTGATCGACGGTTGACAAGGCGTGACTTATTTCCTCAATAGAATATGAGGGAATTCCCAAATTTAAAATACGGGCGAAGACTTCGTCAGCCCGTGCGCAGTTTTTTGACTACAGTGAGGAACATAATACTAGCCGTTGGATTCTGGTTGATGATCATTCGTAGCTTGAAAAGTCGTGTTTGGTTGGAATCTGACGGTTCTAAGACTCGTTCACATTGGGTAAGAACGAGGGCACACTTCGTGTTCAGGGAGAAAAAATACGTTTAAGTATACTAGCGAGGGGACAGAAGGAGAGAGAGAGAGAGAGAGAGAGAGAGAGAGAGACCGATGGAGGGAGGGACGAGGGAGAACGGAGCGGAAGCTGCGGCGGGGAGGTTGGCGGCGGTGGGGTCGAGCTCGACGATGGAGCGGGTGGCTGCCGCCAAGAAGTTCATCGAGAACCACTACAGGAACCAGAAGAAGAACATCCAGGAGCGGAAAGAACGGTTGGTTGGTTCTGGCTCTCTCTCTCTAGTCGCCCGATTCTCTCGCTTTACCTTCTAAGATGTTGTTTTCTTGATCCCGAACGGCCTTGAACTTAGCTTTCTCAGGTCTCATTCTCGCTGGATGTTTCTACTGCTCCTCCTGCTGCTCGGTGGGGTTGTTTCTTTCTCGATTCAGTGAAAAGATACGCGAATCCAGTTTCTGATTCTCAAACAGCCTTAGGTGTTAGCTTCGGATCAGAAAATTCTTGGTTTGGGCCTCTCCACTAATCCGAGTGGCCTAGTGAGGGACATTCAGTTGGTACAATAGTCCACATCAGGAGCTATTAATTCATCAAAGTTGATGGTTTTAGAGTTTTAATTGATAGTTTGACTGGATTATGGTACGATGTTATAGTCAGTTGTGAAGCGCTGTTGGCTAATTGTTTGAGAGACCAAACACGTTTGATGTAAGAGATGCATGCGCCCATAGGTATGACAGAAATCTTTGTCGAGGATTGAATTGGAAGAGATTTTTTTTTTGTTTTTTATGAAAGACAGATGAAAGGTGGTTACACAGAGGTGGTGGCTTTTGAAAGTGCATTACAAATAAATTGACTCAGCCAAAGAACATAATTTAGTAACAAAATCTATAAATAAAAAAAAAGAAAACATTCGTGAGGAGATCCTTCCTCATGGCTTTCATTTATGCCTTCTCTTGATATGCTTTTGAATTATTTACTCTTTACCAAATCTATATTGGGCTTGCATCTTGAAGGTCCATGACATTCTAGCATTCCAACAAATTATGATGAGTCTGAACTTGCTTACTCATCTCAGTTTTGGAATGGACATGGATGTTTAGCAGCTCAATTAGTGTGAGCAAATCCGCTTAATTTGTACAGTAAATCAGAAGTTTCTGTAGTGATTGATAGGTAAAAATCAAAATTTGCTTACATTCTTCTGAAAATTGGTTTTAAATAGCCAAAATGAGGCTTAATGGTAGCTAATTGATCATTTATTCTATTTCAAGTTCTTGTTTGATCTATCAGCACGGGAAGCGATTCTTTGGTTTCTTCATACAACAATACTTTGTTAATTTGATCCTAACCCATACCGATCTATATTGTAGCACACTTTCATACTTGTTCAGTGAATAGGGGTGTGTACGAAATAAAACTAGCTATTTCTTTTTCTGACAAGGCAAGTTTTGGTCTCCAAGGACTAGCCTTTCCCTTCCTTTAGTTCACCTCTATCATCCTACATCTTTTTGTTATTGATCATGCAAAATGAACCCACCATCAAATGGAAATTTATGAGCTTCAACAACGAAGGAAGATTCTCAAGCACAGAAGCTGTTCTGTGCTGCTTTATTAAATTTGTAGATTCGAAGTTCAAATGGCCTATTATGAGCTTTCATGAAAAAAAAATGTATCTGAACGCTTTCATAAGATTGTAGCTCAAGAATAGAAACTCAACTTTTTCTACTGAGAGGAAGTTAATTACATATGTGTTTGTTAGGAAATGTCCAAATCATTTGATTGATATATGCACAAACTCAAGTTTGCAAATGATAACAATTCTTTGGTTTTGATGGCTGATGAATTCAAACAATTGCAGACGTTGGTTCTTGGAGAAAGAATTGGCTTCTTCAAAAGTTTCCAGGGACGAGCAGATCAATATGCTGAAGGATCTTGAAAGGAAGGAGACAGAGTATATGAGGCTTAAAAGGCACAAAATCTGCGTTGATGATTTTGAGCTGCTGACCATAATTGGGAGGGGAGCTTTTGGGGAGGTCTGAGCTTGTGTGGTCTTTCTCATAGAACCAAAATCTTGCTTGTCTTTTTTGCTAGAAATGCAAGTCTCTTTTTGTTGCAGAGTGAAGACATTAGATCTCTTCAATTGATATTGTTGGAATGTTGTTAACATGGTTATATTGATTGTGAAAGTCTTACTAACTGCTCTTCTTGGTTGTCTTTCTTCTAGCTTCTTTTTAGATGTCTATTGAGGTCTCATGCTGAACTTATAAAGAAGGATTCTAACCATCAGGCCTATTAAGATAAAAAGGGTGAACCTAATGCATGAGACAACCAATGTAGGATTTGGGGAGGGTCAGTGTACTCAATCTTAACCCTGTAAATAGAAAAAACTATTTCTATGGCAAACCCTGATCACCTAAGTTGCAATGGAATGACCCTAGGTGATGTGACCTACTATTGTGAACAAAATTCAGCAAAGACTGACTTTGTGCATATACTGATAACACACCGAGTCCTCTGTTAGGTTATCATAGTACGCACCCAAATCTTTATTTATTAAGGCAATGCTATACCCACATATCCACCTCATTGTTATTTTTTTTGCATGTACAAGATAATTTCATGATTCAGCTCCACATCCAAATTAATTTTAGTGGGCATATTCCACCAAAATTACCACAATATGTATGAGTCTTTGTGGTGCATCTGCCGATGATGTACATTGTTTTATGCTTTTTTTGTGTTTGTATGATCTTTCATGATCCAAGCCTCTGATTACTGGCAGATTCAGATTTCTATACATCTGTCATCATAATGATTTGGTTAATTCAAATCTGAATCATAACTTATGGATCTCAGTCTTTGGTGATAGTAGACCAAGTTATGGTATTAAAGAACTATTGTTTTGATGCTACGTAGAATCTTTAGTACATTGAGCCTTGAGGCATTTTATGTTTTAGCCTTCAATTATATCTCTACATTTCTCGCAGCTAGTCAGGACTTCTGTCCTCAGCTTACGATGATCCATTAGAGATGCTAATAACATTCTTTACATTTGAGATTCTCTAGGTTTCCTTATTTAGTCATACTGCCGAAATTGGATTGAGGAACATAGCAGAGTTGAAAAATCACATGCTGCATAGTGCACACAATCTTCCAAATCAGCATGCTAGTTTGTACTGCTAATTTTTTGGATGCTTATCAATTTATAAATCACAGGTCAGACTGTGTCGGGAGAAGACTTCTGGCAATATTTATGCCATGAAAAAGCAGAAGAAATCTGAAATGCTTAGCAGAGGTGAGGTAAGATATGTTGCATAACTGTGTTTTAGAAAATGTCCGATATGTTGCAAATGAGTTTTCAAGTCGTAAGTTTATTTTTCCTTAATTTTGTTTTAGATCTATTTAGGCAAGAGTAAAAATTGTACTGTTAGCCATCTAAGAGATATTTAGCAATGGTTACTTAAAATGCAGCAGAAGGTTCAAGGGTTCAAGGGACCAAGTTTTTCCTTACTGAGCGGTAAGGCCCCGTACCGCCCAGTACATACCGGTCCGGCAACTGATCGGTACACGGATCGGTCGCTACCAGGCAGTACCGCTAAAATCGACCGTCGGCGGTCGATTGATGGAGAAATCGACCGTCGGCGGTCGATTGAAGAAGAAAAAGGGGAAAGAAGAAGAGGAAAAGAAGAAAAAAGAAGAAGTATCTGGCCGTCGTCCTCGCTTGTGCGCTGCCCGCACGCCCTCGCCGCCCACGGGTTGACCGCGAACCGTCGCCGTCCTCGCATGCGCGCTGCCCGCATGCCCTCGCTGCCCGTGGGTCGACCACGAGCCGTCGTTGTCCTCGCTTGCGCGTTGCCCGCGCGCCCTTGCCGCTCGCGGGTCGCCCGGGAGATGTCACCGTCCTCGCAGCCCACGGGCGACTATCATCCTCGCGTGGGGAGACATTTTGACTCCCCGCGCTGGGAGAGAGACTGAGGCGACGTCGCCCATTTATTTTTTTAAATTTTTTAATATTATATTATATAATATTATAATAATTTAATAATATCGGGTGGTACACATTGTGTATACCGCCACAGTACTGGTACCGTACCAGTACTGACAAAATGTTGGTATGCCGGTATGGACCGGTAAGTAAAACGTTGCAAGGGACAATTAGAAATATGGATATAGCCATTGATGGAGACTACCTGTCATGAGATGGTATCATATGATTTTGGTTTAGTATAGCTGATAGTAACTGACTATATGATTTTTTGATGCTGCCCACGATCTCCGTCATTTTTATCCATTGCTTGTCCTATATTTATCTACTTTGTTCTATGTTCTCATCTGTTAAAGATCTTCTTCTTATTATTCTAATGCTCATTTAGCCTTTCTTAAAACATAAATCTTGCCTTCTATTCAATAACCGTCTAAAGTTGTGTGTAGTAACAAACAACAATAGGTTCTACATTGGCATTTTCTTCTCTTATATACGTCTATCCTTTATCATACTTAAAATCCATCATATTGTCATTTAGGTGGAGCATGTAAGAGCTGAGAGAAACTTGCTTGCTGAAGTTGCTAGCCATTGCATTGTTAAACTCTACTATTCATTTCAAGATGATGAATTCCTTTACCTAATTATGGAATATCTTCCTGGAGGGGACATGATGACCCTGCTTATCAGAGAAACTACATTGACTGAAACAGTGGCTAGATTTTACATTGCTCAGAGTGTGTTGGCGATAGAGTCCATTCATAAATACAATTATATTCACAGGTTAGTACATCATAAATTTCCACTGATCAGTTGATCGATAGGTCAGTATATAAACTATGAAGTATAAACCAAGAAAATATTTGTTTAATTACCTTCATATGCAGGGACATAAAGCCTGACAACCTTCTACTGGACAAAAATGGTCACATGAAGCTGTCAGACTTTGGCTTGTGTAAACCAATGGATTGCTTAAAGCTCTCGACATGGAATGAAGATGAACTGCTGAGTGATGAAAATCTTAGGGAGTCAATGGATGTTGTTGGTTTTTCTGATACAAATAATGATAGCAGGTGGAAAAGCCCTCACGAACAACTGCAGCATTGGCAGGTGAACAGGAGGAAGCTGGTAGGTTCTCTATAATTTTTTATTTTGAGCCTATGTGAACCTGTTCTCCATGATTCTGTTGTCTTAATTAATTCACTTCATTTGGTATTTACTTCTTGAGACATAGATCTAAGATTTTATCAATGTGTTTTTAGGCATTTTCCACAGTTGGAACACCTGACTATATTGCTCCAGAAGTATTACTAAAGAAAGGATATGGGAAGGAGTGTGATTGGTATGTAACTGCATAAGTCTGACCATCATAAGCCATGTTCTATTGGTATTGTCATGAAAGTTGATTGGTATCTTTCAAGTACAAATGCAAATATCTTTAGATATTTTGGTTTTGAACCTTTATCGACTTTCTCAAACTATCAGACAGTGGTTGATCTTTGTTTTACCTATACATTGTGTTGAAAATCTCTTTCCTTTTCTATAAGAAGGCATGCACTTTTAAGTCTTTTTCTAATTTCTATCAGTACAGTTTTTATGCTTGATTTAGTTGTGGCTCTATAGTTTACATAAGTATGCAAATTTACACTCAAATCTGACTTAGGTTGGATGGAGTTTTTCTTTTTCTTTTTAATATGTACAGGTTATAGTTGACAGCTAAAGGAGTAACATGTTAATTAAAGTTCTTGCCTTTTATCCTTCTATTATTTATGTGGGTGATATCTTAATGTTATAGAATTTTGTGTGCATCAGCATCTGTTGTCATCAAACTTTGAAACAAAAAATTTGAGTGGATTAGATTGTTGGAATGACATTTTGACTAAATAGTAATTAAAAATTATGACAGAAAGGTGAGAAGGTTAATAATAAGTAAAAATGAAATAGTTAAGAAATTGATCAAGAAATGTAATTTGTGCTACAAACTAGTGCAAACTCAATAAAACATGTGGTATTTCATCCAGCAAAAGGCAATAGCATAATTATGGAGCTAAATCAAATGCCAAAAGCCAATATGCACCACTTTTATTCCTTCTCCCTGTTTGCTGATATCTTATGGGGATTGGTCAGAATCCATTTGGAGTGGGTTGAAGTGGTGAGGTTTGACTGCTTTTTGGACCATGTGTAGACGTTGCAGTGTGGTTGTCCTTTTTCTTGTAGCTTTATGTTCTGTTGGCTGGTTCCCATTTCTGAGCAATATAAACACAGAATTGTTGTGAAGCAATATTTTCCTTTGTTTGAATATTGCTTTTATGTGCCAGATAAAGAAATCATGTCGGTCTTTGTGGCCTATTTAGTTGTTTGAGTCCTACTGATATACTTTTTTCTGTCTAAAGTCTACTTTTAATGCAACACTGCAACATTTTAGGAAGTGCGTTTGTGTAGGAGGTCAAGGTATTGCATATTGCACATGAGTATACAGTGCATACTGGTAAAATACTTTGGATGGTTTGTCATAACAAGAACACTATACACTATTAAGTTGGAAATGCATAATCAATTGATAGTTATGTATAGTGTCACTAATACTAAGCTATTTTCTCTTTTATATTCAAACTAAGAATTTATATAGGTATTTGATAATATTTTACTTGTTAAAGTATCTATATTAATCAATAACCAGTGAGAAATTGGTACTGGTCTGTCTAACTAATCATTTAATTTTTTGCAATTTTTGGGGCTGCTGACATTGTTTATATTGCTCTGATATACATACCTGAGCATACCATTACTATTTTGGTTTAAGTTGACCATTAAGACTTTTATTTTAATTCTATTACTATTTTGCGGTGCATACTACTAGCAGCTCAAACCACTGAGAGCAATCTTGTACCGGACTTCTGTATTGGTTCCTGACTGTATACCTATCGATGCACCTGTATGTACTGATTTCTGAAAAATTGATGAAAAAATTGGCTGGAGGAAGAGAGACAGTGACACAGAAGGAGAGGAGGAAAGCAGGCAGAGGAGGAGAGGTAGCATCCTAGAAGGAGAGGAGGAAGGAGGCTGGGGTGGGGAGGATGAGAGGAGGGAATGTGACTGAGGAGGGGAGGAGGAGAGGCAGTGGTGCTGGAGGAGAGGAGGGAAGGAGGAGGTTGAGGAGGAAGAGGAGAGGAGAGGTGACAGCCCATACGGAGAAGAGGGAAAGAGGAGAGGACACGATGTAGAAGGAGAGGAGGAGGCTGACGAGGGAAGGAGGACGAGAGACGACAAACTATGAGAGCAGGGAAGTAGGCTATAGAGGAAAGGGGGGGAGAAGGCGGCAAAGGGAGGAAAGGAAGCATCGGAGGAGAACGAGGAGAAGTAGAAGATGAATACCGATGAGGACTGGCGATGGGGATGCGAGCAACAGGTGTGCAGTGAGGGACACAATCGATGAAGGACGTGAACACAAACGCAGGCATAGATAGAGAACACACAATAGAATAAGTTAGGGTTTTATTTTTTATTTTTAAAATTTAAAGAATAAAAATTGGCTGGGCTGGCACAAATAGAGAACACATAATAGGATAAGTTAAGGTTCTATTTTTTATTTTAAAATTTTAAAAATTGGCTGGGCTTATTATTCAGAGCATTATTGGGTGTGAACTTGGCGGTAGGCCCTGTTCACAGGCCTTGTCGCCTGATTCACAAGGTTTACTGAGCGATGAGACCTATATTACATTTGAACCACTCGAAATTGGGCTGGTCCGAGTTTCAGCTGGCGGTGGGACCGACATGTATTACCTGTACTACACCATTTTGATTTGGGCAAAGTCCATGGCTCAAACATTGAGCCATTTTTGTTTCTATTAAGAATTCCCATTGTAGTCTATGGTATTCTCTCCTGTAGGCAAATTCTTTTTTCTTATCGATATAAGATATGAAATCCCTTTGGCACCACTATCACCTTTTGTTGTTCTTTTGTCAATGAACTTGTTTAGAGGCAGGTTTAAAATAGTGCTGAAAGAGCTCTTCTTTGGTTAGTACTAGCAGTCAAGGTTTTGTCTTGTATGTATGTGAACATGCATATGTTGTGTATTCATTTGTTAATGAGTTTTCAGTGAATTCATCTATGCTCTAATGCATTTTAAGAAAAACTATTCCTCCATACTTATATGGATGTTATATATTACAATGTGGAGAGAAATTTTATGGGCATTTCATTGTGGAAATATTGCAGGTGGTCCCTCGGTGCAATTATGTATGAGATGCTTGTTGGTTATCCACCATTCTATTCTGATGACCCAATGACTACATGCCGTAAGGTTAATCTGCTTGATCTTACAGCTTTAGCACCCATTTTGGTATTTATATTCCACTTTGATGATGTTTTACAACATGCTTGTACCTTCTTAGGATGTTACTAAAATTAGATTGTAATTGTGTTCAACAAACACAATAATTGTCAATCCTTGCACTTTCTTACTTGCCATATGAAGGTCTTTGGAGTTTGGATATCTAGATGTTCCATCTATGATCAATGAGATGGGAACATCTCTCATATCTCTCAAAATCGGCGAGTGCTTTTCTTATCCTCTTGCAGTGCGTATCATATGATATATGTAGTTCATTTGTGATTTTGTTAATATTAACTCAGTGCAAGACTGCATATAATGGCTCACCCATGACAATGATCTCACTTACTGTATCCCATAATCTAGAGGACAACATATGCTTCTTGACAGTCTTCTCATCCAACGAACTCGCAAAATGAGAGCTAGTCTAGTTATTAAATGTAAACATAGCTTTATGTCCCACTTTCTGTGCTGGAGGTGCTGCAGGGAGATAAAGTTGGTTATAAATCGACTGAAACCCGATTATCAAAGCTCCTCGATGTGAATTCTATACTAATGCATGCACACAATGTTGATGACATGGTTCGCCGTACCGGTCCATACCGGCGTACCAAGATTTGGCCGGTATGGTACGGTATGTCGATACAGCTCGGTATGCTTGGGCGTACCGAGCGGTACAAAATAAATAATATTTTAATAATAAAAAAATATATTATTTTTTTAATACCAGAAAAATTAGAAAAAAAAGTTGGGTTAGGGTTTGTAAGATAGAAATTGGTATAGATTCAACAAAATCAATGTAAATTAGGCAAAAATAATATTACATATCTTTTTCAAGCTTTGAGGAACTGTTTTGAGAAAGTGAGAGTTTGAGAAAGAGTGAATGTGTGAAGTGAAATGGGAGAAGAGTGAGTTTAAATAGAGTTAGAAAGAGTTTTTCGACCGTTACAAGGTCTGTAACGATCGATTTTGACTATTACGGGGTTTATAACGATCGATTTTGACCTTTTACAGGGTCTGTAACGGTCGATTTTGAGCGTTACAGGGTCTGTAACAGTCGATTTTGACCATTACAGGGTTTGTAGTTCGTACTGCCCGGTACAGGGCGGTCCGCGTACTGGTAAACCATCGGACCGGTACGTACCACCCGTACCGGGCGGTACAGGGCGGTATGGAAAACCTTGGTTGATTATAAACAAAATGATTGATGCTTTGTGTTCTTTCTTCTGTCTTTTTAGTTGAACACTATTACCAACCCTGTGTCAATATCATTGACTCTTTGCTTTAATGATGCATGAACATTGGATGCTCTCATACTCATCATAGTCAGGTCACTCAGGTGCCTGCTTATTGAGGTCCTCCCTGTGGGCTTTTTACTGTAGTCTTAAGACTATCCAAACATTTCTTGGGGCACCTTTGTACATTTGGTGATGTTTGAAAATTCACCAGTGATTTAAAAAGCGCTAGGCGCCAAAAGGCACCAGGGTCCCAAAACGCCCGAGGCCCGAGCGAAGCAAGACGCTAAAATATAAAAATATATATAATATAGTTAATACATATAATTATTTAAATAAAATATGATATTAAATTAAGAAAATCTAAAGTACAAACTATAGTCATTGGAGAATCTATTGAGTTGCCATAGACACTTGCCATTTATCTTGGAACCCTAACAATAATTTCAAATAAATAAAGATTAGTATTATTAAAATCAAAAGAATATATTAGTATACTGTTAACAGTATACTATTAATATATTGTTAACGGTATACTATTAACAGTATATTGTTAGTATACTATTAATAGTAACAATATATTATTAACAGTATACTGTTAACAGTATTGTTAACAATATACTGTTGAACAGTATACTAGTAACATTATACTGTTAATATACTATTAACAGTATATTGTTAACAATATTGTTAACAGTATATTAACAATACTGTTAACAGTATACTGAGTCGAACCAATTCGATGTAAGGAGAGTGTGAGAAGAGTAGAGACGAGGTTGCTGACCGAGAGTAGAAGCTGCTTACTGAGAGCAGCGACGGCAGCAGCGGTAGCGGAGAGAGGCAGCGGCAGTGGCAGCGGCAATAGAGAGAAATGTTGGCGACAGAATCACGAGTGAGATTAGGATTGAGAAGTTGCGAGCGAGAGGTGGGAAGCTGATATCGGTGCATTAGTTGGTTCAATTGAACCAACTAACGCGAATGCGACCGAACCAGAGCTAAAAACCTGGTTCAATCGCTTGGTTTAACCTGTGCGCTCGCCTGAAGCGCCTAGCACCTGGGCTTGGGCGAGCGCCCAAGCGGCGCCTCTTTAAAGCGCGTCGCCTGGAGATTGAGCGAGGTGCTCAGGCCTCGCGTCGCCTCGCCCGAGCACTTAGGCGAGCGCTCGAGTGCCTTTTGCAATCACTGAAATCCACAAACCAAATATTGCTTAGTCGGGTTATTTCACCATGTGCAACCAAAATGTTGTTGAAGGCATTCTGCATTAGCAACCAAAATAGTTGCTAGTTGGTTCAAAAATTTAGTAATGTTCCTGACATTGTCTCTTTGCTGCATTCTTTACCTTGTAGGTTCCATTTGCTGGGATATCATACATGTTTCTGAAAATAAATTTTATTTCATATTATTATCACATCTCCTGTATTGTGGCTTAGACTACAACTTTAAATGCATTCATGACCTTAGTTGTTTTATCTACAAACAATCCCTCAAGTTGTTTAACCATGCTATTAGATTGTGCATTGGAGAAACCATTTAATATTTCCAGAAGATGCAAGGTTGTCTCCTGAGGCAAAGGATCTTATATGTAGATTATTATGTGATGTTGATATCAGACTTGGCTGGGGAGGAGCAGATCGATTAAAGGTGAATTTCAAGTATATAAAATCCATAGAAAATTATCTTTTTAAATTGATATTTCTAAATTGCTTGCAATTGTCCTTTTCCAGGCTCATCCCTGGTTTAAAGATATTATTTGGGATAAACTTTATGAGATGGAAGCAGCATTTAAACCTGATGTTAATGGCGAACTAGATACACAGAATTTCTTGAAGTTTGATGAAGTATGTCTGTTCACTTCTGTGCATTATTTTTTGGGCATGAATAAAGCTTACTTTCGATTTACTCACTTTCTACATGCCTGTAGTCATCAATAACAGCATGTTACAGACAGTGGTTGTTGGTCATAAATTTATTCTCACCTTTTTAATTTTTGTTCTGTCCTTAACATGATGCAATGTATTCACTATTTCACATATTTGGACTCTCAAGTTTTCCTGCTTGCAAGCATGTCTCAAAGTTTAGACTACTTTAGAGTATGCTAACTTGAACATGATAATATATTTCACAATGCTGTACCCACAGAAGTTGGTCTCTGTTGTTAATTGATTTTGCAATTTGTTATCCAAAATGATATGTGCTAGAAGGTTTCTAGTTGGCAACAGATTATAACTTCTTTGAATTTTTTCATTGTTAACTTTGCATTTTGTTCCTTTTTGTTCTATGATACAGTTGGATCCGCCTACTCCAGCAAGAACTGGTTCTGGGCCTACAAGGAAGGTATGCAACTTTATTTATTGCCATTTATATTTTCATAATCAGCAATTAAGATGCCAAATATGCTAATATAGTTATTGATTTAGTGTGGCAGTCACTCCTTTGAAAAACTCAATGAAATTACCAATTTTTATTAGAATTTTCTAGTAAGGATTAAAGAATTGAGCAAATGAAGGGACAGGAGACTTTGATAAATCCACATGAATTTTGCATTGAGAACAACTGATAGTTGGGTTATTGGACAAGTGGATTTAGCTAGATTATGATGAAATATGAAAATTTTAAGGTGGGGTACAGGTTTCATTGATTAATTTTGAATACCTGTTGTGTAAAAGATGCCTCGTCAGAAATATCTGAAGTTTCTTGCCCTGAAGTTTGTCACATCGTTTTAATCACTTAAGCAGCATCATCAGCTAATGGAGAAAGTATAGTTACAAAATTTGTGTATCATGAAGTTGGACTCAAGTTGGCATGTACATGCCACATGTCATGTGGTAATGCATTATGCCATCTCATGGTAGTCAAGTGCCCATGCATGTGCCCATTTATGTAATGGGCACACATCCACTAATCATGCTTGCTAATGCATTTTCTTGGACTGGCATGCAAGTCCTTGATAATCTATGTTATATACATAATGACAGACCATCAAACAATATTATACTTGCCTTGGCATGCACCTGCTGATTGATGGTTAATGTGATACTTGCCGTTGCAATGTGGACAGCAGGAAATGAAAAACAAAGAAAAGAGAAAATAGCCAAACTAAGAGAGAAAATTGGGCTATTTTCTTTTGTAATTGTTGTTGCCACCAACAGTATCTCTGAATGGGTCAGATGCTGACATGTTGCTGAATATTATATTGGCTTCTAGAGTGGGGAATGTCTAGTCTGGAGGACTTGCTTTAAAATCCTCAGAGACCTGGTGGCTTTTAGCTTCATCTGTGGTCCTTCTTGTGCAAAGTTCAAGGTTAGGATGCAAGGGGGAGACTAGCACCTTAACCTGTAAGTAACTTAAAGTCTTTGACTGACTGTCGGTTCTTTTTCACCACAAGCTGTGAGAAACAAATTATGTTTGAAATTCTTCACATTGTTGAGGTCATCTTACCGAGATTGCTGACTATATCAATATCTATCCAAAAGTTCTGTTAATTTTTATGCATGTAATTTAGTCTTATCACCCCTGTATGTATATTTTTGTTGTTGCATGATTTAATTGTGGTGGATTTTGTGAGTGTTTAATCATTCTTGGAACATATTTTTGATGCAGAAATTGCTAAATGCTCAAGATTTGAGCTTTGTTGGATATACTTTCAAGAATTTTGATGCTGTCAAAGGGTTACGTCAACCTACTGGTAAACAATCTTTCTGTTAGAAAATTGCTGGAGATTCTAATGTTCCAGTGTAGTCTCAATCTTGTCCACAAATATTCTTAGTTTTTTCATTCTGTATTTGCACCTTGATTTTGTTTTTAATACATATTCCTGTAGATATTTGTTATGCATCATATGTGAAAAACGATTGGGTTGTGGAAAGGAAAGAAGAACGTTGCCATACATAATTTCAGAACTACAAATAGAGGAGGGTAAACAAGGAGTGGAAAGATGGATTAGATTTCATTTCCTGCAATACATGGCATATGACTGTTTTAGGTGGAGTTTTCTTTCTTCAATTGCTATTTCAAATTCCAGAATACTTTGCCTGCTGTATAAAACATTAAAAAACTTGACGAGTAAAGCTCTGATTTTGATTTATACACTTTTCAGCTCTCTCCTGAAACAGTATACGGTGAGAAGCAATGTGTATCTCGTGATCACTTTATAAGGTAATCAATAAGAGTCAATGTCAATAAGGCCAAACTGTTTCATCCGTCCAGTCTACCCTCAATTAGATTTGAAGGGGAGAAGTGGTTAAAGAATCTGAATTTTATATTTCTGGCAATAAGACTTCCTTTTGTGGGGACTTTTAGATGCATCAAGTGAATTAAAGCTAATTTAGGAGCCTCAGGAAAAAAAAAACATTGAGAAAATGGGTGCTTTCTTGGAAATTAATTTATCCATGATATCACATTACAGGTCCACAGGTCATGTCAGACCAGTATGGTACATACCGGACCAGCACACCCCAGTATACTGATAAAAAAATAATTAAGAATAGAGAAAAAGAGGAATAATTTGGGAACATACATCAACAGATCTCATTGTTGGATCTTGAGAAAACCAGACCTGTCGGATGGAAGAACAATCCTCTCTCTCTCTCTCTCTCTCTCTCTCGCTAGCATCTCCATTGCTCAGATTTTAGATGGAATAAAAAACAAGAGGTCACTTGAGCAAATGAGCCTTAGATTGGTTTCTGCCAAATTTTTTTGACCAGACTTGGGACGTTAAAGATTAGGCCAGGTCTGGCCAGACTAACTCAAGAAATCCCAAGACAGAGCCATTTTAGATGTTTTACCATTTATAAGTTGTTAAGATTAAAGACACAGACCATGTAACAGTAACATGTTGGACTGACATTTTGACGCTTATTGTTTTTGTATATTAATTCTTGATGGGTGTAGACATATTGTTTGAACAAATTGAACAGGCAATTCACTTATTATTTTTAGGCTTCTGATAGTGAATTTCTACATATAGGGCTTGTAATGTCCTAGATATAGGTTCGTCATGTAAATTACACTTCAATTTGGTACCAGAAGGGTTCCATCCTTTTCAAATCTGTCATCAATTTTTCATTCCTTTGTTAAACCTTTATCTCCTTTGGTTAGCATTGTTTGTTGGGACCGTTTACCCACTTTGCTGGTTTTCGATGTGATGTTCTTTGAAAATATTTGGACTCTGGAGCAACTTTAACCATTTCTTGTCATCTTTTTTAAGCCAGTGTACCTCCAATTTATGACTGATATAGTTATATATTCTTCCATCTTTCGCATTAAAACCATGAATAAGTTTACTAGATGTTTTTTTTTTCTATAATCTCCTGATCATTTTTGTTTGATGTAGGAGTTTTACAAGTGAATAACAGACATGTGGTTTCCTTTTAATGTCATTTTCTTAATTTTTCACTAAGAGATAGGAGTTCAGGACATAAAGTCTGTTTGTATATACTAATTTATATATTGTGTTGCCACAAAATGTCCAAGGATCCTTGGACATTTTGGAATCTACCTCTATGTTTTTTGCCTTTACATGGAAGAGAACATAAAGGGTGGATGAGACTAAAACTAAGAGTTGAAGTTAATATTGAGGGTACTTGACACTTCAAATGATGCTATATTTGGTATTTTGTGGAGAAGATTCCCCCACTTATCCTTTAGCCCATGCATGATTAATTATACTTAACACTTGTTCATTTTAATAGTGGATACTTTGTATTGCCATCGACCCCCAGTAGTTGGGGCTTACGGTTTCTTTGTTGTTGTATACTTTGTATCGCCAGGTAACTCGGTCATGAAAAGTGAAAGGAGATCAACCGAAGGGAAATCTGATGTGGACATGGTTGCATCCGGCGATGCAATCGATCCATAATTCATGTACTTCTTGAAGTGATTTATATCTGGATCATACCCTGCCAGTGTCGCCATTGGACTTCCCTGCTTATTTTTACTTGGCTCTGCCTCTGGTCCTGATAAGTTGCTATCTACATAACATTCTGTAGAACCAAACCCATATATGGCCGAGAGTTTGAGCGCCATTGCCTTCTCTTGTGGCAGTACCATATCTGGTTTTTTTCACTTTGATGAGAGTGCTTTTGAGCAACATGAAGTTATGTTACTGCTGTTTGACGTGTGTCTTAAAAGCTATCGTTTCACTTGTGTTTTGTGGAACCAATGTGTTATTTAAGATATCGTGTTTGACTAGTAATTAATATGTTAATGCTATTATTCATGTGGAATCTACTTAGGAGGAATGTTAGACTATTAGACAGATATTAAACATATTAAAGCTCATAGATTAGGCCCACACATCGACTCCGTGACAAACTTTATAGGCACATATGATACTTTGGTCATTGCAAATGTTTGACGTGCATGCACCGGTAGTTTAGGATAACCCATCACAGCAAAACGATGTGTAGAAGGCTCGTGACTCTGAAGCGGTGGGTCGGTGGAGCAGATCGCAAGTAGATTCTTAAAAAAAATAATATTTTTTTAATGTTTTATTTTAAATACATTAAAATATAATCTTAAATGAATATTTAATTAAAATTAGAAATATCATTTTTTTATTTAAAATGAATTATGTTAAGATAGATCCTGGTTCTGAGACCATCCGATTTGGAGTGGTATCCAATTTATCAAACTACATAGGGATGGGAGAGGCCTAATAAAATCTTTTTGAAACTTAGTTGATGATGGTTTCCAAGAGCAGAAGAGTCTTCTTATAATAAAGTTTAAAGACGGACATGATTTAATATCGAGAACAATTACGTATCTCTTCCAGCATTAAGGCAATCGAACAATCGAACGTAATTTTTGGGTCACGGATTCCATCTCCTTCAAACTTTACAGGGAGGGATAGACGTGAGATGAACACAGCAGAAGAACATTACCACATACTCCCACACGATAGTACAAATACAACTCGAGATATCAACTTCATCTTCCATTCTCATCAATCTGCTCTTTATACAGGAAGAGCCCATAGAAACCTCCAACCGCGACACACCCCGCCGAGATCCAGATGAGACCTGCTAATGCCCACGGCATCATCTCCGATACCCTCCAACTGAACGCCACCACCAGCGCCGTCGACAGCAGCCAAACAGCTTCCTTCAGCCTTGTCTTCTCCTCCAGCGGGCCGTCCGGAGCGAGCCGCTCGAACCTCCTGAGGCAAAGAACGAGAGACAGCAGATCGAGCCAGGAGAACAGCATGAAGGCTAACGTCGACGGATCGCTGCGCCACCCGTACGCGGAGACGGCGACGCTGCTCCCTAGCAAGAGCAGGCCGAGGACGTACGGCAGATCGTGGAGCCAGTTGTAGCGGGCACCCGGCCTATCTTGCACCTGTAGTCGGGGCCCGGGCGGCGACGGAGGTGGCGAGGGTTGTTTGTTGTCGTCGACCGGATGGGCGAGCTTGGCGTCTCGGGATGCGTCCATGAGACGGAGGCGAGCGGGAGCAACAACAGCGTCGGTGGGGTGTTATCGATCTGTGGTCAGCTTCGGATTCTTTCAGCTGAAGGAACGATACCGGCAATCCGGGAAGCAGCATATATAGTGCGGAAGTCTCGATGTCTCGTGCGACGTCGCCGACATCGGTACCTCTTATCCCTTGCCACGTACATGCCGACACATATGGAACATCTCTTGCCATGTAGATGAAGTGATTTCATCTCAAACATACAGAATGTTTTTACGTCGATAACTATAGCTTCTTTAATCTTCGCGATATATTTCAGCGAGTCCTTACTGTGTCGTAAAGTTATTTATGATAAATTTTACGATTTGTTCTTCTTAGATATTTAGACAATTTTGTAGGCTTATTAAGCATCGGATGTCCAGTTGATCTATACCAGTAACTACACGTTTGTATCAATATGTGTTCCGAATCTTTATCTATTCTCGATCTCTTGGTCATAAGTTCTGCGTAATTTATGGTCTTAAAGATGTTGTAAGAACTACGAATAATTCATTAGAAGATAAGATTCTAACCCAATTATTTTCAATATTCAAGATCACGTTTTCATGGAATCTGTATATGAATCCTAATTTTCATGGCAGTATGATATCCATCCAAAAATCTTAGGTTAATCATGATTAACTGCTGTGATTTAAGTTGGTAAAATCTAAAATACCTCTTGTTGGTGAACCTTATGTCGTGACCAACGTGTCAACACGGTTCTGTTCGATCCGAGTACGCAAGATTGTCTACGTGGGTCGTTGGGGAGTGATACCTAATTTGATTGATCCGTCACTTGGTAGCGGGCTTCTTTTATAAAGGCCTAAATCAGGATGTGTGTGTCTGACGTGACATCTCTAATGATTAAATTAGTATGTGGAATAGTTGAGTGAGATCATGAGTGCCAAAAGTTCGACCCCTTGTCTTGGCCCAAATGTCGACTTTTATATCTTTAACGTAGGGTCGACCATGCGTAATCTCTTTCCTCGATCAATTTGGTTGTACGCTTGGTGAGGTGTGAGACGTCTTGCTTGGCATCTTACCATGTGCTAACGCCATGATCTTGAGCAACTCGTACGACTCATGAAATCGATGTCATTCGACGTGATCTCGAGTGGCCCGTACGACTTTGAAACCTAACGTGGCTCGGGGTGCATAGCCACGAGGGTAAATCCATAAATTGGCCTATCACTTTTAATATTTTTATAATCTTAATAAGTTTGATATAAGAAATCAATCACTTGGTTTTGGGAGAGGTAAGTTAGTTTCCCACGCGGTGCGATGGTCCTGCAACGAAAGGTAAGGCTTAGATAACCACCGTTCAAATACCATCGAACGGTCAAAACAGAGTCCCGACATCCATCGGGCGATCATTCTTTGCTTTCGAATCGCCGAACGGACGGTGCAGATTAATCCACGATTCACAACTCTTCCTTGTTCGCCAAGACGAAGAAAACCCAATTAGATAAATCCAATTATTCGCCACGTTCCGAGTTCTCTACATCTGCTCTCGTTCGGGGCGATTTGGAGTGACGAAGCCATGGGTCCGGGATTGTACTCCGATATCGGCAAAAGGGCGAGAGGTACTCGTGGAGGCCTTGGTGGTTTCTGCTTCATTCAATCCATTTTCTGCATTTCTTGCTTATTTTTTTTGAATTTATTTGGGTGCAGATCTTTTGTACAAGGACTACCAGACCGATCAGAAGTTCACTATCACCACCAACACTTTGAACGGAGTCGTGAGTCCCTCTTTTTTCTTTTTTGGGTGATTTCTGAAGCATTTTAGGGTTTATTCCGAACGAGGGTTTCAGTTTACGCCACTATCGTTCGATGTACTGTTCTTATGTGTTCATTATTATGATCGACAAGTGGCTCTTCGGTTTCTTGGTTTTGCTTGCTGTACTCTAAATCACTAGCGCTGATCGTCAACCGGAGTGAACAGATGCTTGTTGTCTTGGTAATGTCCTTCATTTCAATACGTAAAAATTGAGAGGTTACTATTATTATTGCATTATAGGACAATTTTTGGGCGAAATCTTGTGGTACGAGCACTTAATGTTTATGATGCTTTATTGTGAAACTGTTTATTATATACCTTCGTTAGTAAGTTACATGTTGCTAATCATGTGGGTGTTCGGCAAATTCTTGTAAGAAATTTGGTGATGTGTGTATGAGAGCATCATCTTGCCAAACAATTGTTTCCGCATAGATTGTTTTTTTTTTCTTTGTTTTTTTCTTGGTCATTTGTTCCTTTCAAGTTGTATCTTTGATTTTGTAAGAACCCTAGGCCTTCAGTCAACTATAGTGAAGGATTTAGCCTAGAGGCTAAGACCCAAAAGAAGTCTGTCTTGGTGTAGTAACAAGATGAAAATTGACACTGTATTGTCAGGACAGAGAGATTGGTTGAACCGAGAATTTAGTTGGCTACGAGCAATTTAAGGGCATCTGATATGGCTGTTGAATCACCAGATCCAAACAAAGAGAGAAGTATTTTTATATCTTGGGGATGGGATTGATCATGTCTATGGTTTAGGATTATGCACCTGGGAGATGCAAGGCAGGCGGGCACATTTGAGAATTATCTACCTTAGGGCAGCTTGTACTTAGTAGCAAAGGTGATGATTATCGGGGCATGGGGATGAGCTAAGAGAAATTTGTCGTAGGGCTTTACATTGGGCCCTGCAAAGAGATTATCCATTGCTATATGTGGTGGTAGCTAAGACGCACAGACACAGGACATGGAGACACATCATTTTAAAAAAAATTAGGATACAGACATAGTGAGGACATGCATATTTTTAATACATATATGTATATAATATTCAAATAATATGAGTTTTATAATATTTATATTTAAAATTTATAGTACATTTGGTATTTTTGAATAAATTCCTAGCAAATATTCATGTAACTTCTGTTATAAATTTTATATATGACTTATTAGTAATAAGTGACAGTAACATAATTTACCATCAATGTAGATATTAATATAGTTATGTGACACTGTAATTTAGGGAATATAAAAGGTCATCGATTCCTTAAAAAAAATATTAAAAAGAAACAGAAAGCCTTGATTGATTACCATATTGTAATTTGAACGCCTCCTTGCACTAAGATTCATTATTATTCACTGAGTGACCATTTAATTGTATTGCTGTGATCATAGCAAGATAATTGGGAATAGGGAAGACTCAAAGAATAGAAGTGAAAATACTTTTTTCCAATATACAGTGGGGAATACAATCAGATGTTGGTAAACTGTTCTAGGCATAACTATAATTTTTTTCTATTGTTATTGTAGTTCCTAGCTATGGAGCTACAAGAAAAATTAACTAAGCTTTGCTATTCGTATCACCACCCTTTACATCTAGCATAGTCTAAAATGATGGTTAACAAGTTTTCCCTTAAGAAAGATGCTGCTTTTTTTTCGTATGGATGGAGAGGATTATATGCGTACAGCATTTCTGAGACTTTTCATCTGAGAAATGTATACCAAAGAAAAATTAACAACAAATAGCAGAAAGTCTCCACAATCATTTTTAGGGGGTTACAGGTCTATAATCCGAAAGTGTAAAGGAGTACCTGCATATGGTCAAATGTTAATTGTGTCTCAACAGCAACTTACTCTAGGTGTATTTCTTTTAGTTTCAAACTTAGAGGGACATAGAGTATATTTAAAACATCTGAGGGAGAAATATGACGTTTAGTGGGTTTGCAGGGATGTGTGTGAAAATTGTTTATTTTGAACCCAAATATGATAAATAATGTCATATTTCTTATTAATGTTATTAGATTACTGATACATACTCCATTAGTAAACTCTGTTAGTCGATAGGTTCCTTCTAAAAGAAATCTTGGTGTCTGAACTGTATTATCAAGGAAGAATAACTGGTTTGCAAGTGTCCAATTTTTTTTTGCATTGACACTTGCATCTATCTACTGAACTGTGATTTACTGAAAATTTTGTCTATAACAAATAACAGATGCAAGTTCCTGTGGTTGTTGATGTGTGATGCCCTTCTGATTTTATGGGCCTAGGTGACTTACTCTGTTAAATTTGCTTAGATTTTTTTTCTGCACTTTAAAATGATTAGATGGCACTGTTTAACATGAAATACTCAGAGAACATCAAAAGAACTTGTTGGTCTTGCATCGAGATGTTTCTGGAGAGGTTTTCAATTGATCTATAGTGGATTATCAGATGAAAGAACCTTAGATCATGTTGTCTTATTTACTGTGCTCTTTGGTACATTAATCCTCTTTTTAAGGCGATACTATGCATAATGCAGTCCATTACAACATCTGGCACAAAGAAAAATGAACTGATTTTTGGTGAGCTTCAGTCCCAGCTGAAGAATAACAATATCAGTGTTGATGTTAAAGCAACTTCAGACTCTAAAGTAAGTTGTAGTTTATGCTTTTGATGCTTCATGAATTTCCTTCTTTTAATATAGTTTTTTCAACCTTATGTAACATGTTAATCACGGTGACCTTGTTTGAAACATATATTGATAAAGTTTACAACTGGTATCATGATATACATGACTTTGTTGATCCCGGCAACTTTTCTAGTAGATAAAAATCAAGTTTAATGCTAGTCTTTGGTACCTTGAAATTGTGATAATCATCCATTCTTTATTCGCCTTCCAGTTTGCAACAACAGTTACAGTTGATGAACTCACACCTGGCTTGAGATCTATTTTCAGTGTAATCATACCGGATCAGCGGTCTGGAAAGGTAAACAAGCATTTATCCTTTCTGTTGTTGAAAAAAGTCATAACCAAGTAAGGTTGTAAACCATCACCTTGTTTACCTATTTTGGGTGTCTTGTAGGTTGAGCTGCAGTACCTGCATAATTATGCAGGTGTAACTGCTGGGATTGGGTTGACTGCTAACCCGGTTGTCAACCTTTCCGGAGTTGTTGGAACTAATACTTATGCTGTTGGAGCTGATGTATCGTTTGATACGGCAACAGGAAACTTCATCAAATGCAATGGAGGTTTGAATGTAATCAATGCTGATCTTATTGCCTCGTTAACTGTGTAAGCGTTATCTAAAGTTACCCTTTTTTTTTTTTTCTGAACTGGAAGCTATTATGATCTTACTACCATATGATAGAGGAATGCTAACAACATCGAACAGTTAACTACTCTTTTGAATCCTGATAAGAGATATGACATAGATTCTAAGTGGTTGATTTCTAACCTGCATGCAGGAATGACAAGGGAGACAGCGTAACTGCCGCCTATTACCACCTGGTGAGTCCGTTAAGTACAGCAGTTGGAGCGGAGCTCACTCATTGTTTTTCAAGCAATGAGAACACCATGACCTTTGGGACGCAACATGCCCTGGATCCTCTTACCAATGTCAAGGCTCGCTTTAACAACTATGGCAAAGCTAGTGCATTGATCCAGCATGAGTGGAGGCCCAAATCGTATGTCACCATCTCTGGGGAGGTTGACACAAAAGCAATCGAGAAGAGTGCCAAGGTTGGCCTGGCCTTGGTCCTCAGGCCCTAACGAAAATTCTCTGAGACTCTTAAGAGCACGCCCTCTGTTTTCTCCTGTTGGAATGGCATCTTTTGATCTCATGTTTGGCGCAGTGTCAGAAGATTTCTTGGTTTTCATGTTACATAGACAATGGTAGCTGGATTTTGCTAGTAATTTATCTTGCCTGTTAAATATGTCTGCACCAGGCTCTGGTATTAATATGCAGACACTTTCCAGTTTTTGTTGGTTCCTTCGAGTAAAAGAATGGTAAGGGCAGAGTAAATAAAACCTTTTGCACAACCGAGCTTGATCTCGGTGGTGAGGCTTAACGTCTCAGTGATGTTGTGGAATCAGAAGGATTATTACTTTGAGACTTCACTGGAATTACTGCATGCTCATGTCCTTAGCCAGCCGCCACATGCGATCCTAGTGTGGTGTTTTGACAGGATTATGTGCTTGTGCTAATGATGTGTTTACTGAGGTATTTTGACAGGATATGTGCCTGTGCTAATGATGTGTTTACTGGGTTGTGTTGTTGTTGAAGTAACAGTTGTGTTCAGCATGTATCGATCAACAACAGCCCATTGGATTCACATGGATGATTGGCATAGAAACTGGTGGCTCGAGGACCATTTCTCTCGTTCTTGGAGCTTTGTGCCAATGGTCTTTTTGGGACTCTTTGAAAGGTTAGGCATGATATTAGAGTAAATGGGAATGATGTTAGAATTAGCCATCAACACTTGTTACTCTGTAGCTTCATGTGATGGATACTTTTCATGTGAAGGAAATGAGGGTCCAGGAAGGAAATATAAATCCTCGCGTCCCACATATATTAAATTATAATTAATAGATATATTTTGTATGATTTTTTTTTTTTATGATTCTAAGGCATCTGCTATAAATCTTAAATATGAGATCGATCCATAGAGTTATGATTATCCTAATCTTCTTATTTTTTTGAGAAGATATTCTATTTGAGCTGAATTAACTTTGTCTTTTGATATATTTTAAAAGAATCTTAGGATTGTGTGGGATTCGGAATTAAATGAATATCATTTCTGTATACTAAGATATAAGGTTTATAAATTTAAATATTCCTAATCCTGTCTTAGCATAACAAAATAGATATTGGTATTAAATTAATAGGGTAGTTTAACCTCCAAATGATTTTGTTTTAAGTTAAAAATTAATATATATTTAATTTTATATGTCTCATAATTTTTCATAATAATTCAACATCATTTCATCAGCTAATGAATTAAAATTTTATAATATTATACTGTCCGCTGGTTTTTAGTGATAGTAACTAGTTCATCGTTTATAAAGTGAATTGTTAAGACCTCATCCTTTATCAAGTGAATTGGTGGTCTTAACGGTCAAATTTAGATAATTTCTTTAGTTGAGTATAGTCTATTATTATAAGAGATTTTATGATATTATTATAAATTAATAATTTAATATAAAAGATTCCTAATTAAGATATCTCATAACTCTATATTTGGATAAGTGTATCCTTCTCGAACAAACTCGATTAATAAGAAACATTATCTTCTATTGAAATCTTTATTTTATACTAAATCAGATAATTATAAATTAATTTATTATACAATAATGATAATATAAATTATCATATTCATAATACATATTAAAAATAAATATAATATTCATGACAGATATAAACTATATATATATATAAATAATATAAACATAAAATTATATGAATTATAATATAAATATCTTGTATAATATATATATTATTAAATAAATATCACTTATTTCTTTTCATTTTAACCTGTCGTCGTAGGTAGACGTATACAGCTGCAACATTTTTTATGCCAAAATCCTTCTAAACTATTTCATAGTCATCCAAAAGTGTCTGCACAACCCAAAAAAAAAAAAAACCAAACAAGAAATGTAGTTGTCAACATCAAACAAGCAAATTATTCCAGTTTTTCTGCTGGATTATGAAGGTTCAGGCAAACCGGCAGTCATTTTACTATAACATAAATGAGTGCAACAATTCTACTGGAGGGAGTGGAGTTGAATCCATCATCAATCCGCCGTCCAGCTTTGTTCAACAGTCTCGCGGACTTTTCTGTTGTATTCACGCTTGTTCTCGCTGAACAAGCGTGCCGCCTCAGAATTTGCAGGCGAGTTGGGATTTGGATCACACAGCAATGACTGCAACAAAGAATTGGTACCAGTATTAGCAGACAATAATCCATATGCAACCTTTGATAAATTAGTGAAAAAGAATTGACACACACGATATTGTACCGTATATCATCACAGATGGCCACCACCAAATGGTTTACTATATAACCACACACAGTGTATGTCACTCACTCCCTGACTAAAATGTGAAGACCTATAAATTTATTACCTCCCCACATGTCTATTCTGGAACACATTAAATTAATATCAATTGCTACAACATTGTCTGCAAAACCGGTCAGTCAAATGTAAATACCAATTTGCTGTAAATAAATAGTACAAAGAATGCTACAACCAAGCCCATGACATGGGGAACATGATTTGTTCACTGACGCTGTATAGTGCAAATATATCTAGTAGGACATCTGAGCAAGGATGTAATACCAATCTATGCAATAATTACAGTTGCATATTGAACTATAAACCCTGTGTGATATTTACATATAGAAACATTAAACGTTACATATTCAAGCATTCGTCCAATGCTAATATGACAATTGTGAAAATTTTACTGGTGAGGTTGCTGATGCAAAATGCTGATTTGACATCTCAAGGAAAAACAATGTTTTCTAACATCTCAATCCTACATACGTAGGATATAAGCTATCCTGAGCTATGAACAATATTCTAAAATGGATAGGTGAATGTAAGCTTTCTGACCTGTACCAGTAATGTTATCATCTCAAAATAAATTATTAGTTTAACAACAATGTTTGACAAATAAATACAGGTCAGGCAACCTTATGTTGCAAAAAATATGTATATAGGCATTAGAAAGTAGTAACACGATAAAAAGTGATGGATGTTCATCAGTCAACAATTAAGGAAAGCTCGCAAAAAATGTAGGAGAAATAAAGGATTCAGTACCTGGATGGAGGTAAGAATTGCAGCTACATCATATATTGGGCTCCACTGATTCTGCAAAATATCCAAGCATATGCTACCATCTGCATAAACTGGACATTTATTCAAAAATCATCAGGACAATACAAAGAATAATGTAATGCTCAAAACAATAACAAGATTAAGTAGACATCTAAATAACGAGAAATTTCTCGTAGTAAAAAAATGACAAACGGACAGCTTAACAACATTACTCAAACCAACTCTCATACACATGCAAGGGGTAACGAAAAGGTCTTAGTGTAACCTTAATGCTCTGGAGGTCATACATTGCATGTACAATGTTCCTTGATTTGTTCTATGAACGGTACAAGGAGGCTGAAAAGAACAAAAAAGAAACCAGGGGCTACTAACAAGCAAAATATGTATTCCTTTATAAAAATCTATTAAATGACTAATAACAAGCCAAACAAGCATCAAATTAACCAACTCATGTCAAGAACCCAACTTAGTTGATAATAGGGATTCTAATCATGAATTATGTAAGAAAATCTAGAGCACCTACAACCATAATTTTTATTCAATCATGCAATCCATTTGTTGAAGAATTTGTCCAGCTAGGAAAACCCCAATAATTTGACAACAAATTTTCATTCACAACCATCCCTTAAAATGTCCTTCCAAATGATGCACAACAGCAGGAAAGTCTATGACACACACTTTTGCAGTCTCGAAGACTTAAACCATACAAGGAATTATAAGTGAACAAGCAACTAGGTGCGTTTGAAATTTTGGCTGAGCCAGTATGGTTAGTAACCCCAAGTCACCAAGATACCACAGGAACCCATGATGAAAAAATAATCTCAAGTGATTCTAGATAAATCCAGTCTATACTATTTTTTTTTGTCTCAATCACTACTTGGAAAGAGACGTTTCAGCCAAAACCTAATTCCATTAGTGATCATTGCAAAAGATACTATGAAGTATTACTCTTTCTCTTCCAGTGCAATCTCTCAAAGCCAGAAGTTTGGTTTCTTTTTTAAAGCAACAACATCTAAAAGCTGTAGGTATAGTTAACAGATAACTGGCTAAGTCTCTCCAATACCAGTGCTGGAGACATTCTCTGATTGTAAATTCTCCCCTCCACAACAACAATAATAATAAAATTATAAGTCCCAACTATTTAGGATTCGGCTATATGGATCTTTTATTACCATACATATATATATATATATATATAAAGGTCATATGCTAATTTAAGTCTAGAGTATTTAAATCTTTATTTATAGTTATGTAAATGCTCCCCTTCCCAAACCAAAAAAGAGAAACAAAGAAAGAGAAGTAAAACAAGATTGAACCTTCCCAATATCAAGCATGATATTCTAAACTTGCAATACTGCTTCTAGGACATTTCAATGAGCTCATCACATTTTGCCAAAGCAGAAGTATCTCAAGTTTCTATGGTAGCCCATTAGGAGATAGCAAAGGCAATGTTTCATGATATTGTTCATCTTCAATGGGTACTAACATGCTGAACCAAATCCATACATATCATTTTTGCAGCATCTAACATATATACAACTCTTGTTAATGTCACATCAACAAGCAGTTGATGCTAAACCTTAAAATTTTTGTTCCAATAAAACACTTGTGAAAAAAAATCAGAATCTATCTTTTAATATGAACCTTAAAAATTTCAACTTAATTCAAGAGCATTGGACAATCACTGGCCTGATACCAAAATGTTTTGTAGTTGATCTGTCAACCCAAGAAACCAGCATAAAGTAACAGTCCAATATTTAACCTCTGGTAATAACCCCTGTTTTGGATTTCAGCAGATAATCACATCATCCTAATATTGATATATTAAGGTAACAACATCAGATCACCGAATCTTTGGACAGCTACTATAATATAGTGATGGTACCATGCATGGCATTCATCTTTCTAAGGTGTAAGATGCTATCTTAAACATTTCCTATCACAGAAACAGCTGCAAGAATCGAAGAATAAAGCAAGATCAAAGCAGCATAATTCTAAACATTCATGGAAAAAATGAAATCAGTAATTCCACTTACTATTTGGATGAAACATTCGAGAAACAAACCGTACAGATGGTGGCTTATTTGGGTAATCCTCTGTAAATTGAAGTGTCAATTTAAACGTGCCTGGACAGATCCGACAATTCAAGCTTAGAGGAAGCAAAAAGATTAAAAGAAAAAAAATCTACTGATGAACATTTGGAGTGGGTATACAGTATAAACTAAAATATAGAGAGAATAAATAATGCATTAGCAGCATAGTTGGCATAACTGTATCATTACTGTAACATGCCCGACACACGGATCAATAGACGAATAATACTTTGGCCATATAAGATGTAAACCCTCTTGAAACTCATACATAGTACAACAAAAAATTCATCAAATCATCTTCGTTTGCTATTCAATTAGGCATAATCAGATGTCAAGGTAAAAAAAGCAAAATATTAGATATAGAAAACTCCAAAGAGATTAGCAAATTATAAATATATAGGGAAATGTTTGCAAGACATAATTTCAGCCTCAAGACTGGAAACAGACACATGCCATGATATTCCAAATTTAAACATGGTCTTTGTGGCAGTTGTCTTGCAAGGCCTGGGATATTTATGCACATATAGAGTTAATAAATCAACATGTTTTGTCTACTTTGGTTCTGTTTAAAAATTTCACTCATAGAATGTTCGAAACCTGAAGCAGGGCTTACTGGATTTCATATACATTAACTTAGATTGCTGTAATACTCCTGGGGTGTTGCAGTATTCTGCTTATTGAACCTGCAGAGTGGGGTCATTGATTGTACAGTTTCACCTGCCTCTTATACTGCACCATTGCTATATTCCTGCGGCATTATATTCTACTTTATAATTGTTAAATAAATAGCTAAGAAAACTTTGTTGATCCTTCCTCAATTGGATAAGCTTGCATCAGCATTAAAGTTTAATATATTATGATTTACAACTTAGACTCTTCTTCTGTGAGGTTGTTATGTTGACATCCTGTAGTGTTTGCTTGGTTGTTCTTTTTCAGTAGGGAGTTTGGTTGTCCTTGGAGTGGAGTAAGTTGCGTATCAGGTAGTTGTTTAGTGGATGCTAGCTGGAAAGTTAGTTGTTTCATTGGGGTTGGACTGATATATCAATCTTCCTTATCAAATAATGCTGTGCTAGATTTCTGGTAAGCAAAAAAATGTTTGCTTACCTAAATTCAGCATAAATGCAGTTAACCAGGCTTGCTGTAGTCTAAATAGAAATGGATGATATAATACAAGAACATAACTTTACCTATCCTATGGGTTGCAACAAAAAAATGTAACTACTAATCACTAACACTGAAATTGGTTATTCAAGCAACAAGCTTAGTCTCAAAAAATGAGTTCAGGAGAAAATAACATTCACAAAAATAATAGATAATCAGCATAATGCTCCACCGTCTTTAGCAGAGGCCAAAGCACTAAATATCTTACCTCCATCCCAAGGTGTATCATCAGGGCTGCAGTTCAAAACCAAGCTAGAAGTATCAGTAAAATCACCCCCTAATATTAACCTTGTAAAACTACACCAAATGATTCATATGGACATACCCAAATATTACAGCATTCCAAAGCATGATGTTATTGTCATGGGGAGCACCGCTAATACCGGCTGGAGGATCCTGCTGCAACCGTTTGAAGTCTCTCATCAGCCTTTTTCTTGCAGGAGTAGACATCCTTAATACCTAGATAACGGATGGTATCATAATCCAACCAAAAACAGTGTATGAAACACAAGGAAGGAACACCTAAAATCCATCACCTCACTCTATGAAATCATATTTTCCCCTTTTTCTCCCCTCTTCTTTCCAGTAATTGTATTCAAAAAGTAAAATTCAGGTGAGTTCTGTTAATTAAATCTATCGAAAATGAAAATCTATTTCTCTGATAAATTGGTGCGAGCGTCGCGTCATATATCATAGTCGAATAGGAAAATGATCACGGGAGCTGGATACGTCAGATCCAATTCGAATTTCCATGGAATCCCCATGAATCCTTACACGCAATCAAGATTCATCACAAAACTATTCTTTGCAGAAAATAGATGGACCTAAATCAAAGAACGTATACAAGATCAAAGATTTAATTTTTCGGATGCGTTCCAGAAGATTCAATCGCAAAATAGCAGAACCAAACTAGGGTTTTTCTTGCCATAAAAGATTCCAGATGAAAATTTCCGATCATGATCATGTCCAGGCAATGCCAGATGAGGTTGATCAAGAAAGCAACAGAAAAGACGAATCAAATTAGGTCGCTCTACCTGTGATCCAGCCGCGGCTGCGAGGGACCGGAAATTCAACCAGGGGTCTCAACGACCGATGCACGAAGCGCAGCGACTTCAGCGTCGTCCTGCGGCCGATCGATTCCTCCCCCCCGTCGATCGCAGTTACGAAAGCATGAAGGGGGCGAATTCGACGATAGCTTGGAACGGGCGGAGAAAGGACGCACAGCACGAGTATCTAATTAGCTATTGCCCATCCCCTGCTTTAATTTAGGGAACGTTTTTAGAAAACCCCCTTTTGTCGGATAATATTTCACATATAGGCCTTTTTCTTTGTATCTTTATTCACCCGAGACCCTTCAAGTGGGAACGAACGAAAGAAAAGGTATTCGTAAAAACAAATATTACAGGGACTTTATCGAAACATTACTCATGTGAAAATAAATTAAAATGATTTTTTTTAATATCCTTTTGAATGAGTACTTAAACATGGATGGCCTAATGCTATGATAGAATTTTTTTTAGAGGAATTCATTAATAGGTGGGAGGTGATAGTATTAATTTAATGAACCTTGGTTTGGCAAAAAAAAAAAAAATGATGTTTACATGCAAATATTTATCTTATTAGTATTGTGATTACTATTACCAAGTTATTGAGGATACGAACTGTGTTAGTGTTCGAATGGCTAATATTTCTTTGCCGGCGAAGTTTGATGCATCGGATCCCACGTTCATGCTCAGCTCATAGCGAGCCCAAGCTCGAACAAGGAATTGGCCGATCGATGGAGACGAACACGATCGACAACCCCATGTTCTTCGTTCAAGCTCAGCTGGGTCACGCTACCTGCTGCTGCCATTACACACACAACATATCAAGACCTGCAGATGATCCGTTGCAACGATGTCAGAACTATCAAAACTTCTAAGGTTTTTGTAGTGACCGGGATCCAAGAAAGATCCATCGCAACAACGACATAAGAAATCTGTGTAGGTTCTTGTCTTTACAGATAGAGAAAGGATGTCTCCCCCTTCTCTCTCTCTCTCTCCCCTATCTAATCATGGTGGTCAGAACGGGAAGCAGCAGGAAGGTGATAAGCAGAGCGGCGGCAATGATGCCGATGCATAACCACTTGCGGGAGCTCTTCTGGTACTCCCTCGCCGTCTCCAGCTCCACGGTGCCCCGGCGGACGAACGAGCTGGCGTGCGCGACGTGGCTCTCGATGTCGTTGAGCTGGTGGCCCTGAGCCTCCACCAGAGCGGCCATGTCCAGGAACACCTGGTGCAGGTCCAGTAGGCTCCTCTCGATCTCCTTCACCGCGTCGTGCCGCTCTTGGATCTCCGATATCGTGTCCATCACCTGTCCCCGCCCCTGCTCCTGGATCGCCTTCTGCATGAACGTCTCGCTTGCCCCCGACGAGATGAGCGTCTCGATGGTGTCGTCGTCCGGGTGCGTCCCCGTCACGGTGTAGTACCGCCGCCCGACCGTCTCCTTGTACTCCGCCGCGATCCTCGCCCTCAGCCCCTGGAAGTCGTCCATCAGGTCCTTGAGCTTCTTGCCCAGCCCGCTAACCACCGACGTCCGAGTCCGGTCCGCCGAGCTCCCCGGGCCGCATCCGGGGATGTTCCGGTGCTGCGCGTTGGCTTGGTCCAGCGCCTCGAGCTTGGCCTTCACCGCCTTAGCTTGCCGTAGCACCTGCCCAATGTCGGCGTCCATGCGCGCGCGGACCTCCTTCATCGTCTTCGCGCTGTGGGCCGTCTTGCTCTCCTCGTTGGCTTCCTGCAGCCGGCGGTAGAGGCTCTCGAGGCCGCGGAGGTCGTTCTTCACGTTCTCCACCTCCTCAAAGAACCTCTCGAGGTTGGCACCGACGTCGGCGCCCATCCCGCTCATGCCCGCCTCCATCTGGTCCATATGCACCTGGTGCTTCCAGTTGGCGTACTGCTTGAAGGAGGTGGTGGAGAGGAGGTCGTTCATTGTCTCGTTTTCGGGACGTTAGTACTAATGTCGATGTCAGTCGGGCATGCAATCTAATACCACGACTGAATCCTTGACGTCGATGACTTCTGTCTTCTCCGACGTGAAGCCAATCCGATCAAGAATGCCGCAAGATGGAGTCGAAGAGAAGACAGGAACGGCAAGAAAGGCCTCAAACGAGGCCAACTCAGAAATGGCCGCTGTCTCAAGGGAGGTGGGAGGAAAGAGAATGGAGGAAGAGGAGAATGGGGTGGTTGCCTTCTGGTTGGGTCTCTTAAGGATCTCCTACAAAAGCTGGCATCCAAACACGCGAGAGGGAGGTCTCAGGGTTGACTGCGTCTTTGTTTTAAGACCTCAAATCAGAAAGATCATCTTATGCTTTGAGAGCTTATTACTCTGTCTGTACTCTGGAGGTATCTGTTCACTAAAATGTACATTCTAACCCGATATATGCCAGCCACCATTCACACACTGTGTTGAGATGCATCATTAGGTTAAAGATGGATTTGATCATTGAGAGGAGTGTTTTAAGTGGAGCCATATCAGCCCATATTTGATAAAGACTTGAGTTATTTAGTCACAGCTGGGAAACTATAGACTCACTCCCAAGTTGTACTTTGATTCTGTTTTTATGTAAAGAATGTTAGGTACTGCATTTTTTGGAGGGGGAAAAAAAAAAACATACCATGACCTGTTCTGCATTAAATCATTTTTATCAACTTTTCATTTCTTGGTTGTGGATTGCATATAGGATCAAAAACTTGGATTTACAAAAAAAAAAAAAAAGATGGGATTTTTCTATTATTTATTTTTTTATATTGTAAATTCTTTGAAGATTGGTCTGTGTAAAGTTAGTTATTAGGGAAGTTATTGGTCTGTGTTTAATGACACTAATCTAGTTTAGGAATTAACTACCATGAATGGAGGAACTGCACCTCCATAAATTTTGCACCATTGAGAGAATAACTATATAGCACTTTTTTTTTAATCCAAAACATCACTGGCCTTTACTAGTCATTCTTTTATATCTCAAATTGCAACTCATTTCTATTTTTTTTTTGTAAAACCAAAAGTACAAAAAGAAGGAATTGTAAATAGAAAATTAATATCTTGAATGAAGGACCATTTGAATAAATAATCTCCTCTATCATTTGTAGATAATGTTTACTTCTTTTTTTTTTTTATACAAGAGATGATCTTCTCTACATTAGCAAAATCTTCAATTGGGATGAAGTATAGGGCTCAGCATCTCTTGGGAATGTGTGTAGATGTGCTGTTGCATCCACTCGATGGATCAAGAATTTGTGATAAGGCTTTCTTGTGCAGATGCTATTACTTGGATTGAATCAAGCAATGAAAAAGAAAAACTAAACAGTGGTATCAAACATAGAGTTGTTAGGTTGTAACAACTAGTACCAGATTAGTTTGACTGTTTAGGAAAATCCTTAACGTCTAACCTCTCTATCTCTCTCTTACTTTGTATAAATAGACATCAGTGAATGAACAAAAGGGATGACACACTATTCCATTCAACTCTTTTTCTTATTTCTATCATCGCATCAGAGCCACTTGCCTAGAGTAAGCTCTCTTCTCGCTGTCAAACGGTAGCAAATTTTCACCATTTTCGATCGCGAGCAGAACCTGCAAGTTTTCACCATTTTCGGTCGCGTGCAGAAGTTGCTACAAACTCCTACTCATCTACCATCGTTGCACTTCTGTCTTCTCTATCGGTAAGTTTTCTACCGCTGCATTTCTTTTTTTTTTATCACAGTGCCATCATCCTCTCCACATCTATGGAAGCCGGAGACGTATTCCTCCGGCAAAGCTTCGGTTTGCCTTGGCGATCGAATAAGAGAAATCTGACTGGTGACTCGATTGCCAACGGACGGGTCGGAGTCGATCGACGACGACGACGAGTGGGCTGAACTGACGAAAGGCGGCGAAAGCCCCAATCTCTTCGAGATCTACAACCGCAACGCCTAATCCTCCTCGACAGCCACGGCCACGACAAACCCTCCTCGGCAATCGCCTGAGCATCGAGGTGGGCGATCCCAAACCAGATCTGCTGCTCCTCCTTCACGGAGCGATTGGGAACAGAGGTCCACCTCCAGCGACCATCGCCCGTGCTCGCCCAAACTAGCGCTGCAGAGGACCAAACCCTCTTTGCTATTTTCCTCTGTTCCGAAGCGATTCAGACCAGATCTGGTGCTGCTCCAGCACTAGATCTTTTCACCTGTTGCCCTTCGCTGCCACCAGCAGCGAGCCATCATCGGGATCAACTATTGCTCACCTGTTGTCGCCTACTGCTGCCGATCCTGCTTCTGCCACCGCGAGCGAGCCACGCAGCCACCAGCTCTTCCCTTCTCAAAGGCTCCCTCTACATGAAGCCTCCTGTGACAACTGCACAACGTCGAACTCTCGCTCGCTCACTGCGGCATTGAACTCTTCTTCGTTGCTGCAGTGAGACACAAATCAGCAAAACAAAAAAAAAGAAAAAAAGAAGGGGACAAAAGTATTCCTCTATAATGTCTTCATCAACTACTTCTCTGGTTTCTGTCAGTGTTATTACAAGAAGCTCCAGCACCTCTCCGAGTACGGGATCGATCTCTATCAATGCTGCCATCATCATTCCCTTCAAATTAACCAGAGGGAATTATGCTTCATGGCGCGCTCAGTTCACTAATCTCCTCTTTGGATATGATTTGTTAGGATATGTTGATGGATCCTTCAGTTGCCCACTAGCAATGATTGATATCCCAAGAACAACAAGTCAAGCACCGAATCCAGAGCATAAACTGTGGCCCCGACAGGACCGTCTTATTCTTCAAGCGATTCAAGCCTCAGTTGCTGGTTCCATCGCACCACTTATATCTTCATGTGATACTTCTACCGAAGCTTGGTGCAAGCTATAAACTACATTGGCAAATCGCTCGCGTATTCGCAAGCTCGGCCTTCTCTCCAGACTTATGAACACAAAACAAGAGGAAAGTACCACTGCTGATTACCTCCAAACTATCAAGGTAATCATCGATGACTTAGTCTTAATAGGACATTATCTCAGTGATGATGAAGTTTTCGTCCACACTCTCAATGGTCTTGGGGCTGAGTACAAAGAATTAGCAGCAACAATTCGGGCACGTGACTCCCCACTATCATTTGAAGAGCTTCACGACAAGTTGTCTGACTACGAGACTTATCTGAAGCGCGAGGATAGGGCAACAATATAACCTATTACTGCCCAAGTAAGTCAAAAATTTAAAAGTAAAAATAATCAGTACTATAAGTCTGCCAACAAGGGTCGAGAACAAACACCATCTTATCACAATCCAAGTGATAACTATGATACAAAACCATCTAGGCATCTTCCTCTCATGCCGAGAGGTAGCAGCATCCCTCACCACCAGCCCTGGCGCCCTGCTCCAATACCTCAAGATAGCACCAACAACTACCAACAACCTTGGCATCCTGCTCCTATGCCTCCAAACTGAATAGTCTGCCAGTTGTGTGATAAGGTTGGTCACTCCGCCAAGATCTGTCGATCTCGTCCACGACCTCTGCCCTAGGCACATCTCATTGCTGCTCCACCTTCTAATCAACACTCCTGGGTTATGGACTCTGGAGCCTCTCACCATATCACCGCGGATCTCCAGAACCTGTCCTTTTCCAACAGTTATGGTGGTACTGATGATATCATCATTGGTGATGGTAAGCGACTTCCTATTACTTATACTGGTTCCACAAGGCTTACTTCGAATTATCTTAACTTTACACTCGGTGATGTGTGTCTCATATCAAACAGAATCTTATCTCTGTCTCTCAATTCTGTAAACAAAATAATACCTCTATTGAATTTTTTTCTGACCAATTTCTTGTCAAGGATCTAAACATGGGGGCATCGTTAGTTCAAGGCCAGAGTAAAGATAACATCTACCAGTGCTCATCCACCTCTCAGCCTACTACCTATTCTTCTGTTGCTGCTTCCATGGATGTGTGGCATCATCGTCTCGGTCACCCTTCTACCTCTACTTTATGAACGTTTTTTTTCCGTTATGCTCTTCCTTTGTTTAAAACTAGTCCTATTATTTCTCATTGTAATGCATGTCTTAGTAATAAAAGTCATCGACTGCCATTTGCTCATTCTTTTATTTCTTGCACACATCCATTTAAAGTTCTATATACTAATGTTTGGGGCATTGCACCAAGTATTTCTTTTGATAAATGCAGATTTTATGTTATCTTTACTGATTATTTTATCAAATATACTTGGTTTTATCCTTTTCAACTCTGAGGTCTCCACAATCTTCCTTACTTTCAAGAAAATATCTTTCAGTCCTCTGTCAAAACAATTTATTTTGACAGTGGGGGTGAATACCAAACACTAATATCGCACTTGTTAGCCTATAGTATTCAGCCTCTCAAATCTCCTCCATACACTCCTCAGGTAGTTGGCTCTGCCGAACGCAAACATCGACATATGGTTGAAACTGGTCTCACACTTCTTCATCATGCTTCTATGCCAACTATCTTCTGGTCTGCAGCTTTTCAGACCGGCGTCTATCTGATAAATCATATGCCTACTCCTGTCCTCAATAATCAATCACCGTTTGAAAAGTTGTTTCATCGATCCCCAAATCTTTAAAAACTTAGGGTCTTTGGTTGTGTCTGATATCCTTGGCTACGCCCTTATGCATCAAATAAACTAGCACCATAGTCAAGGCCTTGTACCTTCATTGGTTACTCCCTTGAACACAATGCTTACTGATGCTATGATCCTTTAACTCACAAGGTCTTTGCGTCTCGTCATGTTATTTTTGTGGAGTCTTCCTTTCCATTTCAACAACACAAATCTACCACTGTATCAAACACTCCGGTGCAAATGCATCAGTGACAGATGCCATTATCCAATAAACCTCCATACGAATCACCCACTCCAACTCCTGAGTGGAGCACCCCTCCAATACAACATCTCACTCCCTCTTTTCTTTCTCCCTCTTCTGCTACCACAGACATTCAATTGTCGGACACTCACCAACTAGCATTTCCCTCGCCTCAGTCTACTACCACTACTGTTCCACAGTCCAACTCACCCTGTTCTACTACTTCGCCCACACTCATTCCACCATCATCTCCTAAACCAATTGGACATCCAATGACAATACGCTTTAAAAGTGACATTTTCAAGCTCCGTCAGGTTCTCGATCTCAATATGGTTGTGACTCCTCTATTGAGACCTGTGAATCTACCACGGTCACTCAAGCCCAAAAGTCTCCTCATTGGCATCTAACTATGTCTGATGAATATGACGCCCTACTTCATAACTCTACCTGGACACTTGTTCTGTGTCATCCCGCACAAAATATCATCGGGTGTAAGTGGGTTTTTCGAGTTAAGCGAACCCTGATGGGTCCATTGCCATGTACAAGGCCCGCTTGTTGGTCAAAGGCTTCCATCAATATCCTGGTATTGATTTTACTGAGACATTCAGTCCTGTTGTTAAGTCCATAACAATCCAACTGATTCTGAGTTTAGTAGTTTCAAAAGGATGGCGACTGCGATAACTTAATGTGAACAATGCATTCTTACAAGGAACTTTAACTGACGAGGTCTTTATGGAGCAACCTCCTGGTTATTCATCCACAGTATCTGAAACATGTCTACAAGCTCCAAAATGCCATTTATGGTCTTCGACAAGCTCCAAGAGCCTGGTACACGGAACTTGGCTCCTTTTTTATGTCCGTCGGCTTCTCTAACTCCAAGTCTGACACCTCATTATTTCTCCGTCAACTACCTGGCAGTACAATATATCTTCTGGTATCTGTTGATGATATTATTGTGATAGGCAGTAATCCTATGGAGATCACAATGTTCATTAACCAGTTGGCCACCAGATTTTCCCTCGAAGATCTCATTCCCTTGACTTATTTTTTTGGGTGTAGAAGCAATGTCTACATCTTCGGGACTCTTCCTCTCTCAACGGAAGTACACTCATGACTTATTAGTTAAGACAAACATGAAGGATGCAAATGTTGTTTCGACTCCTCTCTCCACTGGTGAATCGCTTCGGTTAAATGATGGCAGTCCTGCTACAGATTCTACACAATATCGGCAAGTGATTGGCTCCTTACAATATTTAGCCCTCACTCGCCCAGATATCTCATTTGTTGTTAACAAGCTGTCACAATTCATGCATAGACCATCTACCACATATTGGTCAGCTATTAAACGAGTATTACGATATCTTAAAGGTACTCTTGACTATGACATCGTTCTCTACAAAAAATATCCACTTCAACTTCATGCTTATGCTGACGCTGATTGGGCTGGGAACATTGAAGATAGAACATCAACATCTGGGTATATTATATTTCTCGGGGCCAATCCAATCAGTTGGAGTTCCAAGAAACAAAAGACAGATGCTCGGTCTTCTACTGACGCTGAGTATCGCTCAATTGCAATTGCAACTGCTAAACTTAATTGGGTAATGAATCTGCTCAAAGAGCTTGACATATGCTCCTTTGCTACTCCAACAATATACTGTGATAATGTCGGGGCTACCTACTTATGTGACAATTCGATGTTTCACTCTCGTATTAAACATATAGCAATTGACTTTCACTTTGTATGAGATCAAGTGACGAATCATCAACTACATGTCTCTCATATTCACACCACAGATCAACTGGCGAACTCCCTCACGAAGCCACTCTCCCGCAAGTTGTTCTCACTTCAACGGTCCAAGATCGGCGTCCTTAGCAGGAGCGCGATCTTGCGGGGGCATGATGAAAGATAGAGTTGTTGGCATTTGTTGTAACAACTAGTACCAGATTAGTTAGACTATTGAGGGAAATCCTCAATGTGTAACCTCTCTATCCCTCTCCTCCTTTATATAAATGGACATCAGTGAATGAATAAAAGGGACGACATACTATTCCATTCAACTCTTTTCTTATTTCTATCAGTATAAGGGCTTGGTTCAAAGATAATCAATATGAGTACATCGATTAAAATGAAGAAAATACTAATAGATGTAAAAAAAGAAAAAGAAGATGGTAGGGATTGGAGTAAGTGTTCATTATCAACTTTTTTATATCTTTAAAAGTAATAATTATCAATTTTGGACTATTAAGATAAAACTTTATTTATTCTATATGGATTATGAAATTTAGTAGAGAATGATTTTGTTATCTACATGATCATAGTATTACTAAAATCAAAATAATTAAATGAATGAGAATATATAGAAAGATGCAAGAGCCCTTTACATGCTATAACAATCAATAGACGAGTCTTTATTTTCCAGAATCATAATAGTATCAACATCAATAGAAGCTTGAAAGATATTAAAAAGTATATTTGGAGGCACAAAAAAGTAAAAATTTTAATGTTTCAAATTCTTCGACGTGAATTTGAAACTCTTATGATTAAAGATTCTGAATCTATTATTGATTTCTTCTCAAAAATCTTTTCTATTATAAACCAAATAGGTTCTTATGGTGAAAATATATAAGATTAAACTATAATATAAAAGGTTTTACGAAGTTTATCTTCAAAATTTGATATGATTTTTATAATTATAAAAGAAACTAAAGATATAAGTACATTATCTATTGATGAATTAATAGGCTCTCTTTTAATTCATGAACAAAAAAATGAATAAATCTTCAGATGAGACTTTAGAACATGCTCTTGAAATGAAGATAGATAAAAAAGAGAAAAATAAAAAAAACTCAAAAATAAAATTTCAAATGAGAGATCAAAATAACAAAGATTATAATCGATCAACTGAAGGTAATAGAAAAATAAATGAAGATAACAAAGAAACCCATAGATGTTTTTGTTAAAAAAAAATAGACATATCAAAAAAGATTGCTATTACAAAAATAAAAATCTAAATATTTCTTTATATTCTTACTGTAAAAAAATATGCTCATCTTAAAAAAAGATTATTAGAATAAAAAATAAATAAATTATCATGAGGAAAATAATAACAACAAAAGAGATTAAGAGAATATTTTTTTTATAGTATATGATGAAAAATATTCTAGATCTGTTTTATTTTTGGATAGTTGATATAGTAAAATTTTGTTCTTCAATTAGATCTACTGTGCAGATTGGAAATGACAATAAGATCCAAGTGAAATGAAAAGGAACAATTGTTGATAAAAAAAGTTATTGATGATGTAATGTTTATTCCTTATTTAAAATAAAATCTCATCAGTATAGGACGACTAATGAGAAAAAAATATTATATTATTTTATAATAAAAAATGCTTGATTTTTGATAATAAAATTAAATCATTGATAGCAACTACAATGATGACAAAGAAATAAAGTGTTTCCCTTATTATTTTCGGATTTTATCTTGCATTCTACTATTGATGAATCGACATTATGACATAAAAGTTATGATCATCTATTTTTTTTGTATATCTATACAAACTATCTCAGATGATGTAGGTCATAATAATTGAGAAACTATAATTGATGAGTCATATGCATAGGAAAAAGAATTAGATCCTAAACCATAAGGATAATAAGAAAGGTATAAATAAATTGAGGATAGATGTTTATGAGAATATAAGAAATGAAAGAAAAGGAAGCCTTAGTATTCAATGGGATTCGGTCCTATGGGATTCGATCCTACAAAGTCTCCATCAGTTCCTCATAGATGATTATTAAAAAAAAAATATCAAGTAATATACCAAAGAGAAAAGATAAAAAAAAAAGACAAATAAGAGGTTTTCAAGAATATTATCACAAATCTACAACCAAAGAAAATTTTTTATTTTGAAAATAATGTTATATTATATCTATTTGAATTAAGGGGGTGTATTAGAATAATTCTAATAGTTAAGATTAGATAAAATAAAAAATAAAGATTTAGATTTAAATTTAGATTATATGAGGATGAGATTTATTGAGATATGATAGATTTTTTAATATTTTAAAATATTTATACTCTATCATTTATTCAATATAAATAAATATTTTTAGATTGATTTAAGTCACTATACATAGATTGAAAATATTCTTAGGTTCTTATACTATTCTATTTCTCTCTCTCTCTCTCTCTCTCTCTCTCTCTCTCAATTTACGTAAAAGAGTCAACAACATCATCCTATCACTAGCTCCGTGAGGAGAGAGAGAGAGAGAGAGAGATGTGGGATGTATATTGTTCTCTTTTTTTTTTAGGAAAAAAAGAAATGGTGCATGAATAAGTAATGGGAGTTAGAACGAAAGCCAGGAGACATCAAGAGAGAGATCAAGAGAAGAAAGAGGACAACAACGCAAGCCCACAATCCAATTTTAAGGTGTTTTTACTCCCTTGCTCCGAGTAGAGGACACAAACCTTATCACAAATCATCTTGAGATCTTTTCTCTCAAGTTTCATGAAGAAGAATCATGGTCTACAAGAGGGGTGGGTCAACTGATATCTCAACTGGATAACGCAGATGATCCAAGTTGATCAAGAACGAAAGACTTGAGAGACCTAAACTTTTTGTCTTTCTTGGCCACCAGCATCAGGATGACGAAGAGATCGCCAAGATAGTCTCAGATCTACATGCTGACTTCAGGGACTTGGGCATGCAGCTTGAGATCAATCTCATAAAGCTGATTGATTAAGACAGGCAAATTTGGTCCCCAAATTTCATATCATTCAGGCTGTCAATTAAATGAAGGAAAAGATGTTTGGATCGGTTCCATTGCAAAGTCAAAGCTCACAGCCTTCTTTAAAAGCTTTTTTTTTTCTTGTTTTGATTTTTTTTTAAAGAGCCTGTATATGATTGTTCTCATGTTTATTAAGTTTCTCTCCCTTAATATTTGTATCGGTCATCCCAAGTTTAAAGGGTTTACACAGTTGAAAACTACCGGATAGATTGGTAAGATTCGTGTTCTTCCTCGTCGGAGGCTGATGCCAAAGATGATCCAATTTGGAAGCTTATGGTTGCAGGCTTGTCGAGCTGAGTGAGAAATCACCTTTTCTGGCAAAATTAAGGATGATAATATTAACTCGGACTCGACCGATTTCTTTCAGAGAATCCAATGAGGTCAGAATATAATTTTGAAAAGTTGATTGAGAGTTGGGATAAGTGAGGATGATACCATTTGTTGTCCTTTCCCAATGGCCGAAGTATCATATCGGTGATCATCTCAACTAGTAAAAATAAATAGTCTTTAATGCATATCCCAATGCACATTGAAGTTTCTTTTTTTTTTGGCTTTTTCCCCTATCCAAAATTTATATTTTGATGTTTATTTTTTAAAATATCTTTTTATCATCACTCATCACGCTAGTTCAATCACTTTCAATTTTATTACTTCAGCCATCTATGATCGTCTCCTTCACCTTTGCGATCTCATCGTTCTCACCTTACTATTTGACTTTATCGTTTTTGTTTTTTTTTGCGATAGCGATAGATTTATTGATCAAGTCGTCAAAGCAAAAGGAAAAGGAGAAAGAAGGAAAGATTTGTTCGTCATTGATGGTGATGAACTAAGTGGGAGAGGGAGCAATGACAAAAGGGTGATGGGAAATGTATTATTATCATATGTCTATGTCATGTTGGATCTTCCTAACTTCATCATAATCATTTTTAATAAGTACATGTGGGGTAGTCTTACAATGAGTAGAGAAAACGGAAGAGAAAAGGATAGCTACGACAACGTTCAAACGATGGTAAACATTAACAAAAGATATTTAGAAAATTAAAACAAAATGAGATACCAAATGAAAAAAAATAAAAATATATCAGCATTTAAAAGAAAGTTGTGAAAAGATATATTATCAGAAAAATCGCCCTTTAATATATATACATACATCCCATTTGTTGGACAAGACAGTTCGAGTAGAAACCTCTTCTTGTATGCAATTGTATTAGATTTTGGCTACACATATCAATCGATAAGTTTGGCATCATTGTGTTGGTTCAGCTGTCGGTGACACTAGCATTTGCTGGCACACTATTAGACACACATTTCTGTGGAGGTCTTTAAGGGTAGGAACTCAAAAATAACATAATTGATGTGACTAATAAATTAAAAGAAAATAAGATTTAGAAATCATGGAGTGATGCGTTCTTGACATGATTGCTTGTCCGGTACAATGATTTCTCTATAAAATATTTTTATTTTAGATATTTGGTAAACATTTACTCCAATTTTATTTTATTTTTAATCATACCTATAATTCATGAACGGCATAGGGGCGATGGTGAAGACAGTGGGTTCGATTTGGATAGTTTTTGAATTAAAGGTATGATTCGATAATAAATAAAATATGAATAATTGTTTGGAACATACCCAAAATAAGGTTTTTTTTTTAATAAAAAAAAGAAATAACCGTGACATGATTTGGTTACTTATGGAAAAATAAATAAATCTGATGTAATCGACAAAATTAAAATAATAATAATAATAGTTAGAAATAACCGAAAAACACATATTTGGTAACTTAAGGAAAATAAATTAACATTTGGCTGAGAAATCCACAGAAACTTAACCATTAAAAATTGTTCAAGTAAAATAAACATGAATGTTAACAAAATTGAACAATAGAAAAATTTTGAGTTTCCCAAGGAAGGGGTGTGCCATCCACGCCTTGCTACCAACACAATAGGTGTGTATATAAATATATGAATGTTTGACTCAATCATTCGCCATGTACAACATGAGGTGTGTGTAAAATAATAATCGATGAGTGGGAAGGGTGCCATCCACGCCTGCTACCAACACATTTATCATCGAGCGAGAAGCCCAGTGTTAGCAGCAGAAACCTTAAAACGTGAAGCCTGAAGCATTGGGGAGCAATTCCATACCTCTCGGCAATGGCGAGCGAGGCTAATAGCAGCAGCACAGGAGACGGTGTCGAGATGCCCGAGATCAAGTTCACCAAGCTCTTCATCAATGGCTGCTTCGTTGACGCCGTCTCCGGTAAAGAAGCACTCGACTTCTCTTTCTTTATCCACTGGGTTTCTTTGTAATGATCACATCAGTTCTCTAAATGAGGGCAGTTGAAGTTCCACAAATTATTTCATTCAAATGGCTAGAAATTTTCTGTAGGAGGATGTGGTACACTTTCCTTTGAGCTTTTGTTTGTTTCCCTGAAATGTAGCTATACTAACAGTGTGTTGAACAACTAAATATAGTCGCACTGTCAAAGGCAAAAAGCATATAATTGGCTTTTCCCAAAAAAACAAAAAAAAGGAATAACAACAGTACTTATACAACCGGAAACAAAATTTGAGACACAAAATGGTGCTGACTAGCTTAGCCCTCAGCTGATCAAGATTTTGTCACATCCTATTTTCATCACTCACTCTTTTGGAATATATATACCATATATATATGTATGTATGTATTGACCAACCATATGTTAATCTTTTACATTGTTGCTGATACAATAAACACATTTGGGACTTTCCCCAATCATATCTGAATTCAATTATACTTGATACAGGAGAAACTTTTGAGACACGAGACCCACGTACCGGAGAAGTGATTGCCAACATAGCTGCCGGCAACATGGAGGATGTTGACTTGGCAGTGATCGCAGCCAGAAAAGCCTTTGACCATGGCAAATGGCCTCGCATGTCTGGCTTTGTAGGTTGTCTTTCCCTTTCAATGACATTTATTTATTTAAAGCTACCACCATGCTGATGTTGAGCATGCTGAAAATGATTGACCAGCTAGTTAGCAAAATGTGTTTTCCATGGTAGATTGAAAATAAACTCAGAAGTAAGGACATAATGTTCTACCTGCAATCAGCAAAGTGAGGGTGCTTATCTATGATTAACAAGTGACATAGTTAACCCAATGCTAGAGTATGACTGCTATTAGACAAAAGGAGTCAACCAGAACTTGTAGTCAATTAAATGATCTATCTCCAGATAGAGTTTATTATATATTTTTCTCCTTTTGATAAGAAGATCTTGTCATGCTATAATTGTTGTTCAGTTTGTATAAATCAGTCTCTAAAAGTTTCAAGACTCATCTGATCTCATAATGGTGCTCTGAAGCCACTATAACAAAGATCTGTGCTCAAGTCTAGTCAAAACTCTATATATCTGTAAGAATTTCTACTAGCATTTCAGCCTTACAAATGGCTAGATGGTGAAATCCATGGAAGACTGACTACTCATTTTCTTAGGCAAGGAACCAAATCCCAAAATTCATTTCATTCCAAAAGTCTTGAAATGGCATATGAATGTCGACCCGCTAGACATATATCTAAAATATAGGAATGCCAGAATAACTATAACACGTATCTACCTCTTTCTACTTTGATCAGGAAAGGGGGAGGATTATGATGAAATATGCAGACCTGATCGATCAGCATGCCGAAGAACTGGCTGCACTGGAGTGCTTAGATGCAGGAAAACTATTCTTACTCAATAAGATTCTTGATGTGCCAACGGCTTCGAACATGGTCCGGTACTATGCGGGGGCAGCCGACAAGATCCACGGTGAGACATTGAAGATGTCAGGAGAGTTTCAGGGGTATACACTGCGGGAGCCCATCGGAGTAGTAGGTCACATAATCCCATGGAATTTTCCGACGATCATCTTCTTCTTCAAGGTCGCCCCTGCCTTGGCAGCTGGCTGCACAATGATCGTCAAGCCAGCTGAACAGACCCCACTCACAGCTCTCTACTATGCCCACTTGGCTAAACAGGTATAGTATATGAAAAATCACTTCTGTAGCTTTACCTGTAAAGGTTGTTTCTAATATGGTTTTCTCGATCATAGCACATTTGTCATAAACTCAAAAAACACCTGCAAAGATTCTCGTGTAAGTTTTTAACAGGAAATTGCTGTAAACAATCAACAAGGCTTCATTTTATTAAGCAACATGGTTACCAGTCAAGTATGAATATAAATCATTAGCAGCATATATAACACTCTGACACTGGGAAAGAACAATACTTTTGAATGAAAGGGTCAGATGATGTATCTGGAATGAGATCAGAATAAATTAGACTAATTCCATCAATATTGCAGGCAGGTATTCCTGATGGAGTTCTTAACGTTGTCACTGGTTTTGGTCACACAGCTGGAGCTGCCATTACTGCTCATATGGATGTGGACAAGGTCATTTTAAGTATTGTTTATTGAATTTCATAGATCATCAATCTTTATATTGTATACCATCCTGGCTCCAAAACTTCTAAAAGATTCACTACCTTGTGGATTAGCTTGCCAATTATATTTTCTTTGGTATTAGGTTAGTTTCACAGGATCGACAGAAGTAGGACGACTTGTGATGGAGGCAGCAGCAAGAAGCAATTTGAAGTCTGTCTCTCTTGAATTAGGTGGGAAGTCACCAGTTATTATCTTCGATGATGCAGATGTGGATATGGCTGTTGATCTTGCTCGTAGAGCCATATTTTTTAACAAGGCATGGATGGTTCTTTCACCCAATCTATGGTAGTCTTTGTTTTCATGCAGGAAGATAACACCATTGACAGTCATTTGCAATTACAGGGAGAAATTTGTGTGGCAGGATCGCGTGTCTATGTGCAAGAAGGAATATACGATGAATTTGTAAGAAAAATAGCAGAAAGCTCAAAAAACTGGATAATAGGAGACCCATTTGATGCCCATGTTCATCAAGGACCCCAGGTGATCTTCCTTACAGAAATCCTCACTGACAATTTTCATTCACGAATATGTTATGCTCATAAGTTCCCTCATCATCATGAAGGTTGATAAGAAGCAATTTGAGAAGGTTCTCAAATACATTGATCACGGACAGAGAGAAGGAGCTACCATACTAACAGGAGGAAAGCCTTGTGGTGAGAAAGGTTTCTACATTGAACCGACAATCTTCACAGATGTCAAGGTAAAATTCAATATTTTTTTTAGAATGCAAATTAGAATTTTCTCCCTAATATCATGTAATATTTTGGATAGGATGATATGCTGATAGCTAAAGATGAAATCTTTGGACCTGTTATGTCCCTTATGAAGTTCAAGTAAGTCTTCTTACAGGCGTTTTCGTTTGATACAGTATAGATGATTCAAGTATGCTTCACAGCAATCATGTGTATTTGCATGTTTTAGGCAAATGAAGCACATAACTTTAAAGATTTGACATTTGCACAAAGAACGCATGTAAGAAATAAAGGGTAACGATATCATGAAACTAATGAAAATATAGTACAATACAGGCAAAGGATTGATTCAGAAACATCTGGTTGTTTCTAATTTTAATTGGAGGCAATCCATTAGCACAAAACATGTAGTTTCTGATTCAGCTAGATATATATGCATCAAACTTAACTTGGTCATAGTGATAATAAGTAACCACAAAGATGAAGAGGAGAATAAGCATAACACTGCAAAAGCACTACAAAACACCGCGCCTCCAGAAAAGAGAATTATCTGCTACAAAAGCTTTCTTCAAGCAACTTTTGTTATTTTGCTAGGACAATCGAGGAGGCAATTGAGAGAGCCAACAATACAAGATATGGACTGGCAGCTGGGATTGTGACGAAAGACCTCAACATAGCCAACCGGGTCTCAAGATCGATTCGTGCAGGCATCATCTGGATTAACTGCTACTTTGCATTTGATGATGATTGCCCTTTTGGTGGATATAAGATGAGTGGATTCGGGAGGGATGGTGGAATGCATGCTTTGGAGAAGTATCTCCACGTCAAGTCAGTAGTTACTCCCATTTATGGTTCTCCTTGGTGGTAAAGAAAATGCTGAAGCACCCGACAAACGGTTGATGGCAAAATATTTCATCCTTGTCTTTCAAATATGAACTGAGAAGAAATAAATGGATATGGATTTTTAGGCTGTAACAGCATATGGTCAAGGGTCTAAGTCCTAGCTATAAGATTTCTTAATTTCACAATATTGATTATAATCAATAACTTGAGGTCCGTGAAGAAAGAGCTTCAATAGAAGTATAAATCATAAAAATTGTTCTCATCCTCATACTAGATGGATAAATCATGTTCAAGGGGAAATTTAGTCAAGTAAAAACACAACCTAACAGAACATATGAGGTTTTCCACATTTATAATGTTCATGGTTTATTTGCATACTTAAAAAGTAGGACAATTACCACATATCCAAGAACCCCAAGGCAAAACCACAAAATAAACCCTCAATGCAAAATCAGTTAATGTTTTTCTTTGAAAGAAAAAGGCATTCATTGATTCAGAAACACACGATAAGCAAAAATTAGTTCCAAATAGAAACGGAATCTCCATATCATGACTTCCTTGAAATACTAAACACATTTTTTTTAATTCATATATCAACCAATCTTCAACTGTAGGTACATGAAATTGCCGCCTTGCTCCAACTTATTTAAAAGTAAGTCTTAGAAGGTGAATGCTGGCAGACATGATCTATCCAACAATAAATGAATCAACATTGATTGAGTGAAGTGTAACTGAGAAGATTCACAGATAAAACGTGTGATGATTTGTTTGGCAGCATCTTATTTTGCTTTTCCAATTCAATAACCAAAGAACACACGAAAGAGAAAATGATAAGATTAGGAGAAGATAAAGCATGATTAGGAGAGTTATAACCAATGAATCATGACCTCCGGCATCAATGTATCTTTGTTTCATTATAATTTTTCACTGTAAATACTAGTTTCTCTTTAGGACCTCTTGGTGTCTTGAAACTGCAAATACAATCCTTTTTTTCTATTTGTCAGACCTTTTTTAATGAATTGAAGCTCTTCCGTCTTCAACATCTTTCACGATCATAATTAATAATGAGAATGGATTGTAGAACTGTTTCGGGACCCTAATAAACAGGCATAACTTTTAAGCTAAGCATGAATTCTTTCGTATCATTACACTTCTGTTTGAAAAGAATCGAACAATAACAACAATAAAGCCGTAAGACCCAGGAATCGAACGCCCTTTAGATATATTTCTACAAAACCCCCTTATTGGGTTTCTACAAGAACATGCATGATATTGGCAACGACAAGAAATTTGTGCACACCTCGACAATTACAATCGCAATGAGAGTGGAATTAGCAGTTGAAATCACAGAAGTTCCAGACACTCTGCACATCACCTGCAGGAGAGGAAAACAAATTAAAGGTCAGAACAAGTTCCTCTTCTTCGCAATCCGACGACGGAAAAAACTCGAAACCTATGGGAATCAGATACGACGATCAAGTGGGTTTCGTACTGTTTTATCCTTGAAGAGGGGGGCTTTTGAAGGCGACGGTTATCGGCAGCGGCGACCGGAAACGGGGGAGCCGAAACCACGCGACTCGACCGTGATTTGAATCGCATGACAGATTGAAGAACCCGAAATTATACGGGCAGCGCGATCGGCCCAAATCATGAGAAGCCCAACAGGTTCTGCTGCGTGCCGGACCGGTGTGATATGGTCCATATTTTGCCTATTATATATACATTTTTTATTTGGAAAATAACCATTCATATATATATATATATTTTTCCGAAAAATCGTTCTCATTATTCACAGATTTTATCATGTGTGGCTAAAATTTTATTGTACGCCTTTTACCATGTGAGAACTTGGAAGGTGCATTCTTGAATTGGTTTAATTGCTGCTGGTAGTGAAGAGAAGAGGTCCTACTTCCTGCAGATTTGAGTTAATGCCTCAACCGAAGCTATTTATCATCATGTACTTAGTAGTTGTGAAAATTCAACATCTTGTAGTCTAAGTGTTAATTGTTTTTTTTTTTTTCTGTGAAATAGGGGAATTCATTCCATATGATTCATCTAACTTGGTCTATCTTAATTCAGTATCAATGCATAGTATATGTGACATCAGATTGCTCATGTTTAACACTGTGATCATGTTAGGTTGCCAAGAGGAAAACATGCATGCATGCAGCAGTATCATGCAGTCACTATATGTCCATCTCCTGGCCCCTGACCTTTGGGTATGAAGAAGAAGAAGAAACAGTAGCTGCAGATCCTTGCATGCAACTATCTCAGAGATATATCCAGCTTTTCTAGTTCATGTGTGTTACTCTCTGGGTTAAAGACTACTGATCACCTAAACTCTGGAGAAGACTTTGTAGGATTACTGAGCCCTTGAATGGTGCCATTTATTGCAGGGAAATGAATAGCTGAGAGGACGTGAACTGGTAAGTTTGCTACAGTTGCAGCTGGTGCGTTGGTGTTTAATGTGAAGGTGTCTGGAATTCTTTGCTAAGAACCCTAATTTTCACGCTTTGTTTTTACTCTTACTTCGACTTGCATCTGCTACCTGCATTTACTATGCAGGTGCTACCCACCGACAGTGCACTCAGCATCGCAAATGATTGCTGAGGATTCCTAGATATCGCTATCTGGAATCATGCATGTCAGTAGATTAGGTAATAGCTATCTGGTGCTGATGATTGTTGAATGCAGAACAGCAGACGTCGGTTCTAAGAACTGATGATTGTTGACTTGATTCAGAAGGCTAATTGCTGCAGACTGTCAGTGGAATCCTCAGTTTCTTGACTCTCTAGCAAGGCATTGCAGGATCAGAAAGTTCATGTGAGATGCTATCTATATACACCTAATGTGGCTGAAAATTAATCCAATTCAAAGTCCAATCTGATTCTGATTTGGAGACCATATATTGATGTGCAAATAGAGTAAAAAGGTGATGATATGATGGAACAAACTATTGCACCAATATGATGTTGATGATATGACAGGGGAGACATGATTCATGATCCAGATCTATCTGTTAATGAGGGTCTGTGCATGCAAGTAATCCAACAGTGTCTTGCTCATCTTAGGAGTACAACAAGGAACAGGTTGAGTTCCTCGTTTGGACAAACTGAGAAGACATCACTTCCAACATCTTATCACAGAGACACATGCTACATGTTGTGAGAAGGAAGAGAGCTATCCGGGAACAGTAGAACACAAGCACACAGGCCAGAGGAGATGGTCACCAACACGAACGACTTCGGCGGCCATTAAAGCAGGCAGATAGATACATCCCATTTTATCACGAATGTGTTGTCGCCGTTAACTCTATGAACATTCTACTAATGTCTGTGATCATTTTTACCCTTTGATGGATGGAATATGACATATGTACTGGTCAAAATTTAATATATTCATGATACGAGATCAATTCAGTTAAAATATTATGATGGAAGGAAAGTTGAGTTGCATCTCTCGATAGTTCAACACAGGAAGATGTTAATGTCCTCATCATGGATCCTTTTCTAGGATATTGTTTTAATACTACTACAATTCATAAAAATACTCAAGAAAACAATAGAGGATGATATGATCATGTATAGGCGATGGGCATGCCATCACCACCAACATCATCATCATCGTCATGATCGAGGTTTTGAGAAGGTTGACCTCCTTCCCCTTAGTTGGCTCCCACTTCCCCATCAATAAATGTGCAACTGTTTACCCACGCTCTTATATGCACAAACCAAACACGCGTTTACGTAACTCGTTGGCTTTCTCTTTCCCCATCACAACAGTTATGAAATGGAGAAGAGAGAGAGAGAGCGACGACAACCGACACCATCCAGCGGGACCCGCCGTCGTCGTCTTCCTCAGCTTTTCTGGTCCTCCCAAGCGTAAATTGCGGTCGCCATTTCCTCCTCCTTGATTCCCTCCCTTTCCTATTGACTTCTCCGCATCACCTTCCTTCTTTGTTAACATGCATGCTTATTGACCATCTACGACATCGTTGAGCTATACAAACTCTCCGAACAAAAGGAAAACCGAACCTTGCCCAACAGAAGGAAGAACGAGATTAACGACGGAGGAGATAAGCGCCAGCAGCTCAATCATGGAGGTGCTAAAAGAGCCTCAATCATGAAGCTTCTTTCTAGTTTCCTTCTCCTGTAGTTTAATGAGAGAATGTGCTTTATGATCCTCAAACAAATAAAGGTTGATAAAATACAAGGATTAAGTATGACTTTTTAGGGAATGGAACTGTTGTATCATGCAAACCTCTCTCTCTTTCTCTGTCTGTCTTACTTTGTCAAGCTTAGACAGAGAGATAGAGAAGCACATGGGGATGAGAGCAATAGGTGGAAGACTTTGAGGTGATTTGGCAACCACCAGCCGTCCTCGACCTCTCTTCACGTTCTGCAATAAAACTGGGTTCCCGAGTCCACCCAGGAAGAGATAACAAATGGTAATATTAATAAGAATGATAATGACGATAATTCTCTCGGATGTGTGTGTGGGGTATTGAATTGAGAAGATAAGAGCGAAGTGGAAGGGATGAGGTCGAGCGACGGAGGAGCCATGGAGGAAAGATTAGAGATTTGGAGTACAGCTACTTGCCCACTGGCATTTGGAAGGTTCTACTTTTTCTTTCATGGAGGGGGCCATGTCTTCCAAGCTCTCGATTGTTTCTTGCTGCGCACCTTTGTTTGATACATAAAACGTAACCCGTCCCTTGCTACCTAGTGTAGGTTCTCCTCAAGGCTTTTGACTTAGGGCTAACAATTGACTTCCACTTTTTCATGCAATGTATCATAAATCACACTCATGGTGCACCATCACAATGTGGCATATCAATTTGGAGTCCAACTAATCGTCAATCCCTTCCAGAGATGAAACCATCCCCCCCCCCACACAAAATGGCTTAGCCTGGTCGTGTGGAGAACCTTCCCAGTGATGTCAAGACAAGGGAGTCGTGCATGGCTGTAGCCAAAGGTGACAACATGATCCTTATCGCACAACAGCTGTGAAACGGCTGTTGACCGGAGTTCCGAAGCAATACCCTTTTGCTGGCTGGTGCACCACATAAAATTATCCATTCGACACTGCGTGTACCGATCCATATGTACTGGGATCACATCATTCTTATTGTTGGTGTTTTTTGTGTGGCTCTGATGGGGACATGAGCCGGGTGGCGTCCCACTAATCTCGTCGATTAGCAACACTAATTTGATGAGAGGCCGTACGTAGTATGGTTAAAATTATTGAAATAATCGTAGTGGGGGGGATTCGGCCAAAGTGATGGCGATTGCGGCGGGGCCCAGCTGGCTAAATTTGGACCACCCCGGAGAGTGATTTGGATTCGGAACAGGAGTTGGGACGTGACGAGGTCGGGGGGCCGCGATGCGCCGGTGGGCGCACTCGCCGCGGCTTGTGGGGCCCTCGCACATGCCCCTAGGCTTCGAGCATCTTACATGCACGCGTCCACACGAGACGCCGAAATGACGGTATCATCCTCAACGGCTCGTCGGTTCGGGACCTACATCAGGGGCATTATAGAGATTTAAGTCGAATGGTGCGCCGTCCAAGAAAAATAAACGCCGTTCACCTCTCCGCGTCCGCCTAATCTACAGACAAAACCACCCCTAATTCCCGGTTCTTAATTTCTCACGGTGTAAACCGGCCTCCCACACTTCTCGGTTATGATTAAGCCGGACTCGGTCTAGTGGTACATTCCATGTCTCATTCGAATCCAGCTAATAAAGACGTTGAAACTAATCCGTCCATCATTTTAAATAAAAGAACCGGAAGAAAAAAAAGCCGAACCAGGCAGCTTTTGTTTTAAATTGAACCAAGCAAAAAGACGGATCGGCCGGCGCGCGGGTATAGAAGCGAGATTAGCGGAGGCAGCCACGCATCAGCCCACCCAATACCCTCGATAACAAAACGCTTTCACGAGCTCCGGTGCTGCTCGAACTCCTAGATATTACCATCTGCCCTCCCGTACCTCCTTCCCTTCTCCTTTCCTATCCCAATTCCTGTAATCATTGTTCGAGGATGAGATGAGGAGGGGAAGCAGATCGGAGAAGAATCATCTGGTCCTCGTCTTCCTGATCTCCATTGGTGTGTTTGCGGCCACGACAGCGGCCGCCTTCAGTAGCCATGGCCTCACGGACGCCGAGGCCGGACTCATCCGCAGGCGGCAGCTGCTGTACTACCTCGATGAGTACGGCGACCGCGGCGAGCGGGTGAGCGTCGACCCCTCATTCCACTTCTCCAACCCCCGCCTACGCGACGCCTACGTCGCCCTCCAGGCTTGGAAACAGGCCATCCTGTCCGACCCCCACAATTTCACCGGAAACTGGGTCGGCCCCAACGTCTGTATCTACCGTGGTGTCTACTGCGCTCCTCTGCCCTGCAATCACTCCCTCAACGTTGTAGCCGGCATCGACCTCAACCACGCCGACATCGCCGGGTACCTCCCCGAGGAGCTCGGCCTCTTGACCGACCTCGCCCTCTTCCACATCAACTCCAACCGCTTCTGCGGCACCGTCCCCCACAAGTTCCGCAACCTCGGTCGCCTCTTCGAGATCGACCTCAGCAACAACCGCTTCGCCGGAAAGTTCCCCCGTGTTCTCCTCGATCTTCCCTCGCTCAAGTTCCTTGACATACGCTTCAATGAGTTCGAGGGCGCGGTCCCCCGCGAGCTCTTCGACAAGCCCCTGGATGCCATCTTCATCAACCACAACCGCTTCGCCTTCGACGTCCCCGACAACCTCGGCAACTCCCCCGTCTCCGTCATCGTCCTCGCCAACAACCGCTTCCGCGGCTGCCTCCCAGCCAGTCTCGGCAATATGTCGAACACCTTGAACGAGATCATCCTCATGAACAACGGGCTTCGATCCTGCCTCCCTTCGGAGATCGGCCTGCTCAGGAAGCTCACCGTTTTCGACGTCAGCTTCAACCAGCTGCTAGGACCGCTACCGGAGGAGATCAGAGGCATGGTCAGCCTGGAGCAGCTGGATGTCGCGCACAACTTGTTGTCGGGGCGCATTCCAGAGTCTATCTGCCACCTACCGCACCTTCAAAACTTCACCTTCTCATATAATTTCTTCACCGGCGAGCCGCCGTCCTGCTTGAAGGTGCAGTCATTCGACGACAAGAGGAACTGCCTGCCCCAGCGCCCGTTGCAGCGGTCGGAGAAGCAATGCAAGTCGTTCTTGGCGCACCCGGTGGACTGTAGTGCGTTCCGTTGCAAGCCCTTCGTGCCAGCTCTCCCTCCGCCGCCGCCTCCATCCCCACCTCCTCCGTCTCCACCTCCGCCGGTTTATTCTCCCCCGCCGCCGCCACCTTCGCCGCCTCCTCCGTCTCCACCTCCACCGGTTTATTCTCCCCCGCCGCCGCCACCCTCGCCGCCTCCTCCGTCTCCACCTCCACCGGTTTATTCTCCCCCGCCGCCGCCACCCTCGCCGCCTCCTCCGTCTCCACCTCCGCCGGTTTATTCTCCCCCGCCGCCGCCACCTTCGCCGCCTCCTCCGTCTCCACCTCCGCCGGTTTATTCTCCCCCGCCACCGCCATCCCCCCCCTCCTCCATCACCACCACCACCATCTCCTCCACCACCGTCACCGTCACCGCCTCCTCCATCTCCATCTCCCCCACCTCCGTCACCTCCTCCTCCATCCCCTCCGCCACCCCATTCACCACCACCTCCCATGCATTATTATTCTCCACCGCCACCTCAATACTCACCTCCGCTACCGGTTTATCACTACTCATCGCCACCTCCACCCAATTCACCTCCGCCCTCACCTCCTTGCATTGAGCCACCACCTCCACCAACACCTTATGAAGGTCCATTGCCGCCCGTGGTCGGAGTCTCATATGCATCACCACCTCCCCCTCATATCTATTGATTCTTTTGATAATTGTCCTCATCCCGCCCTCCATTGGACAACAAATTTCTTAATTCATTTGGGATTCTTATGCTCCATCAAGTGTTCAATTGATTAGCCATGTTTTTATGTCTCCCTATATTGCTTCTCATAAACAGCTCGGGGGATTTTAGATGAAAGAAGCAAACTGTACTGAAGATTGTTGCTCAACGCATGGGACTTCCATCATGGAAATGAAGCAAAGCTGGAGAAGGCAAAGATAAGGGGAGGGTGGAAATGGGAGCAATCTCCCCATAGTAATTTAAATTATTATATATGTTTGGATTTGTGAATAAATGGTTGACAGAGCAAGTGATAATGAGAAGTGGGTGCAGGGAAGTGAATGTATAGAGAGCATGATGCAAGATATCCAAAACAATTATGGCATTGTTTTCTTTTGTTATACTTTGTTCTTTTTATTTATCACGAACACTAGTAGGTTCTCAAAAGTTTTTCTTTACTACAACTTTCAATTGTGTCTATACATGTTCGGTTTGTAGATCTGAGTGCTTGTATTCGGTCATCTTCTTGTGCTGCTGCTGCTTATGCTAAATTTAAGTGTATATTGAATCATTCAGCTGTAGCTAACTTTCGACATGTGTGTCGACTGTTGCCTTTGATTTTGTCTTGGATTTCAGCAGGTAGTTCGCAAGTTCTCAGTTATTTCAGATACAGAAACTGATTTCATATATTTTGTTTTCATGATCAAAAGTATATGACTGCCTTTTCCAACTAGGAGGATTCTTCTGAACTTGGTGAGTGCTAGGCTAAAGTTTTAACCTCTACATATTATAATTAGGTGGAGATCATCAGCACTTCAAGTATATATACATTGTAATTAGAAATGTCATTCTGGTAAAGCTTTGATATGCACAACAATTGTGGCAAAGAAGTAGCTTTGGTTTGGTCATTCTAAAGTCCCAAGTGCAGTGTTTTATTTTTTTGCTGTAATCTTCGGATAGATATATAAGCGTGCTATTTGATTTGAGATATGATCTAGTTAGAGCAGTTGCACAAGGAAGATGTGGTTTTGGACTTTGAGATTCATCAAAATGGTAAGATTGAGTTTGCCATGGTTTTGTGCTTTTTAAGTTTATGTGCTCCTTTTTCTCTCTGTGATCAGATGATGCTTGTGGTACAAACCAACAACTTGTGAAATTGAGTTGGGAACCATTCACACACCATCTCTGTTGTGAAGGCTCCTAGTCTCCATCTTACAACCCATGTTTCTGATGGGGTTCTTTATCTTGATGAGTCTCCTTGTTTGTGTTTGCAGCAGACAGTGCCACATGAGTCTCTTAATACCTGAATGTTGACATAAATCATGACATTGGTGTTTGACATAAATCATTGATGTTTGACATAAATCATGAGTCTCAGCCCCCCCATGGAAGCCAGATCATAAATGTTAGGGGCCAACAGATTCCCGGAGGTTGAAGAAAACTTGAATGATGTTGAATGTGCAATTAAATTTGGATGTTTTTTTTTTTTGTTAAAGTGTGTGTTGAATGATAAATCCAGGGAAGGTGACTTGGGGGTTCTTTTGGTGAAGGATAAATATAGGGAAGGAATAACTAGTGTTCATGATATTTGACTGTTTACTGTATGTAAATTTTTTTTTTTTTTTACTAGATCAAAGGCTGGGATTAGCTTGTTCACAAAGTGTGGGGAACACTTCCACTGGAGAGATGGACATTTTATATGTCTTAGGTAGTTGGAAATGATCTGAAGTAGAAGCTTGCAACTTGTGATCTATAGGGAAGAGTTAATATATCAATTATCTCAACAATCCTTCAAGTAGATTTGGATGAGAATCCAAGATAGTTTCTAAGGTTTAGGGAGTGTAGCATTAACCTACAACTAATGTCGTGTGGGTAACTTTGAGTTCGAGAATTAACTTTTTGGCATACCGGCGGACCTTATAGTCCTATACCTTTTGTCGTATATATGTTTTAAGCAAGTAAATTAATTAATTTTTTTTCTTTTTTTTATCAAATGAAGTATCTGTTTTTGAGTTATGCTAGTGTGATCTGAGTTATACTTTGACAACAGTAATAATTTGCCTGCATATTCAATTATTCACTAGCCTATTTTTGCTATGTAACAAATAGGTGTCGAACAAAGTCAAGTAAATTCATAATAACATACAGTTCAAAAAGAAAGCTGACATAAAAAGAATGTTATTCTAATACTCGATCGTTCAACCATCCCCAGGTTAAGTAGGTAAATGATGGAAATTAAATTCTATGTGAATGTTTGGACATCAAATACCAATCTCCATCACTTTTATAATTTTGTTTAGCCAATAGTGTCACCGTCGTGACCTCGAGGTTGATTGTGCTCGCTCTTGCTTCGACCTCTTGCGTAACTCCTCATGCATGCCTGAGACGATTGATGTATTAATTAACCCTTTGAAGTGTCTCTGGTACAATTATCGATGGTCTCTCTATCAATGACTAAAAGAGGTTAGAAGGCTTTAGCTCTATCATAAGGGTTTATATTATAAGTGACGAACGAGCATATAGCACGTCTCAAATCTCGCTCGTGAATCGAGTAACAAAATCTACAAAAATATCTTTCTCCCCTTGCCTAAGTCAGAGGAGCATTGCCATTGATAGCTATGGGCATACGTTTCTAAGACAAGCATACCATTCTCGTGTTTGCCTCTTAATGTGATCGGGAAGGTACGACACATTATGGCGTTTGAAGTGTCATGCAATGGTATTTGGATACTAAAAGCTACAATATGCTTCGTTGGGACAACACTATCATCAAACACTTCCAAGGATGAAAGGTAGAAGTTCGCTATAATTAGTTCCTCTTGGATATTCTATATGAATGACGATCGACCTGAGGTGGGGTCAACCAACGTTTCCCTTTTTGATTGTTGGAATTTTCATGACATCTTCGCCAAATGTCAATCCATTTATCATAATTGGATCCATAGAGAATCCATCAACTGGACCTCAGATTCAGGCAAGGTAGAGTAGTAGTATAATCTAGTGAATTCCACGGTTAGAAACCGAAGTGATCCCTCAACTGATGGTTCGATAAGTCTCGAGCACTACTGGAATATTGACACCATGTCAAGTCGGGGAACCTCGATAGGTGCTAACGTCAGTCATGGTGGGGCTGGTGATAACGACCGAGTTGGTGGCACCGCCTACTGGGTTAACTAGGGCAAAAATGGAGTGACGATCTATATCATGTCTATTAGCATCTGCACTTGTTGAGTGAGATTTAAGAGCACCTCGATGGAAATGAGCAAGTGGCTTAAGGTCATCCTTGGGGGTGAGAGACCCAGGCCATTGAATAGACGTCAGTTACACATCAGCATATGTATCGAGGTGGATGCGCTCATGTGCGGAAAGGGTGGGTATTACCTCTCTTAGGTGAAAATATAATAAGTTGGGAGCAAATCCTCTTTGCTCGAGCATTCATTGAAAGGGTTGACGAGTGATCGTTCTTACAATATCGGGCCTTCCTTTTAGTGCCAAAATATTGAGAAAAAAAAAATCATTGATGTCCTAATCAACGAGTACGGTGTCTACTAATAAATAGATAAATTGACATCATCATTGGTGAACCTACCTCGGGTGTCACTTTTGCTAACCACTCGTATGCATACTCATATATCTCGAGTTATTAACTTACATGTCAGATGGATCAGATTGAGAAACCTCTTCCAACCTCGATTTTTGTACAAGTGACATATCGAAAGTTCGATGTTTATATCTCGGAGGTACGTTGGAGAATCTTACGCATATGGGTCCGGAATGTATACCAAGACATCAATAACTTTTTCCCTCAACAAATTTGACACTCCTTGTACAACTTCCCAATAACAAACATAATGTGTCTAGTTAAACTAAATTAATTGGAATAATTATGAGTTCTTGTTGTATATTGTTGTATCATGTGAAGAGTAATTTATGACAATATAGTTTATTCTTGCTCGTTGTTTGAGCCCATTTCGGTTGCTTGCATTCTTACAATATACATGTCATTTTGGGAAAGACCTCATGATTCCTCGGTTCATGAGAACACATCCCATTTCATTTCCTTCCACAATGTTGCACAAGGTTGGCATCGATATTTGAAGCAGATCAAGTTGGATGATAGTATCTATGATCTTTTCATTTCTTAGAATCCGTTTATAGTCATAATGATCAACATCTTTTCATATCTAACCTAATATTTTCTAAAAAAAGAGTGAGCTAGTATATATATATATATATATATATATATAGAGAGAGAGAGAGAGAGAGAGAGAGAGAGAGAGAGGACGAGAAGTGATTTATTTTATGATAAACTACTAGAAAGTTGGAAAGAGAATAATAATAACAAAAATAAGGGATAATTATCAGACTGCTAAACGAATGAACCCCTAAGATAGACCTCATATCTCACACATTGATATTAGAACAAAAACAAGGGATAATTATCAAACTCACTCAAGCTAAACGAATGAACTCCTAAGATAGATCTCATATCTCACACATTGATATGAGTAGCATGCACTACTGCACTTTGTAGCGACACTACTATAGTTATCGTAGTCGTTGCAAGTAACAACACTATTGTAGTCATCGCATGCAACGACAATGCTATAGTTGTTGTAGTTGCCACAGGAAGCGACACTACTATAGTCACCGTAGAAATATTGCTATGGCCAATTGCGACCAAGGTAGGTTGATCGTCGCAAGACTGATGTACACAAGCAATCATGCATGCGGTCATTTCCAACTGTCACACCCTATGGCACTTCCACTGTGAATGTAACTATTGCCCGCGATTGGGTTGGTGACCACCAAAGGCCATTGCCCTCAAGAATGTGAGACGTAATCTCGCATCGTCTACAAGTAGGCATCAAGACGGACTATATAGAAAGCAGATCGACAATATAAACAAGTCGTTCAAACAATGTAAATTAAAATCGAATAACACATTTTCGCATATGAAGGATGCTAATATAAAGGTCTAAATACAAAATAGATTTGCAATTCTTTTTCGATCAAATTTTTTTTTTATTTCTAAATATGGCTCTGATATCAATTTTAAACATAAAAATTGTAATATGCTAATGTTATATAAAAAACTTTAATGCTAGAAACTGAAATCAAGTAACAATAAATCAAATATACTATGGGTACCTTTTGATGCTATTTAGAAAGACTTAATCTAATCTGTAGGCACATTGTTATCGGATTTGAAAACCAAATTGATGTTGATTATTAGTAATAAAAACTAGACTGTCTTGATATTTTTATTATTCTTTTATGTATCATAAAATTTAGTCACTATGTTGTTTCTTGGCCCGATTGTCCTTCTCTTTTCACACATAACAATATTTATCAGTAAGCACATCTATTAAGGTTAATGTTGATCCTTTACCGATAAATATCACTTTAGGTGTGTGCGTGTGTGTGTGTATATATATAAATACACACACACACACACACCTTTCAAGTGGGAGGGCTGGCTTTGGATACCCAACAGAATAGGGGAGTAGTAGTAAACAAAGGTAGCAATTTTGACAAACAATTCATATCCCTATATTGGATTCTCATGTTCAAGAGATAATTGCTCCACGTCATCAGATATACATACTCAGCACCTGCAGAATCAATAACAGAGGTTATGTAAGAGAGGGCTTTATTTGATCTTAGAGGTCTGATTCCAATTAAAATAAACAACACGTTCTTAGAAAGCACTACTATCGAGTGCCCTGTATGGGAGAAAATACAACCCTAAAAAAAGGATGGGAGGTAGCAAATCGGACCTTCTTAACCTTATGGAATTTGTAAAATAATAATAATAATAATAACTGCAGGAAATGAAAACTTAGATCATCGACACCACGATGGTCGCACTAGAGATAAGTTAAAATTATGCGACAAAAAACAAAAAGATCATAAGGAAAACCATGAGGACAAAGAAAATCTTCATCATCAACCACCGATTAGAGGATATACCGGTGAGATACTTGAGCAGAGCGCCTTGTGCTCCCTCCACATTAACTAATGTGTCATCCACGTTCTCATCAATCCTTCCATAGTCAACATCAGTCAATTAGTTCTACAACTGATATTTTGTAACCTCAATGAGCATTTAGTATCATCTAAATTCATGGTATATCATCAATATTAACAATGTTGAACAAATGTGACCTGCTTCTTTGCAATTTTGCTAGCAATAGCAACAGTTGTTCACTTTTTTTTTTAAGTAAACTTGACCTACTATCGATATTAACAAATGATAAAAATTGAGCTTTTAAACACCTGAACAGCAGGAACAAGATCATAGGACAGTACCTAAGCAGACGCATTTTGTAAATAATACACTTCCAAAATCCTAAACCTAACAAGCATTTCTCAAAGCCTAGAATCAAAGATTCGATACTGAATCTAAACATGATTAAGAGTTTGGAGTTTCTGAATTGAGATTTAGAAAAAAAAATAAAATATCTTCCATTACATTAACCTGCATACAAGACAAGATATTCCTACATGGACTCAAACTTTAGATTTAACAAATGTGCAACAGTGTATTAACCACCAACATGTCTCTACAGTGCACTAAACACTAAGATATTTCTAAACTGAGTTAATACCGCATTTATTCAAAAGATAAAACACATACTCCAAGCAAGGAAAATAAGGACGATACATGTCGAGTAAGAGATAGTGCACTACCTCAATTAACAACGGCAGTCAATGTTCATGTACATATTTTAGAGCAAACTATCATTAAACCCAAAAATGCCATTATATATACATCATATAATATGCATAAAAATAGTTAGTTGACAGTATCTAAAATCTAGAAAGGGGTGCCACTAGATGAATCATATCAAAGATGCTTATTAGTCAAATCCTAAACATGAATATTAGTTCAATTCAAAACTATGATCTTAATTTGGAAAACACACAATTAACATATAAAAAAGAATCCCTACGGACATAAGAGAAGGAACCTGATTGCAAGCTCCCCCTGCTGTGAAACCATTGTAGCTAGTTGTGTAAAAATATTGCTCAATTCATGAATTGTTGATTCAACATTCTGAAGGGCTTCTGCTCTACTCTGAATGTAATGATCCTGTACCGGAGCCGTTTGTTGTTGTTGCTGCTGTTGTATCAAAGGCTGAATTGACGATGATGGCTCCCCATTCATCATCCTCCTGTCAACCAAGAAGATCAAAATCAATTAATAGCAGATTGTCAATGGACAAGTCTTGTAGAATAAATTCAGGATCGTAGGCACATACAACACTAAAAACAGAACACTATGTCTGCAGTGCATTAAATTTATCCACTTCCTCAACAACTTATAAGGCCCAACTGTAGCAAGCTTGGCAGATGGATTCTGTATCTTTCTAAATTACCTGGGAAACAAAGAAGAAGAATGTGTTGAGCCATTTTCCCATGGTGCTGAGGGAGCATTAGAGTCACTAATTCCCCTGGACGACAGCGGTCGTTGTCGAAGAAAAGGATTGGCTACGTCTCTTGCAGCAGATGAAGAAAACAACTGCCTTCTGTTCTCATGAACCTTGAAGTTCTATAGACAAAATTTCCAATCCTTTAAGCCCCAGTTAACTACTCTGACTCATGCTCCAAGATAAGAAAACAAAAGAAACGACAAGCGCATGGTCAAGCCAAAATAGACGCTGTATCATGGTTTTACCTCAGTCCGCATGGTTAGAACTTCTTTGAACTCCTTCGTTGCACTCATCAGGCGATTTTTCAAATTATCAACAACAGTCGTTGAGTGACTGGTAGTATCTTTGGACATAGTCCCACTTTCATTCTGTGAATTGCAGACGAGTTGCAGGTCTACAACTGCAGAATTCAGAGCAGTAATATCCTGCTTGATGACTGATGTCAGTTCTTGAATCTCTACAGCAGGATCATCAAAAACTGATGTTCTTTTTGCCACTACAAAGTGCAAACACAAAAGGACCTCAATATATGGCATTTGAATAAACAGGAAACAAATGAACATCTGACATATCTACTAGGATTCATATAATCGTCTAATACACAGACATATATAAGGCCAGAAATTAAGCGAAAGATGACTTGCACAGATCATTAGCAGTGTAGATGCACAGACTACTAAGCTATATTAAGGGCAATAGTACCAGTTAAATCAAAAGCTTTCATACTCTTTTCAAAAAAAAAAAAATTTATAAAGTTCTCTCAGGCCCTCCAATCTCTCACATGATTAATTGATTAACCACAAATAACTCAACTTTGTTAGTTGGTGCATCGTATGTTATACCACAATAAATGATTCACTCTGTTTATCTTTAATTGCAATTATCTCTAATTGTATAAGAATGTAAGTATTATAGCCTCTTTTTTCTAGTAAACCATGAATCCATCTCAACATCCTCATCTTAGCAAATTTGTCATATATATTTTTCTTAATTGTACATCATCTTCATCTGTAAGAAAAAAGAGCAATCTGACAAATCATAATTACTTACATTTAGCAAGCTTGGCCAGTTTCTGTGAAGTCTGATGAATCCCAAGGCCAATTTTCGAAGCTTTCCTGTTAAACTCCGATTGGTTTGAGGCAGTAGATTTTGGTCCCTCCAAGATAGATCCAGTGCTTGAGCTCGAAGCATCTGCTACCAATGAAAAGGGCGTCTTCAAGTTCTCAACAGCCTTGAGGAACTCCTGCGTCCGATCACGATAAGACGCTTGTCCCGGTCTTGAATTCATGTCGAATTACAGGTAGAAACACAACGATACACCGAAAATGCGGCGGAATTCGGCCAGACAACGCCACCCAAACTTGATATTATGGCCACCGAATCAATGTAATCGCAGAATTGCTACGATAAAAGCTAGAGTCGAATTCGCTTGCGAAATCTCCAGTAAAAAACCGACCTCTTGCGGCTCAAATCAACGTAAGACCAAGATAAAACCTGCGATTCCAGGAGAAGGAAACCCTACTTCTGGACTCATAGTCCCGCATGCCTGGGGTTTCCAAGTCGACCAATTTCAAGATCGGACAGAGGAGCGATCGAGTCGATGACGCTCCGCTGAATCAAATATCTTCATCAAATTGAGGAAAGGGGAAACTCGATGAAAGATAAGGGGATCTGAAGAAGCTATTTCGCGTAACTTTGAGACCAGTTTTGCGTAGAGATCAATCGACTGATGGAGCGAAAGCGAAGGATGAATGGGCCGCGGAATGAGAAGTTTGTTAGGGAAAAATGTCATGTTAAGTGGCCGGACGGATTCAAGTGGGCAGCGGCCCAATTAACTAGCCCGGTCCAATCGGGCCGATCTCCCAATGCCCAATTGCTCAAAGTCATGTTTACGTAGTTGCGTCTTATCGATTAATTCACAAACAAGCAATAACTCTACGATAAATTTAAATCAAGTTATTAAATTTTAGTTGCTGTCAATTTATTCTTTTTTGATCACTTAATCATTTTGACTTTGGATGTCAACGTCAGTAGGTTTGCTTTGCTCCAATAACATTCATATTATCATGCTGCCAGGCCTTTTTGGGTCCAAATCTCATTTTTATTATTAATCTTTTATAAATAAAAAAAACCTATGTTACAGTTAGCTGAAAAATAAAACTCACGAAGAAGAAGGTGCTAAACCGAGCAACTTCTCCAAAATGCTGATGATCAACGATGGCCGCCGCTACACACGCTTCATCAGTGACTTGGCCAGGCAATCTAAAAGGCTTTGTAACTTCCAAAGGGTCTCTGCACGTACTTCAGGTCTTCATCAACCAACTACTGGACGCAAGGCGTTTGTTGGTTGATGAAGACCTGAAGAGGAAGAGCGACTTCAGAGGAGAGCATACCGGCAGAGACCCTTACGAAGTTGCAAAGTCGACAATTCAGTGATGGAAGCGAAAAATAATTTATAAAAATAAGATTAAAATCCAAAACCTCACGAATCATCTTTAAGTCGGATATATCATCACCATATCATTATCTAATATGTACAAAAATATCGAATAAACTTATATATTTGTGAAATAAAGCTCACGAAACATTTATCAAATTAAAAAAAAAAAGCTCTGCTCTTCCTATATATTTGTGGAAACAGCAATTTACAAGATTTTATTTTGGGTGATAAACACAAGGTCTTGCAAAACTCAACAGAGTAAAATCCAAATATAAGACAAGAGAAAAAAAACATCAGAGAATAACACACCGACATATGACTGATAAAGATACACAAGAAGATTGATTTTCTAAAGGTAAAGAATGAACTGAAGCAGAGTTTTAAGTACTCCACAAATTAGCATATCAATTAGTTGGGCCAAAGAAAAGAAACTATATTTTCATGGAAAAGAAACATGTAGAACAATACCACAGTGATTATAAATCAGATATAGTTTGATATTGAAAATGCACTTAGTAGAATCATAAAGCAATGTTGTCCGCAAATAATACAACTCCGTCTGAAGCAGCACCCGTGAAGCTCATTTGCTCTCAATGTCGTACAAATCAGTTCTGGAGGCATATCAAGGACAAACACTATATGAACTATGCTCTAACAAAAATCTAAGATGTGAGCAATAGTATATATACCAACAAAGAGAGGAGTCATTCATAACCACTACGCTAGAATTCTGTTACGACATGCTTTTGAAAAAAATGAAAAATAAGATGTAATGGTGTTTGATTTAACCACTAAGCTCGAATTCTGTTATGACATGCTTAAAGTAAATATATCATTTGTATGTATATGAATAACTCAATAGCAACCTTCTGTGTACAGTTTGTTTAAAAAATTTATGCTAATCCAAAAGATCCCAGGACTTGCAATCCCTTTAACTGCAGAGTACTAATGCTATAACCTAATATTTAAAATAAGTTATAATGTTGTTTGATTTAGCATGCCAATTGTACAGCCATTTCAATATATATATAACTTTAATGGAAATAAAATAAATCCATAGCAACCTTTTGTGTGCTATTTGTTTAAAAATAAAAATAATCCAGGTAATCCCTAGGGCTTGCAATCCGTTATATTTATAGAATACTAGTGCTAACCTAATATTACAAACTCAATTAAAGTTCAGTTCAATTCTCAGTTGGATAATGATATATGTTTAGTTGAGCAACTAATACAATACCACTATGGTATTGTAACTTCCTTCTATCCTCCTGTCCTGCTACTTCTTGAGGTTTCTTTCCGGATTGCAATTTATAGTGCAATTGTTCTATTTATAGTCTCCTCGAGTCCATAACTGTGTGGGTTATTGTGATCAATTTCACTTCTAATGCAGGTAGGAGACATATGTTGTCAGAGTTAGAAAGCAATCCTTTCCTGCTACATCTAGAAGTCAAATCACATAGATATCCTCATCAAAGAGAAAGGAGCTCATATCTATCCACAAATCCTTTGGGTCAAAACAAGGCTGATCACTGATTACATAAGTTGCCTTCACACAATCTTTGAGAATAGTAATAGCCTCTTAAGTGTCATGATGATACCGGAAAAAGAGAAAAGACAGAATGGAGTTCGAAAAAACAAACAACAAGATGCAGAGCTGTATTTGCTGAAATTTCTTTAGATTGAAAAAGAACAAACACAGGATAGAACATACATAAAATAAACAAAAATAGCTCACCACCAAGTTTAATGTCACGAGAGGATACAAAAAATTCACCACCTCAATGAACTTAAACAAAGATATAGAACTGAATCAAAAGACTCACCACTCAAGGAAGCATCCAAGAGATACAGAGTTTTAGAGAGACTCCAAAGAGCTTCTGCCAATACAAATCAGGTGCTTCAAAAACTTTCTTTCTAATCCTAAAACACCAAAATAAATACTAGTGTATGAAACAACCCTGCATAGGGAATTATGAAATTAATTGCTTATCATCTGTTAACTAACCCCCTTAATACATTCCTTTGTCATGAAGAAAATCATCTTGAAATAGCTTTAACTTTCTACCTTCCAAACCACTTATTAATGAAGCGGATTTAACTTTCTCTAGTGAAAATGATCATGTGCTAATATATTTAAGAGGTTTGGATAAAAGATTATAAGACAAGCACTGTGAGTTGTAAAGAATACCATGGAATAAACAAAATTTACTTGAGCTGAGTGTAGCAAAGTAGGCACTCCCGTGTCAATCTCCCCTGGTTAAAAAAAATTGTTCTCAAGTCCTCATTTGGTCCAACTACATGATAAGGACTAAAATCAACCACATTGAATATTGAGAACACCCCATAATCTTCATGTAGCTTGATCTCACAAGCATTCTTGTCAATTCTTTTAAACATATTGATTGGACCATCAATTTTTTGTTTCATTTTCCCAAATTTGTCTAGTGATAACCTCTCATTCCTTCGATAAATCCAGATTAAATTACTTGTATTAAACTTTATATGCTTTTCGTGTTTGTTGCCAGCTTGTATGTACCTCTCATTTTGCTTTTCGATGGTTGCTCTAACGTTTTCATGCAACTTCTTTATCTGCTTAGCTCTCTCATCTACATTTTTACCAAATTGCTTACTTGTAGAATGAGGAACTAAATCCAAAGGATCTGTAGGATTAGCCCTCGGAATAAGATCAACGTCATGCTGGATGTCTTTCAAAAGTGGAAGGTTATATGAGATATCTTCCGGTACAACATCTTGGAACTCCTCTAGGATTGGTTTCATGATTGTTGGTGGCTCCATGTGTTGTTCATTCTCCTTTACTACTTCCAGAGTCAAAACATGACCACCCCTATATAATTCATCCTTCTATTCACCATAGGACATAAAAAACAAACCATGATCAGCATAAGTAGCATCTTCTTCATCATCATCATATTTTGGTTCGTCATTGGCTTCATTTCCTTCTCCATCAATCACTATGTTCTTCAACAAATGTAGCAATTGTCCTATCTGGACAATCTAAAGCAATATGCCCAAGACCATCTAATCCTTCAATCTTGTCTTGCACCTTTGATACTACTTTGCTTTGGAGAGTAGACTTCGAATTTTCTCCTCTCATATAATCATCTTTCGTCTCGTATTGAGAACCCCTTTCAAGCTTTTGCTGCTTCTCCACACAAAGATTTCTTTATTTAAAATCATGGATTTTGAGAAAAATTTCTTGCCTATAGTTGTCAGGTAAGTATTTTTTTCAACTCTCTTTTTATTTTCTCCCATGTCACGATCTTACTATTCCCCTCATGTTCTCTTTGCTTATTCAGATTTTTCCACCAAAAAGATATTCCTTCTGAGCTTGAGTACCATAAGCTTTACTTTCTTTTGTTCTGGTGGTTCATGAAAGTCAAATATTCTCTCCATCGTATTAAGCCAATTGATAAAGTCATCAACATTGATTTTACTTTCAAACTCCAGAATAACCAACTTTGAGTTGTATTTGTTCTACCACTCGACTTGGTCTCTACGCATTGTCTGAAATCCTCCAAACTCCCTTGGGTAAGGAGGTGTATTTTAAACATAATCAAAATTTTGGACATCATTTTCATATTGATTGTTTTTACTCTAAAGTTCTTCAATAATTTTATTTTTTTCTTGTAAACTGTGTAACAATCTTTGTAGTTGCACCCTCAAGGATTCAACATCATCTTCATGGCCACTACCTTGACCAACTATATTGTTTTCATTCCGTCTTGTCATGATCTCTAGCCTTTAGCTCTGATACCAAGAAAGGAGAAAAGAAAAAATGGAGTTCGAGAAAGCAAACAATAGGATGCAAAGTTGTATTTGCTGAAGCTTCTTTGGATTGAAAAAGAACAAACGCAAATAGAACTTACATAAAATAGATAAAATAACTCACCACCAAGTTTAATGTCACAAAAGGATACAAAAAATTCACCACCTCAAAGAAATTAAATAAGGATACAGAACTGAATCAAAAGACTCATCACTCAAGGAAGCATCTAAGAGATACAGAGTTTTAAAGAGACTCCAAAGAGCTTCTACCAATACAAATCAGGTGCTTCAAAAACTTCCTTTATAATCCTAAAACACCAAAATAAGTACTAGTGTATGAAACAATCCTTCATGCATAAGGAACTCCGAAATTAATTGTTTTACATCTGCTAACTAACATCTTTATTGCATTCCTTTGTCATGAAGAAAAACATCTTGAAATAGCTTTAACTTTTTATCTTCAAACCACCTATTAATAAAGCAATTTTAACTTTCTCTAGTGAAAATGCTTATGGGCTGTCATATTTGAGAGATTTCAATAAAAGGCTATGAGACAAGCATTGTGAGTTGTAGAGAATACCATGGGATCAACAAGATTTACTTGAGCTGACTGTAGCAAACTAGGCACTCCCGTGTCACATGAAGTATAGTCCCTATGCACAAAACCCTAGCATAGGCACATACCTATACCCAAAACCGTAGTATAGGCTCTATGCATTTCCATCTGTCATTAATTACAAGTTCTCTTGGCTGTATTCACTTTAGTTTGGGACTGTTACATGAGAAGAACTGTAGCTGTGGTGCCCTAAATAACTTGGGCATGTACCTTGCTTGTTCCAAAGCTTAACAAGAATAGTTTTGATTGGTTTATGAAACCTTGACCAAAGGTGAACATACTCTTGCACATACTGTACCAAGTGTCAACAAAGACATCGAAGGAGTCATGAAAGATTGATATCACAAATTTGGCACCATAATGGCCATCTAAATGGAATCAACTCGTGATATTATGCCTACTCATATTTTTGAGTTGCCTATACTTCTAGCAAGGCGAACCATGCTTTGGACCTAGACACTACCCTTAAGGCACTTCTCTCTTCTTATTGGTGATAATGATTTAAGTTCAAAGCCAAGGGAGAGCATCAAATTATTCCCCATCTTCGATGTTGCATATTTTCGAAGTCATGAGTACAAGGGGTGCATCAAGGACTGAGGATGTGCTGCATGAAGTCATCTTCTATTTCCCAACTTGCACCTTTTAAACACCTTTAGAACAACTAACTAGAAATCTAATTTGAGATTCATCAATATGATGGCAACAGCTTTGTAGGATCTCGACAAGTGCATGAGGCTTACCTTTAATCAACTCATTTTATTATAGGTATAGCATCAGCTTGTTCTCCATAGAGCTTCAACTTGGACACATGCATCATGATCTTGCCACTTAAGGATGATACACAAATAAGATGGAAAACAAATTATCAATGGATTTAGGACAATGCATGGTTTAAAACATCACATAGAGTAGTACATATCAACATGTATCTACTCGGTCCAAGCTTGAACTAGTAAGTGAACCGAATAAATGGTTGGTGATATTTATCAAATAACAAGCTTACCACCCACCATTTGAACCAAGTGGTAAGGCTACAATCCCAAATTTGACTCATCCCATCTCAAGTTCAAGTCAATTGGTCGAAGTTCTTAGCGAAGGTTGCTTAAAAATACCTTTTACTCAACTCTTTCTTTTATTGACCTTTCTTCTTCTCTATTTGAACAATCAACATTTAAGATACGATTTTTGTTTAGTTTCCATTTAAAATTTCAATCATGGTTGAACAAAAACCTTTAGTTTTCGTTCTGAATTAGATCAAGCAAGAACCCATAAAAGTATAGCCTAGATCTATATTGATATGGACTGGATCCACCTAGATCAAACCTAGACCTACATGGGTATAATAAGGTAGGCATCTATGTAATGTACAAAGCTTGTAATATGATGTTTGAATATATGCTCATGAATCATGATTGAAGTTACATATGTGCTAATTCTAGCATCTTTAGAAGTCTTGTTTATTTCTTCAATTTTTCATATAACAAAAAAACAAGTTATATAAATAAAAAAGAACAGGAAATGGTGTATTAAGCATATAAAATAAAAAAGGAACAGCCTGATGCGGATATCAGCTGGCCTGATTATTACCGACCAGTATCTTAGGGTTCAAGGCCAGAATAGCCAGTGTGTGTTGAAGAACAAAACGAATTCATAAGAAAGAAGCAAATCATGGACAAATCCGAGTTGAAATAGGTGACACATTTGTAAGCGAACAAAAGGATACACCAGGTACGCGCCGTGAGCGAAGGCACCGGCCAACACGCCGAAGAACAACCGCTCCCTCATCACCGGGTTATGCCGCAGGCCGATTCGAACTGTATTTTATTTTTTATTTTTTATTTTTTTGCTTTTTAATTATAATCACATCTAAACAGTACAAGGATAGAAGGATGAACCACCGAAACAAAAAAAGAGGAAGAAAGAAGCACGTACTGAGAGGGAGGATGGGAGCGTATATGAGAGGGACTAGGAATTTGATCGGAGACCCCCTGTTTGGTCTCTTCATCACAGCATCTCTTCGGCAACAAAACAACATGCATGATTCATGTCAGAAGCGTAAACCCTAAAATAAATCGACAAAAAGATGACCGGGATTACCCAGTGGGGAAATCGGAGGACGACGCCATCAGCGAACAGATGGAAGCGGCGTTCAACGAAAGAAGGAAGCCGTGGACGGGTTTTCCTCTATCGAGAAGGAAACCGTGGGCGGCGCATATAAGCGGAGCGGAGCAAGAAAGGAAGTGGGTGATCAGGTTTCTCGGAAACCGCGCGCAACTTTGGGGCTTACTTATTCGAGCCTATGGCGGTGTAAGTAACGTGGGCATAACGCTCGACATCTTTTACGGCCCAACCTTGAAAAGCCCAATATGATTGGAGTAGTCAATTAATGGGCTTTCATTGTGAGATTTCCGCCTCTAATTCAATTGAATCAAGAAGAATCAAATCGCCCAATGGACCGTACTTGATTAATAATTGCTACCAAATTAAAATAATCAATTTAGGAAGATGATCGATCGCAACTAATGTGAAAGGAGTACAGATGTTAATATCAATTTTTTGTCACCATTTTATTACTATTTATCAGTGTGGGCCCATGCAATGAGACATGGTGAAAAAATAACTTAATTCGTTGATCCATATTCCCATTGATCTATTACAATGTTCGAGTCCCATTTTACAAACCAAATATATAAATAAAAAGAATATAATAGTATCAAATCAAATATTTAATATGTTCTTTTAGAAAAAGATAATAATTTGGATTTGATTTGAAAGATAATATTTTTCTACTACTGATATTCTTGACTGATAAATTTTTATTTTCGCAGAGATGAATCTTTCCTCAAGATTAGCAATCTTTAATAAATAACAAATACATTTACTTTATTTTTGTAGAGATGTTGTCATATAACATCCTATTACATATACAAAATATTCATAAGTTAATCAAATTTATTTTATTAATAAACTAACCAAATTGCTCGATATAAAATATCTTGGTTAAACAGAAATCATAACGATACGGTTAAACAAAAATCATAATAGGGCGACGGGCGAGTAGGTTCAAAAGAGGAGGGAAGGAGAAAATTAAGAGAAATATATATTAAATAAATAATTTAAAAATAATAAAATTATATTTGTATCCCTTTTCATTCTTATACTTTTTGCACATGACAATACGTGTCGATGAAATTAACGATGTAAGAATAATTTGAGTTAAATATTTTACTTTTATAAATATAGAAATTAAATATTACTTTTTAAAATATAGAATTCGGTATGCTAATAATAATTAACTACAGACGTAATATATAATTACCCATAATCTTCTAGACGAATAAGCCCTTTTGGCATGTAATTAAAGAAGCAGTATCCTCTCTTTGGTAGTCCCTTATGCTTTGAAGATTCTTATCGCACCCAATAGACATAGTTCATCTAATGGCCACTGAACCTATCCCTGTGTTCTTCTATAGTGATGAAGATATCATCTCGTGGTCTCGGTCGATCGTTCAAATGAACCATACTCATTTTCATAATTTCATCCAACCATCTCATCAACTCTCAATAGATAAATTCTAAGATCAAAAGGGATCATTTGTATTGGTGATGGCCAAATGACTAACATCGACAAGAGCACTAGCAATGTCGTTGGGTTATTGGGCAGCCACGGAACTACTTGCTACCATTAGGGTCTTGGTTGGCACTTCTTATGGAGAGGCAACCTCGACAACACTGCTAGTTTCTTGGGCGACCAGGGAGCTGAGCACCAACATAGGAACACTTTGTTGTGCTTTTTTTATGGAGAAAGATGAAGGAAGCTCATCGATGGAAATTGAACTACTTGCAACTATCTGATTGATGCTTTTGGAGACACCATGAAAGTGATTCCTGGAGGGTTCAAAGTGGGAAGGGAAAAGCCGATAAAAAGTTATCAAGAAAGAGAGAGTGTATGTAAATCTTAGACATCGAGCAATTTTTAGACTTTTTCTCTACGAACTTATTATGACTGAAGTAGTCAACCAATGGGCTTTCACATAGTGTGGGCTATGTGTCTAACATCTCTTACGGTCTAAACAATTATTGTTCTAAATAAAAAAAAATTATAAATCAAATTTATCGATGGACCATGCCTTAACTAATAATTGCTCTCCGTATAATTTAATTCCAAATCGAAAAAAACCATTTAGGAAGATGATAAAATTTACTATTGATCTCAATTTATGTCTTTTCATTTTATTGCTATTGATCTCAATTTAGATGAAAAAATCATCGACATCTTGATTAGCCCAATGTGATATAAACCCATATATGTAGGATTATCCAAAATGCCTCACATGTCTAATAAACATTATGGTGAATCATTAAAGATGTTGAATACCAAGTCATTGTCGAACGAAGATCTAAAATCGACAACAATATAAGAAATACACTACTAGCTAATCATCATTTGATATGTAAACCCATCGTGATGATTTATTTTTTTTCACGTACATTGAGTTACAAGTCAAATGATGATTAGTAAAAGTATAAATGATAGGGAATACACTATCATCTAATCATCATTTAACATATAACCACCATATGGTATTCAAAAATGAAGTAGAATATGAATGTGACCATCCACACATCTGTCCATATAGACGAAAATCTAGATAATTGTAAACGTCTTTCTTTTATTTTATAATTAGAAAGACAATAATAAGTTTTTATCATGAGTAGTCAACAAATGGGCTTTCAAGTAATGTGGGCTTAGTGCCCAACATCTCTTGTGATTCAAACTAATTCTGGTTTAATTTGAATAAAAAAATTATAAATCAAATCTAGGACTAATAATTGCTCTTCATATAATTCGATTAGCAATTGAAGGTAGCGAATAGGGAAGATGATCAAGGTCACTATTAATCTCAATTTAGTATCACCATTTCCTTGCCATTTATTTGTGTGGGGTTATGCGATGACACAAGATGGGATACTGATTTAATTTATTAATTCATTATTCAATTGAATAATTATAATATTTTAATCTTTTTTATAAACATAAATATAATAATAAAATAAGTGTATGAATAAAAAGATTATAATAATATCAAATAAAATATATAATTTATTCTTTTAAAAAATTAAATTTTAATTTAATTTAAAATTATTTATGATGTTCTTGATTGATAAACTTTCATCAATATAGAGATGAATATTTACTCAAGATTTATAATCTTCAATAAAGAATATATATAATTTCCTTTTTCTGTAATTATTATTTTTTTCATTATTTAGTAGTGTGATAACTTATCACATATGCAAAATATCTCTAAACTAATCTAATTTATTTTATTTAGAATAAGTCAACTAAATTACTCCTATATTATAACTTCATATAAGATGATACAACATCTTAGTTAAACCAAAAATTATGATGTCAATTTGATGTAGAACGACTAGCAGTGAATTTTTTTTCCTTGATAATAAATGAAAAGATAGAGAGAAAAATAAAAAGATAATAACCAAAAAAATAATAGTAAAATAAAAGGATTACTACCAAACTCGTTTTAACTCATGCATAATACTCTCAAGATGAATGTTTCGGACTACGGTATGTCTTGTATATTGACGAGGAAATCATTCCCATAAAAAAATAAATCACACCACTCAAACATAAGGTGAGAAAATAGCTTAATTTATTGATTCATCTACTTATTGATCCATTACAATGTTGGAGCCTCTTTTTATGTGCCCAAGTTCAAGAACAAACAAAAAAATGAAAATAAAAAATATTACAACATTATTAAATCAAAAAATATTATATTTTCTCTTAAAGAAGATAATAATTTGATTTGATTGAAATTTTAATCTTTCTGGTTGAAGATATTATTGATTGATAAATTTTTAATTTTATAGAGTCGAATCTTCACTTAAGATTTATAATCTTCAATCAAAAATAAATATAATTTTTTTTATTTTTCTATTATATTTGCTTTCCTTTTCTTCGTATTGAGAAGATGTTGTCGTGGCAACTTATTATATGTAAAATATTCTTAGACTAATCAAATTTATTTTATTAATAAATCAACTAAAATGCTCCTGCATCATAAGTGTGTTAGATGAGTCTTTAAATTTAATATGTGTGTTAGAATAAAAATTATAGATTTAACTATGACAAAAGCAATAAAGTTACAATCATATGATGGACCAAGATCAAGCTTAGGTATCGGGCCGGGTTTGGAAGATATAGTGGGACCTTGTCGGGAGTTCGCTAGAAGATTCATCGAAGGGATTGGGAAGCTCGCTAGGAGATCGTCAGAAGAAGACCAGAAGACTCATCGCAAGATTGCCGGAAGTGTTGGATTGGCGAGAGTTAGGTCATACTTCAGTTTGTTGGTCACTAAGAGTTGTAATGATTGAGTTATAGTTAGAGATTGAGTCCTAATTGAGTTATATTTCGATTAAATTCAAATCAACTCAATAATTCAATCGGGTCCACTATTGGGTGTGGTTGAGCTTAGGTTGAGCTGAATCAGTTGACCAAAGAATTAGTCAACATTAGGTTCAAGCTGAAATTTGAAACGTAGAGGGAACCAATTTTCCAGAGATTTTGACGAATAAACCGTTAGTGAGCGGCGGGTGTACCGTCGTCGCCTAGGCTTTCGGGCGATTGACGACGAGTAAACCGTCCGTACCTTGGAAACATGGCAATTGAATTGCCCAGGACAAGTAGGTAAATCGCCTATACCTGGTCTCCGAGTGGCTAACGATGAGTAAACCGCCTAGGTCGGCGAGTGAACCGCTCGTATCTGAATTTTTGGGTGAGTTTGATTTTTGGCTCCAAATTCTAAAGTCATTTGGGGCATATAAATATCTCAATTTTTTTTTAGATTTCATACAGTAATTTTGGGGATTATATTCTGTGAAAAAAATTATGTGTGAATTGTAAGAAGAAGAAAAGATGAAGGGAGAGAGCTTAGAGTTAAAAAATTCTTGAAGTCTCCCTTGTAAGCAAAGTGTAAGGGTTTGGTATTCACCTAAAGAAGATCAGTAGTAGACACCGGTATACCTCAATGAGGAGGACTCGAGAGTGAACGTAAGTCCGTTTGTGTCAAACCACTATAAAACTTATGAGTTATTCTTTTAATTTTCTTACTTACTAATTTTGTATCGACGCTTCCGATTTAATTTACTCTCTTTGAAAACAAAATTTCAAGTTAAACACTTCTCTTCCACGTTGATAATCTTTTATTGGAATTTGTTTATTTTTCCTTAAGTCATTTTTAAGCAAGTAATATAGTAATTTTTTTTGAATCGTTCAATTGACAAATTGATCATAACAAGTAACATAGTAATTTTTTTTGAATCGTGAACTTATGTCCCCACCTAGTGCCAATTATTTCTAACAAGATATTTTATTTCAATAAATTAGAGTCAATATGCTTTATGCCGTCGCTAATTTGAAGGCACACTATCAAATCAATTTTTGTACTTTTCAACGATCTTCACTAAAGTGATGAATTTATCTATCAATTCTTACTCTCATAGATTGACACGCTACATCATGTCTATACACTCATCTTTCTTAGTAATCTTTCTTAGTAAAAGTGGTGTTGATCACTGGTCTTCTAGAGCAGGAAGAAACCCTTCAAGGCATAATTCATGAAATAGCCTAAACCATTTATCATGCTATCGTACAAAGTTTATAAAATCTATGTTTATAGTTTTTATATTATATATTAAGTATTTTTTGATATAATTATTTATCAATCTCGAATTAAATTTTTTTTTAATTTATTTTCTCTTTTGTATGTTCTTAAAGTCATATTTTTTTAAAAAAAAATAATCAGGATCGACATACAAGTATAAGTAGAGTATTATTTTTTTAAAAGAAAATTGGCGAGTAATTGGCTTTATACATAAAGATTCTTCTAATCTCTCATATATGCAATAATTATGGACTAACAATGGTTATTCATGTTTTGCATACAACTCTTGTAAGGTTGCATCTCTGTGGTCAATTTAATAATGATAAAGTGTACATATAAGGAATAATGAATGGGCAACTAATGATCGAAGAACGAAGATAAATCTTCTTGGATGATTCTTACGAATGTAGTAAAATAATATCAAATTATTTTTAATATATATTTTTTCAGTTGTTTTAGCACTCCCACTTCATTAGCCATTCATACTATCAAAAGCCACTGAGAGGGTCAGCAAAATTAAAATTTTCATCCCTCTTAGATAGGAAAGACATTGATTGACATTGGTTCGAAACATTCAAGATTATTTATCTTCTTTTGTTGAATGTAAATTTTCTCATGTATTTATTTAGGCCTCTCTTGCTCATGCCATTATTATTATTATTATTATTATTATTATTATTATTATTATTATTATTATTGACAGGGTCGAACTTATTTTTTTCGATTCGCTACAATCAAACATATGTTCTATCTCTAATTATTTATTAAATTCTAGTTTCACTATAAAAAAAACCAAGAGAGAAGGATATTTGTTACCTATATTAAACTTGAGTATGTGGTTGACCACCATTGTTAACCTGTGGATGAGGAAGAACAGTGCTTACCCTAATAAAGACCTCTTGAGGACGAAGAAGGTTGAAAGCAAGAGAAATCAATGCAGGCTTCGACTCAAGCTCTCCACTCCTACCCTAAGTGGAGAACATATCTTGATGATCATGGCTGAAAAATAAATTTCTGGTCTAATCTAATATTTCATGCTCAAACCATACACCCTAAGATTCGTTAAGGATGACAAAAGGGAGGTACAAATCGAAAGAAATCAATGTCTGCTTTGACCTGAGTTATTTCGTCCCACTTACGGCTGATCTATGGTCATTGGATGCTCTTAAAAAAAAAAAAAAAAAAAACTGAAGTTAGAGAAATCTTCGACATCACGCCTACCTAAGATTTTGATATGATCAGTAGCTGGTGGTAGCTGAAAGATTGCTACTCCGGTAGTACGTACTACTACTACTTTGATGTGAGCTTTGGAATGACCTTAGATGCGAGAGGTTGGACAAAGGTGGTCATCCTTCACCTCAGAACAGTAGATCCCATTTGCCACCAATACATCGGTGAGGGTGGTACTTGTGATCCAAGTGAACCAAGTAAACACTATACGTATCAACGATGCAATGATTGCCCAATGATCTCTTAGTAGAATGAGAAATATGGCAGGAAGCCCGAGGCACAGAAGCTAGAGATAGCAAGCATGGATGCTGATGAAGGAACTATATCCACAGGCCAGTAGGTCTTAAGGCAGCTAGAAAGCATGCATGCTCAACCAAGTAGATTACTCCTTCCGATGCTTGCCATCCATCACCTTACTTGAGAATAACTTTGTACAACCTCACCGAACACGCGACTCATATAAACATTTGGAGAACTACTATGCTTCGAAACTTGGAAACAGCTGTTTGTCATCACAGATATGGATTGTTTGCTGAATCAGAGGTTTGTAGCTCTTCTTTCTTTGATGCTGGTGTTTTGTGCATGCATGCAATAGAACTCCAATGCATCAAAGAGTCTCGCAACCAAACCCCCCCCCCTCCCTCAATCATGCTACGCTCATGGCAGGAGGAATCCAGTTGACTGCTGCCTTTTACAAGACACTTCAATAGGACACAGACATCCAGCCAAACTTGTGCAGTATGTTCCAACAAGTACAACAAAAACTTCAAACCACAAGATGTCACCCCATCACTTCCATCATTTCATCAATTATTGTTTTTACCTTCACTCGCCTTCTTTTTCTCCTCTTCCTACCTGTTACTCTTATCGTTGCAGCTGTCACTGATGCATCAACGTCTTGTCTCGCCCTCGACTTGCTTTAGAGAGCTCAATTGTATGTGAAGGCCCGCCGGTGATCCTCCAACGTTGACGTTAAGAACAATATCTTTCCTCGTCTTCTGATGAGAAGGAACCGGGAAAGTTCCTTCTCTTTCATCTTCTGAGTCGGCAGGCGGATGACAACATTAGCATAACACCGAAATCGAGCTCTTTTCCCATGGAAAAATGAAAAAGTTAAAAGGGAGCACGAAATGGTGGTGGAAACTGCAGCGCAGGCTCGAGAGATTGGCATGTTTCTACTCCCGACACCCTTAACAGCTGACCACTGGACTTTCACGAACGCCACAAGCTACCTAGTCTTGTCATATCATAACATCTCACCACTAGCTTTGCTTTTCTTGATTGGATTGCTGCTGTTAAATCTTAGGTTATCCATTGTTTGATATTGTCCTACTTTTGCCACTTTAGAAATTTAAAAAGGGTTTGCATGCAATAATCAAAGTTTTCGCTTTATCTAAAATCCTCGATGCCAACTGTTGTTTTGCCTCAAAACACCAATATGGAGAATGAGTTGCCCTAATACATACAGCAAAAGGTTAGTGGTGCTATAACAAGCTCATCAAGTCACCGAACTTGAATGTTCTGTTCTCTCTCGTCAACGAGGAAGAACAACTGCAGCTGGCTTTGCGCGGTAAGAATCAGAAAAGGTCCATAAAAGTGGATCTTGGAGGAGAATGGAAATAAGTTCTTATCTAGACTTTATGTAGAACACTACTAATCTAGCTTAAACTACATTGAAGATCTTGTAGTGTTGGATAAGGCCAGCAGCTCTTGGAGGGGGCACATTCACATTAAATATGCCGTTGAATACTACGAATCGAGACAGCTTCCTCGAGATGTAAAACCACATCTGGGATAAGGATAGCAATTGCATCATTCGGCAAATTTATTTATACACATCGAGGCAGTTCTATTCATTGGTGGCTCAAAAGCTAAAGCTATGATTTCTGCAACTGCTGTGTAAGATAAGCATGCATCGTGACAATGTCGTAGCCTTACGCTCCCACCGAGCTTTCCTCCTCTCTCTCTCTCTCTCGTATCAACGATTTAATGGAACTCCGAGAGATGTGGCACCTGACAGGGGGCCATGAATGCGGATGGCTTGTCTGGAGAGAGAGTGAGAGAGATAGAGAGGAACAGTGCCGCATAATATACGAGGAGGCAAATCCAAAAAAGCGAGAAGATTAACACTTTTATTCTAAGTAGGAATATGATTCTTAAAAATATATAACCTCAAAGGCTTATTTCAAATTACATTGTGCTCATCAGAACACAAAATTTTGAAGTAAGCAAAGTGTGCCAATCCCCAATACAAAAAAAACTAAGGATTGACACCCTGAGCTTAGTTCAATTTTTGTGCTCTGATGAGCATAATATAAAAATAATAATAATAATAAGATTATATTATTGTTATTGTAATTAAAAGATTGTTAGTAAAATAAGTTATCTCTTTCAACAGTCTTTGTGTTAGTCATAAGTCCTGTCCTCTTCTGCAAGTTCACTAGTGGTCGCTTAACAGTTTATGTTGTATTCATATCGATATAAAAACTAAACCCGTATTCATGAACAAAAAATATTTTTACGATGAATCTATCAAAAATATATATATTTTTTCCTTTGAAATAAAAATATGACACCAACAAATTTGTTTTCTACTGCAAATTTCAAAGTCATGAAGTGGTGCTGAAACATCATTTGACAATTCCATATTTTTGTTGCTGCTGAGAACATAGATACGAAATCCGGATAGGACAAAGTTATTGGCCTAATTAAGAAGTAGTAGAAGACAATTGAATTTTAATTATTACATTGATTAGTACCAAAACAAAATATGCATCGTTGAATGGATTATATTTTTCACCGGTGATTCTAAGACCAACTCTCTCTCTCTCTCTCTCTTTCTTTCTCTTGGTTGGTTAAGACGATGATGATCAGCTCCGGCGTCTTAATCTTGGGGCCGACTGCCATAAATGCACCGATGCAACTGAGAACATAATACATAGAAGTAGTCCAATCCATGAACAGAAGCATTGATGTGGATTCCACAGTGGTAGCATCATCCCTATCCTGTTCCACCCATTTATAATAAACACTAGAGCTTTTCATAGTCATATAATTATTAATTTTTTTTGATGATTTAATATATAAATTTCTTTTTGAATATATAACAAAACATCGGTTGAATATATTATGTCAACTCTCATAAGGTTATTTGATGTTCAATTCGATGTGATTTGAACTCATATACATATGGTTATTCGAGGTACTCTTAACTCATATTCGTAGGATTGTTCAAGGTGTTATTAAAATGAAAATGCCACATGTACGAAGATCGAGATCGAAAGAGTTTGTGTTGAATATAAGTTTTTATATTTGATCGTAAAGAGATGAAATATTTTATAAAATATTATGCGGGAAGACAGTCTCTAATCGTCTTCTCTCCATCTTTGGGCGACAATAGGAAAATATATAATCATTTATCTTAGACTCTTGATCACATGAATAGAAGGACGGACGGACGATGACATTCTTCCTTTCTTTTTGTCCAAATATAATGTGGCGATCGATGAAGATTAGGTGACGATATACTTTGTATCAGATATAAATCGAAAAATTTAGATAAGTATAATCAATTATATATTGTTAAATTGATTGATGATCAAAATTAATCTTATCTTACATTGTTCAAAAGCTATTTTCTAGAAAATTATATAAATAAACGAGGTGAGTGGTTATTTTCCTTCTATTTGTGACGAGATAAAGATTAAATAAATAAACGATTTGGTTACGGTGAAGAGCGACGTCAAGAAATAAAAAAAAGAACGCATTCGGTACGCAAAGAGATCGACGTTTCTCGCATTGCCAGTCTCATTCGCCTCTGCCGGTGGTGATACAACAGCCCTTCTTTCCTCTCTTTCTTCCTCACCCAAGTCGAATTAGATACGTCCGTATATATATATATATATATACGCATTACGTTTGTCATTATGAAATAATAATAATTCGATCTCATTTTTAGCTACAAATTTGATATGGACAGGGGACACTTGACAACTTTGCCACGTATGCAGTGTGGCACCAACAGGGCTGCCATGTGTCCGACATCGGCGGAGGAGGCCTCACCGCTCAACCACGAGCCTCGACGCCATCCATCTATTTCACAGAGAAAGAGAGAGAAAGAGAGAGAGAGAGAGAGAGAGAGAGAGAGAGTCTTTTCTCTTTGTCTCGAAGGACATCACGCCGCGGTCTTCGGGACATGTGGCGGAATCTCTCGAACATGTTTGAAAGACCTTACTCTACTATTCGATGAGATTTTTGTACCTTTTTAATCTCTGCTAAAGATGTGATGAGTCGCCAATTATTTTCCAAATGATTCGGCTTTGGTAACTCAGCCCGACGATCATATAATTTCCGATCAGAAAAATACAGTTCCGTAGCGTAAGGACGCTCTCGAGAAGGAAATTTACAGAAAGTTGTCCCTCGTTGATCCTCGTAAACTTTGCTATGCCTATATAAACTCGCCACCCTTATCTCCCTCCCTCCCTCCCTCTTCCTCTCCTTGTCGTTCTCTCTCCGAGGTCGCAGTCAACCTACGCAGTTGAGAGGAGCCAAGGAGTTCTGTTTTCGTTTGATTCATCAGCTAGCGCCGCCGGCAGTGGTAGGAGGAGGAGGAGGAGGATGGGGTGGTCATGGAAGTGGTGGTTGTGCCTAGGTGTGATAGGAGCGTCCGTGTTCATCGCACTGGAAGCTGCGTTGGAGTTGTTGTGGTGGAGGCCGAAGAGACTGGAGAAGCACTTCGCAAGGCAAGGCATAAGAGGACCCCCATACCGCTTCTTCATTGGCAGCGTCACGGAGATGGTTGGCATGATGCTGGAAGCCTCCTCCGAGCCAATGACGCCTCAAACTTCTCACAACATCCTCCCCAGAGTCCTCCCCTTCTATCACTACTGGAAGAAGATTTATGGTACTTCTTCCTCCATCCTCATGACCTTAATTGGCTGTTTTTTTGCTTTTTTTCCTTGTTCTCTTTTATTTTATTTTTTGTTGGCCATTTCTCCTCTATCACTACCGGAAGAAGATTTATGGTACCTCTTTCAGCTCTGCCACAGTTAGTTCTCCTGTAGTTCTCTGGTTGTAGCAGTTGTCATCATCTCTCCCGTACTCTGTCCCGCTTCTGTTGCCTATCTTGGTTGCTCTGTTCCACACTAGAATCTACCACCTTGTTTTCCTTTCTTATCTTTCACCTACGAACATTTTACCTCAGCGACTGTCGTTTCTGGTTTCGATCACTTTTTCTTTACTGTATCGAGCTCGCTTTTCCAGGCTCCACGTTTCTGCTATGGTTCGGGCCTACAGCGCGCCTCACGGTGGCCGACCCCGACCTCATCAGAGAGATCTTCCTGTCGCGGTCGGACGTCTTCGAGCGGTACGAGTCACACCCGCTGGTTCGGCAGCTCGAGGGCGAGGGGCTGCTGAGCCTCAGAGGGGAGAGATGGGCTCATCACAGGAAGGTCCTCGCCCCGACCTTCCATATGGAGAACCTCAAAGTAAGCACCTCGGTAATTTGTTGTTGAAGTAATCCATGTCTAGTGGGAGTTGCATACAAAGGAAGGTAGAGGATCAGCTAGTTTCGCATTGATCGAGTTCCTCTGAATCCACTAGTTGCTGATGCCTTTCATCGGGAAGACGGTGCTGGGCATGGTGGAGAATCTGGCGGCCTCCGGCGAGGAGGTGGAGATGGATGTGTCCGAGTGGTTCCAGACCGTGACCGAGGACGCCATCACCCGGACGGCGTTCGGCAGCAGGTGCTACGAGGAGCCCAAGGCGATCTTCCATTTGCAGACACAGCAGATGGTGTTCGCGGCCGAGGCCTTCCGCAAGGTCTTCATCCCTGGCTACAGGTGTCGTATCCGACCATCACCATGCATCGATCGAACACGCATCTGCCATGATCCACAAATATATAATTTTCTGAAAACAAATTCGTAGATTCTTACCGACGAAAAGGAATACGAACTCGTGGAGGCTGGAGAAAGAGATCAGAAGAAGTTTGATCAGGCTGATCGGCCAGCGAAAGGAGCGGGCCGGCGAGGAGAAGCCCGACGGCGGCAATCCGAAGGATCTGTTGAGCGTCATGATCGATGCGAGCACCATGGCTGCCCCGCGAACGTCGACGATCACCTTGCGGGACATCGTGGAGGAGTGCAAGACGTTCTTCTTCGCGGGGAAGCAGACCACCTCCAACCTGCTGACGTGGGCGACGGTGCTCCTGGCCATGCACCCCGAGTGGCAGGGGCGAGCGAGGGATGAGGTCCTCCGCGTGTGCGGCGCAGGTGACGTCCCCTCCCGCGACCACCTCGTCAAGCTCAAGACGGTACACGCTCGTCCGCGCACTTCCTCCGTCCATTAAGTAAAAGGCTCTCTCAAAGGGTAGGTTTTGCGTCGCAGATGGGAATGATACTGAACGAGACGCTTCGGCTGTACCCACCGGCGGTGGGCACGATGCGGCGGGCGAAGGCGGACACGGAGCTCGGCGGCCGCCGCATCCCCCGCGGCACCGAGCTGCTGATCCCCATCATCGCTGTCCACCACGACGCCGGTCTGTGGGGCCCGGACGTGACCCAGTTCAACCCCGCGCGGTTCGCGGACGGGGCGAGCCGGGCGGCGCGGCACCCGGCGGCCTTTCTCCCTTTCGGCCTGGGCGCCCGGAGGTGCATCGGCCAGAACCTGGCCCTCCTCGAGGCCAAGCTCACTCTAGCCGTCATCCTCCAGCGCTTCACCCTCCGCGTCGCCCCCTCGTACGTCCACGCCCCTACGGCCCTGATGCTCCTCCAGCCGCAGCAAGGCGCGCCCATCGTCTTCCGGTCTTTAGCTCGACCCTCCGATCCTTCGACGTCAATGGCCGCCCAAAACGACCGCTGCTCGTGATAGAAGAAGGCCACCAAATTTCCACTGCCTTGTAAGCTTGTGCCTAATGTAAGGCGTCCGTCAATGATGGGAAACATGTCTTTCCTTCTCATTTGCATCACCAACCAACGTGGCTTCACTACTACATGGCTTTTCTAATACACAGTTTGTTCGTCCCAATCTTCCCAAGACATCTTTGTCTCTTCCTGTTCATTTTTATGGACGCATGAAACGAACTGTTGTCTCCTGTCCAAGACTCGAAATGAAGCCTTTGCAAGATGCTCCGTGGAGATAAAAACTCATATACTAATAATCAGGTCACTTCGATTAAATTTCACACATACGGGTTGCTGGTGAAGCTCCTAAATATATAATCTCGAGGACGGAAAAGATGAAGTGGCATGCTACAACCGCATGATGTGCGAGGAGGAGGGAGATGGCGGGGGGGGGTGGGTTGTCCGTTTCCTGGTTGCTTTCGTGAGGGATAAGTGAGGTAAGAGCGTTGGATTGCTGTGGCGCCCAGCGACATGCATGCAAGCGCAGACAGTGCGCCGGAACTGTTGCGGCAAGCGCTCGTAACAGCGCCTGGTGATGTCGACGTGAACGAGAGAAGAGGTCGGGGCGGGCGGCGAATGAAGGCAGGCAGGCGGGGGTGGTGGTTAGGCGCTTTCCTGGTCGTTGTGAACAGTCCTTGGATGGCCACGTCCCCTGTTGGTTGCGATGAGTCGTCCACGTCGTGTCTCCAGGGACAGTGGCACCGGCAGTTAATGGCGGATGGGTGCTCGATTTAGTCACCTAATAGCATCCGAAGACGAAGGAAGCGAGATTTGAGGTATTCCTTCCGCGATTGGCCCAGCTTTTGCCGCATACAAATGGCGAATACGGAAGGAAGCAATCTGGTATTTATTGATTGATTGATTCATCGTATTCCGTATTTGTCTCGGTATTAATTTACGTCATACGTATTAATTTAGAATCTGGTACACTACTACATCCAGGTTTTATCTCCAGGATCTCATTTCGTTTATATTTATTTTTTACTATGACTTAATATCGATGAATAAGATTTCAAGATTAATTAATCTTACAAAACTACGTTCGAAACATATGACCATCGACCATTCCACGTCATGATTAAATAAATACCCAAAATGATTACACATTTTCTCTTGTCACAAATGTAATTGTTTGAGTCGGAGATCGTGTGTTAGTTAATCTTTGTTAAGGTTGAATCGATCATCACATCATCACAAATGGTAATATTGTATCATTTATCCAGAGCCATGGTATCAACCATGTCACGGTGAAGTGTTGTCAACTATGGTATGGTATAGACTCCATGCGACAGTGAAGTGTCATCATCGACACTATAGACTACTACATGAAGTGTTGGCAATCTTCTAACACTGTCATAATCTCCGTATCAACAACTCACCTTAACCAAATTATGCATATGCCTTCTTCAACCTCCCATTGCATCAGCAGCAGCAGCAGCAGCCTCTAAGGCTGAGAACCAAACAAAACATGTCCAGGTTACAGTCATCAGAAAACATGAATGCAAGACAAGACTTACTGCTGCACTCCGACGATCACATATGCCTACAGATCAATAATTCAACAACAAAGAATCAAACATAATAAATAGAAACTCCAGAAAAAAATGATATACAATTTTGGAAAATTTACACTCCCATCACTTTTTCAAGGTTCCACCATGATTGTCACAGTCACAAGGAGGCATGTAAGTGAAAAACGAGTTCATTTCTAGAGGATATTCCAGGAGAAAAAGTCATACATCAAGTAGAAATCATACCTTTAGGATGGAAATGCAAGACATATTTCTGGCATTAGTACCATTCCTAAGAAAAGCCATACAAAACAAAACACTAGATTATCCAATCAGCTTTTTACGATATATGTATACTCAATCTTATTTCAATTCACTCAAACTGCAGAAATAATACTAGACCAGGAATTTTTGTACATCAGGAGTTAGTCCAAAATCAATTGTTAAAGTTCAACCATATCTGTAACAACCAATCTCATAGCCTACTGGTCCAACTACTTATGTAGGTCAGACAAAGCTTGAATCATTGAGTCCTAAACTTTTGAATCCAAACTACTAGCCTTATACATCAATATAATCCATCGTCAGCATCTGTAATAATGCCAAGTATCATTATTTGATTGAACTAGTAACCGAATGATGGAGATAGAACAAGCCTAATCTAAATCAATCAAATCCAACATCATGTTTTCAGTGTAGAACAATTGGGGAACCACATACTATGACAAAATCTATTTATTGATAACCTGCAAGGGCAGAAACAACTAACACCTAACAGATGACCACTGTGCACATTGCTAAAACTCATGACAATGGACGTACCATTTCTTAGACAAACATCTAATATAAACCAACGTCAGGTAAGACACGTAAACATTAAATATTAGTGACAAAACAGCTGGAATTGACAGATCAATTACCAACATCACTGTTACTTTAGCATGTCAAACACATCATGTTACCAACAGCTTAAGTAAACACTATTCTCCAGCATGCTGCAAACACCAAAGGATATTTCTAGCTAAATTTGTTTGTGATGCAGCATCAGTACCACACAATTATAAGCCAATGTTGCGGTACATAAACATGCATCCTTAAATATGCTATCCACAAGTACATCACAGATCAAATGTCAGACAGTAGAAGAAGTTTCAAAGAACAGTTTCAACTGAAGGACGACTGAAAGTATTCCTGGTAAGCTTCCTCCTCTCATGTCCGTCTCACAGGCACAAAGTAAACCTGAAATAGGAGCTAACAGATGTACAGGGAGCAGATTGAGCAAATAAAATGGGCGTACAAATAAGATGGATGTGTTGCCACACTATTCAAAGTGCAAAGGACATGCCAACTTCACCATCATCAAAGACCTACTGAAGGTGAAGTTTAGAAGCCTCCTCTTTTGACACTGGAAGAGGCATAATAAGCATCAATATGTCCACAAAATTGAACAACTCTCTGGTTTTAATCAAATGGGCTATAGAATACATGCTGCTATTTTAAGTGCAGAAAAGCTTCACATGGCCATGAGATATGAAATGAACAAAAAATATATGAAGGTGACATGGCTTACCTAAAATGGGAGATTCAGATCAATGTGGTGAGTACTTATACTGTTCGCCCACTATTATATATTCATTAGCAAACAACAAACTGCTGATGTTGTTCTTGTAAAAATGCTTCCATCATATGGAAGTCAAGCAAACTAAAACTGAAGCATTCATATGTATGTGCTGGTCAAGATCTACAAGCAGCAGTTCTCATGCATCAAAGTTAACCACTAAATAATCAAAATCATCTCTTTAAAAACTGAATCTTTGAAATTTTATAGGATTTCAAGGACATAATGGCTTCTAAAGAAACCACAAGCTTGAAGTCATAATTAGCCAACTTAGGGATAATTTGGGGTTATTAAAGAAGTGCAGTTGATTTCCATCTTAGCAACACTTATGGGTGGAGTGACTGCAATCAATGACACGAAGATGGATGACCTCCATAGACCTTATATTCAAAATCAAAGGTGCAATAACAAGTTTATTATAGGATGCCAATTCAATTTGACAAAGCAATCTCCTCGACCAGATCATGGTCACATATCTATCAATCATAACAGATTTGGTCCACTGAGTCCAGGTTGTAAAATGCTTCACTAATTGACTTCTTATAGCTAAATCTTTGTAATGCAAAAAGATTTTTTTTCCACAGAAATACAATTAACAAAGTAATCTCCTTGACCAGAAGATATTCAAATATCTATTCATCAGATACACATACACAGACCTGATTTAACAAAGTTTCTATGCTTGACTGAAAAAATGTTAAAAAAGGAAAACCAAGTTCAGTGTACAATGCTTAACTAAAAGGACTCTATATAGCTAAATCTTTGTCGTACGGTAAAGGATTTTTCCCACAGAAAGAGACTTCCGTGATATTTAAAAAAGTAATTTGGATTTTCAATATTCAGCTACAATATTGATACTCATTTTACATAAGGAAAAATTTGAAAAGAAAAATATAAGGCTAATAAATATCTATGCAAAATCAGTCCATATGTTCTGGTCAACTATGAGGTTGTGGTGGCTATTTCGGAACGTATCAAGTTCCTAATCTCCATTAAGTGTTCATCATTAGATATGTTTAACATTAGACGAAGGTTTGTCATAAATGCTTCCCGTTCCCAACTTATTGGACCAGAAGCATATAATGCTATCAAAGTGGACCGATATGCATTCAACTCTAGCTGATGAATTTCTTCTTGCAAGTCCTTTCTAGGAAGAGATGACTCGTTTTCCAAACCACAATAAGTTTCAGCATGATCAGAATGGCCATACAGTTCTCCGGAAGGGTAGATTACATACTGCTCTGATGACCTACATGGACTGCTATTGACACTACAACTACCAACAGAGGATGAAGTACTTTCTGCATCACTGGGTCCTGAAATCCTTACAAGATGTTTTTGCTTGACTGAACTTGGTATTCCCCTTCGTGAATCCACTTTAGAACCGGTTCTGTTGTCAAAGGAAGAATGCACATATTTTTCATCCAGCACTTTCTCAGGGGAAGCAACATCATCTAACTTTTCCATAAAATGCATTGTATGCTCAGAAGTTATTCCCCGATTCCTCCCATCCTTCTTAATTGCCCTCATCTTTCTTCTATCATAATTGCACAACTCAGCAGGAAAGGAAATATCAACTGCTCTTTTCTTCGTGCCTCTACAAAACCTCCATTCAGTTTTCTCAGAAAAATCATGATTTTCAATAGGAAAACGGGTCTTCTGAGCAGAATTATCAATCTTCACACATGACTGAACCATATGGTAACCAGACTTCCCTCCTCTCCAAGGACTGATTGGCATTCCACCATTTTGTTTCCCAGAATCCTGATGGCAACAACAGGACAACTCAGGATTTACCAAAATAAACGATAAACAAAAATATTAAGTACTCAGTAGCGCTGACTATGAAAATGAGTACAAAAGGAAAAAGGATTAAAGCAACTGAAAAGAGTTGAAACTATATAAGATCAACTACACTTGCATATTTGAATGTTTGAACCACACATAAGGATACTAATAAAGCAATCATAATGCGTATGAACTTAGGATCAAATGAAGAATAAAATCATGAGATCTTACCTTATCAATCGCCACCCACTTGTCACCTTGCCAAGATAGCGGTGTCCTTATCTGAGATTTGTGGGCTGCGAACTCCCTGGAGGAACCAAGAAGCCTCACAAAGCAGTAATTCTTGTCAACGACCATCAGAACTTGTGCGAGTTTCCATGAGTTATTCTCGAATACCTCAACGGCATCATCGGACAAAACATCCTTCAGACTCCCCACTGGCGGAGGGCAAGGTCTGATGGCCTTTCTGGGCAATCTGTCCACCGCCACACTGCTATCCGTCGGGTACCCATCATATCTCACAGAATAGTGATGCCCATCGCCGGAGATGATCTCGGCACTCCACCAGGAGCCCGATGGCACCTCCCTCCTGTTCCAGACCTCCACCTTGTTCCCCTTCTTAAACATCATGATAGCTTGCAGCCCCTCCTACAACCCTACAAACACGGAAAATAATCAGCACGAAGCAAATACCATCACACGACCGATATTTTTTTCTTTTCATCATCTTAACTCAGCATTGCCGAGTCTGAAGAAGCAGCAATTTTTTCTTCAGAAAGTAACGATCGACGGAGTCGTCGACTAAGCAAAAGGTTGCAAGAAATCATTTGAACCAACCGAGAAACCGATAAGGATCAGTGACCATCCAATGCGTGCAGAAAGAAACGAGGGAAAGGGAAAAGAAATCGAAAAAACTGGTTTCCGGATGCCATACAAATCGACAAATTACAGATGATCTCAAGCTAATCCCAAGCAAAACAAGGAAAAGATTACGCACCAACGACGACGATGAGAGAGAGATCGAAACTGCTTCTTCTCGAGAATTTTCCCCTCCTTTTTCTTCTCTGTTTGCCTCCTCTACTCCTCGCTGGCTTTAAATTTTCCGCAACAGAGGAGGAATACATAAAATTTGAAAGAAAAAATAAATAAAATAAATAAAAAATGGAACCGAGAGGGCCTATCAAATCCGGCTTTTTGCGGAGCCCTCTCGGTTCCGGGATTTACGAGCGGGCGTGAGCCGATCTCAGCCGTACAAAAACCAAAAGAACCGGGACACCGACGGCTGAGATCACGAGAAGGAAAGACGCGATCAAGATGGATCTAACGGTCTTGATGTGATCATTAACGAAAGCGGCTGCGTCTCCAATGTTAAAATAGACTTGGCTTTGTCCTCCGGAGAATGACTTGTGGGGATGTGTTGGTTTGTGCCGAAAGCTTCCTCATCTTGTGAGCAAAGGAAGGCCGTACACATTTGGAGTGTGGATTTGGACATCACATCTCACGATTATAGCACGTAATTTAGGGTTCGTCATTCTATTACAATTGTGGCATTGGATTATTTGCTTTTGGTCCAAATGGATAGATATATAATGTCAGTAAAAATCCATATAGAATATGTTTTGAATATCTTTTATTATTCAAAGTAATTTTTTTTTACCGTAAAATGATAAGAAGAGAACCATTCAATATAAAAGTACTTAATGCATAAAAGTACTTAATATGCGATTAAAAAATTTCTAAGACTAATTTATAATTAGTTAACTTTAGTATTTTGATCTTTATATTCTCAAAAGTTATATTAGATTATCTATATTTATAAAAGTAAAATATTAAAATATACTAAAAGATAATTTTACAATGTAAAAAATCAAGAGACAAAAAAAAGTTTTGTTGGAATAACAGTGTTAAATGTAACATTTTAAAGTATACAAATTAAGATACTGTAAAAGGTAATCTTTAATTAACTCGAGTTTATAGCATAAATTAGATAGACTTGAACTAGGTGGAATTAGTCGACTCACTTGAATATTGACAAAATTAATCTATTGAAACAAATGTTAAAAAAAACACAAATTTAATCTCGCATTTTATTTTGAATAAATGTTAACATATTTATGTTTCAATCGTGGCATAATTTCGTATTCCTTACCAAACAAAAAAAATATTTTTTTTTCCTTCTTCTTTATGTCATGTCAAATGGAACTCTCTATTTTATTGATAAGTAAATATTTCATGGATTTGTATTTGATGTTCAAAGAACCATCGAAGCCATAAGGAACCAAATATGTCGTTCGAGACTTCTTTAACATACACAAGATTTTTATTTTCTTGCTTATTCTTACATTTTATGTAAATTACAACTCATTTAATAAATTTGAAGCATTATATATATATATATATATATATATATATATATATATATATATATATATATATATCGTAAAATTCAATAGAAATTGCATGCAATTAACCAATTAGAACATTTTTTTAGTGTAGAGTATAGTTAGATCAAGTAGGAGACTATTAAATTTATATCCCAAAGATGATCTAATTTTGCTAGAATCGCCATCAATTTTCTTTATAAAAATTGTGAACTTATTGTTGTAATACTTCGGATTTAGTGTAGTCCATTTGGATAAGATCTTTTCTAATGTTTTACCTTCTCAAATCCATTAAATCTCCTGGAGATTTCTTTCGGATTAAGTTTTATTTCAAGTCCAAATTATCCACCTAAATGATTAAGATTGAGGGGACTCTTAAATTACATGGCTGATACTAAATTAAAGGTAATATTAACTTTGAATCTTTTTATGTTGCCATACCTGAGATCATTTTTGGCTTACATTTAATAATTAAGCATCAAAAAGTGAAAGATTAACGATTTCATAAAATTGGACTAAAAAAGAGTCATCAAACAATCAAAATAACGCCTAAATAATATAGAAACAAGAACTCTATCAACTTAAATAAGTTGCACAATGATTGAATTATTTTAGTTGATGTATATTTCATTCAAAATGGATTTTGAAGGTTCCCATATAATTTCCTGGAGATATTTTAGTTGTATACTTACATGTGAAATATTTAATCTTTAAAATAGTCATGCCTGTAGTACCTCATCAAACATTTCCATAGCCACATTTTGTATGGGACACATTATAGTATCTATGGATGACATCTACTTGTAGGGTGGGAGAAGAATCTTTCTAAAGGGGGAGGATGAAAACATTACTCAGGTTTTGAGTAGCTCTTTGCCTCGATCAAACATCTATTAGTATTAAGTTCGCATTAAGTTTAGAGAATTCCACATAATTAGTATTCTCTAAACCTTATATCCACAATAATACCACAAACAGTTAGGAGCATGAATTATAAATGCACTGGTTGAAACTATAGCCTTCATTCATTGATTTCCGTAAGTGTACGGGAATGCCTAACCTTTTGTGTGTGTGTGTGTGTTGGTGTCAATTGTGTCAAATGTATATTGCCAATTCATTCTTGGTGTTAACAGGCAAGATTAGATGAGATTTAGATTAGATCATATGAGAGTTTAGTTTAAATAAGATTTAGATGTTGTTAATCTGTTGTATATAAATTGATGATGAATCGTGGAAATAAAGTAAGTTTTCTTCTTCCCCTCTTGTTTTATCATGGTATCATAATATTGAACTTGCTCCAAGGGTCGTCGCTTGTCGACTCCTCTTCTACGAAGTTTGTAGTCGCTGGTCGCGCGATCTCTATTTCTCGACCAAAAAAAATAGAGCAACAACACTCCCTTCCGGCAACGCATGCAGCAACACACCCACTGCTTTTCCTCCATTGTTGGTCACACCCTTCCCTTCTTCATCCCTCCTCGGCCCCCATTGTCTGGCAGCCCTCTCGCTCAACCTCGCAGACACCACCTATGCCTCCTTGTCTCTTCGCGGTAATCTTTCAACTGTGCCCATCGATGGTCGCGCCAGCCACCCTTGATCCACCGCTGCAACCCACCCGCAGTGCTTCCTCTTCGACGCACATAGCAACACGTGCAATAGAGAAAATATCGTAGAGCCGATGACACCCATCGACACCGGGAAGTCACCGCCAGAGGCCGCCCCATCTTCACCCATAATTGTTGCACCTGTAGCTACAGCTAGACGTATCTCCCCTACTGCTGCTACAGCAACCCTCGATCCTTCGCTGCACCACTACCATCGGCGCCCTCCTCCACCTCTCTTCCTGATAAGGGCCTTCGTATAGACCTGGGCTGCTAGGATTGGAGTTTGGCCTCCAATGTAAAGGCGTACAAGGACTCCACCTCTTTTCCTTGGCAGAGGTCATCGTTGCCTTAGCTGACTGCATGGGCACCATTGGCATCGGCCTAGTTGCAGCACCATTCGGCCTCATAATCGTCAACTTCGGCTTTGGCTTCGTGGGCATTAGAGTTTTTGGCTTCCCCTTGGTCTTTGTTGTCGCTCCTATGGGTTTAGCCTGTGGCTTGGTAGGAGCGGCAACAAGCTTGGCATTCAGCTTCAATTTAGTCTTCGGCCTTGTCGTCGAAGACCACTATATCTTCACAAATTTTACTAGATTTCAACAATGCTTTATCCTCAAATTGGTACATTACTATATCTTCATCGTCAGCATCTGATATGCCTATTACACTTCTTGTAATAAATCATAGCACTTCTGCTATTCCAAGCTTCATCTCCATCAATGTCACAACTCTCATCCCTTTCGAGTTATCCAAAAACGGCAATTATGTGTCTTGGTGTGCCTAGTTTTCTAATCTTCTACTTGGGTATGATCTGCTTGCTATGTTAATAATTCTTTTCGTGCTCCACCGATGATGATCAACCGCCCTAGTGCATCTAGTTCAGTACCAAATCTAGAGTATAAACCGTGGTTCCGTCAAGATCGTCTCATCCTTCAAGCAATACAAGCTTCAGTATCTACATCTCTGGTTTTAATCATCTCCTCGTGTGATACTACTGCTGAAGCATGGAGTAAATTACAAACAACCTTGGCAAGTCATTCTCGTACACGTAAGCTAAGTCTGCTATCTAATCTCATGAACACAAAACAAGAGGGTATTGTTGTTGCTGATTCTCTTCAAAATATAAAAATAATCATCGATGATTTAACTTTGATAAGCCATTACCTCGGTGATGAAGAAGTTATTGTTCGCACTCTTAATGGTCTTGAGGCTGAATACAAAGAAATGACAGCAGTAATACATGCATGTGACTCGCCACTGTCATTTGAAGAACTCTACGTATTTGAAGCACGAGGATAAGGTACTAGGACCACCTATCACTGCTCAAGTCAGTCACAAGTCAAAACAGAAACCCAATCAGTATTCTAAGTTTGTCACAAAGGGTTTGGGTTAGGTGCTGCCAACACTAGTGGGTATCAAACACAACTCCCCTCATTTGTCTCACTATAATCAAGGTGGTCATTTCAATTATCATTAGCCCTGGAATCCGGCTCCCACAACTCAACAAATAATAGCTTACCAGTTGTTTGATAATATTGGTTACTCTGTCAAAGTTTGTCGCTCTCGCCCTCGACCTTCAGCCTCCTCCAACTTACCTCAGGCACATCTCACGACTACTTCGACTACTGGTCAAAATTATTGGATTATGGACTTTAGCGCCTCTCATTACATCACCTCAGATATTCAGAATTTATCCATTTATAACAATTATGATGGTAATGATGACATCATCATTGGTGATAGTAAGCATCTCCCCATTACTCATATTGGTTTCACTTAATTTGCATAATTTTAACGTTACACTCGATGGTGTATTGTGTGCTCTCTCATATTAAGTGAAATTTTATCTTTGTCTCTCAATTCTATAAACAAAATAATACTTCCATCGAATTATTTCTTGACTCATTTCTTGTCAAGGATCTGAGCACGGGGGCATCATAAATTCAGGGTCAGAGTAAAGACAACATATACCAGTGGTCATCGATTGTCCAACCCACTACATACTCCTTTGTTATTGCTCCGATGGATATGTGGCATCGTCATTTGGTCATTCCTCTTCCTCAATTCAACAAAAGTTAGTCTATCTTTATTCTCTTCTACTTTGAGAGCTAATTACATTTTTAATCACTGTAACTCTTATCTTAGTAATAAAAGTCATTGACTCTCCTTTGAAATTTCTTTTGTTTCTTGCACAAAACCATTTGAAATTCTTTATACTGACATTTGGGGTGCTATTCCAATCGTCTCCTTTGACAAGTATATATTTTATGTCATCTTTGTAGACTATTTGTATACCTGGTTCTATCTTCTTCATCATAAGTCTGAAGTTTCAACAATCTTTCTTAACTTCGGAAATATGGTAGAGAATATTTTTTAGTCTATACTTAAAATGATTTATTATGACGGTGGGGTGAATATCAAACACTCACATCATGTCTTTCGACCTGTGTTATTCAATATCTTAAGTCTCCTCCTACACTCCCCAATTAGTTAACTCGACCGAACAAAAGCATCGACATATAGTTGAAATTGGTCTTACACTTCTTCATCATGCCTCATTGTCATCTACTTTCTGGTCTGCAGCCTTTCAGATGTAGTCTATCTCATTAATCGCATGCTTATCCTAGTCCTTCACTATCAGTCACCATTTAAAAAATTATTTCATAAATCCCCAAATCTACAAAAACTTAGGGTTTTTGGCCATGTTTGTTATTCATGGCTACGTCCTTATGCGTCACAAAGTCTAAGCATTGTGTCTTCATCTGATACTCTCTTGAACACAATGCTTACCAATGCTACAATCCTCAGACTCACAAAGTCTTTGTGTCCCACAATGTCGTCTTTGTGGAGTCATCTTTTTCATTTATCATTTCAAGTCTTTTACTATGCAAGCTACTCTAACAAATATATATTAATGGAGTATGTCATCACTCTCATCCAACGAGTCTCCACCAGAATCACCCACTCCGGATATACACTCTGGTATTCCCCTAGTTCAACATCTTCCTTTTTTCATAAGTATTCTCTAATGCTGACATCCGACCCTTGGAAACTCAGTCACTATCTTTACCCTCCTCTCAACCTAATAGAACTGATGTTCCTCAATCTGAAACACCCTGTGCTAGTGCTTCTTTGTCACCCATTCCACCACCATGACCTCAACCCCTTGGACATCGAATGACAACACTATCTAAAAGTGGTGTTTTTAAACCATGATAGGTTCTTGATCTACACACTATTGTAACTTCATCCCTTGAGACCAGTGAACCCACTACGATTACTCAAGCCTAAAAAGTCTTTCATTAGCGTAAAGCCATGTGTGAAGAATATGATACCCTTCTTCATAACTCTACTTGGACACTAGTCCCATTTCATCCCACACAAAATGTCATCGGGTATGAGTGAGTTTTTTTAATTAAGCGGAACCTAGATGGGTCCATTGATAGGTATAAAGCGTGCCTAGTGGCCAAAGATTTTCATCAACTTTCTAGTGTTGACTTTACAGAGACGTTCAGTCATGTTATAAAACTAACAATAATTTAACTTATTTTGACTTTAGCTATCTCAAAAGGCTAACATTTGTGATAACTTAATGCGAATAATACTTATTTATAAGGGACCTTAACTGAAGATGTCATCATGGAGCAACCTCCTGGTTTTCTTCATCCTCAATATCTGAAACATGTGTGCAAACTCCATAAAGCAATATATTGACTTCATCGGGCTCCACGAGTCTGGTACACAGAACTTGAGTCAATTTTTATATCAGTTGGCTTCATCAATTCCAAGTATGATACTTCCTTATTTATCCATCAACAACCTGGAAGTATAATATATCTTCTAGTCTATGTTGATAATATTATTGTGATAAATAATAATTCTATGAAGATCACAATGTTCCTCATATAATTGGCCAATAAATTTTCTCTTAAAGATCTTGGTACCTTGAATTATTTTCTGGGTGTAGAAGAAACATATACTTCTTCGGGATTCTTTCTCTCACAACGAAAGTATATTTAGAACTTACTATCAAAGATGAACATGCAGGAGGCAAAAGCTATTTAAACTCCTCTCTAAACTAGTGAATCACTCAAGTTAAATAATGGTAGTCCTGCTACAAATTCTACTCAATATCGACAAGTACTTGACTTTTTACAATACTTAGCTCTCACTCGACTATATCTCATTTGCGATTAACAAGTTATCATAATTCATGCATCGACCTTCTACCACGCATTGGTCAGTAGTTAAGTAGGTCTTATGATATCTTAATGGAACTCTCCACTATGACATATTTCTTTGCAAACACTCCCCACTTCAACTACATGCTTTTGTTAATGCCAATTTGGTCGGGAATGTTGATGATAGAATATCCATGTTAGGGTACATTGTCTTCTTTGGAGCCAATCATACCAGTTGGAGTTCTAAGAAACAAAATACAATTGCTCGATCGACAACTAAAGCTAAATATTGTTCGATTGCCATTGCTGCTGTAGAACTTAATTGGATCAGGAATTTGCTCAAGAAATTTGACATCTGCTCCATTACTACTACTATATACTGTGACAATATCGAAGATACATATTTATGTGTCAATCTAGTATTTCACTCTCGTATGAAGCTTATAGTCATTATCTTTCACTTCGTATGAGATCAAATTGTTAATAAAAAACTATATGTTTCTCATGTTCACACGGCCGATCAACTGTTAAACTCTCTCACGAAGTTGCTCACTCGCAAATTACTTTCATTACATATATCCAAGATCAACGTCCTTGACAGGAGTTCACTCTTGCAAGGACATGTTAACAGACAAGATTAGATGAGATATATATGAGATAAGATGAGAGTTTAATTTAGATAAGAATTAAATGTTAATCTATTATGAAAACTCATCATATTCAAAGTATAAATTGATAATGAATTATAGAAATAAAGCAAGCTTTCTATGTCTCTTATTGTTTTATCACTTGCGACCTTTTGCACTATTATTCCAGGAATATAACACGTACTTGGTAGAATATAACATGACTTCTTCTATTAGCCAGAAAAGGGTACCTTCCATGTATTCTTCATATAAAGACACGACGCATATAGACCCATGCAGCAACACAAGTTGTACATGCATGGTTAAACTTGTAGGAACAAGAGAAGGGCGAGAGAAGGAAAACTAAAGTAGTAGCTTGAGATAGAACTGCTTTGTCATGTTGTCCTCGTTCTTCTCGGTTTGTTCATCTCTCTCTGTCTCTCTCTCTTGATTTGTCCTGAAGCTTAGGCTCCTACCCAGAGATAGCATTAAGATACGTCTTAGTTCATCAATAAATTTAGTTTGGGATCATTATATGAGAATAATGTTGACTACTATGAGGAAATAAACAATTTACCGCATCCCTTTGGTGCCTTGCATCGATAACATTCCCTTCTGCTAGCGAAGTTGTGATGATTGCAGCCCGATCTGCATGCCAAAGAATCGAACATGCACAAAATTTATAGCAATGGATAGACAGCGAACATGTCGACGTGCAAGAGAGATCAAAGAAAGTATGGAAAGGGAAGGATACCTGGTGCACAACCAGTCCCCGGACTTCCAGCCGCCGCCACCGTAGGCGATACCTTGTGAGCCTGCCATTTCACTGTTGTCGAATCCACCGATGACGCCGACCGCGGATTCATCCCTGAAGGCGCCACACGAGTGGCAGCTGGATCGGCTGGCAAAGTTATGACCGCCGCATGAGCAGTACCAGTCTCCGGGCCGGACGTCCGAGACGGCGCCGAAGCCGCCGAACGAGGACCCTCCGCGACCGCCTCCGAGGCCGGCGTAGTCGGAGAAGTCGCCGCTGCACAGCCTGGGGTGACCGCATTGCTGGCAGGAGTCACGCCTGCTGAAGTTGTGATGCTGGCATGAACTGCAGTTCCAGTCTCCTGCCCGCCTGCTCATCTTCTTCTCAACTCCTAACATTTCATAATATATAGTTCTCAGAAAATTACCAACAATGCACGTAATCTAATACTTCCAATTTTATAGTAACTACTGTTTGTTATTTGGTGTGTGCATATTAATTAGCTTACTAGCGGGGATTAAGTGGGTAATGGAGGATGAGCATAACAAGAAGTTTGGAGTCGATCATCAAAGACTCAAAATCATAAACTTTTCTGAACAAAGAAATTAACTCGCATTTATCTATAAGGAAGAACAGGATACTAAAATATCTGCATATTAAATCCAAGAAATGGCATATGTATATCTTAAGGTATATATACATAAATAAACTGTTTTGGTGGAAGAGGAAGAAGGTGGCATTAGGTTACCTGATCAATAAAAGGTGAGACAGATGAAGAGTAGGGGATAAGGAATAGGAGAGGAGATGAGGCGACTCGGTGAAGGGCTCTGCTGCTGTTGTTCGTTGGGTGGATCGGCGTGGCTTTTATATATGCTCGGACCTCAATAATTGAGAATAATGTCCTTTTAACCTCCCTCCTTTTGTGCATGCACTCACAGAACAATAGAGTTGCAGAAAACTCGAAACAAAATAATAGGAATCTGCCTTGAGAAGGATAAACTGTGATTTGAGTCTCCCTCATCTTTACACGATTCTCACCCTACAAATCTTCTGCACAAGGACATGAAATCTCAATTATTACCCACACACGTCTCTTCTCTCTCTCTCTCTCTCTATCTGTCTGTCTCTTTATGCCTCTCTTTTTCACACATATAAACGATGGCTGAATTCAAGATTCTTAGTAACAATTTATGTAACGGAGATCACTCTAAGCATCTACTAGAAAACCACGTCGTTGTCTAGAGTCTCAGTTGGAGTCTCCGTGGGTGAACGAATGTGTCTTCCCCGAGTGATGCTGCTACTTATCCTGAAATCACGTTAAAAAGACTTAGGGTTCCTGTGCAGGATCGATTCCCATGTTGGGAGGCAACAGTACCCATTCCAATCACTCGAGTCATTATCGCAAGTAGCTTCCCCTTTAACAATAATTGAAAAGGCCATGGATTCACTTTTGGAAGCTTAGCTTCGTCAGTCAGCTTCAAGTTGTCTGCTCCCCGTTGACATTGTCTGACAAATCTAACAAGATTAGGGTTTCAACGATATCACAACGAGAACATGATCTTGTTCCTGGGGGGTGACGTCTACGTGGCGTCAAGAGCATGAAGCCACGTGGAATGTACATGAACTGGTGCCTTCGTGTTGACCTAGGATTGGGTTAGAAGGAACATGGAACACATACATGTACGGAATCAGCAGGCAACGTGAATATTATGCTCTCACTAAATTATAGCTCTGGAAAGGAACGACCCTCCCCACCTTATTCCCCACCTACAAAAGGCGTCGGTCCTCTTTTCAAAGTACTCCACTATCTAAAGGCTTTTATTAGATGGGGAACAAAATGGCCTTCACTATGTCAAAAAATTTCCTTCTCTCAGGTCAAATGAATATTCATTCTTAGGCACCACAGAGAACTACACTCCCAAGTATAAAGATATCAACAATGTTCTGATGTATGCACCTTATAGCTCATACATTTCTCTCCTCCATCGAGTGCAGATCATCAGGTCGCCATTTTTTAGCTTTAGCCAGTCAAACACATGAAGAAGACAGGTAGGTGACTATCGACCTACAGAAAAATAAGCAATAATCTACGCATACATGAGTATATACCAAATTGATCCAGTCGTTCGAAACCTGAGCACTGGATGCTTCTCTAAAATCGAGTATACATCTGATAGATAAATCGAATATAGCATCATCTACAACTTTTTGCGATTCTTTTATTGCTTTTTATCTATGATAAATGTGTGCGCCGCATAAACATTGAATCAAAGCTGTCTCTTGACAGTAGTGGACTGATATGACGGTGAATTTGCGTTTCATGCACCGGTTACAGGGCTCTTCAAAGAAAAAGATAAAGAGTTTGTTCAAAGGTAGACACTGGAGGAAGCCTAAGAGTATGGTCTATACCTCCTTTTCCTCGTATCTAAGCGCTTCTTTCTCCATCTTTTGGCAATTATCCAGGTTCAGTCCCCTCTCTTTTTTTTGACCCATTATGTTACGTGTTTATCTTGCCTTATCTACTTCTCTTTCTCGTGGCATCATTCTTGGGGGGGGATTTCCAACTCTCAGGATCACTACTCTTGAATACAAACTGTGAAACTAAAGTAACCAACAAGTGGATTGCATGGCATAGTGTATAGGTTTACCTCTTTTCTGCCTCCATTCTCGATTTTTTATATGTAGCTTGCTGTACATCACAGGTTGAAACAGTGTATAAATGTAGAGTAACATCAATCACTAGGAAAAGAAGATAAGGGAGGGGCAGTTTTGATGTCCGCGTGAGGTTAACTGGAAATGGATGTCGTTCTATGCTTAAGTTACAATTGTTATATGCTAACAATATGTGTTTTAGAGAGTGACATCATTACATGAGTTAGGATTAATACATGCAAGAAATGATTAATTTAAATATAGAAACGATATAAATTGGAGTCGGGCCTCTTTTCACACTCCAGTTTTTTGTCAGAAGTCGATAGATATATGGAGAAAAATGAGTTCATTCCCTTTGTCAATATTTCTTCTCCCAAAAAAATATTCTTGAGAAAATTATCATTCGAATTAGCTTTGTGGTTCACAAATTTGGACAGGAATTCCTGAAATTGTGATTGACCCATAACTTACTACTACAAGCTTTAGATTTTACATTGTATTCCATTCTCTCCATGTAATAGGTGGAGCATTGGACTTAATAAATGCACTAAAGCCTATAATGAAAATATTCAACTTGTTAATGTAATAAGTTTTTTTAGTTTTGAAAGACAGAAAAAAAGAGACTTCGTTGAAACTACAAAGAAAAGTCCCATTTTTAGAAGACATACAACGCGCACACACATCCATAGAGATGAAGTGCAGCAACGCAGAACTCGTACATGAAACATCGTTAATCCTCAAAGTCATTATAGGCGGTAGGAAGCATTAATCCCACTCTTTTCAGTCGGTCATGTCGCCTCTCTCTCTCCGGCCTTTTTCCATAGGCTTTATTTAAATGCCTAGAAGACACAGTTAAGTAGTCGTTTACCCATTGAGTAATTAAATATTGGATGAACATGAGAAGATGGAGTAGTGTGATGGAGAGGGTCATTTACCGCATCCCTTTGGTGTCTTGCATCGATAACACTCCCTTCTGCTAGCGAAGTTGTGCTGATTGCAGCCCGACCTGCCGAAGAGTGGAGCACCAATTTTTAGAGCGAGTCTGATCTTGTATAATGCGTAGTGCACATATACTTGACGGGGTGGTGTACGATGGTATGGCTTGAGGAGAACAGCGAGTCTCTGCACTGTTAGACATGACATGGAGGAGAGAAGAGAGTGCAGAAGGAGCCGGGCCGGGTATACGGGATGATGATACCTGGTGCATAACCAGTCCCCGGACTTCCAGCCGCCGCCACCGTAGGCGACACCTTGTGAGCCTGGCATCTCATTGTGGTCAATATCCTTGGAGGCACCACAAGAGTGGCAGTTGGATCGGCTGGCGAAGTTATGAGCGCCGCAGGAGCAGGAGCAGTACCAGTCTCCAGGCCGGACGTGATCCGAGACGCTGAAGACGAATGAGGACTCTCCACGGAGAACTCCGAGAGCGGCGTAGGAAGGGTCGCCGCCACTGGACGACCTCAGGTTGCCACATTGCTGGCACGAGTCTCGCCAGCTGAAGTTGTGGTGGTGGCATGACCAGCAGTTCCAGTCTCCTGGCCACCTGCTCATCTTCTCAACCCCCCTACCATTTCATAATATTTCCGAGAGATTAAGAAATCAAGCGCGCAATGAAACACTAACAGGACAAGAAGTTTGCATGCGTGATAAGAAGACGGCAAGAAAGTACGTTTATATGAGGGAAAAATGCTCTATCCAATCAAATGGGTTATATAAATATATATATATGTGTGTGTGAATGGGAAGTATGTATCAAACTACCCTTGAGAGTTCCGTCACACAAATAAGCTAGCAACAGCCGAGTAATGGTGGAGGAGGAAGAAGCTAGTATTAGGTTACCTGATCAATGAAAGATGAAGAGAAAAGAATAAAGAATGGGAGACGAGGCGAGGCGCGGCCGGTGAGGGGCTCTCGTGGGTTGGATAAGCTTTTTTTTATACTTGCATGCACTATACGTATCAACTGATGTCCTTCTTTGTTTGGTCCATGCATGTATACTCACCAAACAATTGAGTCGCAGAAATTAAACTGGAAAGATAAGAATAGAATCGTCCTTAAGGATATCGCAAATAAATCTGCGTGAGAGATACATCTCTCTCTCTCTCTCTCTCTCTCTCTCTCTCTCTCATCTTTAAATGATTCTTACCCTTCATATCTTCATAAAAGAACGTGAAATCTCAATTATTATCCATGCTCAAAGCTGCTTTTTGTTTTCCTTTTAGGTGGTGATTAATATCCCATCGGCATCCTTATGTGAGTACTAACATGCAATTAGTTACGAGAGTTGAATCAACATTATCTCAGCCTCCTTGTTCCCATCGATAGAGCTCAGAATCAATTCCTGTGTCGACAATACCATTACAATCCCTATAACTGTATACGACATCTGCAGGATTAGCTCTCATTTCAGCGTATTATTGTTCACAAATCTACCAATATATATAGAAGACTAAACGTTCAACAAAATCGACCACTGCACCATAATCCGATAGCAGGAAGAAACTGTACATATTGAGGGGCTGGTGATGCTGACATGCATGCATGGCATCGGGAGCATGAAGCCATGGGGAATCAACGTGAAGTAGTGTGGCTTGGTGTTGGGTTAGGATTGGATAGGAAGGAACATTATATGCAGCAACGCAGGTAATATTGTACAGTAGATATCAGCAGACAATGTGAATATTAGGCTCACTAATTATAGCTTTGGAAGGGAACGTCGACCCACCTCTCGTTCCTCATCCTCAACAGCAGCTGCTCCTCTTTTAGAGCTCCCACTTTCTAAAGGCTAGTAGATAGGGAGTTCTCTTTTAAATGGATATTCTTAGATAAATATGGAAAACAATATTCCAATGTATACGCTAAAAATTAACTTAAAACATCATTTTCTTTTCAATCGGTTGGAGGATTTGATCACCTTAGCAAAAATATGTTTCCTGGTCAGTGTCGTGGAAGAAGCCTTGGCCCTCTTTGACCATCTTAACCTTTCTCTTCTCTTTCTATGGCCCATTATTATTATTATTATTATTATTTTTGGCACAAGCATATGTTCTCTCCATTTACGATCTGCTGTTGGTCGCAGTACAGATACTGATGAGAAGAAGATAGAGCAAGTATATAATAGTGAGCTGATGGGATATGTTCTCGGGAAATGCTTCCGTGAGCATCGTCAAAGCTCGACAAGTAGGTCCCATGGCATGATGTATATGTTTCCACTGTACCGCTGTAATTTTTAGGGCAAGTGGGCCTACCACTCCGAATAACTTCGCTAACAAGCTGGATTATTTTATGTGTACTGTACTGTTGTACTATATATATATATATATATATATCATAATGCGACTAGATATCTTTTTTTGATGTTTGTTTTACTTTTATCTTTTGCACTCCAAAGTCTATGCATCACTTCACTTCACCTCTGGTTAGGATGATTTAAACACGATCGCATAGTTCCCCTTTTTTTTTTTTTTTTTGTGACGTCGTTGAGATGGAGACACCAGTAGCTTTTCTTGAGTTGCGTAGAGTACCAGAGACATCATCTCGTTGCTCATGAAAAGCTCGGACGGTGACCCCTCCAAACCAATGGCAAAGACAATGATGTCCATAGCGATGAGTGTGTGTATACAAGAGAGCATTGATGTCCTTGAAACTCGAGGTTGCATGAGCACAAGAAGATTCATTTGAAAGAAATAAATTTCGACAAAACAAAGGCCCCCATCAACAGGTTGCCTTTGGAAAGTGTAGGTAGTTTGAAACGAGAACAACGAGGTGGGGTGGTTCGTCGTTCATTGTCAAAGCTACATAAAATTGATGAGCAGAATATTCACAGTGTCTGTCTGCTGTAGATGTAATGGCGTGTTGTGTCATCTCCAATCGCAGGGTGACCTACTTCAGATCGATTCCACACGGCGTCGACGTCGTCCCTAACGCGTCTTATGGATCATATTATTCGTTTTCTATCTGTTGATGGAATTGAGATCGAGTGCAATGCATGCCGTCGTTGGGAGCGAACCTACGCTGACAACTCGATGCTCTAAATTATGAAGCTAATAAGCTTTCCCGGAGTGAATCCATGCCGTCCTTTTTGCATTATTGTTAACGATTGAGGGGTTGAAGTGGGTGGGATTGATTGCATGCCCACATGGAATTTGATACCTAGCTTGGAATGGAGGCTGTGATATATAGCGCACCATCAAGCTAAGTCATTCTGTTCTGATACGCAAACCCTAAGCGCTTTTATTGTTCAAAGGCTACTCTAACATCCTGTGCATGAATATTCTATGATTTATCATATTATTATAATGGGTTAGTGTTTATTTTAGGTATTTTGATCATTCACCTCTTAAAATAATTTTTATATTTTCTTAAACATAACACATAAGCCTCATATGTCAAATCCTTGCGTGACATGCTAATCACGCCAGCTCTATGATACATGTCACCATGGCACTATCGGCCACCACGAACGACACCCGCTCTGATCCTAACGAGCATCATCATACCTTGTAAGTCATCTCTTCGCGAAGAGATAGAGGCAGGAGAAGCCGAAGGCGAAGGGTGAGGGAGAGCTAAACCACCACATTATAAGCGTGGTTGGTGAGGGTACATGAGATGACGAAGTGAGAGGCGATAGAGACGAAGACGCCTAAGAAGAGTAAGAGAGACCAAGAGACCATTGTGTGCCTAGTATCAGACTGGTCGAAGTACATCCACTTGAGGCAAGACCAAAAGCTCTTGAGTTCGTTGTCAACACAGGAGAGGATGCATGCGTATGACGCCCTACTAGGCAATAGCGGCTCAGTGTTGCTATTGGTGGTCGTTTCCACGATAACGCCTCCTCTTGCCGATGATGGATGTGTTAATTTTTTAACTTCAATTATATATGTTATTATATTAATAATTTATCATGAATCAGTATGTAACATAAGTATACTCTAACATCTATTAACTCAAACAGAAATGGTTTATATGTCACGTTTTTTTAAAATATACGAGTTCTTTTAGAAATGATCAAACCATAATGACTTAAGAGGTCTAGAAAATGATAGGGGTTGAAATAAAACTTAACCCTATTATAAATGATAGATATTAGGTTGTATTATACATAAATAATTTTCAATTCACATTAGTATTATAAATAGATGAAAATAAAAGGATGTATAATCCCGATATATATATATATATATATATATATATATATAGATACTAATCGACCCCTTCTCATATAAATGTGGAAAAACTTATATCTTTCTCTCATTATCTTTAAAAATTATATAAAGCACACTATGTAGATAACCTAGAGAAATCCAGAAACATCACTTATTTTTCGCATCTGGCTCTCTCCTCCTATTAAAACCCTAAGATTAGACAACCCAAAACCTAATTGTCTGGATTTCCTTGGAAGACTCTTATTCACCAAATTATTATTGAGGCATGCAAGTATAAAAGCTGCCGCACCGACCCCAAGCAAATAACAGCAGATCAGCTTCTCACTAAGACGCTTCCTCATCTATTTCACCTTCCATTATTCAGGTAAGAATGAAACGTCTTCTGCCTCCCTCTCTCCCTCGTCGTTCGCTGCTTCAGCCAGCGAACTCAGCTTTTGCTTGCTACACAAAGAGCTTATGTGTACTACTTCTCATCCCCATGATGAATGATCATTAGGACGTGAGAAGATGAGCAGGTGGCCAGGAGACTGGAACTGCTCGGCATGCCACCACCTCAACTTCAGCAGGCGCGATGCATGCCAGAAATGTGGTAACCTGAGGTCGTCCATCAGCGACCTCTCCGACTCCGCCGGCTCCGGCGGCGGTGGATCCTCATTTGGCAACATCGTCTCGGAGAACGTCCGTCTCGGAGATTGGTACTGCTCATGTGGCGGTCACAACTTCGCCAGCCGATCGAGCTGCCACTCGTGTGGCGCCGTCAAGCATGACTCCACCATCGGCGGGTCTGACAGCAATGACATGCCAGGCTCACAGGGTATTATAACCTACGGTGGTGGAGGCTGGAAATCCGGGGACTGGTTGTGCACCAGGTATCCTGCATACTCCTTCTGTACGTACTATTATTATTGCATGTCAGTGAATGATATCAGAGACCGAGGCTTAAACTGCACTCTTGGTTCTCCTGCTATATGTTCTTGCAGAAAAATAAGCACAGGTTAAGAGACACACATAAAAGAATGAACAAGCTTTGGTCTGCATATATATTTCATATGAATCGCACTCTACTAATCTGTGTCTGCATGCATCTTGGCAGGTCGGGCTGCAATCAGCACAACTTCGCTAGCAGGAGGGAATGCTATCGATGCAAGGCACCTAAGGGATCCGGTAAATGGCCCTCATAGTGACCAAACATAATTAACTAGTAGAGATCGACACTTAATATCTTGAAACAATCTGTGGTTAGGTGCTTAAGCCTAAGGAGACTAAAGATCATGCAGAGAGAAGACGATGGACCGAGTGAGAAGAATGGGGCCAATTAGTTCTCCTTGTGATCCAGCTTTTTGTTTAATACCAAAGTATTGGGCGAGTAATTAATATGTTGCAAGTGAGACTGTCTTGTTAGCTTGTGTTTGTTTTGTTGCTTCCAACCCTTGTCTTGCTTTTAGGAATGTAACCATCCATGCATGCATGTAGAAGTCGTGTTGCTGCACTTCTTCCTGTACCTGTCTTAATATGAAAGGTCCCTTTTTTTTTTTTTTAAATATGAGGACGACAAGTTATGTTCGCTCGCATGTTTTTTTTTTATTTTATAGAAGATATGATTTAGTTAGGATTTAGATATAATTTTTTTAATTGAATGCGGAAATCTTGTAGATTAGTTGAGGAAAATTCTACTCTTATGTATAAATAAACGTTGAATCAAGTCTATTACTAACGATTAAGGCCTCGATGACACTATCAACGATAGCTCAACTCCAACTCTTTAATGTTGGTGCCTATTCCTCTCCTCTATTAGTGGTAATCCTCTGAGGTCTCGTGCCGCACTAGCTTCTCAGCTAGGCTGATATCAATGTCAAAGTAAATCGTCGTCAGATCTTCATCGTAATTGACAATACAACTTTTTTCTTCAGATTTATTGACATCGATTCAAGATCGATGTCCTTAGTATTTAGATATGATTTTCTCAACTGAATAATGAAATCTCGTAAATTAGTTGAGGAAAATACTACTCTTAACATATATAAATAAACAACGAATCAATTCTGATTTTCATTTCTATTCCCTATTTCAACACTTTTGAGGTATTCTCTTCCATGGAAAAAAAAAAAAAGAGTGCTTCTCTTCCATCAACACTGTTGGATGGTGTACTTCTTTTTCACAAACCTCTTAGAGTTGCAAAAACCAAGAAGTGAATTATATTTGTATGAAGGTCATTGGAGATCACACGTATAGGTCTCCATCGTCATTTATCACCCACATGCAATTTTACATGCATGCAACTTTGCGGCATAAAACCAAGATTCTACGTGCTTGAATTGTCGGCTTTATCTTTTTCCCTAGCGACGACGTTATCCTACTTTTATATATATATATATATATATATATGTATATACTATCTAAACCTAGTAATGTGTACATGAAAAATAAGGAAGAAGGAACCCTAAAAGAGAGACAGCTGAAGCCAGTTGGTGAAGACATTCCTAGTCAGATGCAGCATGCAGCACACTTGCATTTTGGGTTTTGGTCATCTTCATGGCATCATTTTCCTGGAGAATCGTATCAGCTTACCATTACTTTAGCTCTGCAAATTGTATCCGAGGGACAGAGAACATATAGAGAGACTACATGCATAGTGATCGATCCTGATAGTTGCAAACCCTAAAATAATGCCTGCAGGAGAAAGAGAAGATGGATCAAGAGGAAAAGCAAGATAAGTAAACATATAACTGGTGTAAAAGATAAATATAATATAAAAAATAAAAAAAAGAAAAATGATGGAGAAGGATAGTCTAAGGAAGCCATACATACACTCTCAGGCTACTTCCGTTGTCTTCCTGTATTAACACTCAGAACATATCAACTACTTTTCGCTTCTGTTTCATTCTTTCATATATCTCGATAGTTTTATTTGCAAAAATCTCTATTCCTATAGTTAAGAACCGCGCTAATATTACTGTGTGATTCAACCACAGTAATAGATGCTTTTTACCTGCGGTAATTTAAAGGAAGGAATCAATGTTCAAAAGAGCATGCAGTGCTCAGTTTAATGTCGAAGGGTTGGATCAAATTGGTACGTGCTAATTCTCTTACGTACGTATGCTTATTTCTGTAGGTCGACATGCAGTTACGCGTTTTCTTTCTTCTTCATGTGGAAACAATATTGCCAAAACGCTCAAACGTTGATCTCTCCAACTGATGGCAAAGGAAATGAACTTAAGTGCACACATCAGTACAGAGTATCGATTCCCTTGAAATTGGAGCTGACAAGTATGAGAATATTCATTTGAAAGAAGATATTTTTTGATAAAGCAAAGGCCCATTTTTGCCTCATCCATGCACTGGCCTTTACAAAGTAAGAGCACCGACTACTTTCGAGGATGGGGAATAGGATGTGGGTCGTCACCTTTCAAAGCTATAATTGGTGAGTAGAATATTCACGCTGTCTGCTCACACTGTGCATGTATGTGTTTCATGTTCCTTCTACTCCAATCTTAGGTAAACACGAAGACACCAGTAGTTCATGCATGTTGTTTCCACAATGTGGCTTCATGCTCTGATGCCATCCATATCGGCATGCATCCACACAGCTCCCTCGACGCAGAGGTAGTGAGTGAGGGTTACACCGTTTCATCTTCGGCATATCTCAATTTTGGTCTTTTTTTTAGATGAGTTGCTGGAGGAGCTTCCAAAGGTGGTGAATGAATCGACGACCTTTTAAATTAGTGTTGAAGGGACGGACGCCAAATGCGATAATGACTCGAGGGAATGGAGTGGGAATTGATTCTTGGCTACGGGTGGAGCCTGACATATCTGCTGCACAAACAAAGCTAAGTCATTCCGAAATGATTGCAGTATATAAGTAGCAGGAGGCAGCGTTACCCGGGGAAGGCACATCCATTCTTCGTCTACAGCGGAGACTGTAACTGGCGCCCTAATTCCAGATGTCCATGCTTCTTCCAAGGACATGGTTATTCTAAATTAATGCTTCGACTCTCCATGTCTTCCATTCAAAAAATATGATAAACCCTCGTTTTGTATGCTGCCACAAATGATGTGTACCAATCCCCAACAAAGAATATTTGTGTATGGGTAATAATTGAGATTTCAAGTCCCTTTTACAGAAGATTTGTAGGGTGAGAATCATGTAAAGTTGACAGAGAGATATATATGTCCCTCTGTCCTATCATAGTTTAGCTTCACACTGCGCAAGCTATCCATAGATTCCCACACAAATGTTTGTCTGCGACATCCTTCTCGACGCCGATGCTCGTCTCTTCGCTTCATGTTTTCAGCGACTCAATTGTGAATCCACAGTGCGTAAAGGCACAGAAAAAAGAAAAAAAAAGGACATCGATCCCCTGCACTCCACACTCGCACATTGATCTTGATTCTCAATTATTGAGGTCCAAGCATGTATAAAAGCCATACCGATCCACCCGAAGAACAACCGCAGCAGAGCTCCTCATCGAGTCGCCTCATCTCGTCTCCTATTCCTTGTCCCCTGCTCTTCATCCGTCTTCACCTTTTATTGATCAGGTAGCCTAATACCGCCTTCTTCCCCTTCCACCGTGCGTTCTCTTCTCTAGCCTACCTGCGTTCGTACTACCTTCAGATATATATACATATATACTATTTCTTCGATATCTGCAGATATTTTAGTATCCTGTTCTTCCTATAGATAAATGCGAGTTAATTTCTTTGTTCAGAAAAGTTTATGATCGGCTCCGAACTTCGTGTTATGCTTGCTCATCCTCCATTACCCACTTAATCCCTATTAATAAGCTAATTAATATGTATACACCAAATAACAAACAGTAGTTACTATAAAAGTGGAAGTATTAGATTATGTGTATTGTTGGTAATTTTCTGAGAACTATATATTATGAAATGTTAGGAGTTGAGAAGAAGATGAGCAGGCGGGCAGGAGACTGGAACTGCAGTTCATGCCAGCATCACAACTTCAGCAGGCGTGACTCCTGCCAGCAATGCGGTCACCCCAGGCTGTGCAGCGGCGACTTCTCCGACTACGCCGGCCTAGGAGGCGGTCGCGGAGGGTCCTCGTTCGGCGGCTTCGGCGCCGTCTCGGACGTCCGGCCCGGAGACTGGTACTGCTCATGCGGCGGTCATAACTTCGCCAGCCGATCCAGCTGCCACTCGTGTGGCGCCTTCAGGGATGAATCCGCGGTCGGCGTCATCGGCGGATTCGACAACAGTGAAATGGCAGGCTCACAAGGTATCACCTACGGTGGCGGCGGCTGGAAGTCCGGGGACTGGTTGTGCACCAGGTATCCTTCCCTTCCATACTTCCTTTGATCTCTCTTGCACGTCGACATGTTCGCTGTCTATCCATTGCTATAAATTTTGTGCATGTTCGATTCTTCGGCATGCAGGTCGGGCTGCAATCATCACAACTTCGCTAGCAGAAGGGAATGTTATCGATGCAAGGCACCAAAGGGATGCGGTAAATTGTTTATTTCCTCATAGTAATCAACATTAATCTCATACGGTGATCCCGTATTAAATTTATTAATGAACTAATGCGTATCTTAATGCAATCTCTGGCTAGGTGCCTAAGCTTCATGACAAGTCAAGATAGAGAGAGAGAGATAAGCAAGATGACATACTGAGAAGAACGAGGACAACATGATACATCAGTTCTATCTCGAGTTCTTACTTTAGTTTTACTTCGCACCCTTCTCTTGTTCCTGCAAGTTTAACCTTGCTTGCACAACATGTGTTATTGCAGTACTTTTTCTGCATGGGTATATGTCTATGTATGTCTTCCAAAATGGGCTTCATGACGCAAAGGTTATCATGAAGGTATCTTTTCTTTGGAATATGAAGAAGACTCCTCTCTCTCTCTCTCTCTCTCTCTCTCTCTCTCTCTCTGTCAAGTGCAGGATGAAAGAATACTAGATACCAATTCAGATCTACCTTGTCAATCCAATCTCTTTGAAGTAATCGCGTTGGACAGATCACTGAACTAGAAACAATAACCAGCCTCTTGACAGCCGCTGGTTTGGTCAACCAAACAATCCATCTTGATAACATATAAGGGATGAGGAGGCCAGTCTCCCGTTCGGATGTCCTCCTGGTTGTCAAGTTGGCATTAAGAACGTCTTTTACATGGCAAGCAAGCATAAGCTTTGGAGCACACGAAACCCATTACGTTCTTACCTTTTCTATGCGATCTAAACCTTTAGTTTGGCTGGCTGGCTGGCTGTTGTTTTAGTTGCTTAACGCAACCTAACTTATAATGCTGTCAGCCAACAAAGTTGGATCAGTTCACGTCACAGAAATTATTATTAATGCTCCAATAAGATACTATGAACTCAATGTCAACGTTGCCACTTTTTCAGCCTTCTTCTATATGTTGGCAGATCACACCTCCCATGGTTTTATCTCACCTGAGAACTACAAATCTAGAGAGAGAGAGAGGAAACATGGCTGGGCTGCAAAGATCTGTAGCAACGTTCAGGAGGTCAGGATCATCAGGGCTGGTGTGGGATGAGAAGTTATTGCCGGGGGACCTCAGTCGGATAAAGAAGAAAGAGGAGGAGGGAGTTGCAGAATTCGGGGAGGAGCGAGTGAGGCACTCCAAAACCATGGGATCGACGGGAAAGATGGGACGCAGAAGCAGCACCGGTGGCAGCAGGCAGGTCGTCTTCGCTGCAGGCTTTGTCTCGCCGGCCGCCAACGACCCGCCTTCTCCCGACGTCCCTCCTTGCCTTTGCTGTGGAGTCTTCAGCATGAACCGCTCTGCTAATCGATTCAAGCCGAGAAGGCGGTAACGAAGCCAGGAGGAAGGTTACACGATCCTATGCAATAGAAATGGCAATCATGTATGTATGCATCATATTTGTTGTGGCATGGCAGTTCACCTCTCTCTCCTCATTGGATGTCTATTCTTTTTAATGGACATAAATAATGTTAGTAGAATATTGATGTATGAGTTGAAGATTGAAAGTCTTAAAATATATGATTTAGAGTAAAAAATCGAGACAGCCCGATTGGAAATATTATATTTAACTCCTAATTGATGTTAGATTCAACATACTGCTTAGATTTGGACCTAATGGATTCTCGACCCACTAAAAGAGGCCATATGTCAACTGTAACATCTCTTAGCCCATCCATAGTTGACCATCTCTTCGTCGCCGAGCACCGACCAACGTCGGCAAAAACGATCCCATCACCGACTCCTCCACTTTTCAATCGCACATTGCGTGACGTCATTGCTGTCAACCTCAACCTCGTCGAAAGAAGAAGATGGCAGCCGTACGAGTCGACGGTCCTCATCGACAACACGATGAGCATAAATTAGTCACGCTTGTCCACATAAAACTGATACCACATCATGTCCATCTACTACAACAAGCCTTTCGATGAAACAAAACGAGTTCTTCATCAGGCCCTTATTACTACTACAAAACGAGTTGCCGAGGCACAAGAAGCCGTGCTGTCCTAGCAACAGAACACCACCATACATACTAAAAGGCAAGCAAGCAACCGAAAGAGACGAAAGGAGGAGATGCTTAATCGGTCTTCTTCATGCGCAGGGCTCCTCCTTGACATGGATGGCTTGCGGAAGATACTGCTGCTGCTGCTGCTGCTGTTGCTGGGGAGTGAAGCTGACTCGCTTGCAGGCCATAATGGGTTCCCCGGAAAGCGAGATCACCGGGAGGTTCTCGCAGTTGCAGATCTCGATCATGAAGCCATCCGGGTCATGGAAAAACAACTGGTCCACGTAGATCCCACCTTCCTCCACTCGATTTTGGATGTAAGGGATGCCCATCTCTTTCAGCTTCTTCTCCACCAAGGCCAAGCTCTCGCACTGGATGCGTCAATAAGCGCAGCTAGCTTTGGTCATTTCATGTTTTTTTTACACTCGTCTCTCAGTGCATACAAAGGAACAAGACTGGGTGATAAGATCTATTTGATTGGTATGTAAGAAGACAAAAAGCATGAGTCATTAATTAGGACTAGCGAACAACCACTTGTATGAGCTGTGTGTGTCGCAGCACTAAGCTCCAATTTGACACATTGTCAAAGTCAAAAAATAAATAAATCTCCCTTGAGAAAATTGAGTTGTCCCGACACTGACAGATTCATCTTCTACTGCTTACAACTCATGCAGTAGAAGTTGAGCTCTGTTCTCCTACAGCTTAAGCACGCATGAAGGGCGTGTTCTTTGTACATTAAAGTGGTCCTATGTGATTGATGACACTGACAGATTCATCTTCTACTGCTTACAACTCATGCAGTAGAAGTTGAGCTCTGTTCTCCTACAGCTTAAGCACGCATGAAGGGCGTGTTCTTTGTACATTAAAGTGGTCCTATGTGATTGATGGCTGATTACAACTTGGTTGCTGCTAAATCAACAGCGTTATTGATGGCTGGTCGCTGTGGTCAATCAATAGCTTCGTCTTGTACGACCATAAAGATAAAGGAAAGAAGAAAGAGGGGGGCGTGCGTGTATGTGAAAATGAAGCCACGGAAGAATGTGTGCTGAGTGAGTGTTTCGGTTAAGAAACACAGTATTATGCATCATCTTCTAATACACCCGCAAATAACACTAGGAAGAAAAGGAGGTATAAAACAGAGTATATATATATAAACAAAGGTCATCGATTCAATCACCTGGAAGGAGATGTGGTTGTCCTTGGGATTGATCTCCCTCTTCCTCGGCATCTTCTCAGGGTCTTCAGATTGCAGTAAGTGAATGCCTATTCCATAGTTAAACAGCCTACGCATCACCAAGAAAAAGTGGTCATTTAGTACTCTCTCTCTCTCTCTACTTGTGAGCAAGAAAATTAACTTACCAGGCACCATCAAAGTTGAAGGATCCGGGCCTCCGGATGGGGAGGAAGCCGAGCACATTCTGGTAGAAATCAAGTGACCTCTCCACTGATCTGCAAACGATGGAGATATGGTTCAAGGAAGCCAGCGGCAGCGCACCACCTTTAGCGCCCAACATCTCCCTTGTACTCTGTTTCTCGAGACTCTCAGATACAGAGGGAGAAGAGAACTGAGCTGAGAGCAGAGAACAACGCAATGGACGTGCGCTTCGAGGTGGACGAAGAACGGCAACCGCTTGCGACCTGTACATATACATGGACGGAGGGGTCCACTTCCACGCCCCAATCCAAAACGAAGACAGGTGGTGAGTGCAACCTGACGTGGATCATGCATGTGACCACGACACGTGGATCCGACTAGATTACACGATATCTAGAGGAGGATTCCATATTGAAAGCACCTTATTAAATTTCCAACACTATTTAAACGTAGATATTTTTAATTCTGCGTGATTTATTCCCGATTTAGGCTCAGATTTAACAGTCAAATTCTTGTAGCATTTTTTTTTTTTGTGTGTGGATCAAAGAAATATACATAAAAATTGGGACATTCTCAAGTCCTTTCCGTTATATTCACCTTCTCTTGTAACATTTCAAGTCTTAACTTCATAAAACTTGGGCCATTCGTAGATCCATGCAGACGACCCTCATTCCAAATTTGGATACATCGAACCCCTGTTTGTGACATGGACGTGTAAGCTGATGTTGATCTAATTCAAAATGATAACATCCGCATGATAGATAACCCGAGGACTAGACAGGGGCAGATTATTAAATGCCAGGATGTTTATTTATAACCCAACAACAAGTAGAAGTTTTCTTCAAGATGAGGGGTTGATAAGCATGCAATGAGTGGTATGAAGCAAATGGAAATTATTTTGGACATGAAGTGACATGGTAGTCCATCATGTTTTGTGGTTCCCATGTGGATTCCTAGTGTGCAACCAATCAAGTAGAGATAGTTGTCTTAGCTTCTTCCATTTACCTATTTGTCCACACACTTGGGATCGAGTCACAATGTCTTTGATAACCTTGAAAGGTTATGTTCACCACTGGGCTCTACGACCAAATACATGCACTTCCAAACGACTGTGATGCTATGTATTAAATCATGGGCTCGTGCATGCATCTCAAAGTACAGCAAGAAGACCTTCCCATGAGCAATGTTTAGCCTCTATGGAAACATAGATCTTGTAATTGACGATAATTGCGCTGGCTTTTCCTGTGATGAGTTAGGGGAAGTGGCAACCACCATGTGCATGCATATATGACTTCACTTGCATATGCGCATGAGAAAATAAAACTGGACATGACCTCACCATAGCTGGAGAAAAAAATAAAAGATAGATATATTGGAGATTCAAAAACTTGGTGGCATTTTGTTTAGGTCAGCTCTTTTCTAAGCACAGTAGTGGATGCTGTATAGGATCTAAGATTGGCTGACAACATATGCACATTAAGATGGGAGAATTAGTTAGATCGACAGACATCCCAGGCTCTTTTGATGTCTGACCTAACAAAATCTTACTCTACACTATTATCACACACCCTATATCTGTAAGGTTACCGGTCGACCATTATGCTACTTCACCCTCCCAAAAGGTCATATATTATATGGACCATCAAACAAACTGTGATTTGGATGCCAAGAAGGTCTTGATGTACCATATTTAATATGTTCGGATAGATAAAATGTTCCTATTTACCACATTGATCTAATTAGCCCTCTTCAAGTTGTCTACTTGGATTGCAGATGGATACACTCTGCGGTCATATTAAAACATTGGTAGGCACCTGTCCATTCTATCAAGAAAGGTTCTTTATTAGTGGGTTCCATAGGTTGGTCACTGTGACCATATTTAAAACATCAACTTATGGTGAAATGATGTAGCTGAATTGACCTTTTGTGTCAGCATCACAATAGATATGAATGTAATTTGTGCTGAATTTTAGGAAAAGTTCAAAAAAAGGATTGGTTCCTCACCACAATCAAAAACCTTTCTCTTGTGTTCTTTTCACCAAGGGGTGCTGGCACTGCAGACAACTTCCCCAACCCCTCAGTGTTTCTATCTAAACCTGTCTAAACCTCATTCCTTCCGGGATAGGAATACCAAGTTAATTAAGCATGATGTATATAAAGCAAGTATTTCATAATGAAAAATAGAAATCCTGGACTGGGTTTAGTGATAATACTGGTAATGTGTAAAGATCAAACTATTGATCCTAGTCTTTAGTGAACATGCAGTAAGTAGTAGCAATACTTTTGACAGCTATGCAGAATTATCTACTAAGTTTGACATCCTTACCATCAGATCTGCATCATGCGGTCAGAAGAGGATGATTTGGGGCACTGGTTGAAGCCATACCAGATGCCATTGGGGAGAGGCGAACCATAGGAGAAGGTGATGGCACGGGTAGCACGGGGCTCATAGACCTTGACCCACTCCGGTGTCCACCCATCATAACCATCACGTCTCAAATATAAGTAGCAAATTCCATAGCCACATGGCCCTTGGATCTTGAATGTGTCGGTGGAGCAACGTTCAAACACTGCTGAGGATGGATCATCCAACCTTGGTGCATATACCTTGACATCAAAACAATATAAGAATTGATGATAAACTTTGTTGCGTAGGACCAATATGGGAATTATTTTATATTGATATGCAAAATATAGATGAAATTTTTAAAAGAGAAGTCATCTAATAAGTACATATGCAGGACTACTTGATCAGATCGATAAAGGATTTAGAGGGGAAAAAAAACAGAAATAGTTCAAAAAGTACTACATAGTACTACGATGGAATTTAACTAGTAGGTTAATAAACAATATGAAGAATTGGTGTGGTAGTTTTATGTGAGACTCGTCATCAAAGCTTAAGGCAAATCTACGAATCATATCAATACTGAGTGCAACTAAACATTTGAGAAAGTTTATGGCAGACAAAAGTATTTTATTCAACTCTCAGTTAAAGAATATTTTGATGAAGTCGTTGACAAAATCAAGTACCAAGAAGATGAATCTGATACAATGACGTTAACTTCTTTATTTGTGGCGAGGTTCTGTTACCAACAAGTTTGATTCCCTAAGTGACGCGGGGTGGCCTAAGAGTGAAGGGCGGGAGAGGCAGTTCCAAACTCATAAGCAGTAGTGCTGACACCAATCAAACTCTCCGCTAGTGATTCAACTCGGAACAGGGCTCTCAACTGTGCACTAACGACATGGAACTAACAAATAGGACTTCCCCTAAATAAGAGAATACTAAAAATTCGAGCCATAGAATTTCTCAATTCTGACACAAGGTACCTATTAGATTTAGATCGAATAGAATGATTTTGCCGTATCCAGAATAATACCAATCCAACCCATTTCATGAAGAAAATGTAACCAATTAACCAACCAATAAAACTACTTGTTACAAATAACATCTTGTTGTTGCATCGAAACATATAAATGTTGACTAATCTGGCTAACGTTGAACTTGGTAAAATGAAATGGTTGAATAATTGAAAAATTAGATTATTCAGGAATACACATTGAATGCTGAGATTACGCATTGAATTTCTGGTAGTAGACCCATAATCAAAAAAGTGTTTGTGATTGTTCCAGAAGAAATGAAACAAAAGATAGGGTAGAAATGGCTCTCTACCATCAATCCTAGCATCCTTGGTGTTTGAATCATGAAACATTTGCAGAATCAACCAAAAAAATGAAGAAGAAGCATATCCTATAAATTGTCTTGGCAATGCCATTTTTCCTCCTTGGGAAATCATCGAGTTAACAGTTAATTTGCTGAAACTGTTAGCCTTTATCTTCGTATGTTAACAGTTAACGTTTGTGTTGGGAAATCATCCAGTGCCTCTACCAGGTAGGTTGTGCTGAAATTTTTAGCCTTTCTCTTTGTATGTTAACAGTTTAACATTTATTTCCTTCACAAATAACATAATCAATCAGTCTATTGACTCTCTACCATCAATCCTAGCATCCTTGGTGTTTGAATCATGAAACATTTGCAGAATCAACCAAAAAAATGAAGAAGAAGCATATCCTATAAATTGTATTGGCAATGCCATTTTTCCTCCTTGGGAAATCATCGAGTTAACAGTTAATTTGCTGAAACTGTTAGCCTTTATCTTCGTATGTTAACAGTTAACGTTTGTGTTGGGAAATCATCCAGTGCCTCTACCGGGTAGGTTGTGCTGAAATTTTTAGCCTTTCTCTTTGTATGTTAACAGTTTAACATTTATTTCCTTCACAAATAACATAATCAATCAGTCTATTGACTCTCTACCATCAATCCTAGCATCCTTGGTGTTTGAATCATGAAACATTTGCCGAATCAACCAAAAAAATGAAGAAGAAGCATATCCTATAAATTGTATTGGCACTGCCATTTTTCCTCCTTGGGAAATCATCGAGTTAACAGTTAATTTGCTGAAACTGTTAGCCTTTATCTTCGTATGTTAACAGTTAATGTTTGTGTTGGGAAATCATCCAGTGCCTCTACCGGGTAGGTTGTGCTGAAATTTTTAGCCTTTCTCTTTGTATGTTAACAGTTTAACATTTATTTCCTTCACAAATAACATAATCAATCAGTCTATTGACTCTCTACCATCAATCCTAGCATCCTTGGTGTTTGAATCATGAAACATTTGCAGAATCAACCAAAAAAATGAAGAAGTATATCCTATAAATTGTATTGGCACTGCCATTTTTCCTCCTTGGGAAATCATCGAGTTAACAGTTAATTTGCTGAAACTGTTAGCCTTTATCTTCGTATGTTAACAGTTAATGTTTGTGTTGGGAAATCATCCAGTGCCTCTACCGGGTAGGTTGTGCTGAAATTTTTAGCCTTTCTCTTTGTATGTTAACAGTTTAACATTTATTTCCTTCACAAATAACATAATCAATCAGTCTATTGACTCTCTACCATCAATCCTAGCATCCTTGGTGTTTGAATCATGAAACATTTGCAGAATCAACCAAAAAAATGAAGAAGAAGCATATCCTATAAATTGTATTGGCACTGCCATTTTTCCTCCTTGGGAAATCATCGAGTTAACAGTTAATTTGCTGAAACTGTTAGCCTTTATCTTCGTATGTTAACAGTTAATGTTTGTGTTGGGAAATCATCCAGTGCCTCTACCGGGTAGGTTGTGCTGAAATTTTTAGCCTTTCTCTTTGTATGTTAACAGTTTAACATTTATTTCCTTCACAAATAACATAATCAATCAGTCTATTGACTCTCTACCATCAATCCTAGCATCCTTGGTGTTTGAATCATGAAACATTTGCAGAATCAACCAAAAAAATGAAGAAGAAGCATATCCTATAAATTGTATTGGCACTGCCATTTTTCCTCCTTGGGAAATCATCGAGTTAACAGTTAATTTGCTGAAACTGTTAGCCTTTATCTTCGTATGTTAACAGTTAATGTTTGTGTTGGGAAATCATCCAGTGCCTCTACCGGGTAGGTTGTGCTGAAATTTTTAGCCTTTCTCTTTGTATGTTAACAGTTTAACATTTATTTCCTTCACAAATAACATAATCAATCAGTCTATTGACTCTCTACCATCAATCCTAGCATCCTTGGTGTTTGAATCATGAAACATTTGCCGAATCAACCAAAAAAATGAAGAAGAAGCATATCCTATAAATTGTATTGGCACTGCCATTTTTCCTCCTTGGGAAATCATCGAGTTAACAGTTAATTTGCTGAAACTGTTAGCCTTTATCTTCGTATGTTAACAGTTAATGTTTGTGTTGGGAAATCATCCAGTGCCTCTACCGGGTAGGTTGTGCTGAAATTTTTAGCCTTTCTCTTTGTATGTTAACAGTTTAACATTTATTTCCTTCACAAAGAACATAATCAATCAGTCTATTGACTCTCTACCATCAATCCTAGCATCCTTGGTGTTTGAATCATGAAACATTTGCAGAATCAACTAAAAAAATGAAGAAGAAGCATATCCTATAAATTGTATTGGCACTGCCATTTTTCCTCCTTGGGAAATCATCGAGTTAACAGTTAATTTGCTGAAACTGTTAGCCTTTATCTTCGTATGTTAACAGTTAACGTTTGTGTTGGGAAATCATCCAGTGCCTCTACCGGGTAGGTTGTGCTGAAATTTTTAGCCTTTCTCTTTGTATGTTAACAGTTTAACATTTATTTCCTTCACAAATAACATAATCAATCAGTCTATTGACTCTCTACCATCAATCCTAGCATCCTTGGTGTTTGAATCATGAAACATTTGCAGAATCAACCAAAAAAATGAAGAAGAAGCATATCCTATAAATTGTATTGGCACTGCCATTTTTCCTCCTTGGGAAATCATCGAGTTAACAGTTAATTTGCTGAAACTGTTAGCCTTTATCTTCGTATGTTAACAGTTAACGTTTGTGTTGGGAAATCATCCAGTGCCTCTACCGGGTAGGTTGTGCTGAAATTTTTGGCCTTTCTCTTTGTATGTTAACAGTTAACATTTATTTCCATCAAAAATAACATAATCAATCAGTCTATTGACTCCCATTTTGCCCAAAATTTGCTGCATTTGCTAGCTGTTTCCAGTCCATTAAATAGCATCATTCATATTTCAGAAGTTTAACATTTATCTCTTGATCTAAAAGCCTTGTTAGTTGCATCGATTATGTTGTACATAAGTTGATTTGTACAAGTTATAACCAACATTTTGGTGTTCGGCTGGGCATGCTTAGAGTGGTATTTTGAATGTTACGTATTCACACAGATATTATCAGTTATTCTAATGCCACAATTAGCACTCTTTTTTTTTTTTGGATAACTTCCACTTTTTTTTCAATTAATCACTTGTGGCCAATGTTAACTCATGCTTTTGTTAGATTCTGCTCTTTGTTGATTAACATTAGAGTTCTTCTCTGAGATCACAACCACCAACATAAGACCACCACCACCACCCTAGGACACTTTTCTATTTAATTTAAAAGAAATAGATACTCAAAAATGAGAAGAAAAAAAATTGAAATGTTTCATCGTGAAGGCAGCTTACTACGCACCGATCTACTTTAATTATGCTAGTAAATGGAGCAGCTTTTTGAAGCCTAATTTTTTTTCGTTTGAAGCAGAAGACATTACCTTTTTTGTTTAATTAATTATATATTAATAGAATCGTGGGCTTTAGCCCAATAGATGAGATACATACATCAAGAGTGTCACAGTGGCACAAATATGGAGGAAAACATATGCCAAACTAATGGGCCTGAAAGTTACCGGTGAGCTTCATGAGCTGTATACTCTCAAAATGAAGCATGGGTTTTGAGAACAGATTTGAAGAACAGAAATAGATGGAATTAATCTGTCATTATGTTGTCTCATGTACTAAGATTTCTTTTGTTCTTTGCTCTTAAAGATATGCTATCAGTATGTCTCATCGTAGCAAACTCTCTTACTCCTCATGGCCGCATTGCTGTCTATGTTTCTATTAAACAATTTTTTAAGAAAAGCCCAATGAAAAGAGGCTCTTCTACAGAACTTGATTATCTCATCCTTGGGACGACGGTTCCTAAGCCAACATCTCATTCTCAATCATTACCTGAGTCTTCCCTTCATAAGAGAATTATCCTTGTAATTGATCAAGCAAGCTTAACCAGCTAATATTTTCTCGAGTAAATTCAAATTTCAAGTGTCTGGATTCTACTAGGAAATTTTCTCCTTGCATCTCTGGATATTTGTGGATTAATCTGTTTGCTGACTTCATTCATTGAACTTGACCTATTTTCCCTAAATTCCAAGTGTGTTCTAACTAGTAGCCCTAAATTTCGTAAGAAAAACTTAGCTTGTCCCTCAGTAGTGATTTCAAAATGTTATATATTTTTCGCTTTAGCAATAAAATTTGTTCAGCAGAGACAAGAAAATTTTTGAGAATCGAGAAAGATGATCTTTTTTACAAGTCAAGCAATTTAGTAGAAATTAAAACCGCATAGAAGAAAATGGTGTACAGGAAATTGATCTTTTTCGTCAAAAGGAAAAGGAATCATAGATAAAATACCTCGTTGCGGTAAGCATCGCCGAAAGCAAGGCTGATCCTGTCCGAGGTGAAGCGGCCGGAAGAGCAGCTGGTCTTTATCTTCACGGTGTAGGAGCACGAACTCCCAATCTCCTCCTTTAGGGAAGGGCCAAAACAGTGACCAAATGTAAGCAACCTCTCGAGCAACAAAAGCTAGGTTTCTTCTTTAAACAGCAAAAGCAAATAACCAAGTGTACCTTGATTTCTTGGATCTTGAAGGACGGGAGCGCCCGCGGGCGAGGATCAACAGCCTCGGATCCACAGGAGGCGAGAAAGGATGGGGAGGCTAGCAAAAAGAACAGGAGAAAGGAGATCATAGGGTTGAGCATTGCTTCTCTCTCTCTCTCTCTAGCTTTCGTTGGCCACAAGATGCATAAGGTCACCACCCACCCTTGAACACCCAAAGAAACTCCAAGCAGAAGGATGTATTTGTCATTTCGCTTGATCACCAGATGATTCGAGGATGGCATTGACCAAGCTGGCCAGGACTCGGTCGTGTCAGGGGCGGAGCCAGCACTGCCTCAGTACTCGCCCGGCGCGGCGGACAAGTTCGACAGAACCACGAGGCCTTGGCGCAACTTGCTCTGCTCTATCGATCCACCTAACATGGGGGTATGTTTCGCCAAAAGCTTCGAGTCTTTTTGCAGGCGAAATCCGCGGATCCTTTTTGACCAAGATGGAGCTCAGGCGCGGGACTCGGACCCCGCTTCACGCCCGTGCCTCCCAGGTGTTTGACCAATTGCCTCTTCACTGTCGCTAGAGCTTTACCGTGTACAGTGTGATGGGAAAAAACCACATCATACGAAGCAAATACTTCATCATCCCTGGCTGAACCATTCGACAACATTTTATCTAAGACGAAGAAGAGACGGGGAACCGGTTGTTGTGGGTGGAGCCCACGCTCCGCTGCCGAGTTCGTGGATGCGTGTCGGACGAGGAATCGATCATTATCTCACATACATGTAATAGTCACAGTCATTTAACTTGACATAACATTAGAGTTTGAATTTTTTTTTTGTTTTTGATTTGTTAATAATTTTAATATTGTAACTACAAATATTTTTTGAGGATATATAATTTTGACATATCACGATTTTAAACATCGATGAAACCTTATCGAGAGAGGCACTTCAACTTAGGACTTGTCACGAGATCTCATGGATCTGAATCAAGTTTTAGTTCGATCTTTCACCTCGGCGTAGGCCACCGATATCTTGAGCTAGCAGTACTGGTGGGTCGTCTTTATTCTTCTCTCTCTCTCTCTCTCACTCTATTTTTTTCGTATATTTTATCTAACAAAAGTAACAGACGATTGGAAGTCTCGCAGCTCATCATCTATCGGTGAAGGAAGGGGAAGTCCGGCGGCAACCACCACCACCGTCGTCCCCGCCTTCTACTCATTACTCACAGCACTCTTCCCCGCCCCCCGAAAGCTTTCTGCCTGCCCGATGCACGTCCACCGAAATCTCGATTTCCACATGAGCTGAAACCTTTCACTAAACAACTAAGCCGCAAACCGATCGCTCGCCATGTTGCATGAAACCAAGTTCGTCAGCAGATCGCCATTAAATCTCTCTCTTAAAGATCACATGCAAGCCTCGTACACTTGCCAGCATCGGTTTTCTAGTCCACCTTCTTTAGGTTCATCTCAGCACTCAATACCTCTCATCCCAGAAGCTAGATATCCGCTTCATTCAATAGCTTTGCATAGATTTCCATGAACTCGGAAGCCAAACCGATATAATTATATGCCTTCCAAACCTGTCAGGCGCACGAGAGAGAGAGAGAGAGAGAGAGGGAGAGCTGAGTACTGCTGGCCTGACACTGTTTTGGATCATATATTTCAGCTCCAGAGCTCATCTTTGTTTTCTGCAAGAGAGAGGACGGTTGCAGTTTGACCTACTTCTCAAGCATTTATTTGGGTGTGGAATAATCTATGCACACGAAAAAGGAAATATGACTTGCACCGGTGAGGAGGGGAAATCTTTCATATGTGATCGACATAAGTTGAGGTCGGTGTGGAGTTCGATTAACATGAACTCCTCTGATGTGCATGGCTGTGCCACGACTTCGATAAGCGGAATGAAGGATATGTTCATTACATGAGATGACAGCAGCGTTGATAAAAACTTTTCTCAGTGCCAAGCAACAGCAAAGTGGCGAAGTAGAAACCGAAAGAAAGGAGAGAAGGGAAGAATCGCATGTGACAACCCCAAAAGAAATAGGTACTGTGCCAAAATAAGAAGAAAGGACTTGATGAGGGCAAAAGAGGTTCTTAAAAGATAGCAGAAAAAAGATTGATACGATCTCACGGCCAAAAGAATAATAAGGGATACATTTGATTCTATTTTCCTGCTAGTGATCTTATCCCTGCTACTTATGTGCACCTCAACGCTGCGTCATTCCTTCTGTTTGTTCTCTTTTCTGATACACCTTTCCTGCTACCAGCTGTGTCTCCTCTCGTGTTCTTTAGTAGTAGTATTGCACAGAAATCAGCAAAACAGATCGAGCAAAGCATTTAGGTGAGCTGGACATAAGTAAAATCGAAGCAAAGCATTAAGGTGTATAATAAAATCACAGGCTTCATAGTGTTCTTTAACTCAAGAAGGAGCCGCAGTTCATGAGTTGGACAAAAGACAAGTATGGCAGATATAATTGAAACAGAAATCCGATCATGGTTGGAAGAAGGGTATCTATCATAAAAAGAGTTCTATACTTGATCATTTATTCGAAGAGATGCCGCCGTTTGAGTGGCAGAAGAAGGAGAGAATTCTATAACTCAGAGAGGAGAGCTGCATGCCGTCTTTACCAAAAGTTACAGAGAATAATTATGACTAAGTTTGCCCTAAATTTTCAGCAATTAAAAGTGCTTAATTTTTCTTCTTTTTTTACTTGTCTTTTTTCAAGACGATGGACCGATGCCACTCCTCCCCTCGTCGCTCCCGGTTCTATGGTGCTCTGGCTGCATCTGCTGCTGATGAGGGTGGTGCTGCCCGGTGAAGTGTTGTGCCGGAAATGGCCCCTCAAATGACAGTGCAGAAGGAACCAAATCCATCCCAGGATGAGGCTCTGTCGCAATTGCCACCATAGCGCCACCACCGATCGGGTTATAACCCCTACCGCCATCCGGAAAACCTGTGGTGCTATACCCCGCAAGCTCCTGTTGCTGCTCGTATCTCCTCATCATCATCTCCTGTTCTCTAGCTGCAACCACATGAGCCATGGCCATCTGCTGGGCCTCGGCCATCGCCGGCTGCTGCTCTTCGCGTATCAGGATCTGGGACTGCTGCGACGTGCCGGGTGCAGCAAGGCCAAGCCCCATCTCGACCCCCATTCCCGGGATGCCGTAAGCGGTTGAGGAGGGAGACGGCCCCGGGACGAGGTGGTGCTGACGCTGGTGGTGGTGATGGGGAAGGAAGGGCCCGAGTGCAGCAGGGCCGATGTAGCTCGAGAGCTCCTTCTTGGCGTTGTAGAGATCATGCTGGAGCTGCTTCAGCTTGTGCTGGAGGAACGAGATGTAACCTACGCAGCCGTAGACCGGGTCGCGAAGCCGTGCCTCGGCTTCGTAGGCCAGCGAATTGGCCGCGTCCTCCCGCTGCGAGGGGTTCAGGTCGCTGAGAATCTTGGACACGTTGCTGGCCCCAAACACCCGATGCACATACGCGAACTTGGTCGGCTGGTCCGGCGGAAAGTATGGTGCAAATACGCATCCCGGCGTGCACTTCCGCCGCAGGAACTTGCACGCCGCGCACGGAGAGTTCGATGACATCCACCTCCCTCGTCTCGCTTATAAAAGGAAAGCATGAAAACAACAAACGAACTCACAGATTATTCGGATGGTTGGGCTCGGTCTCAGCCTTTCCGGCGAAGAGGATCACGTCGCTGGTGATAATAATTGCACGGAAGAAGAAGAAGAAGAAGAAGGCAGTCTAACACTAGGGTTAGGCTTAGGGTTTCTCCCTCGAGGATCAGAAAAATATCTTTGGGGTGATACTGAGATCTGAGACCATACCTTCCGGACATCAAAGAAAAAGATTTGAGATCAAAACCTGCTGTTGTAATTAGATGTAATTAATCAGATCTTTGTCTTCTTTTCTTCCAGCGGCGAGTAAGTGGAAGAACGTGGAGATCCGAAAAGCTCGCGTCTTATTCTTTACCGATCAGATCAACAATGAGAAAGGAACAAGAAGAAGAAAACAAAGACCAATATCTTTCTGCACAACTCGGTTTCGAGCAGATCTCTTCGATTTCTCTCAAATTTTGTTCTACACAACGGGGAAAGAGAGATTTCAGTAGATCCAATATACCATATTTCTCTCATCCCTTACATAACATCTGCGATCGGGAGCTCAGATGGAAGGAAACCCGGAAAACAAAACGAAAGTTTAAAAAAAAAAAAAAAAAAAGAAAGAAGAAGAGAGAAAGGGAGTGAGGGGCAACAAATAAAAGGAGAAAAAAAAAGAAAAGAAAAGATACTCGCTTTCCCCCCCCACAAGGATCGGATGGATTTGCGCCTCTTTGGGAGGAGAGGGAGTTGCAGATCCCAACAGAAGTCTCGAAGAAGATGATGATAAGATCCAGGCGGGATAAAGAAGAGTAATAATTAGCAAGAACAGGGGCTTTGCTTTTGCTTAGTTTTCTCTCTTCTCCATCGCCTCCATGCCTATCTTATTCTAACATCAATTATGGTAGTAGTAACTCGATTCTACATCCCCCGGCGGATTCATGCACAGTGGCAGGAAGGCGAATTAATTGTAGGGGGGGGTGTAAACCTACGTGAGTTGCTGCGGGTACGTGTACAGAAGAGTACTGCTTGTTGGTGGGTAGGTCGGCATGAGCTTGTCTTCCCCGTTGGACTCGTTCCATATCCTGCTTGCTTAGGCCGACTTGCCATGTTGTTGTTGTGCGTCGAAGGGCATGTATGAATGACCACAGGACGTGTGCTTTGGGCCTAAACAATGAGTATACCTCCTCTTAATCCATACCACCGTCATCATAACCTCTCACAACATCGATTGCAGGCGGCTATCTATCATTAGACCCTCTACTAATCCACTACTTTGGCCCATTAAAACTTGTTCTAAACTAATTAAATGAGTAAATGCAAAGATATATATACCTCTAAATAGGTGCCACGTAATTGCTTCATGGTGTGCTCTCAAACTCTTATAAATTTTGCCGGGGGAACAAACAAGCTAATTAATAAAAAAGTGATCTCTCTGTACATAGCCGAAATAGAAAAGCTACCTTTTCAACTAGAAATGCAATAGGCAATAAAGATATGAACAAAGTGAGAGAGAGAGAGAGATAATTATCCATCCATAAATCTTTGAATACCATAATAAGAAATTTAATATGATATGAGAAATAGGAATACGCTTGAATTATGGAAAAGGAAGGAATTTTTCTAGATTGATGCCACGATATAATGTTGTTGTCATTATGCAAAATTAAACAAAAGTATTGTCACTCTCCTATGTGTTACTAGAACACCTTTATATATATATATATATATATATATATATATATATATATATATATATATATATATATATATGACAACCCCCCAGAGAGAAAGTTAGACTAAAATAGAAATATTTAATAGATATTTTGATGGAAGGTCTCTTAATTATTTATTCTATCCTCTGCTCTCGCTTATAAATAAACAAGATCTTATAGAGACACAATAAGAGAAGTACACAAAAGAACGATTCGAGATTATATAATGAGATATTATAATTCATCTCTTATATTATTATTTCTAAGTCCATCAATCATAGTGGTCCTGTAAAGATATGAAAGAGAGAAGAAGTTGAGTCTATATATTTTTACATATTGACATTATTACACTCGTATATCAAAAGGTTTTTTTTTAATATCAGTATTAAAAAGGTATGTGTCGTAATAATATTTTTAGATCAGTTGTATGATTCATATTTTAACATTAAATTTTTTTTCATATTATAAATAAAATATTATAGATTTTATGGTAACAATTGATATCAAAGTCATGATTTTCATATCAGATATTTTGAATCTATTGGTTAGCATCTTTCCCAATATGTTAATCAAATTTTATTTATGATACATGATTCGTCGGTATTATTGATTTATTTTTTTATTCAATCATTATATCATTTGATTGTGAATAATTATAATTTTTATGTTTGATCAATCAATTTATTATTTGTTATCTAAGTTATCGAGGAGAAAGATATCTTTCCTGTTCCATTGTCGGCAGGCTGTACAACGTCGCTGGGTACGACTGCTGCAGCAGCAGTTGCGCACAGCGGCTGCGCGCGAACAGCAGGCCGGTTGCGGCAGCACCGCTGCAGAGCGGCGTCCACGCGCGGGCAGCAGCCGCGCATAAGCGGCGGCCGTGCGCCCGCCTACAGACGGTGGCCGCACAGGCGGCGCCGCGCCCGCCTGCGGCAGAGGACGGTGGCCCGCACAGGCAGCGGCCGCCGGCGCGCAGAGGCGGTGGCCGCGTGCGCAGACGCGGCGGCGTAGGGAGATTAGGCTTTCTGAAGGGAAAGGACATTTTTACCCTTCAGCAATACAGAAATTCCGAAGTTTGTCTTTTTTTATTTACTTTCCTTTAATATCCTTTATGGATATTTCCTGCATATCATTTTGACAGTTCTGTCCTTTATCAAGATCTAAATTTCGTTTATATCCTGTCGATAAAATTACAGTTTTACTCTTACACAAATTATGAAATTCTAATCAATATGCTTTATTACAAAATAGATGATCAAATTTAGAAAAGATTAAATTTTGATCAATTTTGGTTTTGATTAATTTTTATTGACCAATTTAATTGGATTGATGCTTAGCCTAATTATCACCTTATCCAATTAAATAAGATTGACAAGTATAATAGTTTATTGATATTTTTTTTCATATGGTTTAAATGTGGTAAATAAAATCTAATTATTGTTCTTGAATATTTATTTAGTTTATTTACATGTATATGTTTGAAATTATGGGTGATGTTTTTTTTCACATAAAAGTCTTTCATGATTTATGTATTATTATGATTAAGTTATTATATAAGTTTTATTTATGCTGAACAATGTTTAATAATTATTTTATTATTATCTTATTATTGAACTGTCTTAGTATAAATTAGATAAAGAAACTTGATGAATATTATTTATAATTAATCTTCTTTATCTGATCGGTAGCTGTAAAAGTAGTTTGGGATGGTAGACTTATAGAATGTGAATTATAATAAAGGTCTTGTCATTTATAGGATATTTTGGATTGTATTTTATGTTCTTGTATTGATCCTATAGTCACCAAAGTGATTTGGACTAATAATTTAGAAAATACATTATAGAATTTATCGTAAAGAACATAAATAAAATAATATTCACAATGACACGCATAATTAGAAGATTTAAATAATCTTAAAAGAAAATTAATTTTAAATAATTATGTGACAGGGTAGGATGATACTATTTTGGATATCCTTTCAGTTTATGATTGTATATCTAAATTTAGCAACACTATTCCACAAGGATGGTATTAGTCATTCATAAATAATTTTGTATGGATAATGGATATGTCAACATTTCATCCAAAATTGAAATAGAGATGATATCAATAGTTCAATATTTATTGAAAAACTTAAAATATTATATTATTATAGTGGTACTCCCTTTGTTGTATTCTTGTAATGTCCATATATTATCCAGAATAAATGGCTTGAGTATATATAATTTGTATTGAGTGAGTTAGACCTTGAAAAAGAAAAAAAATTAATTATTAAAAGTTTTATGAAATAAATAATTAATATAATTGATTAAAAAAAGTCTAAAAGACTTAATGTTATGATAATTGCTAATAATATTTAGACTTCAGTATAGTTTGCAACTAGCGTATAAGAATATTTATAGATTAATTTAAATTTATTGATAAGTCATTAGTTGAAACCTTAATAGAAGAACTTACTAAAATTTATAGTATTTAAGGAATTTAAGATTATGTCCTCAATATAGTTGATAAAGCTATAAGCTCAAAAATATTAAGCATTAAGCATGATTATAATTGAGTCATTTCTCATAATTTATTATCTTTCTTCTTAGTTTGACTCATTTAAAATTTAATTAAGGATAAATAGAACTTAAATGAGTTTACTAGTGTGAATAAATAACATTAAAATTAAATAGAAAAGACTCAAAATATTTTGGATACTATTTAAAGAGTGAGTAACAATAAAAGAAAGTTGAAGCTCAAGTCACTTGAGTTTATAAATACTATATAAACTCATAAAATAAAATTCTTCACAATGAAGTGCTCATTCGTAGCAAGAAATGTTACGTAAAGAACTATAGAATTTGGTTTGAAATTAAAAGATATAAGTTTGACTTTTGTATGGTTCAAATCAAATATTGTAGAAATTATTGTCTAATACTTCATAGAATAATTTTGATACTTCAATATATGTTACCAATAATAAAAATTTAATTTAATATAAAATACTAAAAGAGAATAAAATATTCATCATTAGGAATCATCTTAAAGCGAAAGTGATAATAGTTTGTATTTATCGCCTCTATCTAAAGATGATTCATTTGATGGATCTGGAAGATAAATGTTATGTTGTTACAATTATGAGAATTTTAGTTTGTTACATAGAATTGTTAAAATATTATTTCTTATTTGGTAATTGTAAACTTAGTATTATTTAATAAAAGTTAATATTTGAATTATGTATGATAGTTTATATAGAATTAATATGAATCTTGAGTTTACAATAATCTCATATTTAAATGCAATATAGTAAACTCCTTGAGATTATGTTTATATTTGTGGGTCAATTTATGTTCTAGTTCTATTTTATTAAAGATATATTTTATAATGTATTCAGATATGATTATATATATCTAATTTATGTGATACTCTTGATTTTATAAATTACATCGATAACATGAAGTCCACCTTACATTTAATATCTATATCAATAAGAGGATAATTTATTTATTATATTATTAATAATAAAGGTTAATTTTGTGGTATGATTTGAGGTTACTAATCAAATTTATGATTATACAATTTTATCTTAGAACTTGGTGTAGTCATACTAAATTGATGGGTCACTGAGGATATTCTATGACATATCATAGTAATTTTCTTCTCTAAGAATGGTAAGTACTACTGCATCTCTATGTATTACAGTATAAAGTATTTGATGGTTTTAGAAAATGAGTCTAGTAATATCTAATGTCGATTACTAAACTGAGTTCAATTGTATTGATTATTGATTCATTCACTTAGGACTTATAGCCTAAAGTGTTTGAAAGAATATGTTCTTGTGATTGGGTTTGTGTGCAACCCATAAAATATATGGTGATGCATGTTTGAGTGGATATTATAATTGATATTTTGATTATGTAATTAAAGTTATTTGTTTCTGTTATCCTGTTCATAGTTATGTATGTATATATTATAGTTGAATATGATGACATTATTATCTTGACAAGACAAATTACTAGTGTCATTTTGGACTGTATTGGGAAATACTAACAATGTTATGATACATAGAAGGAAGTATGACATTGATGACATGCAACAGTTATGACTAGTATTGCTAGTTGAACTTAATGTAGTATTATTATATTTCTTAAACTTATTGGTCTATTTTAAAATTCGTCCATGTGTAAATAGTTTTTAAAATTTCAGAATCCAATTGTGTAAACTTGTTTTCAAATAAATTTTATTTATATATGATTTTGAATATTTTTTTGTATCTTACCAAATTAATGGGTTAACTGGGAGAATGTTAGATTATATGATCTTATTTAATTAAGATATATTATGGACATGATTAGATTCTGATTATGGCTATTAGTCAATAGAGAGGAAGTCCAATTAAATTATGATTATTTAGGAGACATCTTTGATGGGAGGAACTCTTCTAATTAATTATCTTAGACCCTTTTTTCTCGCTTATAAATAGACAAGACCTCATAGGGACACAATGAGGGAAGGAACATAAAGGAATAATTATGAGAATGACAGTTACGTTGAGAATTCACATATCTTCTTTCAATCGCCCTTTGTCACGTTAACCATTTGATAAGAAATTATATTTTCTCTCTCATATTATTGTTCCTATATTCATCAATCATAGTGGTTTTGTGCAAGTATAGAAAGAGAGGAGAATGTAAGTCTAGATCTCTTTACAGATTGACATTGTTGTAGATCTTGGATTCAATGATGATGCGCTCACAGATTAGAGAAGGTATTTCTGAATAACATCATTATTTAATTTCAGATTCTGGTATTAAAATTTTTTCACATAACAGATAGCATATTATGGATTTTATACTAACAGGTAGAAGATAACTCCACAACACTTGTCATAATCGGTTATATATAAGGGAATTTAATTGGGAGTTCAATACATAATGTTGTCACTTTTAATTACTATTTCTAGATGTAATCACTGATAATTTTCTTCTTTAATATAAATTAATCATCATAAATTATATATTTTTTATTTCTAAATAATTAATTTTCTTATTTATATAGTATAATTAAAAAATAATTACAATTAATTTCTTATAGATAAGTTAAAAATTTTGTCAACCAATTAAATTATTAATTAATTTATTTTCTAATGAATAATATGATTTTTAGAAAATAAATAGTTTAAATTTAATCTATGTATGTGAACCATAAGAAATAAATATTATATTTCTATTTTTATTTATAAAAATTAATTTAAAAAAAATTAAATTATTACTTATCTTTTAACTCTTCTTCTCTTACATAAAGAGGCTAGGCTCTTCCTTCATCGTTATTTACCGATCTTAAAAGTAAGTGGATTAATGAAATGATTTCAAAAGTGCCTCCAAGAAGATTTAACATCATTAATTCTTTTCTAACCAGTTTTGACTTATATTTTAAAATATTGATATTATGATTATTTTTATTTTTATAATATACAATAATATTTTTAATTATAAAAATTTATGAATAATAATAATGATAAATATTAAAATGATTATTTGAGTTGGTCTCTTATGCTTAAATGAATTTCAAGATTGATTTAATTATTAAAATTTTTATTTTTAGATTAATATAATTATTTTAATTTAACTAATTAGATATATATGTCATAAGAATTATATGTAAATTTTTATAATCTAATTAGTTTTAAATTAAAGATCATAAATTTAAATTATTTAATTTATGAATTTGAATTACTTTTAAAAATTTAAAATATATTTAAAATCTAATTTAATGAAACGAGTCTAACTACGATTTGACCTGAGTTAAGTTGATCTATCAGACCAAGGCAATCCAATCGTTGTGGTCATGTATGACCTAACCTATGTGACAATGTACAACTCAACCCATACGGTGAAATATGATATAGCTCATATGATCATGTATTATCCAGTTCATGTTGTCAGACAAGAGTCATCTCATTTAACAAGATACAATCTATTCCATATAGTCAGGTATGATTGATCCCAAGTGTTATGTATGACCGAACTCATGTGATCAAGTATGATCCAACCTATGTGGCCATGTACAACTTAGCCAATGTGGTCATACATAACCCAACCCATATGATTAAATATGACTTAACTTATATGGTCAGATACGATTCAACTTGTATTACCGAGTATAATACAATCCAGTGATAAGGTATAGATTATGGTTAAATATGACTCTGTAATTAGGTACGACTAACAAATAATTTCATCGATTCCTATAATTTAAACAAAAGCTTTAAAAAAATCACAATGATCTTTAAACATCTGCACAACTTTGATCAGACTAACAATATGGAAAGAGCTCCAAAACTATGGATATATATAACAAGTCAATCCATTGAGAAACTTTTAAGTTGCTATTTGACCATTGACTTCTGGCCGCATAGAGTGAAGTTGACTCATCAATATTATATGGCGTATTAACCAAAGACTTGTATCTCTTTTGATGTATTTGGCATCAAAGTTTTGTATACTATTTCATCAATTATTGAAGGGCTTATGTAGATAAATTTATGTTTTTATAAACGGATATCTTCCCCGTACTATCTTCTATTTGTTAATCTGACCTTCGAAGATCTTTTGTAGATCTCTAAGATCTAATAAATTTATTTTTGAAAAAAAAGAGAGGAGTAAACTATGTGCTATATGCTCATAAGTCACTTGTTATTAGGGTGGAAATTATTATTAAGATTATCCACAATAGTCTTATCCTTAGGGATGACTTTGATAGCTATATTACAAACACAACATGATTTAAAAAATAATAATTTTATCTAATTAATGAAACATCCAACTATACTAATGGACAAAACAATTCTAAAGCAATGCTTTAATAGTGATAGGAACTATTCTTTGCAAGTGCTCTTGCAAAACCTCATTGGCCAAACATTGTCTTCATCCATATTAAAATGCTTGAGTACATTGGGAGTTCAGAACCCACAACATTCTCAAACCCTATTGCCATCTTTAGGAACAGTACTTAACACATTAGCTAAACAAGCACAATCCATGAAATTATATTTTATAAGCCAATATATATTTTTATCTTTATTACCTACGTCTGGAGATGTTGGCTTTCTTGTTCGTTAGTGATGCTAATACCCTCCGAATTTAATTTAAAAGATTGAAAATATCAATAAATTCAAATCAAAGGTCTTGAGTGTCATGAAAATTAATATGAATAAAAAGGACATGCACAACTCAATTGCATTTCTTTAAAGGAAACAAAAATAATAAATAAAATATAAAAGAATTTGCTTTTTCATTAATATGCTTATTTAATATGTTAATGGAGCTAAATCTAGTAATTAATATGCTTTTTCATATATATATATATATATATATATATATATATGTATATATATATATATGTATATATATATATATATGTATATATATATATTGTAATGTTAAATTTTCGCTAGAGAAGTGAACTATACACCATAACCAAGTGGGTCATAATTCAAACTTAATAAAGGCCAATTTTTATTTACTACATATTATTATTTATATCCATTAATAGATGAGATTAAATGGTGGATAATATAGATTTTAAGGGACGAACGGTATATCAACTAACTTCTGTCAGAAGTCAATGATAGTGGAATGGTTTACCTACTCGCTTTATGACGTACCCACCTCAGCACTGGTGAGACCCACCTTTGAATACATCTCCGTTCCCTACATACAAGGCACGACGGAGACGGGTAGGGTATGTTAAGCGTCGAACTAGAAAATATACCCACGACCAACCATCCGCACGCACTGTCGTCCGTTGGATCATGATCCAACGACGCACGTAGACCAACCAGAACCGTAATCCACGTTGGTAATTTATTAAAACGTCAAGGGCATTGTGTATCGGAATTCAACATTAGGCGGCATTATTAGACACTACATGGTTGATCTCTTAACCACGGTTACCAATGTACGGTGGATAGCTTCTCATCACAAACTAACCTCTCCTCTTCACTAACCGCGGTAAGCTAACCCCGGATTTACCATAGAACCAACCCTAACATCGCTCTCCACCGTCGCTCACCTCAATAAAAAGGTTCGAGGAGGCATCGAAGGCGTCTTAGTACACGCCCACCGATATCTTTCTTCTTCTATTCATCACCACCGTTCTCCGTTCATCTTTATCTGGGAAGATGAGAGAGTGCATGCATCTCGATCCACATTGGGCAGGCCGGGATCCAGGTCGGCAACGCCTGCTGGGAGCTTTACTGCCTCGAGCATGGCATTCAGGTACTGTCTACTACTTAGATCTGGCGGTTTTCCCTTTCTTGTTTTTATACATTTTTGGTGTATTTGCTATCATACTATCGGACCAGTGTCATTTAGCGTTTGGATCTTTGCATTTGGGCAATTTATATTCAGATCTTGAGTTCTTGGCGTCGTGTATAATCGTAGCGTTTTTTTTTGGTAAGTTGTATAATCGTAGCGTTCGTGTGCTGATTGACTTATTTATTGTTTCATTTTGGCATTTTTGTCGCTGATCTGGTTTACTTGGGTTAGATCCATGTCAGGGACTTGATGATTATTCGTTATGGTGCAGAGCCTTTCTGCGCTTCTCCATCTATTTGTCACTCTGCTTGGATCTATTCGGTTCATTGTTGTGGTCCGATGACCCCTGACGTTGATGGCCAAACATTAGTGTTCAACGCTATAAAATGAGCTGAGGTTGATCTTCCACAAATGTGGATAAGATGTATATCTATTGACGATATGTTTCTGTATATTGTCATGTCCAATTGTTTGCTTAAGTTATTGGATATAGATCCAATGTTTCTGGAAGGATTTTCACCAAGTTGGATGGCTTTGATGATGATATTGAACTTTATCTATGCCGATTGTGTTTATATATATATATATATATATATATATATATATATATATATATATATATATATATATATATATATATATATGGTTGATTTTTTTGCCGTCACCACAACACTCCAGACTGAACTGTTTCCAATTATACCAGACCTTGTCCTCTCCACATATTTGATTCCCTAAGTTTTGGTATTTGTAGATGTTTGAAAATTCTGCTTTTCGTGGCATACTTAACATTTCTTTTCTGTTCAACTCTGTTCTCTTTTTTCTGTAAACCTCAAGTTGGACAATAGCACGATAGATCTTTAGTTTTTATTCATATTGTTGAACAAAAGCAACTTATTTGTGATAGTATGATCAGACAATCAATGTTTGTACATTTTGGTACTCAGAATATTGTACTGTTTCCAAGTATACCAGAGCTTGTCCTCTCCACTTATTTGATTCCCAAAGTTTTGGTATTTGTAGATCTTTGCAAATTCTACTCTTTTTAGGCATACCTAACATTTCTTTTCTGTTCGACTCTGTTCTCTTTTTGCTGTAAACCTCAAGTTGGACAATAGCCCGATAGATCTTTAGTTTTATTCATATTGTTGAACAAAAGCAACTTATTTGTGATAGTATGATCAGTCAATCAAAGTTTGTACATTTTAGTACTCAGAATATTGCACTAAATTGTTTTGAACTGTTTCCAAGTATTCCAGAGCTTGTCCTCTCCACATATTTGATTCCCTACGTTTTGGTATTTGTAGATCTTTGAAAATTCTGATTTTGGAGGCATACCTAACATTTCTTTTCTGTTCGACTCTGTTCTCTTTTTGCTGTAAACCTCAAGTTGGACAATAGCCTGATAGATCTTTAGTTTTATTCATATTGTTGAACAAAAGCAACTTATATGTGGTAGTATGATCAGTCAATCAAAGTTTGTACAATTTGGTAATCAGAATATTGTACTGTTTCCAAGTATACCAGAGGAGCTTGTCCTCTCCACATATTTGATTCCCTAAGTTTTGGTATTTGTAGATCTTTGAAAATTCTGCTTTTCGAGGCATACCTAACATTTCTTTTCTGTTCGACTCTGTTCTCTTTTTTGCTGTAAACCTCAAGTTGGACAATCGATTGATAGATCTTTAGTTTTTTATTCATATTGTTGAACAAAAGCAACTTATTTGTGATAGTATGATCAGTCAATCAAAGTTTGTACATTTTGGTACTCAGAATATTGTAGAAATTTTTTCAAAGGTATATATTGTGTTGCTTAGAATCATTAAAACTGTACTCTCTTTTGCAGCCTGATGGCCAAATGCCCAGTGACAAAACAGTTGGTGGTGGTGATGATGCATTCAACACCTTCTTTAGTGAGAGTGGTGCTGGGAAGCATGTTCCTCGAGCTGTCTTTGTTGATCTGGAACCTACTGTCATCGATGAAGTAAGAACTGGAACTTACCGCCAGCTCTTCCACCCCGAGCAGCTCATCAGTTCGCAAAGAAGATGCTGCAAACAACTTTGCCCGAGGCCACTATACCAGTGATCATCAGATCCTTAACCATCTTTGTTATGTGGCATTGTGTGGTACAAATCCCCTATCCTCACACTCCTGTTTTTGCAGTCGGCAAAGAAATTGTTGATCTCTGCCTTGATCGGATTAGAAAACTGGCGGACAACTGCACTGGCCTCCAAGGTTTCCTTGTATTCAATGCTGTTGGTGGAGGCACTGGCTCTGGCCTTGGTTCTCTTCTCCTTGAACATTTGTCGGTGGACTATGGAAAGAAATCATAGCTGGGGTTCACTGTCTACCCATCACCACAGGTCTCCACCTCTGTGGTTGAGCCCTACAACAGTGTTCTATCTACACATTCTCTTCTGGAGCTGTTCTTCTTGACAATGAGGCAATCGATGACATCTGCAGGAGATCTCTTGACATCGAGCGCCCCACTTACACCAATCTCAACCGCCTGGTTTCTCAGGTCTTCTATTACTATTTCCATAAAATAATGATTCTATAAAAAGTTCGGTGGGGTAATGAGATTTGTCGATGCGCAGGTGATTTCTTCTTTGACAGCGTCGTGGAGGTTTGATGGTGCCCTGAATGTTGATGTCACCGAGTTCCAGACTAATCTGGTCCCATATCCAAGGATCCATTTCATGCTGTCATCCTATGCCCCCGTCATCTCCGCAGAGAAGGCTTACCATGAGCAGCTCTCTGTTGCTGAAATCACCAACAGCGCTTTTGAGCCTTCTTCCAAGATGGCCAAGTGCGACCCACGGCATGGAAAATACATGGCTTGCTGCCTCATGTACCGTGGAGATGTTGTGCCGAAGGATGTTAATGCTGCCGTTGCTACCATCAAGACCAAGAGGACCATCCAGTTCGTTGACTGGTGTCCAACCGGCTTCAAATGCGGCATCAACTATCAGCCAGCCACCTACTGTTGTGCCTGGGGGTGATCTTGCCAAGGTGCAGAGAGCTGTGTGCATGATATCAAACTCGACCAGTGTCGCTGAGGTCTTCTCACGAATCGACCACAAGTTTGACCTCATGTATGCTAAGAGGGCCTTCGTTCACTGGTATGTTGGTGAGGGAATGGAGGAAGGAGAGTTCTCGGAGGCTCGCGAGGATCTTGCTGCGCTCGAGAAGGATTACGAGGAAAGTTGGTGCAGAGTCCTCAGCGGAGGGTGAGGAAGATGATGAAGGGGATGAATCCTAGAAAGCTAAATATGGTTGCCACTTTTCTTCGTTTGTCAAGCACATCCGCTCCGTTGCTTCATCAGGCTCTTCCTAGTGTTATTGTGTTCTTTGATGTGTTCTGGAGGAGGAGGCATCCATCCATCCATCCATCCATCCATCCCCTTGGCTTCATGCTTCCTGTATGTGTTGTGCTGTCATGACTATGTATGGGCGTGTGCACTTTCGTTTTGATGTCATCATCCCTTTGCAAGTCAAATTATATATATAATCATGTTTTCTACGGATTGAAAATTAATCATGCAAATTATATATAATTGCAGGTATATCATGAATAATAAACATTAGCATTTTGTGATACCTGAAGTAAACCAAAGTTATGTAAGATGGATGAAACAGAGTATGATGATGGATGGTTGGAACAGGAAAGGGGGACATCCTTCTAGATCAGCTTCCTCTTCCCCCATATCTCTCTCTCTCCAATATTATTCAACAGAATTAAGTAACCTTATGCAGCTTACTATTATTCAGTCAAACTACTCTTATTTACATTACATACCGTCATATCGAACCCACAGTATAAAAATCCATAGAATCACAACAAAAATTTTTTTTTTGGTGAATATAGCACAACTATTAAATTGTTACCTACATTCCATTGCCAATAACATCAATCATTGCATTTTTAAGACTAACAATCTCTTAAGCATTTACACCCAGAAACTTATTATAGGTTAAGACATCACGGATGAAGGTGGTATGTGGCATCACCCATGGATTGCCATTGCGTATATAGCGCAGCAGCAGCATTCTGAGGATGGAAACCGTCCATCAAAGCAAATTGCATGTCGGCTGATGGTTTCCAATGCCTCTTCCTTTGGTTTATAAACCAGTTGTTGATTTGCTTCTGATCAAGACCTGTAGATTCTGCCAATGCCACCTTCTCCGTTTCCTGTTCGTTGTCACATAGATTTTTTGCTAGTTAGATAGAAGCTTTCTCAAAGCAAAATCTTGTCAACCTACAAAATAAAATATGGTTCACTAAATGCTAGCTTGTAACATGATCTACGTTTCCTATTTGTTCTTTCTTCTCATTAAATGATAGTTCTTGTGCGCTTTGCTGCATGCAGTTTACCATCAAGGAAAAGACAAATCAAAGCTTTTGTTTGCAGTGATAACAAAGGGAGGGATAAGTCTTCACATACAGATGGATATGGCCATGTATAGTGAAGCTCCCACCAGTGGAGCAGCTTCTGCCGGGCATCCTTTGGCAGCTTCTCTTTCTTCTTCTTCTTGGATAGCTGTTGCCTGAGGCTGCTCAGGTAGCCACCGTACTTCTTCAAAAGGTGGTGCTTCAGCTCTTTGTCCTCTGCATGCGGATCTATCTCTGGAAGCTCGGCCTCTCCCCCACTGGCGTCCTGATCCTCCTCCGTCGAGGAATCAACACCACCACATTTCTCACCTTCATGATCCCATCCAACAGATAAAACCAGATTGACTATATCATCGACGTCATTGAGATAGATGTATTTGCTCCGTTGTCATATAATATGGGAAGAACTACATTTACTAATCTAAGTAGTTGACAATGCAAAGAAAAGTTAGTGTGAGGATACGGAATTATAGCAATAAAGAGACAAGGTCCTAATTTTTATATATCAATGATATTAGAGTTGGTAGGCATCGTACGATTCCTAATTAAGGTTCTAACCACTCAGGATGAAACCTAATTTTATTTCAACTTTTTCATAGATTAGGATTTAGATTCAAGTAGGAAGAGTCCTTAGAGGATTAGATATTATTTACACAAGTACAAATTGAGTGTCAACATTTTGATAAGAAGAGACAAGACACTTTTAAATATCAATGATATTAGAGTTAGTAGGTTCCATACGAGTCCTATATTAGGTTTTAACTACTTTGGATAAAACCTAATCTTATTACAACTTTTTCATGTATTAGGATTTAGATTATAGATTCAAGTTGGAAAAGTCCTTCGAGAATTATTAAAACCTAATCTTATTACATCTTGAGTCTCAAGGTTTTGAGAAGAAGAGATAAGACACTTTGGGTGCTTTTTGAGGATTTCTCTCTAGTGAATTTAGACGATTGAGAGATTTTGGATTTATATCATAGGGTGCACTAGGGATTATTTTGCAAATTTTGATTTTTTTTTCATGGATATAGGTAGTAGGGATGTGCCAAACAACACTACATCTTGCGCTGACTTCCTAAAATGTATTTTTATTCGTGATATCCGGAGTTTCTTTTGGTTTTAAGTTTTATTCCCTCCCTCGTTCAAGAAAGACAAATACTAGTTGGGAGTCATTCCCAGTTTAGAACACCAGCAAATACTAATTGCAGTCTAAAAGAATATTTTCTGCTGAAAAAAAGAGAGTTAAAAGAATACAAGTATTAGGTAGGAATATGATTTATGCAAATATAAACACCACATAAGTAGGCAGTCTTAATGATGTTGAGTCACTACAATTATATACTTGACAATGATTTTACGAGATAATTTGGTATCTGCTACCAAGAAAATTCACCCATAAAGGAAAAAATAAAGACACGGAAACATTGCTTCAATAGCAATTCACACTCTGATGGACTTGAAAAACTATCTATTTTTATTATTGGCATATAGAACATGACGATTTCTTTTGTTGACTTTTTAGAGATCAATTACTTTAAAGTAAATGAATTTTTTAGAATAATATTCTTAAAATTTTATAAGATGCCAGCTAGTCTAATCATGAAAAGACCATGAATACTGACAATAAGATTCTGGGATCAAATTTTTTGATCTCCAATACTTATTTTTTTTATAAAAAAAGAAAGATCTTGAAACTAATTTTTGATGGAGATTCCATACTAGTTCATTTGTACCCATGGACATCAACGATAGAATACAAATAAAAAAATAATCGATGTAAGATTTGGTGGGGGAGAGAGTGGAGAAAGATCAAAACCAAAAGAGAAACACAAATCAACAACAAAAAGCATACTAGAAAGTCGATATAAAATTTAATGTGATTCAATAAATCCCTACCCATATCCACCAAGAAAATTAAATTCTTCACCAAGTAAGATTAATTACGAGACTCTTGAGTTATCCCCACCCAAACATAAATTTTCTTGCATACCTTTTCAAATAAATCCATAAAAATTTACATATTTTCTCTCACCTCTCTAAAAATCCTAAAGGGCACAATCTCTAGACACCTTAGAAAGAAATCCAGAGCACCAAAAGTATTCATCACATCTTACTACTCTCTCCTCTCCCACAAAAACCCATAAATACATGAGATATTTATATAAGAACCAAGCCCTAATTAACAAGGCTTTCTTCCAACAAGAATTTTATTTTGTACTAAGATTCTTTATCCGATTGAAACACTGACTTCAAGAATCAAATTAAATGATTAGATACTCCTTATTTATGCACAGTATGAAATTATTTTTAAGGTTTGAGTGTGCAGCTCTTACCTGCTACAATTTTCCTCTCTAGAACTACAAATTACTATTCTGAAACAAGAACTTAAGCATATATGTTGTGAATGATGATAACAATTTAGTAAATAACAATTCAAGTGCACTTCTAATATTCGATACAACTAAACTTTTTTATTCTTACACAAGCAATATTTATAGTGAATTGAAACTTGACTATCTTATGAAAAGAAAATATGTATCATAGAGCAGTTGTTGGCTTTTCTATGGAGAAGGAGAAGAGAATGTTAGAGGAAACTATGAGCACTTTCAATCTGCAGTGTCTTGGATCAATCCAAGAGCAGTAATTAATATTGAATAAAAGATAAAGTACAACTATTTTAAAACACTAAAAAATCTATAATATCCCAATAAATCCCGTTATCATCTATTTATCTAAATCTAAATTTTATCTAATCTTAATTATTTGAATTATTCTAACACACATCCCTTAATTCAACTAGTTATAATTTGAAATTATCTTCGGATTAAAAATTTTCTTTAGTCAAAGCTTTGTGAAGATATTGGCAGATTGATCCACAGTGTTGCATGCTTCTCCTTATCCATATATTCTTGAGAATCTCTTACCTATCTTTTTTTGTCTTTTCTCTTATGCCTACTGCTTGATTTTTTTTCTTTTTGGTAGACATCTCTAAAGATCTGATGGGGGATCTATATTTGTAGGATTGATTGAATCTCTTTGGATATTGAGGCTTCGTCTTTCTTTTTTTCTCTTAGTTTTCTTTATATTCTCATAAATATCTACCCTCACTATATGTGCACCTTCGTTGTTATCCTTAGAGTTTAGGGCCTTATCTTTTTTATGTCATGTATCTCATCAACTATAGTTTCTCAATTATCATGACCGACACCATCTGAGATAGTTGGCATAGATCCAAAAAAAATTAGATGATCATAACTTTTATGCCATAATGTCGATTTATCAGTAGAAGTAGCAATAGAAAAATTTGAAAGTAATAAGGAAAACACATTCTTATTTGTTATCCTTGTAGTTGCTATCAAAATTTTTAATTTTTTTTGTCATAAATCTAGCATTTTTCATCATAAAAAATAGTATAATATCCTTTTCTCATTAGTTATCCTATATTCATGAGAATTTATTTTAAACTAGGAATGAACATTACATCATCAATAACTTCTTTATCAGATTTGGTTTATCAGATTTGGTATTCACAACAATTATTCTTTTTTACTTTCACTTGAACTTTGTTACCATTCCCATTTGCACAGTAGATCTGACTGAATCATTAAGCCTTTGGATCAAACTTTTATCCCATGTCATATGATTACTGTATCAATTATCCAAAAACCAAATAGATCTAGAATATTCTTCATCATATGCTATAAAGAAAAATACTTTTTTCATCCCATTTTTTCATTATTATTTTTCTTATGATAATTTATTTGATTTTTGTTCCAACATTATTTTTCAAGATGACCATATTTCGATGTTTATTTTTGTACTAGTAATCTTTTTCAATATGTCCAATTTTTTTACAACAAAAACATTGACGAGTTTCTTTGTTATCTTCATTTGTGTTCCTCTGACTTTCAGTTGACCCATCACAACCTCTGTCATTTTGATCTCTCTCTTGAGATTTGATTTTTGAATTTTCCTTTTGATCCTTCTTCTTATCTATCTTTATTTGAAGAACATGTTTCAAAGTTTAATCCGAAGATTTATCTACTTTTTGTTCATGAACTAAAAGAGAGCTCATTACTTCATCAATAGATAATGTACTTGTATCTTTAGCTTGTTCTATAGCAGTAGAAATCATATTATATTTTGAAGATATACTTCGTAAAACTTTTTCTACTACAGTTTGATTTTTTAGATTTTAACCATAAGTGATTCACAACAGAAGAAACTTTTGAGAATAAATCAACGATAGATTTAGAATCTTTCATATAAGAGTTTAGAATTCACATCGAAGAATTTGAAGTTTTGAAATTTTTATCATTTTTGTGCCTCCAAACATAGTTTTTAGTATCTTCTAAGCTTATGTTGATGTTGATGCCATAATGATTCTAGGAAATAGAGACTCGTCTATTGATTGTTGTAGCATGTAAAGGGCTTTTGCGTCTTTCTGTATATTCTCATTCATCTGATATTTTTGATCTTTAGTAATATTAGGATTCTGTATATCATACTGAACAGAACCATTCTTTACCAAATTTCATAATCCATATGAAATAAACAGAGTTTTTATCTTAACAGCCCAAAATTGATAATTATCACATTTGAAGAAAGAAAGAAGTTGATAAGGAACACTTACTCCAATGCATATTATCTTTTTTTTTCTTTTTCTAGATCTACTAATCTTCTCTTCTTTTTAACCGATGCACTCCTTTTGATCTTCTTTGAACTAGGCTTTGAGATCACTATTGGCTTTTCTATAGAACTTCAGGGAGATTAAGAAGAGAACGAATACTTTCAATATGAAGTATCTTGGATCAATCCAAGATCACTTATTTATATTGAATAAAAGATAAAGCACAAATATTTTAAAACATTAAAAAATCTATCATATCCCAATAAATCTCACCATCATCTATTTATCTAAATCTAAATTTTTATTTTATTTTTATCTAATCTTAACTATTTAAATTATTCGAAGCTCTTAGGTGCAAAATTTTCTAAGGGTTACAATAGAAATCTATGATGATGCTCAAAAACCACAAAAAGTGTGCATGTAAGTTCACTGTGTTTCGTGGACACGACATGGCTCTTTCTCTAGGGAGTCTATCTCCTACAAACACGTACCGTTATAGAAGTAGGTGGAATTGTTAGCTCATGGATCGATTAGAATAGCAGTCTATCTACCATACTTTTTATGCTTATTTGTAGAGAGAAAGGCACGAGGCATGATGATAACATTACTAGTAGCTGCAAAAAGCTAAGCATAGGGATTAGTCTCGATGCAGCTCCTCTTTTGGGATCCTAAAGATTGCCATATGATGGCACCCATAGACATGGAGCTTATTAGGCACCACCTTGTGGTTTTTCCTCATTCATCTACATATATATTGCTGGTCCAAAGAGAGAACATTCTCTTCCTGCTTTGGTCTCCTCGCTATAGAAATCCGTGCCGATGAACGAATGGTTACTAAGAGAAAGCAAGAGAGAGGATTCATGGCAAGAGATCAGGTGGAGGCTGATGAAGGAAACTGAGGTCACTATAGCCTCGTGATAGAGCCATCCTCTCACGTTATTATATCCCATCAGAAGCTAAAGAAAACATGTAAAATGCGATCTTTTTAGCATCTATCTATTCTGTGAACTAGAGATCTCTGATCGGTCAAGGCCTGCTTCAGTCTTATTAGTTTGCTGCCAAAGTTGAAGGAAGTATACTTCTCGGTAAGTAGTTTCGTACTACTTTACTACTGGCACGCTGCCATACCTACTCATTGCACTTACACAGGGTGAGATGTTGAGCCCTAACTCCAGAAAACTGCAGCTGATGTCTTTACCTTTTGCTCTCTTCTCTTGGAATCTGAGAAGCAAAGATTTTTGGCCGAAAGATTGACAGCAAATAGATCTATATCTAACCACATGGAGGTAGTAGAAGCTATAAATGCCAAGCGAGTGCTAGAAAAGCTAGTTAATGGGTACTCTTCGGTATACCAGAGGAGAAGATGCCTCGAGTGGAAGTGTTGGTGAGCGCATTGAACTGTGACTCCATCTTCTTGAGGAAGTCTGTGGCCTCTTGCAAGGGTCTCGTTAGTTCTTCCCTGTACTTGATGAGCATCTCACAGTATGACTCCTGTTGTGTATATATATATATATATATATCTCACAATCGATTAGCTTTAACCGGAGATCGATCTTGTGTGTGTGTGTGTGTGTGTGTGTGTGTGAGAGAGAGAGAGAGAGAGAGAGAGAGGAGGAGGAGAAGGAGGAGGAGGAATGATCAGCACCATGAACTGGTCGAGCTCCGGATCGGGATAACTGCCGCTGTGAAAGCTCGGGCGCGACGCGAGGGCATGCGTTATGGCTGAGAGCCTCTCCACCACCTCTGGTGGCGCTCCCACCTTGAGAGACGCACATAAGAACATGAGACATAAGAGAAGAACAAGAAGGTTTATGCAGCAACACAAGAGGCGAATGAATTAGGAGAGACCTTTTGGCAGTCCACAAAGGCGCCGAGGAGCGTGGAATACCGAGGGTGTGACATGATCCTTGCCTTGATCTCTTCTATATCACTTTGAGAGATCACTCCTTGACTTAGTGTTTCCACTGTACTCGTTAGAAACTGAGACGAGGCTGCTTCAGCCTTAGGTGGTGGCGTGTGGAAGTAAGGATGAGAGGTCGGGTAATAGTAGTAGCTCTGCTCGTACACGGCTGACCTCGGCGGCGGAGGAGCTGATGTAGTGGTGGTGGTGACGCCCGCCGAGGGGAGGTATAGGAAAGCCCCCCTTGAGCTGCCAGCGCCATTGCTACCATCACCAAGGTGAGGCAATTCTTCCATTCTCCAACACTCGAACCTATCGAAAGTAAGAAAAAAGAGAAGCCTCGAAGATAGGATACGTGGGTGCAAGAAGATTTCCCAAGCTTATCATCACAAGAACCAGGAGTTCGATGGATCAGCAGGGGGGCGTTGGGGAAGAGAAGGGGAAGAAGAAGAGGCAAAAGAAGCCCAAGAACCCGTGGAGAAGAGAGATGAGAGAGAGAGAAGGGAAAGCTATTTCTGGTGGCTTTCTTTTCCGATGTCAAATCACGCTGATGGGATATGATGCATACTTCCATCTGCAGTAGGGTTAGATCCACAACTTGCCAACATCTCGGTTTCCGTCAAGCTAAAACACCTCTTGAAATAACAGAGGGAACACAGGAAGCCGCCTTCGTGTCAACCGAGCCTTCCGTCGGCCACCCTCGGCGTCGGAGGTTTTCATGGTAGCCTTCCGTCAAACGTTCTTATCTTCCTTACCGCCGCCCACGTAGATCTCTTCTCCGAGCGTCGAAGGACTGACCAAACTCCATACGCGTCGACTCCAAATTTAACCATACTAAATCTTTGTCCCATTTATAATTAAATGATAATGTAGTTTATATATAATAATAGCATGCCAAAAAATTACATATTTCCTGTTGGGTTTCTTAATGGCATTTGCTTCTCATATGTTATTATTATTATTTGTTTGAAGCTCTAATATTCAACTTATAACCAGGTTTTTTTTTGCTTTCATTTATTGTGCTATCAACTTATTCATTTAAATTTTTTTGTTAGGGTTTCCTAAATCCGTATTAATATGGTTGGGAGAGTCATTTACTACAGTCAGTCTAAATATCCAAATTTAAACTGATAATATATATGGTGTCGATTTCCCATTGTCATCCTACAAAACCAAGCATTGCTTGGAGGTCTTTTGAGCACTATGTACAAAAAAAAAAAGGGAAATTTTATTTATTATTGATGCAATCGATATTATATTAATTGAGCGAATAATTTATTGAAATTTGGATATTTGTTCTCAATTGAGCGTTAATTTTATCCTCTTTTTTTTTTTTCTTTTTTACGTTTGGGATGGGAATTGAAAAGATTCTCCGAAAACTAATTGTTCCAAATGGCTTTTAGGAGACAAGCGGCATTCGATGCAGCAGAAGATGGAACTTTAGATGGTAATACAAGTGGGCAGGAAGAATAAAGAGATATAAAATTTTGAAGGATCAAATTAAACACAATCAAATCGATGTATACAGTAGACATGATTGTAGGCACTGTTCCAAATTACCTATGGCTGTTAATAATAGATAAATATGTTCATGGAAAATAGAGGTCCAATCCCTGTTTATATTAGACTGTAATCTTTTTTACTTTTCCTCTTCTTTTTTTTTCCTTCATCTAAGATAGTATGATAACTTGGCATGAAACAGGCATCATTAGAGTTTTAGAACTCAAAATCCACATGACTCAAACACATTTAATCTATTTTTTTTGTTTTTATAGAAATGATTTATATTTTCTATGTGTTGAAACTGAACCTATAGTCGAGTAAAAGAAGTATTAGACTCTCAGCTACTAATAAAGATTGAGTGTTCAAAGTCTTGTTTATCTTATATTTACCTTAAATGTTGATCTGATGATCATGTAATAGACTCACTTATTGAGTTCGACATCTCATCAAATATATTTTTAAGGTTTTGATTGATTTAATTGGTAAAAACTTTAACATATTTATCACAAGGTAGATGTACCCTTTATAAAAAATAAAAATAAAAATCAGAAATATAATTAATTCTATACCCATTTTGTTCAATACTCGAACAAATACTCACCCTAAAATCTCATTTTCTATTCTATGAAACTGATCGAATTACTTCTCATTTTTGTTAATTATCTGTGTTTTGAAAGAAAAAAAAAAGGTTTATATATTCAAATGCTCCTATACTTCAAGAATTTGAGTACATTACATGTTGAATAATTAAAAAGATAAAAATAGTTATAAAATAATATATATATTTTTTCCATTGTAAACAACCATTGTCTATGGGAACATTACATGTTCTATAGGCTCGTACAATTGTTACTTCGAGTACAAAATAGACATGAACGTAATATTGTTTGCAATTATAAGGCAATAATTTTATGCTAATCATATATATACAATCTACAATTCATTCTTAGATCATTTATTTCTTGCTATAATCTATTATAAAGATGGCGTATTTTCTGACAAATATATTTTCAGTTTACAATGCCTTAATTCAATACATATGTTAAGGAGATGAATTAATAAATATCACTTGTAAAACATGCTCTCTGATCAAAATCATTCCACAATACTTCTCTTAAATGTTGTGGCCATTCAACTCAACAACCTCTTCATCTAAAATCTGGTTTTTATATATAGTTTTATTGTTCCATTGTTTTCCTTTAAATGTTTCTTACTGTTATACCTCAGTGATATATGTATACCATACGTATTTGTTGGATGTTGTAGTGGAGATAGGCACAAAGGACTGCCTATATGTTGGAATAGAAAGCTAAAAAAAAAAAGAGAATATGTAGGTCTTCCTTAGCTTCAACTCACACATGGAAACCTATGCTACAGGCAAAAGCATGTTGGATATGAAATATGCTTTGACTGTTTGCATCACAAACATTTATAATGTGAAAAAAATTCTCTAACTAGAAACTAATATTATACAGTAAATTCCTCAACAGCTGAGCTTATCCACTGCCAGGGGAATTGTTGTGAGAGGTCACAGTAGATGACAACATAGGCAGCATGAGACATGAATACCATGTAACTCAACCAAAGCAAATTGAGTGGAAAAGTTGATCATTTCATAGAAATGGCAATTGCTTCATCTCTAATGGTATTAACCTATATACTTCATGATACAAAAAAGGCAGTCATTTCATAGATTTCTTAAGCTCTTTGTTAGAGTTACCCGTTTGTACACGTAAGAAGCATCAAGAGATTAGGTTAGGCGCCACACAAGAGGACCTATAAAATGTAATGTGGATATTATAACTTTCACCATTTGTACACAATTGAGTCAAATGATGGATGGGTACATAATTATTTTTATCTATAGGATGACGATTCAGCATTTGCCGAAAACTTAAGTAAATTTAAATAGCAAAAATCATAACAATAAATTCAGTAATATATTATGACTTGTGTTCTTTAACTTCTTGAGTCAACTCATCAATATATATATATATATATATGCATACATATATTCATTTTTCTGTGTTTAAATATAAAGTTTGATTTCATTTTATAGACTCAAAGGAGCAATATTTTGTACCATAATATATTGTAATATTTTTGCACTAGTGTCCTAATTAAATCATAGCAATCTTAGTTTCTAGAAGCTATAGCTTTGTAAACAACTTGAGCACATGGCTATGAATCATCTCCAAGATTTGAAGAGGGTGGGAGCCTTAACCCATTTATAATGGAACCACAAAATTAAATAAGCTTTATGTTCCATATAAATGTTTGGTATTTGGGTTTGAATGTATTGTTATTTTTTTTTTAATGTTTAAAATCTATGTAATATTAAAGACAAATGGTAACAACATATTTAAAATAGAGGGAACCTAAAATGTAAAAGTAATCCTTCGGTTTAGAAAGCAACATTTATGTTAAGCTATTGAGCTTGAAAGCTATTGTGCTTCCATTTCTTATTGGTGTACGTTGAGAATCTTAGCTTTGAGATTAATTGGATTTCTATCTCAAAGTATAAGTAGAAGTTTGAAAGTATAATTTAGTATTGTCATTGGCAAATATTTTGGGACTCTTTAAAGTGTATGTCATGGTACGATATAGAATCATGATACGAGAGGAAGTCCTTGTGATATTAAAAAAATTTAAAAATTAATGTTTGATTCTCACGTAAATATTTATTTATCTTTAAATTTTGATTGAAGGAGAGCAAGCTGCTCTTGAGGTTTTCTTTATTTTTTCTGATGATAAAATAAATATATAAATTCTTTTGAGATTTATATAAGTAAAAGCCTTAATTTTCTCTACGAACATATATAGGAGTCATCGAACCAAGTTAAGTTTTACTTTTAACTTTTTGGTGTGTTTTTGATGATTGATCTTTTTAATTTTTTTTTTTTGAGTTTCTCTCTCCCTCCCAACCTAATGAGGATCCAAAATTCTCTCTATCTTTGATGATAATGTACTTAACTCATTTATTTTATTTTAAGAATTTGAAACTCTTTCTATATGCATATATATATATATTACACCAAGTTATTAAATTACGGATTTATTATACTCGAATTATTTAGTATAAAAAATCTCATCAGATTTGGTTGATGAAGACGCAACTCTTGATAAGAATGTTCGGAGATCAAGTCTTCTTTATTTTTTTTTTTGTATATAAAAAGAAACAAAAAAATCCTCATCAACCTACTAGAATTTATAAAATTCAAGTTGCCTCGAGTTCTTAGGTTTAGTTTTCCACATTGCAAAAAATTAATTCACATTGTACGAGTTGTGATTAAGTTGATTTTATTATCCCATGCACGAGAGAGAAATATTATGAGCATTTACAAATTTCTCAATCAATTCTATCGATTTGATGCATTGCCAAACATAAAAAAAAAAAAAAAATTATCATATTAATGAAATCAAACATCTGACAAGATAAATCAACAATAATGTGTGGAGACTTCACCTCATTTTAAATAGTCTGAACAAATAAGAATAATTTTATTTTAATATATAAATTTTTAGGACTATATTTGATTCTAAGATTATATTATCAATAATAGTAGTAAGAAAGATAGAAAAAAATATTTTATTCAAATAATCAAGTACGATAAGATGAGAGAAAATAATCATATATTGAGCAAACTTTAGAATAGGTAAAATTAATTAATAATAATGATAAGAGAAGATAGAAAAAGATGGAAGAAGATTTATAGAAACCATAAATAAATGTCTTACTTAGTATTATGAACTTAACGATATTTTATGGGATTTCAATAATGATATTATTATTATTGTTGTTGTATCATATGATTAATAATTAAAATTATATTAATTAAAATAGTTAATATCTTTAAAAGTTTATCAGATGAGGTGAGGTATTAAACCCTGAATTGATAGATACTAAATATATGTTTAGAGTCCTCTCTACTTCCTATCCTACCAACCTCGCAATGTAATTATTACCTCTGTTTTGTCTTTCTTCCTAAGTGACTTGTCATTAGAGCCTACAAAGTTTTGAGCCATCAAAAGAATCATATCATAAGGTGGTGGACTAACGAATCATGGACACATAGATAACATATAATAATTAGGCTACAATCACAACTATCAATCATACCATTTTTTTATTTTGGTATTCGACTTCCACAAGTTTTTATTTTTTTATATATATATTAGCGTTGGTAGCATCTAGCTAATAGCTTTGCCTTTCTGGTAGTAGAAGGAGGGAAGGTTGAGTAAGAAACCCTAACCTTTTCTCTCTCTCTCTCTCTCTCTCTCTCTCTAAACCATTGAGTCGAGTCGGGCGAGTTTCTCGCGTCACTCGTTTTCCACTCTTCACTTAGCTTTTCTCGAGTCACATCGGCTATCCACTCATTGGAAGAGACTTCTCGGTGTCCGTCGGTCACAACATACTTAGACTTGCATGTACTTTATATATCATTTAATATAATGGTTAGGGTTCTTTTCATCGTATCACTTTAATTCTTATGATCTAAAATAATCTTATATATATATATATATATATATATATATATAGAATAATTTTTCTAATTTAAAAAAAAAATATGATTTATAATATGTTTAGTTATTGATTCATAATAAATAATTTAATATAATAATATATATCTAGTTTAACCCTTATGGTATTGATTATGAAACATTTAAGTCCTCTAACTTTTATATTTAAAAAAATATAACATATAAATTCCTCATGTCAAAGTCTTAATTAATAGACATTAAAATCTACTTACATGACATACTAATTCATAATAAATAATTAATATAATAATAATATATAATTTAAATTAAAAAAATTAAAATCACTATTAATGATGAGATGGTGCATCGTCGTGGAATCGACAACCAACAACAGCATCGAGTCATTGCTGCTTAGCAGGCGCATCGTACGTACACAGTCTCTCCCGTATTAGCAACAAGTTCAAAAGCATCCAGCCCTACCTCATATGGATATGCATCGACTAATCTGACACTAGGCACACATTGGTCTCTTGATTCCTTTTCATCCTAGGCATTTTCCATCTCCACCACCTCCCATTTTGTCCTCTCCTATATTTTTCACCCATTTTGTGCCTACGACGTGGTGGTATAGCCCTCCCTCACCTCCGACTCTAGCTTCTTCTATCTCTACCTCTCCGCCTTCATCAACGTTATGGCCTCGCCATTTCCTCTTCCTCGACATGATAGACTTTTTTTTTTAACTTAAATTATACGTATCATTATATTAATGATTTATTATAAAATCAATATATCATGTAACCAAACTCTAATGCGTATCAATTCATACTTAATGAGAGGGGCTTATATGTTATGTTTTTAAAGATATAAGGGCTATATTAAACACAAACAAAATCGTAAGAGCTTAGATGGGCTATGGCCAAAACCACAAGAATAAAAATAGATTATTTTTAAAATTTTAAATTATATGTATTATTATATTAATAGTTTATTATGAGTTAATGTTTTTCGTAAGCAAATTTTAACTTTGTTAACTCATACTTGACGACGGAAGGAGCTTATATGCTACGTTCTTAAAAATGTATGATTTATTTTAGATACGAGTAAACTATAAGGGTTTAAGTGGTCCATGATTAAAATCAACCCTTTAATATATTCTGATGAATTTAATGTATGATTTTGATTAGGATGAATTTTAAGAAAATCCTCTCATTTGAGGTTTTCTAAATTTTTCTTTTTTTCCATCATAGTCTTAGATTTCTTCTCATTCTCAAAACGTTGATGGTAGGACCGTAAAAACATTATCTTCATTTATGTCGTACCGATCTATCAAACAGATCGGTTTAGTTATAATATTTCTGAAATAGAATTACGTGTCTTTGATATATCATAAAACGTATTATATATCTGTTGAACATACTAAAAAAAATGTAATATAAATTAATTTATCATTCTTGGTGAAGTTTTAAATAGGTATTGTTATTAGTTTGAAATAATAACATAAAAAAAAATATTTCCTACACCAATTATAGTAATTTTGAATAGGATTATAGTATCCATGCTACCTAGTAAATATTATAACTATTGGATTAGTCCAACTCGGTTCGAGATCACATGCAATTAAAATCTGAGATGATCGATGGGATAACTTGAACACTTGCTCGAGGATTGAGATAGACTTGAGTACGTGCTTTGTGATCGATCTATATAATGATCATAGTCAGGACGTTGTACCTTTGAGGCTGAGTTAGTAATCGATACGAGATAAAAATAATCTTAGTGAGTGAACAGTAATATTTCTTGGATTCTCAGAATATTTTTAATAAATTCAATTGACAAAAAAATAAAAAAATTCAATTGTCATTCTCAGTATATTTCTTGATATTTTGAACTAATGTCGTTACCTAAGTACAGCTTGGATTCTACCATCATCTCTCACTGCTGCCATGTCTCGATGAGCTAAAAGGTGAAAGAAAAGTTGGAGTCGATGAAGCTAAGACAACAACAACAACAACAACAGAGAGGTCAAGCCACCATCAAGTAACCAAGCTCGTACCGCTAAGATTCCAAGTCAAGGAGTTCACTCCCATAGTTGGCCTCTTAAGGGAGTTTGTGGGTCATAAACAGAGGGAAGAACACCAATGAATTAGTTCGTTCGGATGGAGATGACTTGGTGAAGCTTCATCCTCCGTATATTTTCTTAGACAACATTGTTTTGACTGCAAGAGATCGGGAAGTCTCGAGTACAAACAACATCTTCTTTTCTCTCTCCCTTCTCTTTTTGAGAACCCTCTCTGCTCTGCACCATCTTCTTCTTCTATAGAACTTTGGGAGGTCTCACCCGGCATGCCATGGCAGACGGTGGGAGCTTGACAGATCGAATGTCCTACTGACAAAGGTTGACTTACTTCCACTTGGATCGTTCGCATTAGCCATTGATCTCGGAGATAATAACCTACAAAACAATTATAATATAATGATGTATAAACACCTTTTTTTTTTTTTAGTTTTATTACAAGGTAGAACGAAAATAAAAAAAGTACTTCAACCTGAGACGATTCGCAGTTGGGAGGAAGTCAAAATATTGGATCATAAAGATACAGATGATTACTTTCAAGCCAAATGCTCACAATAATGACAGGGCCAATCTATATATTTATTTATAATATATATATCTTTCGTTGTTTTCATCCGTAACAGATGGAAGAAGATATGGTGACGGGTGGTCTCCGTGATGAACGCATGACAAGAATCGCTGCGCGATTCTCGCGTGGTCTGTCGCCCTCCTTGCAGTGGTACGTCATGCATGCACCGATGAGAGCTCCCAAGAACGATCTGTGGCTGATAAAGGATACGATTCGGACGACACTCGGCGCTGCTCCACCGGACGTCGCCATCACCAACATACAAGACAGCAGCAGCAGCAGCAGCAGCACTGCAAGAAAAAGGCAAAGTGATTATTAAAGGTCATACGCTCTACAGTGGCAAAGGTCCCACGTCCCGTTCTCGCTTTCTGGTACCCGCCTACCTTATCATCCTTTTCCTTCGCATTGCATGGCGTTTCCACCGGTGGGTTGGTATCTCCTTCCACCTTCCTTCCTCTTTTCTGTTCGTTCATTTCCGTTGCTGTGATTTTGAGAGGTTCTAAAATTCTGAATAAAATTAGTGTCATATTTGATGTGTGAGGAGGATGTACGTAAGAAGATGTATGTAAGGGTTTATTCTACACTTGCTTCATCAATCAAACGAGCTTTGGAAATAGCTGTCTGTATTTATCATATATATATATATATATATATATATATATATATATATATATATATATATTTGGTGTGAAATTTAGACTCCTTTTTCTTTTTCTATGGCAAACTCATGGTTTTACAGTTGTTTACTTCCACCCGATTGCTATGTGGTTCTGCAAATGGTGGATCGTCACACAACGCTCTCCTTGCGTGAACCATTACGTCGTGGTAGAGGTACCACCAGCCTTCTCATTTGGGAGAATTGACGACGACGGGATTCGAGCTGACAAGAGACGTCTCGTGCAGTTCCACCACGATCAGAATGCAAGAAGAAACATGCAAATGCTTCCTCCACTCACGCCTCCATATTCTTAGAACTCGACGGCGACGCCGACCAGCACCAGGCCGTTCACGATCGTTGCAGGTGGAAGAGAACGCTCCGACCCTGCTCTGCTTGCCCGTCGGTCGATGGAGGTCTGAGAGAGCTCAAGACCTCGGCCAAGAGACAACAGCTTATTGTTGGCTTTGAGTGCCCCCAGAGGAGTTGAGGCCTTCAATGTAGCTCGAGCCGGGCATCCCCCGCAGCGAGGAGTTCAGGCTGGAGCATCAGACAGCAGCTGCTGAGAGTGTTGCTGCCAGTGGAACTCACAAGTCTGCAGCACAGGACACAAATGGGATCCTACAACTTTCTTAGTTACACAAAGGAAGGATGTGAGGAGATGGAAGATAACTGAAATTAATCATCACCTGTATCGTCTTGTGGGTGGTTGAGGATTAAAGAGTTGCAGTGATGCTGGAAAAGGAGGTAGGCAGGAAGAGTTTTGTATGAGAAAGGGATAGAAGATGAGGTGAGAAAGCAGATGATTGATGGCCGGCTGCCAATGAGACTATATCATTGCTGTGGTGATTGACCAAGTCATTTAATAGGAGAAGCAAAGAAGAGGTAAGTCTAAAGCAAGATGATAAGATAAATCACATGAGATCTTAAACCTGGTAATTTTTCAGACGTAACATAACATATCTTAATTAAATCAATTTAATTTAATTCTAACAAAAAAATATATATTTAATTTTTATGATTAAAAAAATATTTTTATGAAGATACTATGCTAGCCTAAAAAAAGTTGAAACAGTTTCACTAGAGTTAAATAAGAAGTAGAAGGCTTCGATTAGAACTAAGATACATACTATGGGAGTCTAAAAAAGGTTAAACCATTTTCACTGAAGTTAAATAAGAAGTAAAGGCTACTGTCAATACTTGTGGCAATATGCAAACTCCACAAATTAAAAACTTTTATGCCTCTAAATTGGAAGGCTATTGATCTTAACACAACAAAAGCAGAAATTATAAAGAGACCTATTACAAGAATTAACAATGTTTTGTACTAGGATGTTATTCAGGATATATATATATATATATATATATATATATATATATATATATATATATATATATAGAGAGAGAGAGAGAGAGAGAGAGAGAGAGAGAGAGAGAGAGAGAGAGAGAGAGAACTATGTATATCAGCAGTGTAATTGGGCTTGTTCCAGCCAAAGATATTGTTCCACCTGATAAGATGCAACCACATTTTTACTGGTTCATTTTGTCGTGGAACAACTTTGTATGGACAGGTGCAGATTCCTTTGGCTACAGCAAGTACTGCATTCGATTGTCAAAGTCATTAGGGTGCGCCAGAATATAGAACACAACAACCTTCAATGAGTATTCTTCCATCCTCGCCGCCGAGCTCTTAGTTCCCACATGGCGGTTAGTTTCCTTTGTTCTAATAGTGCAGCCTCAGCTTTCTCCCGAGCTTCCTCACAGGTATCCATCCCTGAGTTGCACTTGTCAGCTTCCTTTTGATATTGTGATGCCAACTTCTTGGCCTCGAGCAGTTTCACATCAGCACGATGCTGAGCTTCAGTTGTCTCTTCCTCTCTCAACTTCAATTCCTCCGCAAGAAGGTCAGTGAAATTCTTGTCCATTTCTTCACCGACCTCTGGGTCACGTTTTGCACAATCTGCAACAGAGAAATGGGCTCAAAGACACTGAGATGAGTGATGGCATTGAAAAACAGAGATATATTATAACCACATAAATACATGCAGATATCAGGAACATGTCATGAAAAGAAGTATGGAATAATCTCTTGCCAGAGGCGATTCACATGGTGTTTTCACAACCCAAATGTACTTCAGTGAAGTTGAAAAAAAGAGAGCTGTTTTTGAACTTTTTTTATGATGACACATCAAGTACAGTATCAGTCCACACAACCATATCATGTATGGGTCAATACTATTTGGTACTCGATACATGAGGGGAGGAAACATAGGTGACACGCGGCAACAGATGGCGCTGGTAGAGCGAGTGACCGAAGGCAGCAGTGACATAGGGGGGAAGAAGGCGGCACGGGTATGATGGTAGTCGATGACAGATGACAACATTCAGGAAGGAGGGAGGGCAGCAATGAGGTACGGGTCGGAGATGGTGGTGTAGGAGCATTTGACAAAGTGTCATGACAGGTGATGGCAAACGAAAGCAAGGAGGGTGAAGGACAGGAAGGAGCTTAGCATGGCAGTCCACAGCGGATGGCAAAATAAAATGGATGGATGGCAGGTGGCATGATGGTGTTAGAAGAGTGGATGGGGGCAACAGCGAGGAAGAGGAAATCTGGAGAGGGACTTAGGGTTTACAAGATTCAGGTACCAGTACCAGTCAGTATGTTTATCACCCATTATAGCTTGCCACCAATAAAAGGCTGCCTGGTGCACCCAATGTAATAAGTGTCAAGTGACAAGCAATGTCCCAAACCAAACCTGCAACTTTGGACTGGGCAAAATTGCCAAATACAATTCCCTTCAGCATCATCTAGTGCAGTAATAGGAGTTCTATTTAATATCTTTTTTTAAATGATATTCTAAAGACTTTCTCTAACTTTCAAAATTTGAACACATCTAGTCATTAAGTTTGTAAAACTTCAGAAGTCAAGGATCCTAAACCAGATGTAATGATAGTAAAATAATAGCAAAATAATCTATTATATACCAAACTAATGACAGTAATAAGAATAGCAATAAAGAGGGACAATCAGCCAGATTTCTCTATGTTCATATGTTTACATGGACAATAGCCCACGTGTTTCACATGTATCGAATTATATATAGAGGGTGCTTAGACTTACATGAGTTAATGTTACCAGATCTGCACATGCAACAACATTCTGATGGGGAAACCATACTTTGCTTGGGGATGCCAATATATTTCCATTAAAAAGGAGCTCTTTGTGTGGTTTACCTTATCAACTCAGCTATGATTTTCATAATGAACATACTTTGTTTTCAATTTGCTTAGAGTTAACCAAACATATTGCCATCCAACCCAAATTTAAAGGGACAAGAAAAAAGAAGCAAAGGAGAAGAAAGGGATAATGGTGTTATTGGGTCATGTTGTCCTGTATTTGATGCCTGCAGGAAAAACATATCAAACAAGTAGCCATTTCTTGGAGGTGATTTGTGAGTTTCAAGCTGGAGATTAAGAAAATGAACATCAATAATTTGGAAAGAAAAGAAAGTTTTAACTTATAATTTATTCTTCTTATGGGGTATCAAAGCCGATGAAAGTGATAACCTATATTGTTTCGAGGGCCATAGGAGAGATGAAACCTGCGTTCCAAAAAGAAAAGAACAATATATTGGTGAACTTTAAGGATATGAATATGATGACATCACAACACTATTGCTACTTCATTTTCTTACCAAGTTTCACATATGAAATTCTGTCAAATGTTGCCTTCCTCATTACAATTAAAGACGAGGAAGAATGAAAAACTGAAAAAATGTCTAGTAGTTTTATTGAGCCAACATAATAATGGAACAGAGACATTACCAGACTAATCCATCCCTACCAGAGGGAAAAAGGAACATAAAAATAGAGAACATATAATACAATAAAGAGAACCATAACAATGTACAGCCATATACTGCTTAGTTTACATCAGAGGGCATGTCTGAGGCAACACTAGAAAATAGAATTCTAATTTGAAAGATAGATGTAGCTTTACAAGGTACAAGAGAAGAAAGGAATAAAGAGAACCATAACAATTGAGCATTTACATATAACAAGAAAGGTGCAAACTGGCTTCGATAACTCCAACCTAATTGTTTCACCCGTTATTATTACCATAGGAAAATAATAATTGCATCAATAGAGGCCCACTAAACCAACCAACGGCAGCAAAAACAATGATGGAATCCAACTTAACCACGCATTTAACTCATCTCAATTCATACTATACAAAATGCTGAACATATCAAGAAATAGGTAGTAGAATAGTTGCAATCACAATATTGCATAATGAAAAGAAGTCATGCTACATTTTTCTAAGCTTTAAGGACAGATCCATCTCAAGCAAATTAGTATTGCAAACATCATAGCACCATTTCAAAGGAATCATCAACATCATTGCAAACCATCTGCGAAATTATTACTAGGAGGCGAACACACTAATAAACTAAATCAACTTATGTCAAACTGCAAATTACCATGTTTCTTGTACAAAATGAAATCCTAAATGCACAAATAAAGACAAGGGGGAAGAAGGCACTAACCCGTGGAAGACACATTGATCAGCTCTGTAAACAGAAACACAAAAGATTCATAGTTACAATTAGAGGAAATTGATAAAGGAAAAAAGCAAAGCAGGCGCGACACATGTGATAATTCGACAATCACTCTACAGATGCAGTGAATCTACATTTACTATAACCTATGATCCCGTGATGATCAGATCTTGAAACGAACAACAGCGCGATTCAAGATCCACATGGGAAGAGGCATCAGATCATCATCGGATCTGAGCGCGGAAGGCAAGGCGGGAGGGAAGGTGATGGGGGAGCACCTTGGGGGAGGGAGAGAAGAGGCTGAGCGGAGCAATCGCAGGGGGCGCAAAGCGGGCAGGCGGAGGAGCGGCCGAGGGCTTCGGCGAGGTGCCAGTAGAGCGGCGGCCCCACGATGTAGCCAGCGAGGCCGAGCGCCATCACCACCAGGACGAACCTCACCACGGTCGGGTTCAATCCTCCGCTGCCGCCGACGAGCCCCCCGGCCATTTGCCCTCGTTTCCTTCTTTGTTCCCAGCAGATTCTGTAGAAGGGCGAAGACGGTAGCAGAGGAGGAAGGCGATGACGAAAGTGAGAAGGACAAGCGGGTGGGAGCGAGAAAAAGAGGAGGAGGATGAGGCCACCGCCACCAATGGGATGCGATGCGGCCGCCAGCAGCGGTGCGGCAGTGCCTAACGCGGCCCCGAGCGAGTGATGATGGAGAAGGCTCTTCAGCCCCATCCCTTTTCTATATCGGATGCGAGGTTCCCCTGTTTCCACCAGGCCAGGAAACAGGGATCCCACCAATTCCAACAACGATAGTTTCGATTACCAATTAAGCCTCATGAATCAGATTAATAAATTATTTGGGATTATATAGCTAAGAATTAGTTGCTGCATTTCCTCATGCTCATTGGATAATGACCCATTTCAGTTTAATTAGAATCTTAATGGGATGTATTCATTGAGCCTATGAGCTCTGCAGCTTCATTACACTCAGTTAATAGATGTTATAATCCCTAATTTAGTGCAAGACTGCTACAGTGATTTGAGGAAATAAACCAACCTATATAATTATGTTTTGAGTTCAACAAAAAATATATATATATATATATATAATACCTTAAGTTCTCAGCATCATCTTACTTTTAAATGCTATTTTTAGAGGATGACAACTGCTTTGCTTTGACATTTAGCTAGTAGAGATTAACTATAAAAGCATAACATTTTTTTTTGTAATTTTCACAGGATACATATGTTAAGATTCATATGGATTAATAAGAGTGTATTGGAATATATGTAATTTTTACCTAAAATTCAAGACTTATCCAAAACTGACTCACCTATCTATCATAAGATGCTATAGTTTTTTTTTTTATTATAAAAAAGATAAGTGATATAAAATTCGAACCTAAGATCATTAGTAAATTGTCAATGCCTTTACCAGCTAAGCTAATTTGATTGACATCTTCAGTATATTATATACTATTTAATATATATATCTCTTCTTGAATACAAAATGCATCTTACAAGTTCTTCTCTAGATTCTTAATCGGACAAGAATCCTTCAGAGGAGAAAATTTTGGAAGACAGCTGTTGATGCTTAAAGATGTTTAAGATAGAGAGGAGCATTGAAGGAAATTAATGCTTATTTTTATGGCCAGATTTCTACTGAATCACTATTTTTCACATCATGGATAATGATAACAGTGAAAGGAGAACAATTTCACATATGTAGAAGAGAAGAGGAACACAGAAACCAAGAATATGCAGATTGTAGAACAACAGAAGAAGAAGAAGAAGAAGAAAGCAGGACATGTCGTCTCTCTTTTTGTTCTCGAGCTCTCAAACATCGTCAGGCCCTTCCTTCCTGGCAAGGTTTGGTGGGGATGAAGCCACTGCATCAGGCGGGGCAAGCGGCGCGACGCAGACCCGCGAGCCGACGCCGGCACGCGCTTCCTCCCTCCCCTTGGCTCTTCCCAGCAGGAAGCACCCGAACCCGAGCAAGATGGTGAAGAGAATGAGGGGAAGGGAGATGACCATAACGAAGCCCATCTCCGACCTGATGCCAAAGCCTGCGCTGGTGAGACCGAGCAAGTTTCGTGTTCGAAAGCGTTCGCTTGTTGTAGGTAGCCTGGTGGCGTTGTTGATCTATCTTTCCAAAGATGATAGATTCGAGTATGGTTTAATAGAGTTCACAACAGCTCTTGGCTTTAGGGCAATAATTCACATGACCGTTGCCCAACGGTCGACTTTGTTAAAAACACTGACAAATCTACATCATTTACTAATCAGATGTACAATCAAATCAGATTTAAGATAATTGTGAATGTGAATACAGTATGTACCTTTCAAGATAGGAAGGAAGGAAGGTAAACAATATAACACTGGGAAGAATGCAACAAAATCCCATACATACACTTATAACTCAACCCACATTGTTCTGGAGAGAACTCCAAAAGACTTAAAAGATCCCGATAATGTACAAGCAGAGTGAGTAGCTTGCTTCAACCGTTTACTAATACAAGATTCTGATGATGATCAAAATATTCAAGTAGCATAACCCAGTTGCATCGGGTGCTAGAATCTGAAACCTCAAAACACTTCTCCATAGGTAGTGAGTAGTTGAAACAATGTTTGATGGAAGTTCTATGAACCTCGAAGATCTCGATCTCTGAGAATCTCAAGGTCCAGCTCTGAGGGATCAGTAGCCTGGATCTCATAGTCAACTCCATCCAGCTCTCTTTTGAATCGGTCCTTGGAGGTTGCATACAGCATCTTCGCACGGATTCGTGATGTGGAAGGGGACCACCTGATGGCACAAGGAATAAGTAAACGATAACATGGAAGTATAAGATGTTAGACGACGAGAAGTCCCACTAAAAGAATGTAACACAACTTAAGAAGTACTCAATTTTCAGCTTATCCCGGAGACGAGGAAAAAATACGTTAAGTAATCACCATTGACATGAAGGAATGACGAAATTATAGTGCTGTTTCCGGAGCACTAACGACAATGCTTCATAAATATGCTGCTGCCCTCAAAATAAAGCGTAAATGCTTAAAGCAAAATGGACTAAAACAATCTTTTCTAATTAAGATGGTAAAAGACTTTCATGCATTTGTAGTATAAACAAGGCAGGGGCCATTAACTGAGGTTCATTTTTCAGGAACAAACCATGAGATCCAAAGTGTTAAAGAGGACAATACCTCATAAACGACATAATGAATCCCCAACCAAATTCAGCTATCTACAGTTAGAACCCACCATAGGGCCCCTTGGCCACATCAAACATAAGGTACCTCCTTTTGTTAACATATCAGATTTCCCTAACTGAACGAGGAGATCTCATTGATCAGTTGAGGGAAATCCTCCTCCTTCCCCAACATATATAAATAGATGCGGAAACAAAAATCAAATGGGCTTTTCATTTTCACCTCCGTTTGGCCATGCACAATATGATATAGGGAACTCCCTTGCGGTATAAATAAGGGAGTCAGTAGTCCCACATCATCCCTTGGCCATATACAACAAATGCTAGCATTGGACATACTCAGAGGAGGCTACCTAAATGTTGTTGCTGTTGTTAGTACACCTTAATTTTGTTTACTCATCAACAACTTCACAAAGTCGTGAATTATGATAGCTTGCCTTATGCAGCTGCTAGCTACAAGCATCTGATAGTGTGCATCTATTTTGTTCATCCTTAATTCATTCAAAAGTTTAAATTATAAAAACATATACATACCAAGTATGGACATATCCACCACAATAGCACCGGTAAAGACATTTTTTGAAACAATTCTAGGATGAGAAGTCTCACCAGGCAATGAAGAAAATTTTGCTTTTTTGACAATTCTCTTCGGTAACAAAGTCAAAATCATAGATGGCATAACGACAATCGTTTTCAGGCAGAGATGCCATAAAATCATCATAGCTTTCGGTTGCACCTCCAGTCTTCTCCACAACAACCTGCTTTTGCTTCTCATCAATTTTAAAAATCACATATCGATGTGTCTTCTTTCTCTGATGTTCTAGGAATATATCTTTGCAATCCTCCGCAATACCCATTCCAGAAGATGCATTTGACTGACAATTGGAGATAACATTCAGGAATCCAAAATACAAAAAAATCAAAATTTAATCATTAAATTCATGCTCAGCCACCAAAAGATAGATTCGCTTGACTATGAAATAAGAGGTCAATGTGTTTTTTCGGAGAAATGTTGGAAGGCCTAGAGTCATGTAGTGCAAGAAGGTTACCAAGCTGGCATACAGGGTATGTGCTTTATGAAGACCCATATGCAAACTAATTATTATGGCATTATGAATCCTTAAACCCAACAACCATCACTAACACTCTTTCATATAAAGCCAGTAGAAGTTCTCACTTGCAGCAGCAGTCAAATCAGAACATTAGAATGTCGGTACAACTTACACAAGCACAGTAGTCTGCTTCATTGCCTGCTGAAAATTATTGGATTGATATCAGATACAAAAGGTTTACTATCAACTGCCTTGTATTCTCCCTCTAGGTTTTCTTTTGCATTTTATATTGGACAAATTAAGAATCAGCAGCCACCATATGCATCACATATTCAAAATTCAGATATCTCAGTGAGAAAATTCAGAGAGCTGAGACAAAACCAGAGTCTCTATACCAAAAATTAGTCTTTCTCCAACGAAAGCCACAAGAGCAGGAAAAGTATATACTATGACAGCAACACATCAATGACAATTTCGAGTGCTGAGTGATCTCTCTGTTCCTCTTCTCTCCTGGTAGCAGCAGAGATGAAGTTTACACATACACACACAATGGAAATCCTTCCGGTATATCCCTCCAACAACCCAGAATCACCACATAAACAAACAAAAAGACCCACACACCAACACCCCCTCGTTCCTTTCTTCCTACCATCCAGCAGAAGCTGCAGAGCTCCTGTGATAAAAATTAATGATGACAAGAAACCAGGAGACCGAGAAACAGAATGGATGGAACCAGTTAACTGTTGTCTCCAATTTGATCCCAATTATGGATTCTGATGAACTAAAACTTTAGGTATGATTTGAACAAAAGAAGACTAGTTCATAATGCAACTACTTGAACCATGAAGACCACATCCAACCCTCCCACAGTGTCTAGTTCTTGAATTTTGCAGGGATATTATAATATGCACATGTATGTGCATGCAATTTTGCCTAAACGAAAAAATGACATGAACAAGCCAATAATCACCACTGCAGGCCTACAACAAGACAATTCTTTTTTCTATTCACATCCTACAAGATGTATATCCTGATCGACGCCAACAACCCACGATCGGCGACGCAAACAAAGGTCACTCGACTGATTCCCAACAAAAGCAAACTAGCATCACATAGACTCATAGGCAGATCCGATCAATACCATATATCCTGAAAACCCACAAAACTGAACAAAATACACGAAGCTATCACATCAACCAAGAATAACCACAAAGCAAAGAGACGAAAGAACAACAAAAAGGAAGTGAAAACTCGATCAAGAAAGGAAATTGAACAGAATGACTTACAGACGACCGGGGGAAAGCCATTTTTCCGTGGAGACGAATTAATCCTTTTTCGTCGCGATTACAAAAGCGAAGGCGACAATGAGCGGAAAAAAGGGTGCACACCGAGGGCACGAGTCGTGGGTAAAAAAGGTATCACCCCTTTCCGTTCCCCCTTATAGACTGAGAGGCGACGCGAGCAGATGCCACACCGGAAGCAACCACGATAAGGCTTCTCCTTGCGCGGTGGATGGGACGCAGTGGTCCTGGCGGTTTCATCGTTTTGGACCGTGGTCGGCAAGTTACCGCCACCGCCACCGACGTCCGGTCTTATTTATCTCTGTATTTGCTTATATATATATATATAGTTCGATAGCCTGATTAAACATTTGTTTCAAGTGGTACTAGGAAATCTGTAAAACAGAGTTTACGGTTTTTAACATTTTATCACTAAATTAGGTAGAACTCCCTGTTAAAGTCTATGATTTATGCCTTGGTCTGACTCTAGATTACTGTACTGATTTCTGATTGTGGTGAAACTATTGTTGTAGGAATCTAGACTGAATGATCTTTCTTTTGACACTAGACTTGAAATATTTGGAGTTCGATAGGCTGGTTAGACATTTGTTTCAAGTAGTACTATGTAAGCCGAAAAACAGAGTTTTGTGTCTATTCTCACTTCATTCATGTGAAAGTTCAATTCATGCTAGAGTTCCCTCTGGAAGTGAGTTTTATACGATTGCTCTCACTTATTTCATGCTCTTAAGCGTTAGTTTATGTCCCATTGTATGATTCTGTATAGGCGCATGCATGTTTCGTTGTTTCGCATGTGCTTCCGATGCATACCAATTTCATTGTTCACACATCCTTTTGTACTCCGGTGTTTGTGGGATAACATGTACCTTTGCCAGTAATGGTAAAGGGAGTTATGCTTTGAGCCCGCGATGCTCTGCCGGCTCCTTCTGACTTCACCCAGACGTGGGTGGATGGAGCTCCTAGACGTGAGAGACTACTGTTCTGGTGGTCATTCAGAAATGGATGAATCACATTCTGTCTGTATCCCACTTCACCCTCTGTATTTTTGATATGATATCCAAGGTATTGCTTGTGAGTTAATTTATGTGCTTTGGATAAAACCAAGGATGGAATGTCCGTCATGTTTGTTCTGATTTATGAATCTACTGTTCCTTGTTTGTTTTCTGATACACTCTAAAACTTACACCTTTGACATGTTGATACTTGCTGAGCTTTGTAGCTCATTCCGTTGATGCTAATTTTTCAGATTAGCTTATCATACTGAAGCGTTTGAAACTAGGCGGAGGCAGTGGAAAGCTAGAAGGTTTTGGGCAAATCGTATAGCAGTTGATATGTTTTGATTGTATAAGAAATTCCTAATGTTTCATGAAATGTTGTTGGTAGATGTTGAAGTGTGAATTTAAATACCTCTCATGTTTAGCATTTTGGAACGTCAAGTTAAACTTGTATAACAATATGGACATTGTGGTAGTTGTTACTTTTGCGATCAGATAGATTTCCACTCGTGTGGATTATGTTGTGGTTAGTGTTCAGTTGAGTTAGTTATAACTCACCAAGTGATGTGATGTATGATTATAAACTGCCCAAGTTTTTTTTAGTATCCTCAAATGTTTGATTGGATCCTGGATAAATTATGTTGTGTCTAAAATTATCAATTTATGACATGGTCACACCTCTCGAGGGGGGGGGGCGTGACAGAGGTGGTATATATATATATATATATATATATATATATATATATATATATAGAGAGAGAGAGAGAGAGAGAGAGAGAGAGAGAGGGTGATTGATTGAAAAAAATATCTATTTTTTGGTTTTTTTTTTATCACTACCCATTTGATTATTTTCGATCCATGGCTCCTCTTTTCAAAAAGAATCACGTATGTCCTTCAAAAGATGTAGCAATTTTTTTTTTTTTTTTTTTTTTTTTTTGTCGATTTGAAAGCCAGTCTAAGGATCGGTTCATAGGCTGGATCAGTCCATATGTATGGATCGATCGGTTTGATATAATGTTAGTGGTTTCATAAAAACCAGTGTTTAGTGTTCAACAACTCATTTCTTTACAATCTTTTGCTTTAAAATAGATCAACTTTTCCGCTTTTAGTATACTCTCTTCTCCCTTCTCTGGTTTGGAGCTGTGATATGTTCCCTCGAAGAAATCATGCAACAGTTAATTAGGATAGTGTTTGAGATAAGTGATCTTTCATATTATATATATATGTATATATATATATTATTATTATTATTATTATTCAGTGTTTTTATGTTTGCAGGAAAGAGGAACGAAGGTATATCACGATGGTAGAAGCCCGAGATCCACCACGATGAAAAAGGAAAGAAAACCCATCATGATGAGGATTCAAAATCCACCATGGTAGAAAAGGAACGAGGACCCGTTACGACGGGACCTGAAATCTACCATTGTGAAAAAGGGACAAAAACCCGCTATGATGAAAGTCTGAGATCCACCACGATGAAAAGGAACGATGACCCGCCACGATGGGGATCCAAAATCCACTACGGTGGAAAAGGGATGAAAGCCCACTATGACAAAAGCTCGGGATCCACCATAGTGGAAAATGGACGAAGACCTGCCATGACGAGGACCCAAAATCCACCACGGTGAAAAGGGACGAAGACCCACCATGACAGCAATTTGAAATCCACCACGGTGGAAGAGGTGCGAAGGCTCGCTACGACAAAGCCCGAGATCCACTACTGTGGAAAAGGGATGAAAACCTGCTATGACGGGGACCCAAAATCCACCACGATGAAGGGACATAGGCCTGCTACGACGGAAGCATGAGATCCACTACAATGGAATTATCGGACCAATGTACCCGAGGTCGAGAGGATTGACCCACACTAGAACACTTTCCATGATAGAAGCATCGGGCCAATATGCCCGAGGTGTGTGAGTTCAGAAGATTGACTCACGACAGAATTATTGGGCTAATGTGCCTAAGGCGTGTGAGTCAGGAGGATCGACCCACTCGAGAACACTCACCTTGACGGAAGCATTGGACCAATATACCCAAACCTTGTGAGTCGGGAAGATCGACCTATGCCAGAACACCCACCATGATGGAAGTATCGAGCCAATGTGTCTAAGGCGTATGAGTCAGGAAGATCGACCCACGCTAGAACACCCGCCACGACGGAAGAATTAGGCCAAGGTGCCCGAGACACGTGAGTCAGGAGGATCGACTCATGCCAATACACCCACCACAATAAAAGTATCGGGCCAAGCTATCTGCAACGTGTGAGCCATCGACCCATGTTAGAACACCTACCATGGTGGAAGTATCGGGCCAAGGTGCCCGTGATATGCGAGTAGGGAAGATTGACCCATGCTAGAGCATCCGTCTCGACGAAAGCATCGGGCCAAGGTGCCTGAGACATGTGAGTCGGAAAGATAGATCCATGTTGGAACACCCACCATAGGAGAATCATCGGGCCAATATGCTTGAGGCATGTAAGTCAAGAAGATCAACCCACACTGGAACACTTGCCACGACGAAAGCATCAGACTAATGGGCCCAAGGTGTGTGAGTCGAGAAGATCGACCCACGCCAAAACACCTGCCACGATGGAAGTATCGGGCTAAGGTGCTCGAAACATATGAGTCAAGAAGATCGACCCATGCCAGAACACCTGCCAAAACGGGAGTATCGGGCCAATATGCCCAAGACACGTGAGTCAGGAAGATCAACCCATGACCAAACAACCACCACATTAAGAGCATCAGGCTTTCAAGCCCAAGGCGTGTGAGCCACGAAGATCAACCCATGCTAGAGTACCTACCCATCATGAGGGAAGCATCAGGCTAATGAGCCTAAGGTTGTAGGGAAATCCAACCCACACCAAGATATTGGCTACGATAGGAGCGTGAACCTGATGTGGCTCAGACGTCCACGTCACGAAGACGACATGCCTCAAACCCCTATGCAAGAGCCATAAAGCACGCCTTCAAGGGTGAGGGAATAATATTCTAATGTCGAGCAAAGCCTGCTCGCTGGATGCCAGATGGGAGCTGATGTGGAGGACAAAGGCTACGTCCCCCCCTCCCCCCCCGTGTTCAGCAATAGGGTGGCAATATGTCAGCCACCGTGGATCGCAACCTTTTACAAGCAATATGGACCGACCCTAGTGGCTGCTGCCCCGGGAGATCGAGCTTACTTGTGCCCCCTTCGGTCAACCCCTACGGATAGCAGCCCGTAGGGAGTCGTTCGACTCGACTTTGTTAACCGTCAGGGTTGGTAGGCGACCTCCGTCTATTGCTCGCTGTTGATGACAGGTTGTAGGGGGTTATACAGACCAGTCGTCCATATAAATGGGCCATAGAGGAAGGATGTACAAATCAATTGTCTATCAACCATGGGCCTCCTAGCTTTCCAAGTATAAGAATCAGTCTCCAACGCCTGAATAGGGCCCGAACCCCTCATACTCTAAATCCTCTTATTTTCATTACCCTACAAAAAATGCTAACTTGATTGTTAAAGGGGTCGGGTCCGAGAATCCCTCCAACATCGACCTTTGTGCAAGGTTCCAAAGAGATCAGAGCTCACATCGGAGAACCATCTCAGATCCATCTCAACTAACTTGTTCTCCACTGTGACCTCCTCGCCCATCTACAATGAGAGATATCGAATTGATCTTGCACATTCGGGACAAGATCAAACCGTGTCAATCGTCGATTGACGTCATCAAGACAATAATAATTTGACATGTTTGGATCTTTGTTTGTAAAATTCATCTTCACTTAATTTTATATAAATCGACCTATATCTTAAGACGATCTAATCACATGCAAAAAAAAAGATTAGATCCAATGGAATAACAAACTAATCCAAAAGAGAGAAACGCTAAACCCAATTCCCAATATGATCGAACCAAAATTTAGCAGAACTAATCTCTAATCCGATCCAAAAGCATTGATCAACCAACCAAACGATCAATCATGCGAATCCTTTCAGGACACCAAATCCATCATAAAAGTAATATCGCCCCGACCAAGTTGTTGACTCGGGTCAAGAAATTGTCGTCTGTCACCCAATCGATAACCGACGCCGTCCCTCTCATTGCAGCCATCCCATACCTATCCGATAAGATGGCTGGAATATTCCACTCCCGGTCGAGGCGGGTGGCTGCCCACCTCACCCTGGCGGTGATCTTTGTCGGAACTCCACCGCGGTGCCCCCACCCACGAGCTCGCTTCATCGACGGTCTACAACGTCTCATCAGCTCGCACGAATCTGGAAGCCAGCGGTCTAAAATGAGTCCGCGTACGCACAACCCATGCCTTTTTTACATTTCCGCCCTTAGAGAAGTCAAAATTACATGGCTACCCATGTCGTCAAAATATTCCGAGTTCTTGCTCGGTAACACAGACAACATGTACACATCAGGATTCATTAATGTGGTGTTGACAATTTAGAGAACAACTCACGTGATGTTCGATTCTTGGTGGTCCAAATAGAGACTATCTATCCACTTAATTGTTCTTGGCCTAAAGTCCAAAATTGTTAATTGGTCAAATGACATTTTAGTCTACCTTCCGAAGAATTAATGAAATTTTAGGGGTGTTTTTAAAAAGTTATCAACCGAACGTTCACAATTGCTTTCGGGTAGTGGAGGTCTAAATTGCAAATATGTATTTTTACGGTACAAGGCGTGCGATTTGGCTTGGAAGAAAAGGCACCAAGTCCACTATTCCACCTGCCTACGACCTCCTCCGCTGCCGTCGCCTCGACCTCGTGAAGATGAGGGAGATCCTGCACATCCAGGCGGGGCAGTGCGGCAACCAGATCGGCGCTAAGTTTTGGGAGGTGATCTGCGATGAACACGCGATCGACGCCACCGGGGCGTACGCCGGTGACTCCGACCTCCAGCTCGAGCGCATCAGCGTCTATTTCAACGAGGCCGTCGGCGCTCGGTACGTGCCGCGGGCCGTCCTGGTTGACCTCGAGCCCGGCACCATGGACGCCGTCCGCTCCGGGCCCTTCGGTCGCATCTTCCGCCCCGACAACTTCATCTACGGCCAGTCCGGCGCCGGAAACAACTGGGCGAAGGGCCACTATACCGAGGGCGCCGAACTCGTCGACGCTGTGCTCGACGTCGTCCGCGCCGAGGTCGAGAAGTGCGATTGCTTGCAAGGTCCTTCGTTTCCTTCCTTCAATTCTGCATCTCCTGATTGTTGAATTATCCTTCAAGAGAACGAAAGAGTAAAAAAGTGAATTTTGTAGAGAAAAATTAGCTACCTAAAGAAAATTATCTTGAAATTCTCGAGTAACAGTTTTTACTTTATGTTGTATCTATACAAAAATTATGCTTGTCTTTTATGGCATATAAATTCACTAATTGGTGATATATAATTATTTTCATTGTTGATTAGCTATTTTCTTCGCTGCAGTTCTTTTGTTTTAAAAGATTCCTTTTTAATTTATTGTTCATATTATCACAAGGTACAATGAAGTATCTGAGACCATAAAGGGTACTCTGATACGTTTTTGAGTATTAATTGTCTATTTGAAGGCCTTAAGAAGAAGTTTTGTTCTGCAGTGGCGGTATCGATCGTGTTACTCCCACAATTATCTAAATTGTACTAAGCGAGTTATGTTCACTAAATCAAATTTTAGGATTCAGGTGTTTCCTATCTTAAACTTCTCGTGTTTGATATTTGGTAAGTTTCATGTGCTTCTTTCTTGGACAAATTGTGCAATTCCATTTGTAGATGTCACCTGTTTATCGTTTACTTGTTGAGAAATTGCTAAAAGTTAAACAGAATATCATTACAAGGACTTGGAGGGTGTGTATTGCAATCGCAGCTGTTTGCGAGTTTTAGCTGTGGTGGAAACATTGCAATTTGTCATCTTTGAGTTGTTAAAGACTTGAATTCAATGGCTTTTGTATTTATAGATGGGCTCTTAAAGGCTTGTTTCTCTTCCTAAGGGTTGATGTTGTTCTGGTAGTGGTTTTGCATGTTGGGATTACTAGAAAAATCCAACAGAAGAGAATTGACAATTATCGAGGTCCATCATTTGAATATTCAGGACTCTCGTTGTTGCAGCTACTATTAAGTATTGAAATGAATCTAGCTCCAAATGACCAAATTTTGCTTTATCAATAGTTTCTTTGTTCCTTTATTCTATTTGGAATTATTTTGTTAATAATCAAGTTATCTGACCATTGGGATTGAAAGGGAAACTTTTGTTCTAATGCAGTTGATGCAGCATGGTTTTCCTTGGTCTTTGCTCAAGATCCTGAAAAATAATAAGAGACATTGGTTACTTACTTCAGGGATTAGTTTTTGTGGCATATCAGACTTATCATGGCTGAGATTTGTTATTATTGGTAGCACGGGCTATGACCAAGTTGCCATTTGTTTTGAAGGAAAATGAATGCTTAAAGCACTTCAAAGAAATCAAAGCTTTGCCTGGAAAAAACACAAGGCTTTTTCTTTCACTTAATTACTTGGATATGCCTAATGAAATATTTTCATGTTTGTTCTTCAATTACTCTGTTGTTGAATGCATATCATTAGTTTATCTGTAAGAGAAAATAATTGTTCTCTTGCCAGATCTCTTGAGCTCGTTGTGCAATTTCTACTTTTGTATTGATCGTCTGTTTTATGAGCATGATCTAACTCTTGGCTGACTAATAGGATTTAACTGCCATAGAATTTCAACTGTTTCTACTCCATAAATTAACAGGATTCCAGCTATGTCATTCTCTGGGAGGTGGCACTGGATCTGGCATGGGCACTCTTCTTGTCTCAAAGATCAGAGAGGAATATCCAGATCGTATGATGCTCACCTTTTCCGTCTTTCCATCACCAAAGGTTTCGGATACAGTTGTAGAGCCATACAATGCTACTCTTTCAGTTCATCAACTTGTTGAGAATGCTGACGAGAGTATGGTCCTTGACAATGAAGCTCTCTATGACATCTGTTTCCGCACTCTCAAGCTTACCACACCTACCTGTAAGTCCAAGTTTAATCCATTGCTACATTCCCTACAGTTGTATTGTCTTTTTCATCTAGTTTGCTGAAGATTTAAATTCCATGTGACAGTTGACCATTTGATGGGATATGGCATATTGCTACTCCTTGCACTCTAATATCTATCCTTGCAACAGTTGGTGACCTGAATCACCTTATCTCGGCCACCATGAGTGGTGTCACATGTTGCTTAAGATTCCCTGGTCAGCTTAACTCTGACCTCCGGAAACTGGCAGTCAACTTGATCCCTTTTCCCCGCCTCCATTTCTTCATGGTTGGATTTGCACCCTTGACTTCAAGAGGCTCACAGCAGTATTATGCCCTCACCGTGCCTGAACTGACCCAGCAGATGTGGGATGCTAAGAACATGATGTGTGCTGCTGATCCACGCCATGGGCGCTATCTCACTGCTTCAGCCATGTTCCGAGGAAAAATGAGCACAAAAGAAGTGGATGAACAAATGATCAATGTCCAAAACAAAAACTCCTCCTACTTTGTGGAGTGGATACCAAACAATGTCAAATCTAGCGTGTGCGACATCCCGCCGAAAGGCCTGAAGATGTCATCGACCTTTGTTGGGAACTCAACCGCCATTCAGGAGATGTTCCGCCGGGTCAGTGAACAGTTCACACTTATGTTTAGGAGGAAGGCCTTCTTGCACTGGTACACCGGTGAGGGGATGGATGAGATGGAGTTCACTGAGGCAGAGAGTAATATGAATGATTTGGTCGCTGAATACCAGCAGTACCAGGATGCGACAGCTGAGGAGTATGAGCAGGAGGAAGAGGAAGAGGCTGCCTGAAGCAAGATCTCTGACATTGTTCGCTACGGATTTGGTTGTTGTGACATGCTTTATATTGTGTGTGAATGTGATGTTGTGAATTCTGAACTGCTGACAATAAGATTTCTATGTACTTATTTGTGGTTGCTGTTATGAACTTGTGATTTGTTGTCATTGCAAATCACCTGTAATATTTCACTGGATTTTGTACTGAATATGAATTGGGTATAGAAAAAAATTGTTGCACGAAGAACTGAGTCACATAGAACAGTGATGTGAGCAGTAACTTTGGTATGTACTCCATGAGCACCTGGGAAAACCTCAAACGAATGCTTGTGCAGAGGAGATGAAGCAGAATGCACAGATTGATCTGTGTCATGTATTGTATGAGATTAAAGAGCGCGAAGCAATCTAAACCTCTGCTAGATCGGTCATAGCCCAATATCAAATCATAACAAACAATAATATATCTTCAAAAGAAATGCTTACAATACTATTATTAGATTCGTTTATATCCCAAAAATTTGAGAGTCCTAATCAAGTCTAAAATAAATAAAACACTAATTATATAAATTCATACAACCACGATTAGTTTATCGAGCGGGTGGTAGCGACTTCATCGATGAAGCTTGAGGATTGAATTCGTTTCTATCATAACTATTCATTCTTGATATTAAAATAAGAGCATTATGTTGGGCAGATGATCCAAATTCAGCCCATAATGAGTTTTAATGAAGTCCACAGCCCATAACCTCACTTATATTAATATAAAACCTAGATTAGGTGGCAAGGGCTGAGATTAAGAGAACAGCGGCGGCTGAAAACGTGGGAGAGAAAAAGCAGACTGCAGATTGACAGTAGAGGCCAGAAAATAAGAGATCCAGAAAAGGGAAGAAGACAAGACAGGAAAAGACTATTCTCAATCGTTCAAATCTCAGGTTAGATCAGTTTGCAGTGGATTCTTACTGTGATCTCTTGGGAAGATTTTGGATATTGTGCTTAGGATTATAGTCCTTGTATCCCTGTAATTCTCTTGTGGCTATTACTTTGGGCTTGGGCAAGAAGCATTGAGATCTGTATATTCATTATTTTGATAGTGAATTTTCTCTGGCTTGTCCCGTGGTTTTTACCCTTCGAGTTGAAGGAGTTTTTCACGTAAATCTGGGTGTTTATCTGATTGTGATTTCTATTTCATTTCGCTGTATGTGACGGTTTGCTAGTATTTGTTTATGTACAAAGTTGATTCCTGTTTTCATTATAAGATGTGCGAGTTTTCATTTTTGAATTCTTTTTTTTACGAAAAGTTTTTCATTTTTTAATTCTTTTTTTTATGGGAAGTGCCCATATTTTTTTTAGAATTTTTTAACATTGCACTTTTTTCCTAACATTGTTTTATAGAAAATATTTTTTTAACAATAGTAAGAAAACACTATATTACAATGCTTTCGTATCACATCATAATATTTTTCTGATATTACTAAAAATAATATAATATAGTATAAAAATATTTTTCTGATATTTTTATATGAGTTCATTCATATAAAAAGAAAGAAGAAACGGAGGAAAAGAAGAAGAAAAAAAAGAAAAAAAAAGAATCGGTGAGTGTCTGTGAGATAAATGATCCAAATTAAATCCCAAAGAACTCCTGTGTCATTTTTTTTTATTTATAAATATCATCTTTTCATTTATATTACACAAAAGAAATAGGTTTTCTGTCATTTTAGCGACCTTCTCAGTGCTGCAAGATAAGCTGCTGCTACATTGCCAGTGTCGTGTCGCCTTCTTCGGCGCAGATGCACACAAGGTGTTTGTCTCTTCTCCATTAATCAAACTGCGAACAAGCTCACGGGTACGAACTCGAAAGAATCCCATCCCCACCCCCTCCGCTGTGCTCTCACCAAACAACGCCACTCACAGCCCTCCAGTGGACCATCTCATCTCCAACGGCTCCTTCGCTGAAACCTCCAAAAGCTGTTCACAGAAAAGAAAAAGGAGGAGGAAGACGAAAAAAACCCCAAAAGGAAAAGTTGCACTAATCTTTCTTCCCCATTTGCATCAGCGATGCGTAGTTGGGTCCATTGTTACAGTACTAGCTAGCAAGCGAACATGATCATGGGATGTTTTAGGGAGAAGAAGCAGCAGAAGAGTACGTGCAACCCCACCCTCGATATGCTCCTCTCCATTGCCGGGTTTTGTTGTTCGTTCTTTTGATAGCAGCAACTCATGAGGAGTGCTCGACACTCCTCCCATCATCCCCACGCACCACTGTGATTCTTCTGCATTGTTCGTACGAAGAGCCCTCGGCTTTTGCCTCTCCTGCAGATCGAGTCGAGCCAAATCGGTGTTCTTCCGTCTTTATCAACCCATCTTTTTCTCTTGATTCAAACAAGCGTCTTGGAACTCATGTACACCGACTCGTCAGTGAACAGTGGGGACATCCAGAACTGAATCCGATCGAATTGATGATGAGTTATATGAATCGAACACGAATCTGATTTAAAATTGAACCCAATCTGAGTCCCTCCTTGTTCTTGACGACCTTTTACCTCTTCTTTGACTCCCAACTAAGGTTTCCTTCATCCATGGAAAAGGAGATCAATCCTCCAATTCGTGAAAGATCAGCGGAGCCATATCGATGGATCGAACCCACTGGTGTCAACTTTTGGCTATGATGTGGATCATCTTGCAATAACCACCGTTCGATTTGCAGAGACCCTCATCTTGATGACGACACGAATCGTAAGCAATTACAATGGAGCGTACGCCCACCACCGCCTTCAGGAAAGATTGGAACGTTGGGAAGAATCTTACATCTCTCTCTCTGTCTCTCTCTATCCGTCTCTGTGAGCACATTATTATTGCTTTTTCTTTGGTGAAAGCCCGTTTCTTGTGATTTGCTGTGGTGTTGGCTCTTTCTGATATCTTTTCCTTTGGTGGTAGCAAGCGGCAGTAGCAGCAGCAGCAGCAGCAACAGTCAAGTGCATACCACCGAAGCTGCAATTATAAAAAGCTTCACACACACCTCCGCACCCCCTCCCAAAGCAAAAGAGCAAAGAAAGCTTCAGATGCTCTCTTTTCTCTCCACCGCTCTCCCTTTTATTTCCACTGCAGCGGTCCTTTGAAAGGCATTCTTGGCTCCTCTCTTCTCTGCTCTGTTTCTCGCTTCCTCTTGATGGAAGTGTGAACCTGGGAGGTGCCTGAAGGTTTACATCTGCAAGCAAAGAGGAGAGTTCAAGATTGAGTTTTGGCTGATGGAAGAATCAACCTGGGGTTCTTGTTCTTTCTTCTTCTGCTGCCGTGGGCTATATGAGCAGGTGAAGAGGCGAGTTCAAGATTGAGTTTTGATTGTTTTGGGTTTCTCCGTCTCCGGTGCGTTCGATTTTGTTTTTTTCTCTATGGAGGGATGAGAGAAATGCATTTGGAGAGTTGAGGTTGTTGAGGGTCCAATAATGGAGCGAGGTGTGGCGGTGCATTTATTGTTGCTCTCTCTATTGGGTCTTTACCTGAGATGTCTTTGTCAAGAGGATGCTGCCGTGTACATTGTGACCATGAAGCAACCCCCTGCAGCTCATTACTACGATCAAGTTAAGTGGTTCGGGAGCAGCGCGGTAAGTGCCGGGGCCTCTGGGGCATTCAACACCCTCAACAAGCCAAGGTCCTTCCTTTTTCTTAAAACTTTTTTATTTGCCTCTTGATATTGCTGTAAAATTTTCTTCACAAAGTTTATGAACCCTAGTTTTGCTAATTGAAGACTATGAATGGTATCTGGAAGTTCTATATTAGTAAAATATAGAACACCCTCTGGGGCATTCAACACCCTCAACAAGCCAAGGTCCTTCCTTTTCTTAAAACTTCTTTATTTGCCTCTTGATATTGCTGTAAAATTTTCTTCACAAAGTTTATGAACCCTAGTTTTCCTAATTGAAGACTATGAATGGTATCTGGAAGTTCTATATTAGTAAAATATAGAACACCCTCTGGGGCATTCAACACCCTCAACAAGCCAAGGTCCTTCCTTTTTCTTAAAACTTTTTTATTTGCCTCTTGATATTGCTGTAAAATTTTCTTCACAAAGTTTATGAACCCTAGTTTTGCTAATTGAAGACTATGAATGGTATCTGGAAGTTCTATATTAGTAAAATATAGAACACCCTCTGGGGCATTCAACACCCTCAACAAGCCAAGGTCCTTCCTTTTTCTTAAAACTTTTTTATTTGCCTCTTGATATTGCTGTAAAATTTTCTTCACAAAGTTTATGAACCCTAGTTTTGCTAATTGAAGACTATGAATGGTATCTGGAAGTTCTATATTAGTAAAATATAGAACACCCTCTGGGGCATTCAACACCCTCAACAAGCCAAGGTCCTTCCTTTTCTTAAAACTTTTTTATTTGCCTCTTGATATTGCTGTAAAATTTTCTTCACAAAGTTTATGAACCCTAGTTTTGCTAATTGAAGACTATGAATGGTATCTGGAAGTTCTATATTAGTAAAATATAGAACACCCTCTGGGGCATTCAACACCCTCAACAAGCCAAGGTCCTTCCTTTTCTTAAAACTTTTTTATTTGCCTCTTGATATTGCTGTAAAATTTTCTTCACAAAGTTTATGAACCCTAGTTTTGCTAATTGAAGACTATGAATGGTATCTGGAAGTTCTATATTAGTAAAATATGCTGCTATAATTTTTAGAGCGGCATTTTCCAGTAGATTGTTATCTTAAAAGGTAGTTAGGAGGAGGAAGTTTTGTTAACCATGGTCTCTAAACAAACTTAGCAAATGCAGCTGGAAATAAGCTTGTTTGATTGTTACTCGAGTTAATTCTCCAAGCAATCATGTTAATATAGAGGAGCGTTGTGTTTAATATGTGTACTACTTTATGTTATAATATTTTTAGGACAGCTTTTGTTACTCATTGTCCCTTTAGTTTTTGTTGGTCACTAAGTAAATAATTGATGTATGATGACTATTCTGTGCATGTATCTTCTGTTCATCTATTAGGTCTGCAGAAATCCTTCAAAATCAAGTTTATAACTCGGTTAGTAAGAGTCTACCACATCTACAATCTAGGCACACTATATCCATATAGTTAAATTTTCATGCTATTGTTGAAGGCATTCATCTTTCTTGCACCTATAGTGACACAACAGCTTTTATGCATATTCCTGATCATTTATTTTATACTTGAAAAGTGATATATGGGTTCCATGTCCTAAATCCAGGAATGCATCACGGACAAATACAAGTTACAGTTCGTATTTGATTCGGCTTCAGAATTTGCTACTGAGAAGGACATTGAGAGGGGAGAAATATCTGAAGCTATATAGCTACCATTACTTGATTAATGGATTTTCTGTGCTTATCACCCCTCAACAGGTGCTTGTTTGCTTGATTATATAATCCATTTCTTTTCTCAGTTATTTCTTTTATTCTTGCTTAGTCTGGATCATCTTTTAGTAGGTTTGTATGACAAGCAGCACAATTTTAAGAGAAGGATCAAGAAACTCATTCTAGGTTATCCTTGGATGCCAATTGTGTTGCATATATTCTTATGTTTTGTGTCAATCTTTGATGTCTCAATCTGTTCTATTTGCACTTATGTGGAAGAGATTGTCAATCCGAGTCCAAAACCATGTGAATGATATCCTGAAAAGTATCACTCACAAGGTGGGTTCTGTTGTAACTTATAAGCTAATCAAAACCCAACCCATGGCCAATCTGGGACTAACGAGATCAGCTTATTACAATTTACCCTATAAATTCCTGATGTCCTTGCCATCTTAGCACATCACATCACACATATAAAAAGATTCCTAGTATTTCCCACAGGTAATGTGAGGTGTGGCAGATTATGGTAGATGATGTTTAGTTTTAAATCCACAAGTTTGTGAAATTTTATTTTTGTATCTTAATCAATTTGGGAGGTGCGCCCATGCTCAGAGATGGAAAATTATGCTAGTCAATGTTATTACAAAGAAGTGGACATTTATTCTTATTTCAACATAAAATTTGTGTTTTTTCATGAAGATGAGGCCCATGTATAGAAGGAGACTTAAAATGAAACCTAGTGGCCATGCTTCATCAAACTTGATGCCTAGTGATGCTTTGTTTTGAGTGGGCCGTTGCTTAATAATGGGTGCTCTTATGTGATGAGTCAAATCACAGCTCCTCCTCTTTTCAAAAAAATAGCAAAATTTCGTGGGCCTACTTGTATTCATAAATTTGAGAAGCTAAGATGTTCATATAACTTGTCGTCATACTTACTAAAAGCTTATCTACATTACTAGTAACATGCTGCTGCCATGCATGTGGAAAAAAATTCCTTAGGCATGAGACGGCAGATGTATCTATTTAGAGATGTAATGCAAAAAATATATATCTATATATGGTTCAGATAGAATTTTGATGGAGGATTAAGGCTGCTATCCTATAACCTAAAATTCAATCATGAAGTTCCAAAATGGAGGTGAATTCATTTATGTATATGTGGTTCAGCTGGAATCCTAATGGACACACTCTATGATGTTAAAAAATTAATAGCCAACATTTGCACAACTTGAACAAGCATTTTGTGTTCGTCAAGATAACAAAGAAGTGTGGTATAAGAACATCCATGCAATGAAAGTACGAATTAGACTGTCTCAATGAATGATCTAAATGATTGTTCCTTATCTAGATATAGTTAAAATGAATGCATACAAGTATTCAACTTATTTTGATGAACTAAACGAAAGAAGCAGATGCTTCTTGAGTATCAAACATTTAGATGAATATAAAACTTACCAAAAGACTGAACTTAAGGGGGATACTGGTATATGAGGAATGTAATTAAAATGAATTTGTCAATTATTTTGAGTTCATTCTTCTATATGTATATTTTATTTCTGATAATTTTCATATTTCTTTCTTTTAGTGTAAAGTAAGAAAGAATTAAGTATTGGTATTTTCAGTTGCATGCTTTTAGTTAATGCATTTGAGGATACCATTCTAAAGTGGAAGGGGAAATGTCACAATGCATTTTTTGCATTCAACAACTCTCCAGTGAGTAAGTGATATGATTGATTTGTAGCAAAAGAAACTAAGGGACCTAAGGTTTTATCTTGTGCACTTTTATTCTTTGAAACTAAAATCAAAGTAAATAATGGAGAAAGAGTACAATAGTCAATAGATGTTGTTTGACAAAAAAATGATAACATGCTGACCTTCTTTTTAAATATTATAAATGATTATCATTTTCATGCAATTTTATATTCTTCATATGTCTATTTCTATGATTGGCAAGTCTAGATCAAGTCTTGATCTTAGCAAATTGCATCCAACTTTTATCTAATCTAGTGATTTGGTGGATATTTAAGGCAGACAAGCTTTCTCGGAGGCATGAGGTAGCAAACTTAATGTTGGACTTCTCAGTTAGGACTGCAACTACACACACGCCTGAATTCTTAGGTCTGCCTCATGGAGCTTGGGCCCAAGAAGGAGGTCCTGAAGTTGCTGGGGAAGGAATCGTTATTGGTTTTATTGACACAGGAATAGATCCAACACATCCCAGCTTCTCTGATACTCTTTCTATCAATCACTATCCTGTTCCTGCTCATTTTTCTGGTATTTGTGAAGTTACAAGGGATTTTCCATCTGGATCATGTAACAGAAAGCTTGTTGGTGCTCGTCATTTTGCTGCTTCTGCTATTATTAGGGGTATGTTCAATGCTACTCAGGACTATGCTTCACCATTTGATGGTGATGGTCATGGAACGTAAGTACCTTCCAACAACAAACTTCCCTGCAACAAATTTTGCAACACTTCCCTTCAAGGAACTTTACCAATACATTCTCTCTCAATATGATAAACATTGTCTTTACAAATTTATTGCAATTCTGAACTTTCTTGATTTACATATGTTCTTTTTCTATATATTTTTTGTTATAAAGGATATATATATGTGTTTTCTGTTGGTTCCATCAAAATGAATACTATTTGTTTCTATCAAATGAGGTGATTTAATGTTATCTTCTTTTTTTTTACCTGAAAATGCATTTAAAGAAGACAAAGGTCATTTTCCCACAAGCATAGTGCTGTGTAAGCTTTTTTTGTTTGTTTGTTTTGCCTTTCGTGGTTTTCTGGGAGACTGATATTTTTTACATGGCCTCTATAGCCAGTTATATATGTGTTAGAATACTGGGTAAAATTACATGAAAGGATGCTGATAGAAAGGAATTTAAGTCCAAAACATGACTAGTGACTTGTTCCAGTAGGATGATAAAGGAGGATATTCCAAAGTTATATGATAGGTAATTGTCCAAGTCCAACATTACTTATAAGCTCCAATACAGTAAATGATATATTCTCAGTTTCCAGGTTTGGATTTTTTTTTATTGCAATATCTTTTATGTACGCAGGCACACAACCTCCATTGCTGCTGGCAATCATGGAATTCCTGTTATTGTCTCAGGGCATCATTTTGGGAATGCAAGTGGCATGGCCCCTCATGCACAGTAAGTCACCAATCTTATCCAATTGTAAATCAGCAGATATTTCCTTTACACATAAGATTGACAATAATAATGCAAAATTTTCAGCATTGCTGTTTATAAAGCTCTGTACAAAAGCTTTGGAGGCTTTGCTGCTGATGTTGTTGCTGCAATAGATCAGGTAAATAGAACAGTTGCTCTATATTCATATCAGTGGCATAATATTGGCTACTGAATTTAAGTCACTTCTTGATTATACTTGAATCAGATCCTTGTTTTCAATCTAAATTGATTACTGTGATTTTGGTTTTCATCACAGTGAAGCTAACTGTGAAACATAAATTGGATTTGAGAAGGTTCCAGATAAAAATCTGGAAGTCATAAGTGACACGATATCATTTTTTAGGAATGTGACCTTTGAAATCTTATTCAAGAAAGAGCTTGCTACAAGTTGTAGAATGATAATAGTGGTTAGGATATCTGTTTGCTGATTGCAGTTTAAAGTATAAATCCATGCTATGAGGGAGTAACTTCTGAACTTTTTCTGTTTGTTAAATTGTCTTCCACCTCAATGTGAAGTTTTCTCTATTGAAACAACATTTAACAGTTTACTATGCAATACAATTTACAGCCATTTGGGGTCTGCACATTTGACATGGTAAGAAAAAGGTTAAATGAAGTTATTTCTATCATGGAACTAATATATTTGTTGAATAATCTGGTAGTCATTTGTTCTGATTTGTGAAAGAGTCTCTATCTTAGCAATTATAATTTATGCATATATTATATATTCTCTCCAGCCTCCTCAACACCTAGAATTAGGTTCATGGAATAGTTATTTATTGGTTTAGCACTTTTGTCGCAATTTGCTTGGCTGGCATTTCTGATTATTTGCAATTGCAGGCAGCTCAAGATGGTGTTGATATCATAAGTTTATCTATCACACCAAATAGGCGTCCTTGGGGGTTAGCAACATTCTTCAATCCAATAGACATGTCATTGCTCTCAGCTGTAAAATCTGGAATATTTGTTGTACAAGCAGCAGGAAATACTGGCCCTTCTCCAAAGAGTGTATCTTCCTTCAGCCCTTGGATATTTACTGTAGGTGCCTCTGCTCACGACAGAGTATACAATAACTGGCTACTGCTTGGTAACAATCTAACAATTTCAGGAGTTGGACTTGCACGTGAGTATGTTATGTTTATTATTTTAAGGTTACTTTGATATCTTTAAGTTCCTTAGAGATGCAATTTTATCATGTATTAATTTTTGTTTCTGTATAACAGCTGGAACAGATGGCGACTCAATGTTTCCTCTTATTGCTGCTATTCATGCCATGAAAAATAACACCACTGTAGCAAATGATATGTATTTGGGAGAATGCCAAGATTCAAGTTATCTAGATGAAGATCTGATTGATGGGAAGATATTGATCTGTAGCTATTCAATCAGATTTGTTCTGGGACTCTCTTCCATCAAACAAGCATTGGAGACAGCAAAGAATGTTAGCGCAGTTGGAGTTATATTCTACATGGATCCATTTGTTACTGGGTTTCATCTGAACCCAATTCCTATGGATATGCCAGGCCTGATAATACCGTCTACAGATGACTCCAAGGTACAGAGATATATTCAGAAGTATTGAATTTTTTAGTGGTGATTCATTATGGAATCTTCATAAGGTATTGACAGCATCAAAGCATATTTAAGTTGGATGCTTGACACTTCTTTAACTGAATGCTTGAGACTTCTTTGTGTGAGGTACTACCCATAGTTTTCATGTAACTTTTGCATTTGGATTACGTTGTACATTTCTCATTTGAATTTTCTCCTTCAGTCCTTTTGAGCTTTTCAACACAATAGTTTGGAAGATAGGTATTAATAGTAGGATTGGATGGACAATATGATTGGAATCAACAAAATCAATGGGGTCGATCAGGTCAGATTGGTCGAGATATTAACTAAGGAAAAATATCAGAATAAAATAAAATTTCATGACATAAAAAGCATATGTGATGATAGCATATCTTCATATTTCCTAAAATAGATTAACATTAAAAAGTTTAAATTTTAAAATATGACAAATGATGAAAAGTAATTCATAAAAAATAAACTATTTACATTTACTTGAAAATAAAAATGATCATATTGTACAAATATATTAGCATACTGAGTTACTACTAATATACATATGTTGTTAAATATTAAGAAACCTATCCACACAGTTTGAAGATAACCTTTATCCTACCATAGCCCCAATGTGTTTTTTAGTAACCATGCAGGTGAAATGTTAAGTGATACAAAGGCATACATAACTTTATTTGAGAAGAGGTCACATGGAATTTAGGATTAATATTAAGTTGCATGGCATTTCACTTCTCTATAAAAGCATCCCCATTTCCTTAAGAGCTCCATTCAGTCCTCTCCTTTTTTATCACTGTATCATTTCCTCTATGTTTTACAAGATGGTGAACAACTAATATAAAACAAAGATGGCAAACACCAGTGATGGTTGCAACAAATGAAGAAATACCAAGTGGGATGATAATAGCATTTCCTACTCTATTTCACAGTCATGGTCATGAGTTTCTTTTTCTTCCATGTGGACTTCTCACTTCTCCTTTGCCTCTTCCATTCTTCCCCTATTCTATTTGACATTCACAGTTGCAACTTAGTTTTCTGTGTTCCTACCATCTAGACTCTAGGTTATCACATCATTTGATATTATGCAAAGTCGATCGACTGTAATTGAGTCTATTGATTCTATCCAAGCTGATTGTTTTCTGATTATGAGGTTGAGAAATCAGCTAAAATCAATCAATTTTAGAAACTAAAGATCAAATGTATCATATCAGAATCAAGATACCATGCTGTAACCCAAATAAGCACCCTAATCCACTAAGCCTTCCATATGATTTTCCATGCTTGGTAGGGAGAATTCTGTTTTTATGAAAATGCACCAAATAGGCAATGGCACAACAACAACAACAACAATAAAAGCCGTAAGTCCCAACTATTTATGATCGGGCTATATGAATCTTTTGCAGGCAGTGGAACTAGTATAGAATTTTATTGGAACTACCCAAAAGCTTAATATAATAAGTTATGGGCTAGACATACAAATATAACATTGTTCTTATTTTCTTATGAATTGCTACTATTTTCTAAGTGACTCCACATCAACAATGATATGGCCTTTCAACTCCCTCAAATGTACCTAATTCAACTTCGTTCTCTCTTCTTTTTTCTGTTCTTTCTGGTAATTGTGCTAAACCCAAAAGCTTGTATATTAGGTCATGATCCAACATGTTCATATTTGGTACCAACCTTTTATTTTTCTTGTGGATGTGGAACTATATCTTAAAGTGAAGAATATGTTTTCTCGATTGTTTATGAGTTCCATTTCCTATTGTTGCTTCTCTGTAGCTCACTCAGAGCTACTAACTACACAACCATTGTCCAGATGTTCAAATCACGCACACACACACACACACATAAGTTTGCCAATTGAAGTGCCTCCAGATAACCATTTCTTCTTTTTTTTAATCTGATATATTTCTTCTGCTATTCATTTGCATGTCATTTTCCACACAGGTTGATTCATGACATCTTTTCTGTTTTGACTTTTAATTTATGAAGCAGGTTTCCTCTAGCAAAATTCTTCTTGTTGAATAGCTTGTTTTTGTTTGTGCATATGTTGCATTTAGTTATTTTTACTAGCTAGTTGTCTCCTGCTTATATTCTCTTCATACTTCTCGTCTTCTATATGAATATATAGTAGGTTGTATTTATGTTTCTCACATTTTCTGTCACATCAAAAAACCAGAAATTCATGACTTTCCAGGATTTTTCTGATCCCATCATTGTTCATTATGTTACCAATCATTTGTTTGTCTTTTGTTGTTTAGGTATTTTTTGACTACTATAATAGCTCCTTAGTGAGAGATGAAATGTCGAAAAGCATCATCAAGTATTGTGGTGTTGCAAACATATTAGGAGGTCTTAAGGCTAACTACAGCAACACTTCCCCAAAAGTGATGTACTACTCTGCTAGAGGACCAGATCCAGAGGACAACTCCTTAGCCGATGCTGATATAATGAAACCTAATCTGATAGCTCCCGGTAATTTCATATGGGGTGCTTGGAGTTCCGTGGGAACTGACTCTGCGGAATTTGAAGGTACATTTCATGTCAACACATGAATACTCTTATAATATTATCATTAGTATATCAAGAACTTGTGCTGAACTCAAGCCCTCCATGCGATCATGTCACTGTTTGTCAACCATACTGGTGATTAGTTTGTGGCAACTGAAACTAAATTGCTATTCAGTAGGAAATAGCTACCAAGTTAGCTTACTTCATGATCCGAAAAGTGCCAAAGCTTTACTTAGGCCACAAAGTGCATCCAGGAGAAGAAAAATCATAGTTTCTTCTATATAGGCGACAGACCTAGTTCCTATGGCACAAATTTTAAGCCAATGAACAATATCGAGTTCAGACTCTAGATGGTCATTGGTAGTGACTTCTACAATTACCACAGATGCATTTTGCTGTATTGAATTTATTTTCTGTTGGGATTTATCCTCATTTGCAGGTGAGAGTTTTGCAATGATATCTGGTACAAGTATGGCTGCTCCACATATAGCAGGTCTAGCTGCTCTGATCAAGCAGAAGTTTCCTAGTTTTAGTCCTTCAGCCATTGCCTCTGCTCTCTCCACAACTGCCACACTATATGACAGACAAGATGGCCCCATAATGGCCCAACGAGCTTACAGGAATCCGGATTCCAACCAGTCTCCTGCGACACCATTTGACATGGGCAGCGGCTTTGTTAATGCAACTGCTGCTCTAGACCCAGGACTTATCTTCGATACAGGTCAGTGCAACTTCGCAAACTACTAATAACAAATAATCGGAAGGATTCATGTGATGTCAGTCATTTACTATCTACTGCACACAATATCTCTAAAATAATTCTAGTAGATCTTTCATTAGAAAACTGCAGTGTAGTGTGATTTTATAACTTGCTGAATTTAGTATCTCCTTGTGCACCAGGTTACGACGACTTTGTTTCCTTTCTTTGTGGCATCAATGGATCTGGTCCCATAGTACTAAACTATACCGGTCGTACCTGTGAGGTTTCTAACATGACAGGCTCAGATCTGAATATTCCTTCCATTACAATATCGCTGCTCAATCAATCGAGAGTTATCATGAGAACAGTCACCAACGTAGCAAATGATGAGTATTACCATGTCAGCTGGAGCGCTCCTTATGGAGCTTCAGTTTCCGTGGTGCCGGCTCAGTTTTTTGTTGCAAGCGGACAGCAACAAAACTTGACTTTTGTGCTAAATGCTACCATGAATTCTTCCTTTGCTAGCTTCGGCAGGATCGGGCTTTATGGCAACCTAGGCCACAAGTCCATCATCCCTTTGTCTGTCATCTCTAAGATCACACACGACGCCACACCAAGGAGAAGGAAATGCTGACTGTTTCGCTTGCTTTGGCTGCTGGAATTGACCTGATTGTTTATTCATTTTGTTGTACATCTTGAAGTATCTTGGTGTAATTAAATTAGCAAAGGGAGCAAACAAATAATTGGAAGCATGTATATTAATCCCCTCTTTACATGACTCGGTTTTGCAAAGCTGCTGATGGAACTACAATGTGTCTTTTCCTGTTGCTTTTGTTAGATTTACAAGATTTAAGTGTATTACTTTTGATTGGGGAATTTTCCAACCAATGATGATGACAGTTGACATGTGGTTAAGTATAAAAAGAGATGAGATCTACCCCTTTGGTTTGTTCACGTAAATGGATGATTATGATTTGTTCCATTAAGGAATATTTTACGAGATATTTTTTTCTGATTAAAAAAAATTATCTTTTATACAGAGTAACCGAGATCGGATGTTTTTTTTTATTATTTTTATTCATTCATCATGAGACTAGCTTGAGCATCGGAATGGTTGGATCGAAAAACTAATTTGATCTCGATCTTTGTATAGATTACCCCCGAAGCGGGTCGATAGGTTCATCTCAACCTTCGGGATAACTTAAAAAGACATCTCGACGATCATCTCATCCTTCCTACACACACGAACATCATCGATTTTTTCCAAACAATTTTGAAAACATGTGTGCATTAAGAGAATTAGCTGACTGTACATCCATAGATCTTACTTACCACACAAACACATTAAGAGAATTTTGAAAACAATGAAGCATAAACTGCTTCATTGCGGCATTCAAACAAACACATTACGATCCTACAGGTTGGCAAGTTCTGCAGGCATTCAACTCGTTTCCAAGGAGAGGAACTGAAGCCCGGGATTCTCTCATGCCACGCTGAAGGAAGTAGCTGCTGTGCCTTCCACAAAACTTCCTGGCTCACTTGAACCATTCTCTTGCTTGTCACCCCCGGTTGGGCCTTGCAGATGTAGAGCTTCCCATCTGAAACAGTTGCAGCTTTAAGCCTGCTTTCCCAGCAAACAGTCACCATCACACGATCGAGGGAAACAGACGTGTTTCCTCCACTGTTCCAACCTAACCCACCCATCATTGCCATGAATTCAACCCACGGACCAACCCAAATACCAGCTGCTGCTGCTGCTGCTCCACCAACCTACTGCAGCTTTCCTGGGTGCTTGCTGTACGATGCTCACGAGCTGAGAGGTGGCCGTCATCGGAGGACTCCACATGACAGGTACCCACGGTTTGCTCCTCCTTCCGATACCGTCGGTGGGTTGGGATAAAAGTGCACGTCAATCTATGGATGGATTCCCTTCTCTGCCACGGTGACCACAGTGACGAATCGCTTCTTTTATGTTGTTAAGCCTTCTTCTCTCTCTATATGAGCGATGGGGACCGTCATCGTACCATCATCTGACTCGGTTCTCCATTCAAAAAACCAGATCTCGAGAGAATGCTTTGGGAACTCTTCGCTGCATTATGATGCACCCAAAAAAAAAGCAGTGAAACGGGTGAATCTACCAAACTGCAACGGAGTTCAAAAAAAAAACCATCAGCTGCTTGCCGGTCTTCCCAAGCTTTTAAATAGACATAACCACCCACATCCATCTGCATCTCTCTCACACCTCTAACCCTTCCCTGCCTCCCTACCTTCTTCCTCTCACAGTCATTCGGCTCTTGCAACCTTAGCAGAAAGGATGAGTTCCGTCACTCGTGCCGGTCTGGATCACAAGTTGGCCATGGCCAAGCGCTGTGCCCATGGTACTACTACTTATTATTGTCTTCCCCTTCTATATTACTCGATCTACAATTCCTCAGCCTCAGGTTCTTGATTGCCGCTGCCCGGTCTTTATCTCATCTTTCTCGGAATTATTGGCAGAGGGAGTCATGGCGGGGGCAAAGGCGGCCGTCGTCGCCAGTGTTGCAGCTGCCATCCCCACAGTAAGCATTACTGATCTCCGATGCAATCTTACATGTTCTAATGCACGACTTCCATTACAATGCCTCATCAAATGTTAATTATAGTTGGCTAGCGTAAGGATGCTGCCATGGGCGAGGGCCAACCTCAATCCTACTGCTCAAGCCCTCATCATCTCCACAGGTTACCGACACACTTCTGATGCTGACTATATATATATATATATATATATCGATGTGACCAACGGAGAGTTTGGCTTGCTGCAGTCGCAGGAGCAGCCTACTTCATAGTTGCGGACAAGACGGTGTTGGCCACTGCCAGGAGGAACTCCTTTCATGACACTTACCAAGTGAACACTCGTATGCCCAAGAACTAAGAGTTGTACAACGTATATGGTCTCGTTTTGGCGTACCATATCGTCATGTAGACCGACCCAAGCCAAGTATAACAATAAAATGAATTAATGGCCTCCCAAGTATCTATCTGTCGTTGATGTTGTCATGGTTGAAGCATCTTTCCAGGAGAAAATTATATCAAGAAAAAACAAAAAACAGATCGCCTAAGTTGATTTTGAAGATCTAACTAAGAAAAGCCAAAAAAATAAAAAAGTAACAAACAATCCTTCGATCTAAACCAACTGTTACTAGGAAAATTGTTGCATGATCTATCAACTTCACAAGGTAGGCGCTTAATCAACTCTTACTCAACGCTGTCACTATTATTAAGATTATTGTGATGGATATCACCGAGCACACCAGAAATGTCAGCGATCATTTTATTCGCGACCTTTTGCTACATCGATTTCTTGGTTTGTATCTTATTCCTTCACGTTTAATTCACAAATTGCCGTAAAAGATTGGATTTTGAGTTACCAAAAACAACTGCCTTCTTTTCTCCTGGATGTCTCTTCACGTATTTCTCTCTTTGCTTCAGAAGTTTTCCTCACAAAGTACCTATGCATCACTTATGGCAAAGATGGAGCCATAACCACTCGCCTTTGTCTCTAATGTGCTATTCTTCTGACATAATTTGTGTTTGCTCAAACAAATTAAGAATCAACAATAGCATAAGACATCTTATTATTGCACATCCATATCCAAGACACAGTAGTCAGCTGACCAAACATTAGAGACTAGAAATGCAAGAGGAAGTGACCATTTGTACATGAGATTGATTGGTGACAATATAATAACAATATAAATTCATATTATCCAGTAAATGGTATCAAATGACAAACGATAAGTACGTGAAATCTATCACACCATCCAACACAAATAAACTGCATATAACAGCAGCGACTCCACGCTACGTGACGTACATACTAAATGCACTGTGACACGAACTCGAAAGACCCTCAACCCTGCATGTATATATATATATATATATATATACTATAGCCAACATCCAAACCAGTGTTTCTAATGGCCATCACGGGGCTGCTGCAGGTGGTGGAGTGAAAAAGGGAAGGGTCGGCATGTTTGGGATGGAAGGCATGACCGGAATGGAGGGCATCTGAGGGATCGTGACCTTAGGGATGCTTGGTATGGCAGGCAAAGGCGGCAACGTAACCTTCGGCACCGTCGGCACGACCGGCATCGGCGGCACTGCAAGCTTCGGAACAGTCGGTACTACTGGCATCGGCGGGAATGTGGGAAGAGAAGGCACAGTGAAGGTCGGAATGGTTGGAACCGCTTCAGGTGCTTCGGCTGTGTCGAGTAAATGACGCGCTGCATCGCCCGTCATGTGACTAGCCATGATAAGGGCTGTGAGAAAGCTCATTCTGTAGATGGTAGCTCTCGAAGCCATGGATGCGCTTGCCTAGGGTTTACCAGGGTTGGGGCTGTGGTCCTAGAAAGAAGATGAGAGGTGAGGGGGCTTGCTGTTGATGGTGTGTGATGCAGTTGATATTTATAGTGGGAGATTCATGGAGTTCGGGACAGTGGTGGTGATATCACCGATGGATTAGGTTAACAAGGTAGACACTGGTGGTTGGCTTCCATGGATCGCGTTTCAACAGGTGTTGGTGAGAGCAGAAGAAGAAGGTGATGTTATTATGTTACGTTAGTTCAACTTCTCATCCGCATACTCCAACGACAGGAGTCTTAAATGTCGGATTTGGTTAAGAAACTGCTTCGATCAAAAGTTTCTTCGTCCTAAAGTACTGTCAGATTTAGTCGAGTTACTTGTGTGCTTATCCAATCCCGTTTGAAACCTGGCTCTGATACTGTCATACCTTCACCAATTTTGGACGTCCAACTGGTTTGCTTGTACTGACTGATATCGTCCTTGGTCATCAAGGGCGATGCTGCTTCGATCGAGGACTTTTTTCATGGAATGAGATGACTTCTATCATTTCACTGTTTGAGCTTGATCGTTGTCGTGAAAAGGCATCAAATTAATCTCTATTGCACCGATCAAGACGTGCGCTGAAGCATCAAAGGCAGCTGGGTAACACGCTCCCACGCCGGCCTCCTTCCTCGAGACAAATACCAGTGGCTGCTCCAACTGCTACGAGTTCTGGGTGCTGCTACAGGGAGCTCAGATGCAGCGACGTGGCCATCGTCTCGACATGACAGGTACCCACTGTTTGGTCCTCCTTCCAATACCGTCGGCGGAATCGGATAAAGTGCTCGTTTTCTATGGATGGATTCCTCTTTCTCTGTTGCTCGCTTTCGTGTGACTGCGAGCAGGCTAAAGAGAAGTGTTCTTTTAGGTTTACTATTAGCTTTCCTTCTACTATTTTGCGGTAATGGGTGACACTATCAGAAAATATCAATAGAAAATGATCACTGAACTCTTAAGACGTACAAAGGAAACCGCATCAAACGCTAATGAATCTGACGACCTGCTACGGAGCAAAACAGGCGACCACCGGACGCCAAAAAACCATCAACCGCTGCCGGTCTTCCCGTGCTTATAAATCGACGTCGCCACCCACCTCCATCCATCTCACAGCTTGAAGCTTTCCCTACATCGTTTTCTTCTGCTCACCGTCGTTCTCCTCTTGCAACTCAGCGAAAGCGAAGCATGGGTTCCGTCACTCGGGCCGCTCTGGATCAGAAGCTGGCCGTGGCCAAGCGCTGTTCCCATGGTATTATTATATATGCCTCCACTTCTCTATTACTTAATCTACCATTCCTCAACCTTTGGTTTTTACCTCATCTTTCCTTGGAACAATTGGCAGAGGGAGCCATGGCGGGGGCAAAGGCGGCCGTCATCGCAACTGTTGCAGCTGCCGTCCCGACGGTAATATTACTCTTCAATGCGATCCTACATGTTCTAATGAACGAGTTCCATTACAATGCCTCATTAAATGTGAACTACAGGTGGCTAGCGTTCGGATGCTGCCATGGGCGAGGTCCAACCTCAATCCTACTGCACAAGCCCTCATAATCTCCACAGGTTACTGACACTCTCCTTACCCACTATCGTACTCGCGTTTAGATGGTTTATGCTGATGCCTTATGTTGAATCGTGTGAATGGTGCAGCCGCGGGAGCGGCCTATTTCATAGTCGCCGACAAGACGGTGCTGGCATCAGCCAGGAAGAACTCCTTCAAGAACAGCTACCAAGGCAACACTGACTGACCTGCCTTCCAAGTAAAAAGCTCAAGGTCTCGGTTTGGTAGTAGCGTCGAATGCAGATTCAAGCCAAGAAGGTCGATGAATCAAGGGCTATGACGTCGCCTAAGCTCTGTTGTTCCAATTTTGTAAAGCAAGAATTCGAATCAAATAAGAAACACAGACAGAGACAGTCTTGTCTTCAAATTGATCACAACTCTTAGTGGGAAAGATGTGGCTTCGCATGGTAGGCCCCCTAAAGCAGGCTTCCCCCCATCTCAGGTGGGTTTCCGGCATTCTTTCTCCTTCCACGACTAGTTTGACCGATGTGATGGATGTCACTCATTGGATTACATGGATCCCATGTTAGTTTCTCATTACAAATTTCTCTCGTTCTAACCAATTTAATTTAAGCTTAGAAATAAAATATTTAATTTCCATAGGTTGGAGTTAATTGTGGTTCGACGAATATAGACCTGAGCCAAAGTTCAATGCACTTTTCACGCATCCTGAGAGGATCTCTTAATCTTTCTAATCCATAAGAGAAAAGAAAATTGTAAGAGCCATTAAAATATTTTTTAAATTATCATAAATAAAAAACTTCAATATATATCTAAAAAAGTCCATACTGCATCCTTAACAGTCTCATGCATGTATTCGCATGTCTTAAGCGTCCGCGCCGATACTTTTCGCGCACGTGATATCCGTGAAATGAAACATTAATTATCTCTATCGTAATAAATCTGAGATCGTCATAAGTAACGCCGATACATTATGCGCAAATCTGTTACGCAGATTATAACAGCCGTTATTTTAATCGTTCCCTTCCCCACTGCACTCTGTCTCCTCTTCCCTCTGTGATTCCCAAATTCTTTCCGCCTTGCTTGAGGAACCATCGTTAATCTGGGTGAGTCTTCTTTCCTCGCTCTCTTCCCCTCTCCCCATTCCAAATCTTTCAAAGACTTATTTTTAACAAGTGGATCATTCGATCACCGACTTCCTTACTGCTTTCCTTCGGTTCTGAGCAATTTCTTATAGTTCTCGGTGAGGCGAGAAATGGGATCAAAGGAAGCCTTCTTTCATTTTCTTTATGCTCTTTCGCCTGGATTTTCATGCTTATCTCTGATCTCTGCGTCAATCAAGTTTTTTTTTTTTTGTCTTTTTAGAAATTCCTCCGTTGTGGGTCAGAGTTGTCTGTAGCTTTCAACAGTGACAAAGTTCTTGGAAGTTCTTTGTGACAATGAATCAGTTTCTATATCGTGAATAATAATGTCTTTGGCTTGATCTTGACAAGAAATCTCTACTTCAGCGTTGTGTATTTGTATCTTAAAACGATCTTTTTGGTGCCGATCACAATAGAAGAGGCAAATGAAAATCTGTACTGATGTATGTTCAAGAATAACAAAAATATTGAAGTAGAGAAGTATTGATAATTTTATATTGAACTGCTAAAAAAAAAAATCCATAATATTAGTTATTATAGGAACATAGAGAAATGGTTCTTGCTATATTTGATAATTATGGGATAGATGCCCTATTGTCCATTTCTCCTGCTGCTCGGATGGCATGTTGTTCTTGATGAAGCTTCTGCTTGCTATTTTGCTTGTTTAGCTATTCACTGGGTTTTGGAAAATAGGGCAGAATGTATATATTCCTTAAGGGGCATTTGAGCTGCCTAGTGCAAATGGAGATGCCTCATGCTTCTATGAAACTTGGTGAAATGTGGGGAAAATTAGGAACTATTATCTGATTAATGAAATTAGCCAAATTGGGGCATGTTTAGAAATGTCCTATACTCACTTTAAGGGGGTCATGTTGACTCTAAAATGTGATACTTGGTTATTGCTGCATACCACCAGCTTTTAAGTGATGTATTCATCCATATTTAATTTTGGCTTCTTTGTTCATTCCTGGGTATTGTTATTTCCTTTAACTGGGTAGAAAAGAAATAATTTTGGCTTCGTTTGGGCAAAATCCTAATTATTAGTTTCTTGTGATACTAGACATGTTATTTGTTATGGTAGGTAGCACAGTTTTATTTTCTGGGGGATTCTCCTTTCCACAGTATATCTGAATTTTATATGTGATAAATTCATCATCATTTGAATCTTCTCTCTATGCCTGGTGGGGTGGGCTTAAGTGGTACAGACTAGGGTAGAACAGTTGGAATAGTATTTGCCATGTGAAGGGCTTAGTGAATGCTTGTCATTTTTTGTACTTCTATTAAACTTCTATGACTTTTTTCAATTTTTATTGGATTGCAAAGACATAATGGATGGGTAAATTGCCGGAGTTGCTTTCTAGGATGACACCATCACACAGAAACATGGCTGAGCATGTGGAGCGTACATCTGAAAAATTTTTGAACAACATAATGGAAAAGATAGCTGATACTGTACCCAAGCAGAAGTCTGTAAGATTCTTTGAAGAACAAAATTCAGTCTCAGCACAGATGGATAGGTTGTTCGGACGCCAGCACTCTGTTCACAAGATCTTGGGAGGTGGAAAATGTAAGTTAATTTTCAATCCAGATGTCTTGTTCTTAAGTATCATATAAATAAAATGAAATTATTCATTTTGATCTTGTAGCTGCTGATGTGTTGTTATGGCGGAACAATAAGATATCATCAAGTGTCTTGACTGTTGCAACAGCTATCTGGATTCTCTTTGAGTGGTTGAATTATCACTTTTTGACTCTCTTGGCCTTTGCACTTGTCATCGGAATGCTCATTCAGTTTGTTTGGTCAAATGCTTCTAGAGTATTGAACAGGTAGTCAATTACTTTATCATTGAGAATTTTTCTGAAGACAGTTGCTGAATGATCCTCTCTTATAGATCTCCATCTCAAGTACCTCGGCTTGTTTTGCCTGATAATATTTTTGCAAATGTTGCTCTTTCTCTTGGTGCCCAAGTTAATCAATTTTTGCGATTCATTCAAGATGTTTCATGTGGAGGAAACTTGAAACAGTTTCTTATGGTATGTTGCTTTCAGGAAATTTCCTGTATACCGTGCATATTTAAGTTCTTTTTCTATTACTTTGTATGCAAGTTTTTTTCTTAAGCTTATCAAGTTTGCAATAGATTTGACTTTTCACATTAGCAACACATCTGAAATGATAAAACATGGAGTCTTTGCATGTAGGAAGTTTTCATCAGATGTTTCATACTTAAATTTTGGAAGAGATGCTATATATTATTCACTGAGGCACTTCTAAACAGTCCTTGTTGAATAATTGTGATGTGCAATTGAACATATGAAAAAATGTTCTAGGAATGGAAACACTAGAAAATTTTTGTCATGTCGGGTATTGATATTCCTTTGGTAACAATTGCAGAGTATTTATTACATTCCAAAAGGTGGTGCTTTTCTGATTAATGTCTAGGTTTTATCATGTAAGGAATGAAACCTTATAAGATCTCCAATGATTCTGGTTAATGTGAAATTTCATCAGGTTCTAGCAAGCCTGGGGGCTACTGCTTTGATCGGAAGCTGGTGCAATTTTCTCACCATCATCTATATTGGTGAGGATCTATACCTGGATTAAATGCTTATGTAACTCACTTGTCTTCTCTTCTCTTTATGTGCATATCTGTGTTATCTATTTTGCTTGTCCCTAAATAGAAATATGAAGCATATGACTTGGTTTTGGCAACTGATCACTTACTGGAGGACTCATATTAACTTGTTATACTCATTTTCATACAACAAGTGGGAACTTATGTGGCCATATTTTTTTCTCTCTTCTTTGCTAAACAAATACGAAATGATGAGCTTAGAATAAGCAAATTCTTCAATCAAGGAGTTTGCAATTTGAATTATTAGGAATTCATAATTAACTGCTCTTTATCCCTGGCGGCAAATTATGCATGTAGCTGGTGTTGGAAATCCCATATTAGTTTAAATTTTTGGATAAATTATGGCTTGACGCTATATAAATTCTGTGGTTGACTGAGATGTTAGGCTTACTGACCTGAATTTATGAGGAGAATGTTTGTTGACTGTACCGATATATCTAAATGAAAATCCAATTATCCTTCTTCACTCATTTGGTGCAGGGTTTGTCTGTGCTCACACACTCCCTGTGCTTTATGAGAAGAATGAAGACCAAGTTGATGGCTTACTTAATAAGCTCTTCGGGCAGATGCAGAGCCAGTATCGCAAGTTGGATGGGAGTCTACTTAGCAAGATTCCAAAGGGAAATCTCAAGTTTAAGAAGAAGGAATAGATCTCTTTTTTTTTTTGTAATCGAAGGTGGAATTACCTTCATAATGTGAAGATCATCGAGATTCTGATGAAATTTCAGTAATTGAGGTATCGAAACTTTACCGTCGTGTCTTCGTGTGTTCCCTCCCTATTAACAATAAAGATCAAAGAGGAAATGAAACATGGGATCCGCATGGCAGTGACAACTGCAGATTGATTTATTATTTTATCGTCCAAATATTGGTTAGCTTCAGTACCTCCTATTCTAATTTTCGGAAGTAAATTTGGTAGAAGATTAATGCAGTAGAAACAGATTTATACAGCGAGGATCTTTTTTTCTAGAGGAGAGAAACAAAAAAGTGGGTTTCTTGGCACTGAGCTATCCTATTACAGTAATTTATACATCAGAGCTCCACTTGATAGTTCATCACTATAGGAACAAAGTTACATCAAGATCAATGTGCCAAAATAATTTTATCCAGTTGACAACTTGATTGGGTTCAAGATAAATCTGTGCTAAAGGAGCACTTAAGATTCGATCTCCAAGATAGATAAGAATACAATTTGGTGGCCATCTAGAGAACGCCATGCTCTGCCGCTCATTGGCTTCCGTCCTTCAAAAACAAGCTTAGTAGAAAAATTAAAGATTTCGATTTTTCTTTTTTTTTGGCAAAAAAAAAAAAATGTAAGTCATCGAGATTCAATCTCAGGACATACTTACTGTCAATGGTGGATTTTGATTTTGTCAATATAAATTATCTCGTAATAGTTAGCATGACATGTCTAAAATTTATCATATTTAGAACCATAATTATTCTGAATATGAGATCACAACTTAATCCGAAAATAATACCATCAAGCTTTGGGTCACTGGTAAAATCAATGGATCGACTAATAAATAATATGTTTAATCAAAAAATATTTTAAAAAATAAATAATTTAAAGTTATATATAATAATAATCTAAAATATTAAACCTAACTAAAAAAGAATAGTTACATATAAAAAAAAAAGATAGAATGATAATATCAACTACCATAAATATTGGTGATAATTATGATTGATGTAAATATCCTCTTAAACATATAACAAAAGAGATTTAAATTAAAAGTAATATAGTAATTATTCACTATATTATAAAATTGGATCGATTTTATGTAACCCGATCAATTCATGCTAGTTATCCAAAAATTAAATCAGATCGATTATTAATTCGGTTCTCGATTTTTTCAGTCCAACCACCCAATTGGATGAACTGATAACTATTATTGATGTGGATCAAAATTTTGTATTAATTTGGGGAGTGCGGCTGATTTTGATCAATCAAAAGAATTGTATATCCACAGAATTATCACCCTCTTAATGGGGTTTCTTTTGGAGACAAAAGATATGGTAAGGCTGGTCTTGATCACAATAAAGAGGCAAGAGTTAGGAGGAGGATGTATGTCTCACCCTAAGTGGGAATATGACAGTGAAGGAAGACGCATAAGGGAGAAAAATGTGGTTGGAAGGATATGAGATTGATTTGCTGGCTTAATATAGAAAAATTAGCACAAAAGATGCTGCATAGCCAGGAAACATTGGGTCAAGCTAAAGTGTTAATGGAGACAAGGGGTGGGTTGTCTTCATAAAATGCGAGGTTTTGACACCTGTTGCTGTGTGTGGATGAGAAGGTGAACTAACAACACATAAGCTTTGTGCTTCTTCCACCAACACATATTGAAGAAGGATCAATGGAAGCCAACTACCAAGCTCTACCTTGTCAATCAAAGTTCATCAGTAATTGCACCAGCACAGCCCCCCATACTCCATCAGCCTCCCACTATAAATCCCCACTGCATGTCTCATCTCACCACCATCACAAGCAAAGCCCTCTGCTCTTCCTCCTCCATCGCATCCCAGACCCTGCTGAAACTTGGGCAAGCGCATCCATGGCTGCCCTCTACAGGATGAGCTTTCTCGCATCCCTCATCTTGGCCGCCCACATGACATGCGATGCAGCACGCCATTTGCTCGACACCGCCGAAGCCCCTGCAGCACTTCCACCCTCACTTCCCACGCCGTCGCCTATACCGGTGGTACCGACTGTTCCGAAGCTTGCAGTGCCGCCAATGCCGGTCGTGCCGACGGTGCCGAAGGTTACGTTGCCGCCTTTTCCTGCCATACCAAGCATCCCTAAGGTCACGATGCCTCCGATGCCCTCCATTCCGGTCATGCCTTCCATCCCAACCGTTCCCTTCCTCGCTCCGGCACCGGCAGCAGCCCCGTGATGGCCATCAGGAACACTGCAGTAGTTATCTTTGCATGCTAGCCTGCTACTACTTACTATACATACGTGCAGAAGCGGACGTCTTGTGTTTGTTTCAGTGTACGTGATACGTATGTGATGGTGGTGTGAGAGACTTCACGTACTTAACGTGTGTTCGTCGGCACCATTTACTAGAGAATAAATTTGCATTATAAAATAGCTCTATCTTCATCTCTCATGGCACACTGAATCTTAAATGCTGCGCCGCCACACACGGCCTTTTGATTCACATACCACAATCGAATACCCAATGTTGAAGAAATCCAATAATATTTGAAGATAAAAGAGAAAAAGTGTGGCGATTGACAATGGGGCAAAATAATTTGACGATTAAAATAAAAATTGTTTTGCAAGAATACATTGGAGTGTGTATTGGGCTTTTGGTGAACTCTGCATTCAATATTTTCTAGATTATTTCTGGACATACGGCGATGTATTTTTTTTAAATTTCATTTGCACTAATGCATTAAAAGATAAAATTATAAATACAATTTTTTTTTTGTTCTAATAATTATGAGAATCTATTCATCGATTGTCGTTTTTTTTACTGAATATTGTTTATTTTTCCCTCAAATTTTGGATTACTCTGTCGTACTTTATATTATTTTAATTTGTTATATATATATATACACATAATCTTAAAAAATATTGTATTTTAATTTTTAATTAAATATGCTGTCCGAGTGAGTGTAAGAGGTGAGCAATGAGTCGATGGAATCTTAGCCGTCAGTTTAGATCACGTGGATTATTCTGAACACTCCGATCGCGGTATTACATCGAGTTCTGTCATTTCGTCGACGCAATCACCTCTTTCACTTCTTCTCTCGCAATCTCCCAAAATGGAAACCCTAACCTTAATATCGCCGCATTTCCGAAGGTTTACCGTCCCATCTCCTCTCCGATCTTTACTTCGTCGAAGTATATCGTTGAAGGCTCAGCTCTCAACGGATTCCTCACCAAAATCCGGCGCCAAAGAGTTCCCTATCGCCGGTACTGCATGATGTAGTGCATGTTCCTTCTATTGCAACCCGCAAACTAACTGATGAGCAATTATGGCCGCTGTTTGCTCCTTTTGATGATAAAATATCACTTTTGTATCAATCTGTTTCAAATTCAGGAATGGAGGAAGCTTTTATGGGATTTATCACCGGAAGGAAGAAAGCAACGGAGGTAGCTCACTCGTAGGTACAACAATCCTTTCTTATTTTTCCTTTTGATGGTTTTCCAAATGTTGTCAATGGAAAATTTCTGGAAGGATTTCTGGTTTACATGCTTATTGAGTATAACTAGATCTCCCAATTCATAAACTTGATGCAGATTTACTAACATTCCAAGTTGTCAGGATGCAAATTTGCGATGAATTAATTATTCTACTGTATGGTTTTGGGGTAAAGTTGGGTTTTTTGGTGGATTTTCTTGTACCGGAGGTTTAAAAGTCTGGTACCTGCTTCTCATCAGCTATTTTAAAAGAAAAAATATATGGAACCTGTCGCATCTTATCGGGAATTAGGATACAGTGAAATGAATGAATGCACAATTAACCTTTTGAATTTGATTGAAGCAGATTTTTGTCTTGATTTTTCAATCCAATAACATAGTTCTTTTGATATTTTTCCTGTGTGTTTAATGCGGGATGATTGGTTCCATGTCTTCAGTATCAGTATGTATGTTATTTGGGCGATCTTAAAACCCATGGTGGTGTCATTACTGTTACCTATTGTTGACTTCTCAATGATGAGTTTTAAGTCAAAGGGACATGATGTATCATAATGTTGCCCTGTTATTTCCCTTTTCCAATTTATCCAATGATAGGACTGGAAGGTTTAGGAAAAATGCAATCAATTATTATTCTGCAAATTGGGTCTAGGAAATAGCAACACAAGTCACCAATTACTAAGTGTTCTCTGTGTATAGCAGTAGAAAGGAAGATACTGATAAACGTGAAGGCTTTCTATCAGCTAATGTATGTGTAAGGCCTCAAAAAAGAGATTTAGTTGGGTTGCTTGGCTTCTTTTTATATACGGATTAATCTTGTGCCAATCCTGTAGTCTTGTCTCTCTTGAATCTGGTGATCACGCTAAAGTACTTTCTGGGGCTCCAGTCCTTTTCTAAATTATTTTTGGTAAAAAAATATATTTGATCACAATCATAAGCATAAAAAATATATAGTTCCTATGTTAATAACTTCGATTAATTCTGAAATTAATTTCTTGTTTATAATTATGTGGGTCTCCTTATTTCTTTTTGGAATAACTATATTTTATCTTGTTAAATAAATTGCTGCATCATGTCCCATTTCCTGTGAGCATAGTGGAGTTGCAAGCAAAGGCACAAAAGAGTATTGAACAAACTGCTAATACCGTGATATTCAGTTTGTTATTTGAATAACAAATATGGTGATAATTGCATTCTGCTTTCATTCTTGTCATTTATTAGGGTGTGGAAGAATATCATTCAGAAAGGAGACACTGTAATTGATGCAACATGTGGCAATGGTTATGACACGCTAGCATTGCTCACAATGGTAGCTGATGAATCAGGCAGGGGTTGTGTTTATGGAATGGACATTCAGCAAGAAGCATTGGAAAACACTGCTGCTTTACTGGAAATATCAGTCAAGGAAAACAAGGTGCTAAAACTTTTACAACTATAGTTCTCACTTGTTTTATTCCATTTTTCAAGTGAATATTGTTCTCTCTTGCTGAGAAATTTAGTCTTGAAGAAAAAAAATTCTTATTTGATAGTTCTTGGATCAAGATCTTGAAATTAGATTTTGTTTTAATTTTGAACTTTCTAGCTGCTTTTCCATTTTTAGATACCATTGAGCTACAAGTAACAAGTTGACATGTATTTTGGTAGAGGAAACTAGTGAAGCTCTTGAAGCTTTGTCATAGCAAAATGGAAGACATTGTTCAAAATGACAACGCTGTCAGGTAACCCAGCTATTTGAACTCGGTTACTATTATTGGAAACCCATATGTGATGGCATACATAGCATTATTTTCAGTAGTGACCTTGTCAATTCCATAACAGCATTGACCTATGTAGAGCATGAATTTGTCATGTATTTTTTGTGAAGAAAAATAACTCAATTGTTGTAGTATGAGCTTGAGCGCTCTCTTCAAACGATCATAAACATGATATGTCTTTTTGACATTGTTATTTAGAGAATCACTAGATGTATCCTTCTGTATATGTGTGCATATTTACATTACATACTTGAGGTGACTTTAAGGTGTTGGTTTTGATTGCACTTTTGTCATGACATGCACACCTTCAAGAATAGACTTTGATTGGTTCAAGTTGTTTCGTGTTCCCAATGTGTGAAGGGATTTTGGTAGAACCCATTTCGGGTCAGCTACTTCAGAAAGGCTGAAACTGCTTTATTTTGCTGCAAATTGAGATTATGGAAGATTCCCTTTGGTCCAGGATCAATTTAGCTACAATTTAGATTAAGAGCTTTTATTAAGGGATCTTTTCTCAAATTACTAAGAGTACTACTAAAAGTGTGATTACATTTTCAAATGGAGCTTATTATTCTCACACATTAAGTTGCTAATCTTAATCCATGTTCCCAGATTAATTTATTTCTAACTATAACGGGAACAGGTTCCAGAGTATTCATTGTATGGTAGGTTCGAGCAAGTAAAATCTGGATGTTGAATTCTGGAATCTGGACCCTGTCGTTTCGAAAAAAAAAAAAATTCTACGGTTAAGGTTCATTGTGGCTAGTATGGTTTTGGCCATTGACCATTTAAGTCCTTATGGTTTACTTGTATCTAAAATAACTCTTATACTTTAAAAAACGTAGCATATAAGCCCCTCCCGTCAAGTTTGAGTTAACAGACGTTAGAGTCTGTTTACGTAGCATGCTGACTCATAATAAACTATTAATTTTAGCCCTTGTGATTTTGGTTATGGACCACGTAAGCCCTTATGATTTTGCTCGTGTCTAAAATAATTCTTATATTTAAGAAAACATAGCATATAAGCCCTTCCTGTTAAGTCTGAGTTAACAGAGGTTAGAGTCTGCCTACGTAGCATGCTGACTCAAAATAAATAATGAATATAATAATACGTATAATTTAAATTAAAAAAATTGAAACTACCATTAATGGCGGGAGAATGCATCGTCATGAAAGCGACCACCAGTAGCAACATCGAGTCGCTGCTGCCTAGTAGGGCGTCGTACGCACGCAGCCCTCCCGTGTTGGCGACAAGCTTAGAAGCTTCCGGTCCTACCTCAGGTGGATGTGCATCGACCAGTTTGACGCTAAGCATGTAATGGTCTCCAGGTCCCTCTTTCTCCCAAGTGTTTTCTCCCTATCGCCTCTCACTTCATCTTCTCCTACACCCCCATCCATCGTGCCTACGACGTGGTAGTCTAGCTCTCCCTCATTTCCATCTCCGGCCTCTCCTTCCTCTGCCACTCCGCCTTCGTCCGCCACTTCCTCTTCCTCGACAAGATAGACATTTTTTTAACTTAAATTACACGTGTCATTATATTAATGATTTATTATGAGTCAGCATGCCACGTAAGTAGACTCTAATGTTTATGAATTCATACTTGACGAGAGGGGCTTATATGCTACCTTTTTAAAGATATAGAGGTTATTTTATACACAAGCAAAACCATAAGGGCTTAAATGGTCTATGACCAAAACCACAGGGGCTAAAATTGATCCTTTCTTTTTAAACTTAAGTTACATGTGAGATTATATTAATAGTTTATTATGAGTCAGCATGTCTCGCAAGCAGACTCTAACGGCTGTTAACTCAGACTTGACGAGAGGGGATTATATGTTACGTTCTTGAAAGTATATGGGTTATTTTAGACACGAGCAAACCATAAGGACTTAGTGGTCCATGACCAGAACCACGGGGACTAAAATGAACCTTAACCCATTTTTGTATAAGAACTTAAAGTGAGCTACCAAGGATATAATTTGTGTTACATGAAAAAGAATTGGTATATGCTTAAGCCAAACAGCTGCAATAAGACATTTCATTTTAGATCACATTTGTTTTGTGTTTAAGGAAATATAATTTTTTGTTTTAATTTTGCTAAAACTTTCTATTTGGCTGAAGTAACCTCCCGGTTTTACATCCATTTATTGTTCACAAGAAGTTCTGCTTGTTTCAATTCAGACTTGTGGTGTTCAATTTGGGCTATCTGCCAGGAGGAGACAAAGCAATTCTTACAACGCCAGGAACAACACTGGCAGCATTGCAGGCTGCTGGTAGGGTGCTGGGGTCTGGAGGACTTATCAGCGTCATGGTCTATGTTGGACATCCGGGCGGAAGGTAAGTGTTTTAAATACTTTTGATTTTTCTGCAACCTGAGCAACCTAATATACAGAATTTTGTCATAATTTACAACTTAAAGAGCAGAGTCTCATCTTTAAGATATATATGATTGATTACCTTCCAAGTACAGTCTGCAAACTTAGTGATGAAGGCACAGTATGTGATTCATCATTTACAATATCGCGTGTCCTCTTTTCTTTTAATGTTAATGCATAACCTCATGGAAGTTCATACTTTCCAAGGCTTAATTATTTTCCTAGTTTCAGTCACTAATTACTCCCTCGCATATTGGACTTTGTTTTTGCTTTAGCTCTTTGGTGGTGCGAGTGTATAGAACCGGAACAACACGATCAACTATAGCATGCATTAACTTAAGAATTCAGATGCCTTATGATGCTGTTTATATTTCATTGTGCAGGGATGAACTGGAGAGCATCCAAGGGTTTGCATCAGCTCTGCCTGTTGAATTCTGGGCAAGCTTTAAATTAGAAATGCTTAATCGACCAACTGGCCCTGTTCTTGTTCTTATTTTCAAGAAGTGAGATGACATGCAAGAGTTCTGCTTCCGGCAAGGAAAATGTTTGAACCTCCAGGAAGAGAAACTTATTTGTAAGCTATCGAGCACATTCTCAATTTTATATATAGCAACTTTCTATTGTCGTATTAGTACCTCTCATCAAGCCATGTAAAAATTAATAACAAACAATATTTTTATAGAAAAAAATTTATCTATAAGTCATTTTTTTAGCTTGTTATAGGATTTCTTAATCACCATGTTCTCTCTAACATCTCACAAGCTTTTCTCTCGTATATTCTACCAGGGATAATTCGGGAATTAGAAAGAAGACGATGATTAGCCTACCATGATCTTAAAAATTATGTCCATCTCACAGTTGATAGGCGAAATGTATAAACTTACCAAGTAAAGATGCTTAGTCCGTTAGTCACGTCAAAAGGTTGAGCTACACGGGTTAATTATAGATTAATCATGTAGCTAATTACTTTTACCGTGATAGTCTTACGTTTTGAAAAGTTATATTAACATCCTTATAATTATGAAAATAAAATATATAGATTCATTTATTTTAACTATATCAGTTTTATCATTTATCCTAACGATATCGATTTTACTAACGAAAATATAAAATAAATAATAAAAAGATAATTTTAATATTTCAGTTTGGTGATGGATAACATCGGTGGTGGTAGACGACAATGTTGCTAGGGGTCATAGGTGATTGTTGTGAATAGAAATAGCGATGATGAGAGGTGAAAGTCGCTCTGCATTTGCAGCGACATCGACGTAATTGTTGAGCAGTCTTTTTGTCGTTTGACATCTACATCGATGATCCTTTCGTAGCTCGATAATTGTATCGATATCGACGTAGATGCGGAACGACCTTCACCTCTCGCTTTCACTCTCCTCATCCATAGTAGTCAACAATGACCCCCACCAACATTGTCGTCCGTCACCATCAATTGGAACATTAAAATTATTTCACTTTCATAACTATTAAGATGTCAATGTAACTTCTTAAATTATAAATATCGAGATACTAAAGATAGCTAACTATAGAAGGTAATATATAATTAGTCTGCTACAATAGGGCTATTTACATATTGTCCCTCGTAGTTAGTTGCTTTTAGCGTCCCGATCTCTATACTTTAAAATGTTATATTCTCATCCCTAATGACATTAATTTTATCGATGAAAAAAATAAAAATACAGGATAAAAATATAATTTTAATGCTCGGTGGTGGATGACGTTGGTGGTGGACAGCGACATTGCTGGCGTCGGTGGTGATGGATTCCTCCCATTTCGCATCTGCATCGGCGGACACAGATGCTAAACGACTGTCGCCCCATGATATATGCTCTCTTGGCAAGCTCTGCACCGTGTTCGATTAACTTCCCGACAAGTGGTTGCTACTATTGGACGAGACCATCACCTCCGCTCGCACCTCCCGCATCGACGATTGCTTCTCCGCCTCAACAACTACACACACCATCGTGATGTTCAGCGACATCGTCAACTTCTCCTCGGATGCCCCGTTCACAAACAACCTCGGGTCCTTGCCAGAGTTGTTCTACACCTCTTCCTGCACAGAGCGAACCCCCTTCCAGGACCTGTTGGAGGAGCATGGCACTGACATCCCTCGGTGGGTTCGCTTCGTGCGGGAGGAGCTATGCTAACCTACCAAGGGATGTCGATGTTGTGCTCCTCCACTAGGTCCTCGAAGGGGGTATGCTCCATGCTCCAGCGAGGACCCCGGGTCGTCTGGGAGCAAGGCATCTGAGAAGAAGCTGACGACGTTGCTGAACATCACGATGGCATGCATAGCAGTTGAGGCAAAGAAGTAACCGTCGATGCGAGAGGTGCTTTGGATGACCAGGGAGGCATGGGCGGAGGTGACAATCTTGTCCAATAGCAACAACCACTCGTTGGGTAGGTGGTTGAACATCATGCGGAGCTTATCGAGGGAACATAGATCGAAGGGCAACAACCGCTCAGTATTTGCATCGACAACGATGCAGATGCAAAAAGGAAAGGGTCCACCACCACTGACAGCAATGACATTATCGTCCACCACCACCAACACTAACGACCACCCACACTCCGACCACTACTGAACATTAAAATTGACATCATTAGACTAGATGAACCTAGTTGTTCCACCTTAAAAATCTAGATACTAAAAGCAACTAACAAAAATGACAATATATGTAATTAGCCTGTTACAACACTCAGAAGGACCGACAACCTAAAAATGGAGAGATGATGGCAACATGACAGGGTATAAGCAACAGCTGTAGACCAAAAGAATATATATACTCCACCTTAACATCAAACAGTATTGACTTGTAGATGGTGATATTGTATCAAAAAATTAGGCATTAGCCATTGACAAGTCATTTTATATACATGTCTTGCATTTAGAGGGGCTATTGATCCCAAAATCTCTACAGTGCGAGCTCAACAGCACACTCAACAAAATGGTAGATGGCCTTAATACATCTCGATGACAAACAGTCACCAACAAGAACAAAACAGATATCAGCAACCATGAACACATCTCTTTTGCAGATATATCATCAGGAGAAGTAGAATGCCAGCGCCGATCATCTCTCTAGTAGCTTTGCAGTCAATTCAAACAGCCAACAAGTCGAACTTTCACATGTATCTTGAAAAGGGAGAGTTCATAATGTGACTAGTAAGTACCATGAAGACCTGAACATGGGAAGACCATTATTTATCACTCTCTCTAGACATGAAAATTGTGCATTATAGAAAAAGACTGCAAGGACAAAAAAATTAGAGTTGGTATGATGTACAATTAGCTATGTCAGACCATCTGAAGATCCTACGATCTGTAGTACGCTCTCTCTCCCAAGCATCAGCCAACGAATCACCTGTATTATCGTATCAACATCAACCAACAACATGCAAAAATTGCATTTGAATGCAGTAAAAAAAGATAACTCAGACGTAGACCAAGTACGTGAACTAACCTTCTGTACACCCCCTTAATATCTTCTCCTATGATAGGACTTTCCAAGAACAAATCTTCACAGCTAGCCAAATCGACCTCGTCTAACTCAAAGTTCTGATGGCCACAATACTCACTCCACTCGAACCACATCTTTGAGATTAACTCCTTGCTAAAGGAGGTATAATGAAATTCCTCCTCCGGAGAATCAGCTGCAACTAACCTATAAATATATACTTTCTTCAGCTGGCCAGGCCGAAATGCACGCCCAATAGCTTGGCGGGTGACAGATGGATTAAAGTGAACATCCAAGATCACAACTCTAGATGCACCTGTAAGTGAGATGCCTTCCCCACAAGCCTTGATTGAACCAAAGAAAACCTTAGCATCAGGAGAATTGTTAAATTGCTCCATTGACCACTCTCTTTGCTCAGAAGTCGAATCACCAGATATCATAAAAATTTCTTTTCCTAAATGCCAACCCTTGGTTTTAACTATTAGCCTTTCCAAAAATTTTAGAGGTAGAATGTATTGACTGAAGGCAAGTAGCTTCTCTCCAGAGGATTCAGCAAGAGACAAAATGTTGAGGAAAAATTTTGTTTTAACCCCATCTCTGATATTAAGAGATTCTAACAAGCTATCAATCTTATCATCGTTGAAAAATGCGACCCTGTCCCCAGAAGCCCTTTCTGCTGTGTCATACAAGAGAGGATGGATATAGATAGCACTACCCATAGATGTTCTTTTGAACTTCTCAAACTTGGCAAGTTTTTGAACATACACTCTTTGCTTAGCACTGAGGTTCAAAAGGACAGTGAAATCCACGAGACCAGGCAGCTCTTCCAAGAAATCACCCTTATAATAATGAAGAACGTCCTTGGTTAGTTCTCGAAGGTCTCTTATAACAGTAACTTTTCTTTTGAAATTCTCATCATGCTGCAGTGTTTCCTCAACCAAATCATAGAAAGCGCTGTCCACACTACTCTTAGAGAGCTTTCTACCTCCTGATATATATACTCTGCTTAGGACTCGCTTGACAATGACTCGGGAAGTCTCCATCCTCAAAAACTTAGGGCGCACAAGATTCAAAATATTGAAGACCTCCCTAACATGATTCTGAAATAGGGTTCCCGAAAGTACTACTTTTCGAGAAGTCTGCACCTTTGCAAGTGAATCAAGCACAAACGTGTCCTCATTTCTTGGAGTGTGGCCTTCATCCAATATCAGAAGGCTGGGGATCTTCAGCAGCATTTCCCGACATGCAGCAGAGACCTTGCTGTTTTCTTTATCATAAATGATATTCGTAAATTGTTTATAACCCAAAAACAGAATGCTTTTATTCTCTTGCCAAAGCTTTAACGCTTCCAATTGCTGAGATCTGTTATCAGCCTTAGAGGAGTAGAAATCATATATGGGTAAATCCTCAATCTGCCACCGTTGGAACTCTTTCTTCCATGTAGGCAAAATACCCTTAGGAAGGATAACCAAAGGCTTCTTCAATGGATACTTAGCCAAGAAACTCTGGATGAAGCTTATAAGCATGAAGGTTTTCCCAGACCCTGGCGCATGAGCCAAAATACATCCTCCTGGTTTATCTGCAACCAAATTCTTAACCAAGAACTTGAAGCCTTCTAGCTGATGCGGCTTCATATGCTTCAGATGCCTTGGATGAATAGATAATTCGGCAGCAATAAAATCATCCTCTGACACTTCAAGTCCAGAATAGTGAACCACTTCATCTAGATCCTTGGAGTTCCCTGGTCCAGTCAAGTATGCCCTTGTTGCACGTGAGCCCTGAGAAGGAAACAGCAAGACAACTGATAATACACATTTCACGCACAAAAATTGCCAAAACATTTTACATGATAAACTAGAATTTATCGAAATCATGATTCACAACCATATATTTCCATGCATTAAACATGACAATCAGCAGTTACTTTAATATGATTGTTTTAACATGAGATGCTTCAACTAGCAAAAGCAACACAATTAGACAATTTGTGGATTCCCAAATAGAACTTCAGATTTAGGGAACATGGTATGAAATAGAAAGAAAAAAAATAGATGATGAAACAAAATGATACATAAGGAAATGGAAACCCAAGAAAATGATCTTATCTGGAAAAGGCAACATGACTGGAGGAACGAGAAATATGGAAAGGATTTCAGCTTACAATTTTCAACCAGTATAATGAAGTAATGAACTACTATTTAACTGGACTTGGGGTTCTTTTAGGTAGCTCCTCTAGACAAGCTAGTTAGTTGGAGATGTGTCGGAGCATCTTTGTAAGCTCCTCTTAGTTGAGATATCACAAAAAGGGATCAATACAGTCAACTACTATCCTAAATTATCAATAACATAACAAATTCGAGCTTGCCACTATGCTCCGCATAATTCTGACATACAATTTTCTAGTTGTAGTAAACTTGAGTTGCATAAATCCCTCTCTTTTGCATCTCTGATTATGTATTGTTGGGGTATCACACTAAACTCCTTTGCCCGAATAGATTAGATCACAATGCCCATAATTTAAACTCCATCAAGAGCAAAATTTCAGGCATTACAAGCCCCACATCTACCACTTGCATAACATGAATAACAAACCTAAACAGCCTACTATCTAAATACCTTACATGGGGAAGGCCTACCAAAATGACCAAAAAATTATTAACCTAGGTTGCCAACCATATGCCTCTTAAAAAAAATTTGGTTCCACTTTTATCAGTTTGCATTTATCAGAGCATCACAATCTCCCTCATTTTAATGGTAACGTCCTCATTGGGACCATTATACAAGAAATCCCATAGCTGATTAAGGTTTGCAAGAGGGATTAACATTATTCACCATTAGCTTTAATAGATAGTAGGCACTCACCAAATTTGACATCGGTGGAATAGCACAAGGTGGTATTGATGTTCACAACTATAATTTAGCTCCAATGTGTTCAAAGCAAATTTGTCAATAGTGTGGAAATGATGTAAAGGCAAGAATGGCAATAACTTAACTTGAAAGTAGAACTTATTCTACAGCTATTCTACCTCTAAACCAATTGGTATCATGTCACGATCCTTGATAGAGACAAAACACTACAAGATGTCAAATGGCACGATAGCTTAAGAATGCATTTACAGTTTCAGATGATACACTCAATTGCATACAAGACCTAATTGTAGAAAGTATAGGAGAGATGTTATTTATTGAATAAAATTTTACTGTATAAGTTTCCAAACATGTAAGCAGAAAAAAATCTCTCTACAAGAAGCAATGTATGTATTATTGGTGCACATACCTTTGTCCACTGGAAATCAAATATTGTCTCTATCCTCTTCTGAATAACTCCGCAAATACGACAAACAAGGCCAAAGTCATCTTGGAGCAAGTACGAATGGTTACATTCTTCTTCTTGTTGCACAAATGCTTGATCATCCGATGTATCAATCTAGATACAAAAGAAAAGATAATTAATAGGACTAAAGGAAAAGCATCGAGTTTGATGTATGTTGATGAGAATTATATAGAACCTACAAAAAGACATTACAACCCTATGGCACTATCTGGATTAACTTCGACATATATCATACAGGATATGCTTATAAACTCTATAATCAAATTGACGCTATGGCTTCATTGACTAATCTCAAATAGACATCTTCTAGCATACACTGAGTATAATTGGCTAATCAAATTATACTTGACTAATCTCAAGTATATGTCGGACCACTATATCGGCTAGTATTACCGATCTGACCAAGGATGATATATGACCATATAGTTCAGTACTATGACATATATCTAGATACCAATTTGTATTTGTTTTTTATCATTAATTCAATAATATTAGGTGGTATAGGTCATTATATTACCCAATAAACTGATATCGTACCTTTTAACAAATTTGAATCTTTTAGCTTCTGTTATGTAAGTTCTAGTATCAAATAGTTTACAATTTCTACATGTATCATGCTATTAAAAGTATGTGGTAAAAGAAAAGGTGAGAGAACTTGAATCCCAATATAGAATCTGCCAGGCCTAGCCCATTACTAGTAATTAGATAAATGTCAATAAGGATATATGTTGTAATATAATAGTTTGATAACAAAGAAAAAAAGAATAAATTATTACATGACCATGTATTCACTACTTGAAACTTGTGCTTAATCATTTCACTTTGCATGGAAAGGACACATCCATGGTGCATTAGTTAACATAAATCATGGTGAAGGTTTCCTCGAGGACTCCCAAAAAGGGAGCCCAAACAAACATCCTAAGCTACTACTGACCTGACAAAGAAGATGTCATCAAGGATGTGACTGGGGACCTGACAAGGATGGTCATCAGAAGTTGATGGGCACCTCAATATTGTTACATTGGATAACAAAGAAAGAATGGATCTTTATGTTAAGACAGTAAGCATTGAAGCATTTTAGCCCATGTCAAGAAAAAAGCTCACTCCTTATGGTTATAAGCCACTACATTACTTGCTGTAATAATATAACTTGTTAAAGATGATAGGTTTCACTTAAAGCACTTGCCCATGGCTAGTCTCAAATTAAAAGGCCTTGTCACTTAAGTTCATTGACTCTTGCAGGAAGAAACTTGAGTATAATTCTCTAGATCATGGTAAACAAACTGACTAAAAAATCTGGACCTTTCTATTCTTTTAATTAGTTTTTCATCAATACAAGCACCTGCACCCTACAGTTCTTCAAATCAAGGTTTGCCGTGCCGCCCTGTACCGCCCGGTATGGGTGGTACAGATTTAATATATAATATTATATATAACATAATATAAATATATTAATAATTGGAAAAAAAAATGAGGTGTCGCCTCATCTTCCTGCGCAGGAGGGCAAGGCATCGCCTCGTCTTCTCGCACGGGGACGAGGGCGAGGCGCCGCCCCGTCTTCCAGCGGGCGAACAAGGCGACTGGTGAACGATGTGATGCCTCGTTTCTCCCACGATGCGAGGCTATGCCTCGTTATTTTGTTATATATATATATATATTATATTATATTTAATAATATATAATATAATATTATAAAAATATTATATTATATTTTAATATACCGAGTGCGTACCACTCGATATCGGGTACTATACCATACCGATCAGACATCGGTACATCGATACGGACCGATATGGCGAACCTTGCTTCAAATATTAATTAACTCAAATATAATCCTATAGAGAAGTAGTTACCTGAAGGAAAGTCATTTTTGTTCAAGGATGCAACATAGAAATTGCAAAATAAACCACAAATAAAAAGCTAATTCTGAAAGAGTATGCAACAAAGGAAAAAAGAAAATAGCAAATAATAACCTTTGAATATTCCATTGCTAATGACATGTCTTTCCAAAGATCTTCCAGACCATCGCTTTGTGATGATACTTTGTCAACTTCATAAAGGCTTCCCATGCCTGATGATATATCTTGCATTGCTGTAGAGGAAACATATTTTTTATTACCATCACATTCCTTCTCTTTATTCATTTCAGCATTAGAATCCAGAGTCTTTACTACATTACGAGCTTCAGCATCTTGTCTCTCACATCTCATTTCCATATTGTTTTCATCCTAAAATGATGCACAAGCATAAAATCAAACATCATAATCTTTCAATAAAAATATTATGTAGCTGAACTTCATAAATGGCAATTGCTTCTGCCTCAACAAAAAAGTTTGGAACATGATTTAAGCAGAAAGTTAGATGCAAATTTCTTGAAAAAATCACTGATAAAAATAAACCTAGAAACTCATAGAAGTGATATGGAAACACAAAATAGATGTATTGAGGTGGTTTTCTAAATCTCGAATAGGTAAGAAAAGCATCTCAAGTAAGAACAAGCAAAAAGATCAGAGCCTCAACACAAGTATGATCAAATTATTCAGAATATAATATCAAGTTTTCTTATTTGCACGAAAAAGTTGCATCAACAAGATTTCAATGTAAGATCTTTATCTGGTACAGCATGATTCAGAGAATTTGATTATGTTTTATCTGGATAAACAAGTTTTATCTTGTCTGACATTTCTAGTTGCTGCAATCCCATATTATCATAATTTGACTAAACGGTCAGTCCACAAAGTTCAAATTTCTACAAAAGACTAGGACTGAGACAAAATAGTACAGCCTTATCTTCAATTAGAAAGTCCTAATGACACCAAACTTACCAGATTGCCTTCAAATGACACTGGGAGATGGACAATTCAAATGAAGATCTAAGCCTTTTAGAACTACTCCTTGGAGTATAAAACTGCTGACTGACAAGCCCTTGGTTGCATAGCAGCATGTTTGGGGCTACTGCCCTTCCTTACCTAACTTGGTTGCAAAAGGAGAAAGAATATTAAATGGGTAGCTGGGTTGTATTAAAGCTACCAAGATACAATGGAATAGAGCCATTCTGGGTAAAACAAGACATATCACAAATTGTCTTCGATTCTATGGCCCATTCAAGGTGGTTGCACACTTATAGGATCAAAAGGTTATAGGTTCCAGCTGAGAGTAAATGCTTAAATCCATCATCCCTTCCATGGCACGGAGATTAAGAAATACCAAAGAAAGTTGTAATAGACACTACCTCTAAGCTCATTTAAGAAGTGTTGCATATACGATGGAGATGCTACACAAGTGGCACTTAAGAAGCCACTTACAAACTGTTTTGATCCATTATCTTGATCGTTCAAAAGAAACCATCTAAGAAATTGAAAACAATGTTATATAGAACTTCCCATAAGCATTATTCTGGGGACAAGATCAGCCTAAGACAATTACTATTTACTATGATGCAAATTCTTGATAATAAGAAGGCTTCTTCCTTATGCCAACACCAGCAAAAAGGGCACTAACTGACCACATGCATTCTTATCACTCCAAGGTAGTATGGGAACCCTCATCAACATCTAGTCTATCTCACCTCCAGAGGTCACTATAATTGTATAGGGATTGACCAGGTAACAAGGCCTAGTCTAGTGGACGTAGAAATACAGCAGTCCAAAACCTTCTTTCACTTTGAGTTTGCACCAAAGTTAGTCCAATTAAAAATAAATCACATCGGAAGGTTAACTCAGACAAGTTTAAGCCTTTTCGGACTCCTAGTTAGAGACTAAGAAGGGTGACCTAAGCCTGGTCATCCAAGGCTACGCGACCAGCACCAGAAGGTCAACATTGGATGATCATCCAGGCCCTATTAATCCCATATGACATAGGTATCAGATATGATGAAAGGAATCCACAAATAAAATTGATCTATGACCCTCAGGAGTCAGGACTATAAAATTGAGTGATAAACTTGATAATACTCTCTTATAGAGTTCCTCTTTATCTTTCTTCTCTTTTCATCTCTCTCTTCTCTCCCTTTTCTTTCTTGAAGGACACCTTATTTCCTAAAGAATCAGAAGTTCCAGTAGCTTTTGTTTCTATCTCATTCCTAGGAGAACACCAGAAAGAAAAGTTACAGAACTATGGCCATTCCAAAGCACACAATGTGGAGTTACCCCATTTTACATTAACATATCATTTCACATTGGCCCCTGAGTTACTAGAAGATAAGATACTATCATGAACCTCATTTTCAAAGAAAAAGAACCAGAGTATCTACTAATCACATGTTATTTTACACTTTAATTTCATGAATACTTCTTTTTGAAGTTCAGACAACAATTTCTAGCTTCCTTGTGCCTGTCAACTCTTTGCAGATTTACTGTCCATTTGCAGCAAGATTGAGCTTGTTTCTATGACATGTAACCGATGATCCATTTTTATTTGAAGCGAATTGTTCAAGGCATTTAGAAAAGACTACATCTGGGCACATACAACCAAATTAAAATACCAGCTGGTTACTAGTTGATGGACTTTCAGTATAATTCACCCATAATTATTAGTATATTTCATTTCTAGAGAGCTAATTAGCATTGCATTCTCAGTGGATGTCTGCTACAGACTGCATAACTACACAGATATGACATTTGACAAAGATTGTGTTTCAATCTTTAATATCATGAAACTGAGATAGGCGATATCACAAATAATTCTGAGCATTAACTAGAAACAGTTTGTCAACAAGAAGAGGTCATGCTAAAATAACTATGCAAATGAAAACCTTTCTTCTTCAAAGGACGTGCATGAGTTTTTATAAGTTTGTCTTGCACCATCAAATTATCTAGTTCAAAACATCCAGATCTGATTGGGTCACCACTTTCTTTAGGTCAAATAATGTAGAATTCGATTTTTCTATATGTCCTTTCCAAATTAATAACTGGACATTTTTGGCAAGAAAAGGTTACAATGTAGGGACATAAAGGTTAAGAGATGGCCATGCATGCACATCATATTTGTGCAAATTGAAGTAATTGCTTCAAGGTTACACTGAATACTTACAACAACATCTTGAAACCGCTGCTTCTCATCGACTGTCTGTAAGACTACCTTTTCGAAATGAATAGAAGGCTGCCAGTTTGGTTTTAAATTAGTAGTACAAACTGATCTTCCAAGTCCTTGGTCATATGGAACTAGTTGATACAAGTTAACTTCTTGTGCTAACTTGCTGGCTCGTGATATGTGCTTCTGGATTTGACTTGCCAGTGATGCTCCAAACTCCAAGACCTCATGATCAGGGTAGCAATCATTTTTTTTTTTGTCTTGATGGCTTGCATCTTCTTCATCTGAATCTACAATGATGACTGTGGTTTCCTCTTTGTTGTCTTCATCTACTTGGGGCGTATTCAATGGGCCACGTGCAGCATCTGAATTTCCCTTCCGCGTTACAGGCTCAAAATCATTGGAATCTAGTGAGATATTCCCAACAGCATCCTGTGTCTGATCTGCAGGTATTCTGACAGGGCTAGCAGCATCTTCCATGGTATCAACTTCCAGATCAATTATATCATGAGATAAGTTATCACCATGTTGACCTGACTTCATCTGATTCTGCCTCGTTGATAAATTAGCAGAAGTGCTTGCACAGCCCTGAAATGTTCTAGATGCTATACTTGGTCGTAATGCAGATAAAAAATTGATTACCTGCATCCTCTGAGCATGAAGAGCTTCATATTCTTTGGTTACACTCCCATACTTACCATCTTCTAACCTTTCCAGAAGATTGGTTAAAGCAAAATCATTTGAGTAGTCAATAACCTTAGAAGAGCTTCCAACCTTTCCATGGTTAAGAGGTGGAGTTTTCAAATTGGATATGCAATTATCGTTGCTATCCTCATTGTTAATTTTCCTCCTCTTATGTCCTTGAAAATGCATATCTCTGAAAAGTAGTGTGCTTTAAGATGTCAGAAAGTTTTTTTTACCATTAGTAACCAAGAACAAGGAAAGAAGTGTACATAAATTACATAAATATGTGAGACATGCAGTTAATTCAGAAATCTGAAGGTCACTCAACTAAAAATTACAAGCATATTAGTTCAAACCAATAATAATATGATTAGCTCATTTGACTTCCATAAGAAAAGAGTATCTCATATTCTGAGTCCTGACTTCAGAAAATTTTCATATTCAAGTTTAAATGCATTTCAAAAGAATGGCCAGAGACCACAGGCACAATAATAAGAACAATAAAAGTGGCTTGGGCTAGTAGGTTTTCAGGTTGAGTCACAACAATCAATATCAGAGAGGAACTATTGCTAAAGGCATGTCAAAAAGCTGTAATTGTGGTATGATGCATTGCCCACATGTTTGGAAAAATGATTCTAGGCTAGATTCAAATTGGTATATACATGAAGATGTAATTGTGCTTTCATGCCTGTCCCACATGTTGCTTAATGATTCTAGGCCACATTCAAATTAATATATCTTTGTTTCCATTCTTTAACTGGTTGTGTCCGTCTGTATGTGTTGATAATTTTGTGAAAAGTACAAAAAAAGGAAAATTTCTGCAGATTTCTAAATTTTAAAAAATTAAATTGCTGCAGCTTGTACATGTTTCATTGACAAATTAATAACCAACACCCCCTATATCTTCTCTCACTGATTGCCCTCGCATACATCTCAATATATATTTCTGTTACTAGATAGCATTCAATTTGCATAATCACACAGCGTAAAATTTGCTTAAGTTTCTTAAATTTAGCTTGTGTGATATGCAATATATTGGATACAGATACTCTGGAACATATTATTACAGTCGCACCTTGGTATAGATAAGACAACATATCAAGTTTATATAGATTAACAAATCTACATTGTGATTCTCTAGTGAGAGAATTTGAGAATACAAAGCATGACGTAAGGTATAATAATTATCCAATGGATCAAGTATAAATTTTGATGTGTAGTGCAAGATTAAATAGATGCTAAGATAGATCAAGTTCTTTTAGCCACTAACCACTAGGGGAAAAAGGTTTTACAATCTAAAACTTGTTGAAGTACATGATACTACCAAGATCGAAGACACAACCAGTTAAAGAATGGAAACAAAGACTGTTCTATAAACATTCTAAAATTTATTCCAATATAATTGGAAGTGTTGACCATTTAGAAAGGTTTTTCACTTTGCTAACAAAGCAAACAATCAACATGCACTTTTACTGTCAATTTGTTCATATTAAATGGGTCGTCCAACTCACACTAGTGAACAATGATTTCTAAAAGAATGAAATCAGCAATGAGAACAGTTCTGAATTAGCAGTTATAGCTCAATGGTAAAGGCATAATACTGATATTACCAGTGTAGTCAAGTGTAGTCAAAGATGCTAGGAACTAATTAGTGCCAAGGTGCCAAAACACCTGAGTTGCTAGCCAGGTGCCAAAACACCTGAGTTGCTAGCGATCGCCCAAGTGCACCGAGGTGCCCTGGATATTAAAATTTTAAAAATGTATATCATTAGTAATAAATATGATAACTAAAAATAAAAATAATACATAAAATTACATTCATTTAAAGTAATAATTTATATTGTCCAAATATAATGCCAAGAGTGACAGAAAAACTATGAAGTAGCAAGGAACCAATGACAAATCCAATCATTTACAAAAATTCACATGCTATATTAACATAAAAGAAAACATAGGAGGCGGAGGATGGAGAGGGGGCTGTTGGGATATGGGGAGGGGGTTGCCGTAAGTTGAAAGGGAGGAAGGAGCTCTCGCCAGAGGAGGAGAGGGGGCTCTCGGGGTATTGTCACGGACTTAGCTGAAGTTGCCTAAGCCGTGCGGCACCCTTGCGGCCCTCCCGAAGACTTAGCTGAAATTGCCTAAGTCGTGAAGCAACCTTGCCCACTGTTCTGGACTTAGCTGGGATTGCCTAAGTCATGAAACGCCCAAAGCGTTATCTGTCCGCACAAGGTCAGCCCTCTTACAACCTCTTAAGGTCCCGTAGGACCTGCAAAGAAGAACTTGATTAGTTTAGAAGCGAGCGACGGACACGTCCCGGCGTCTCGCAAAGCGGAAAGCTATACAAGCAATTTGTCGAACACCTTGAGTGCAGCTGAGAAAAGAGAGAAAGAGAGCGAAATAAGACTTTGGAGGGTTGTAGGAACGGTCGCAAGTCGGCAAACACGGTTCCCAAGGTATCGGACGCAAGACAAGTTCAATTGCTGATGAACGCCTATGCCCGACATATACCCGGAGCCCCATGCAGCCCGGTGCCACCCGGGGGGTTCCAAGGTGCTGAAATGGCTGACATTTCGCACCGCTCAGAAAGGTTGTCGTGGCACACGAAAAAGACCCAAAAACAGGGCTGTTTTGGCTCTGTGCAACGAACGACCGTTCTGCAGTCTTCTACACTACTTTCGCTCACATTTCTTAGGTAAAAACACATAAACTCAAGGCAAAACAAGCTGCCAAACATATGTACAAGCAAGAAAAAGCAACGAACGGTTCACGAAGCGAAGATGTTGCGGTTGAGCGACGTCCGTTCGTGACATTCTCCCCCACTTAAACTGTCGACGCCCTCGTCGACGCTTGTTGGTAGGCTTTGACGCGAGCTTCTTCATGTCGTAGGGCATCTTCTGGCTCCCAACTGGCTTCTGTTTGAGGAAGCTTCTGTTTGAGGAAGCTTCTGCCACTTCACAAGTACTCAATTTGCTGTGCTCCATTGGGTAGCTTTATCTTGCGATCCGCCAGAGGCTCTGGTGGGGGGTAGTCGAGTTGGAACATTTCGAGAATCATCTTGTGGATCTGAGTGGTAGGCTTTCAAGTTGCTCGCATGGAAGACGTTATGAATTCTGAACCATGCAGGCAGTTGCAACTTGTATGAGACATTGCCTACCCTGCTGATGATTGGGAAAGGCCCTTCATATTTGCGCACCAATCCTTTGTGCACTCTGTGCCTAAAGAACTGGAGTGATGCTGGTTGGAGCTTCACCAACACCATGTCGCCCACTTTAAACTCTTGTGGTCGCCTCCCCAAGTCTGCCCACTTTTTCATCTTCTTGGCCGCCTTCTCCAAGTAAGCCCGCGCAATATCTGCATTGCGATGCCATTCCTTTGCAAAGTGATAGGCTGATGGGCTACTCCTTGTATAGCCAATAACCAGGGTGTGAGGAGTTGATGGTTGTTGTCCCGTAATAATCTCAAATGGGCTCTTGTTGGATGCAGAGCTCCGCTGCAAGTTATAGGAGAATTGGGCTATGTCCAACAGCTTCACCCAATCTCGTTAGTTGGCACTTACGTAGTGCCGCAGATATCGCTCCAAGAGCGAGTTGATTCTTTCTGTTTGGCCATCCGTTTGGGGGTGGAGGCTTGTGGAGAAGTATAATTTAGATCCCAACAACTTGAACAACTCGGTCCAGAATCGTCCCAAGAACCGAGAATCTCGATCACTAATGATGTTGTGTGGGACTCCCCAAAACTTCACCACATTCTTCATCATCAACTTAGCCGCCTCCTCCGCTGAGCAATGTAAGGGTGCAGCAATAAATGTTGCATACTTCGAAAATCGATCAACTACCACGAGTATCGATCCAAGTCCCCCTACTGCGGGCAAGCTTGATATGAAGTCCAAGGAAATGCTCTCCCAAGGCCTTTCTGGTACGGGCAGCGGCTCCAAAAGTCCCACTGGCTTCTGCTGCTCTACCTTGTCTTGTTGACAAGGCATGTTCGAACATATTCCTCCACATCTGTCCCCATTTTCGACCAATAGAAGGCCCTCTCCACGAGAGCCATTGTTCGGTGGATACCCGGATGTCCAGCCCAAAGGGAATCGTGACACTCTTTCAGTTCACGCCTCAAGTTATCTGCTCACGGAACATAGACTCTATTCCCCTTGGTATAGATGAGTCCCTCCTGGACCCAAAATCGTCGTGCCTTGCCCTCTTTGATGAGTTGCATCAAAGTTACTGCCTGAGGATCTCGGTGCAATCCATCCCTGATCCTGGAAAGGAATTTGGAGCGCAATTGACTTGCTTGGCCTCCGCCCTCCAACTGTATAGCATTCACTAGCTCCACTTTCCGACTCAATGCATCGACCACGACATTTGCTTTTCCGGGCTTGTACTCCATTACCATGTCGAACTCAGCCAAGAAGTCCTGCCATCGTGCTTGCTTTGGGGAGAGTTTCTTTTGAGTTTGGAAGTAACTCAATGCGACATTGTCTGTCCTTAGCACAAATGGTGCTCCCAGAAGGTAGTGTCGCCACACTCGTAGACAGTGGACCACCGCTGTCATCTCCTCATGCACAGGATATCGCCACTCGGTCTCGTTGAGCTTGCGACTCTCATAGGCCATCGGATGACCTTCCTGCATAAGAACTCCAATAGCAAAATCAGAAGCATCTGTATGGACTTCAAAAGACTTTTCATAGTCCGGCAATCTGAGTACAGGTTCCTCCAACACAGCAGTCTTTAGGTCTTGAAATGCCACCTTGCATTTGTCCGACCATCTCCAGGACTGCTCCTTCTTTAGCAACTCCGTCAACGGAGCTGCGCGCTTCGAATACCCAGCTATGAAGCGCCGATAATAGTTGACGAACCCAAGGAAGGATCTCAACTCTGGCACCTTCTTTGGTGTTCGCCAGTCCGCCACAGCTTGCACCTTAGACTGGTCCATTCGAATGGAACCATGGCTGACTCGATGCCCCAAGAATAAAATCTTCGTTTGGGCGAAATAGCACTTTTCCCTCTTCACGAACAAGGTGTTCTCCCTGAGAACTTTGAAAATTGTTCGGAGGTGTCTAACATGCTCCTCAAGTGTTTGGCTATAGACGACGATATCGTCTAAGTAGACGACCACAAACTTGTCCAGATACTCCTTGAACAGCTGGTTCATTAGAGTGCAGAATGTGGCCGGAGCATTGGTTAAGCCGAAAGGCATCACCAAGAACTCGAATGCTCCATACCTGGTCACATAGGTAGTCTTTGCCTCATCACCTTCTGCAATGCGCACCTGCCAATACCCCGACTGAAGGTCGAGTTTGGAGAAGTACTTTGCCTTGCCCAATTGATCGAACAAGTCCGCGATGAGCGGGATAGGGTACTTGTTCTTCATCGTCATCTTGTTAAGGGCTCGATAATCGATGCATAATCGGAGACTCCCATCTTGTTTCTTCTGAAAGAGGAATGGAGCTCCGAAAGGTGCTTTGGAACTGCGGATGAGACCACCGCTTAGCAGTTCATCTAACTGCTTCCTCAATTCCGCCAACTCTGGAGGGGCCATGCGGTATAGTGGTCTCGCTGGAGGCTTAATTCCCGGCTCCAGCTCAATCCGATGATCCACGCCTCTGCGTGGTGGTAGAGTTCTCTGAAACTCCGTTGGCATCACATCCGAGAACTCCTTCAGGATGTTCGCCACAACAGCAGGCTCCTGAATGGCTTCCCCATCAGGTGTCTCTAGCTTCATAGCCGCTACAAAGGTTGATTCACCTTTTCGTACCCCTTTCTTCAATTGTAAAGCCGATATTTGTTGTAGGTCCTTGGTTCATCCCCGAGAAATTGGAACCATGCAGGGATCGTCACCTCCCATTAGACACAAGAAGTTCAGGAACGGCACTGGCACCAACTTTGTTGCGTGCAAGAACTTCATTCCGAGAATCACTTGGAAGTCGTCTAGTGGCACTGCCATCAAGTTTGTGCTCCCGCTCCATGTCCCGATCTTGATGGGGATCCCTTTCGCTTGTCCGGAGATCCTCTTGGCCTCCGAATTCACCACCTTCATACGACTTAGGCTCTTCTCTAAGAGTAATCCCAGTCGCTTAGCTTCACGATCGACAATAAAATTGTGGGTCGCGCCCGTGTCCACCATTGCACGGGTTGTTTGGCCATTAAGCTTGATGTCCACATACATCAACTCGTTGTTTACTGCCTTAAGTGGCTTTGCCTTTGTGTTCTCCCCCACTTGACCCCGCAACGCATTCAACAAACGCATTGCTCCCATCCTGGGTCCTTGCGACGCCTCACTGTCGCTACTGGAGTCAGAACTGCTCGAACTAAGGGCGATAGCTTTGCCCTTGTCTGACTTATGGGATAGAACCGATGCCGTTAGAGCATTGAGTGCCTGTTTTTGTGGACACTCCCTCACTTTGTGTGGTCCTCCACACAAGAAGCATCCACTAGACTTTGGGACTCTACCTCTTGAGCCCGGTCCCTTGTGAAAATTCTTCTTCATTTGCTCGCCCCCAGACTCCTTCGCTCGAGAGTATTTAGATGGGCGATTTCCCGAAGAGTGTTTCTTCTTTCTCGAATCCTCCAAAGAAACAAAGTCAGTCAGCCTTTCCGCGGCTGCAATTGCCCCGACTACGTCGGTGACATTCCTCCGATGTAGTTCTTGTTGTGCCCATGGCTTCAGGCCATCGAGGAAGCTGAATAGCTTGTCTTTCTCAGACATGTCCCGAATATCCAGCATCAGTGCTGAAAATTGTTTTACATAGTCTCGAATTGTTGTACTCTGGCGGAGTTGTCTCAATTTCCTTCTTGCGACAAACTCTGTGTTCTCGGGCAAGAACTGAGTTCTCAACTCTCGCTTCAAGTCTCCCCATGTATCCACTCGACATTGGCCTTGTTGGATCTCTTCCCAACGGGTTCGCCACCAAAGTTTTGCATCCCCATTCAGATACATTGTTGCTATCGCAACTTTGGTTTCTTCAGAATCAAGCCTTATAGCACGAAAATATTGTTCCATGTCGAACAAGAAATTTTCAAGCTCTTTGGCATCCCTAGCACCTCCGTAACACTGCGGCTCCGGTGCTCTGAAGTGTTGTGGTGGCGCAGCGCGGGTGTTGTTCCCTCCCGCATCAAGAGTCCTTGTTAACACCATCACCTTAGCCGTGAGTTCCGCCACAACTTCATGTAGATGTCGTACGGAATCTTTGGTGTCCTCTGTCAGTTGATCAATCAGGGATTCAACATTCTCGATCTGAGTTTCAGCTTCTTCTTGCGAGCTCTCTACCCCAAGTAGCCTTCCTCGGCCTTGGTAGAGTTCCTCCACGCTCGCTTCAAGAACATCGAGGCGAGTTTCCGCCATTGTAAGTCTCTCTCTGTGACCCTTCTTCCCGGTTGGCGCTCCAGATGGCGCCTCCTCCCCTCGAGGAGAATATCCAACTTCGCGCTCGTCTTGTTCACTGCCGCGCTCCTCATAAGCGGCTCCAGCAGTTTGCGAGCGAGTTTGCACTTGCAACCCACCTGCGGTTGCTTGGAGCAAGGGTCCCGCTTGCCCCATCTTGCTCGATTCACCACGATGTCTCACCATGGCGAAAGTGCGAATCTTCTTCGTTGTTCGTATGAATTGCTTGCCTGCTCTGATACCACACTGTCACAGACTTAGCTGAAGTTGCCTAAGCCGTGCGGCACCCTTGCGGCCCTCCCGAAGACTTAGCTGAAATTGCCTAAGTCGTGAAGCAACCTTGCCCACTGTTCTGGACTTAGCTGGGATTGCCTAAGTCATGAAACGCCCAAAGCGTTATCTGTCCGCACAGGGTCAGCCCTCTTACAACCTCTTAAGGTCCCGTAGGACCTGCAAAGAAGAAGTTGATTAGTTTAGAAGCGAGCGACGGACACGTCCCGACGTCTCGCAAAGCGGAAAGCTATACAAGCAATTTGTCGAACACTTTGAGTGCAGCTGAGAAAAGAGAGAAAGAGAGCGAAATAGGACTTTGGATGGTTGTAGGAACGGTCGCAAGTCCGCAAACGACGGTTCCCAAGGTATTGGACGCAAGACAAATTCAATTGCTGATGAACGCCTACGCCCGACATATACCCGGAGCCCCATCCAGGCCGGTGCCACCCGGGGGTTTCCAAGGTGCTGAAATGGCTGACATTTCGCACCGCTCAGAAAGGTTGCCGTGGCACACGAAAAAGACCCAAAAACCGGGCTATTTTGGGCTGTTTTGGCTCTATGCAGCGAACGACCATTCTGCAGCCTTCTACACTACTTTCGCTCACATTTCTTAGGTAAAAACACAGAAACTCAAGGCAAAACAAGCTGCCAAACATATGTACAAGCAAGAAAAAGCAACGTACGGTTCACGAAGCGAAGATGTTGCGGTTGAGCGACGTCCGTTCGTGACAGTGTGGGAGAGGTGGATTGCCGTCATTTGGGAGGGAAGCAGGGAGGAGGAGGAGGAGGGAGAGGGAGCTGTTGGAGTATGAGAGGGGTTTCTGTCCGTGGGGAGGGAAAGAGGGAGGAGGAGGAAGGAGAAGGGGCTGCCAGGATCCGGGAGCAGGGAAGAGGAGCAAGGCGAGCAACCAAAGGATAAAACACAAAAATAGAATCGCTCAAAGTGGGAACCATATGCAACATTTTACTGAGGGTGGACAAAGAACCGGTTGTGTGGGGGAACCAATACCCGAGATGGAGAAAGAGAAAGTTACCCCACGGAAACAACTCGGGGGAGAGCTAAGGAAAGGGAACTCAGGGGGAGGCGGCTACGGCGGAGGAGGAAGAGGGAGAGGGATTCCGTCGGGGTCCGGGGGAGGGGGAGGGGGGCTACAACGAAGGAGAAGAGAGAACGAGATAGGGTTACCGAATAAGAGCCCGCCGGAGATCGCACGTAAGCGTCTCGCCGAAGGAAGAGGCCGCCGTTCGCCGACGGAGAGGAAGACGTCGTCGCCGTCGTTCGTCGTGGTCTCTCGCAGTGATGAGTAATGTGCTCAGAACATTTTACCCCATTTGGGGCAGCTGTCCAAATTACAACAGAAAGAAAACCAAAACAAAGAGAGAAATAGTGGTCTCTCGCAGTGATTAGGTAATGTGCAGCTGTCCAAATCGTGGTCGTCAAACTCAAAACAACAACAGAAAGCAAGAGAAACCAAACATTAGATCATGACATACAACCACATTAGATGAGAAATCAGAACCAGCAACATGAACACAAACACAATAACGTGTACGATTCGTCAAAGCTTCTTCGAAGCTCACCCGGAAAATGCAGAAGAAGAATGATCGAAGGGAACCCAAAAGACGATAGGGCAGAGGCGATGAAACCAATCGGTCGAGGGTTTTCGAGGAGCTCTCTCCCCTCACGGCGTGGCTTCAAGATCTACAGAGATGCCACCTGATCAACACCACAAATGCCATCGTCTCTTTCCGTTCTTAGGTCAATTCCATGGAAAGAATTTGGGAAGAGAGACCGTAGAGGAAGTCGCAACGAAAGGTGAGTGTGGGAGCTAATCGCGCTGACATAATAGTTATGCTCGGAGCGAGAAACGAGAATACGTTGTATGTTGGTGCTTCCATCTGGGCCGTTGGATCTACGGGTGACTTCCCCACCAAATGGAAAGATTGAAAAAGAAAATAAAAAAAATAAAAACTTGTTTTCCAAACTAATCCTCCAACTTTCTTATTTTATGTACACCTATTTATTTAGGTCACTAACATCATTACAATAAAGGATATTCTTAAATCTTCAACCTTTCCCCATTAAAAAAATATAAGAGATTTTATCTTAAAAAAAAATCTTTCTCATTAGGTTTTTATTCTATACCCGTAATTGGTTTTTATCTAGGATATTTTTATATAAAAATTACTACATACCTCTTGAACTAGGTTTTTTAAAATTATTGATGATTGATTTGATTCGATCAAGATGTCTCTGAGTCAACATCAATTTTCATACTATCGTTCATGATAAGAAATTACCCTTCTACTTTAGGTCAATGTCATAATTATGTTTCTTCACTTGTCTATCATGGAGGACAACAAGTGGCTCATTATGCACCTGGATAATGTCATCAACAAAATCATTCATGTCTTGGTAAAGGTGTCAAGTGTGTTAGGAAACCTTATCGAGCATCATATCCACAGTGAAAAAATAAAACAAAATAAAAGGTCTCTCATGTTTATCATACCGTTGTGCAATGATTGATGCATGAAAAATCATAAAATCAAAAATTTTATGCATTGTATCATATGTTTACCTAGGGAGAACGTATATCCCTAGAAAAATCAGATCCATAGGCATAGATGAAGGAGGTCAGATGTTCTCCTCTTTAGCAATATCCATACGGTGGATCGAGATGTACTAATGCTCCTTAGTCGTAGTGCAAAACCTCGCGGCTTTTGTGTATCTTCTTTGCAGCCCTTTTACGCATCACCTTGTAAGAAGCGTGAAAGAAGAACTCCTTTATTCTTTGTTATCCTTGCGCACCAAGGAGAGAGGTGGTCATTTGAGAAGGAGAGGGAGGGAGGAGAATAGGAGGAGGCAGCCAAAGGTGTAGTCTATCCCTTTCTTGGTCGCCCTTACCTCCTATTTATAGAGTGCCTCTTTAAATCATAATAGATCCTACCTTAGTGCATATTGGATTTCTATCCGATTACCCTCACCTCTTGGATTATTGGATATTTATCTAAGAATCTCAATTCATTTATAGTTAGGCCTCATGCAAGGAATCCATTAATATTGGGTCTCATCTAATAAAATATGGATTTATTTGATAACTCATATTTAATCATTTACTCGTCGAAACATTCATAATATATGTATGACCCTCTAGACTCAATACTGAGCTGGTCATGAGTTACACCTTTCAAAAAAAATTTAACTCAAAACTCTTTCTGACTCAATGAATTGTTATCACATAACAATTCACTCAACTTATTGACTGTGGACATATTAGGCTACTACACCATAGTCCCTAGACGATACAAGGGGATCTAATCTATTGAACTTATATGTCCTCAGTTACCGTGTATCTATAGTCCCCCATCCATTTAATATCTTAGAGATCATATATTAGACATGGTACTATCAAACCTCACATGGAATCCATCTGGGTTACTCTAATCAAATTCTTCAATAGAACTCCTTCTTTCTCAATCTGAATGACCATGGCTAGGGATTTGCTTGAGCGAGAGTACACAAGATATTTCTCTCATGATATCGAAAGTGAATGATCATCTATTGACACTGAATTATCTTCGTAAGATTGGTTACTAGTCCAAATAACTAGTTGTACTAGATGTAAAACTTTTAAACATATAAGTCTAGTATTAAGGAAATGACTAAACATACAATTAAGACTACGAAATCATTGTATGACGTCAAATATCATTAACTATTCAGCACTATGTAAGTGGATCAATCTATGAACTCATTCTCTAATGAACACATGCACTATACCTTAGTGTCCCCACACTAGTAGCTATGAGATCAACCGCTTCCATCATATGAACGGGCATATAATATACTGATTTGTCCAGTTATTATGATGTCCTTCTCGTGTAACATATGATCGAGATTATTTAGGATTTGTGTTTAAAGGTAAATCAGTCTTATTATAATGATCTCATATGCTATGATTCTCAGTGCATAGATCCAAGGATATCACATTATATGCAATATGCAATATAAAGTGAGAATATATCAATAATAATAATAATAAGTAAAAAGATTATGCAATGTGTCACATGTGTTATTATTCACGTGATTGGCTTGTATGACACATATAACTAATAAAATGATAGAAGAATGAGAACATTGTCTCCATCATGTTCAACCTTTCTTCTATTCGCTCCTACCATCAATGACTTGCATAACACCCATGTGTGGTGGAGGCACTAGTGCAAAAGGCGCACCACAACCCCATCAACTTAAAGTACACTATGGTTGCTATCCAAGAAAATATGGAGCGACTGGTGAAGGGGTGGGTTGGTAGCAACGACATTCAAAAGTTGTGGGGGTGCTAAAGGTTGCAAACCAAGTGATAGTGATGCAAGCGATAGTGGCAAGAAGAGACGAAGCCTTCGCGAAATGAGTTATTATGCGACTGGTCGAGATGCTATGACGAGGGTCGAATCAAGTGACAAAGAGCACGATAATAACTCTAATGGTGGCATGCCGATGATCGAGGGTGGAGCGATGGTCGTGTCGAGGATAGAGTGGGTGATTTGAGAGTTGATGAGTTATCGAAGTCATTGATTAATGAAGTTTACTATTTAGAGTCTCCTTTTTTACTATTCATAACCCTTTTAAAATTATTAAAAAAATATTTTACTATTCAGAATCCATTTAATTTTAATTTTACTTTTTTTTACCATATTTATTTCCTATACATCCTATCGTAGTCGACTCCTCTATCGATCATTGTCATTGATCACCACCCTCAGTCTACCCGTCTACACACCCTAGAAAAGAAGAAGAGGGGAAAATAAGGATAGAAAAATATATAACAGATAAGAAGTGAAAAGATGTTTTTAAAATTAAATTATAAATTAAGGACATATACATTTATTTACAAATAAATAACTTAAAAATAGTTAGAGATCTTATTATGAGATTATAAATAATATAAATGATGTTGTAAATGGTATTTTTATCAAAATAGTGAAAAAAAAAGTGTGATTTTTTTAATGTGAAATATCTTATACTATATAATTATAATTTTATCCAACAAATTGTTTCTTAGCAACTATCTGCCAATTGGTATTTCATTGAAGAAAAGCTCCAGGTAAGATATTGTAGATTAAGTGACAGAATTATGTTACCACTCTTTGCAAGAAGCTATGGAGGCAATTTTTTTTCTTCTTGAATAAAAATTTCGCAATAATTCCTCATCGCTGATGATGTATCTACTTAATGGTCAATCGATCCTAACAGCTAGATTTGTACCAATCAATATTGATATGAGGTAATATGATTTATAGTGGTTCTTAAAAATATAATAATTGAAATGTTATATATAATTAATTATATAAGGTAATATGTAATTAACTCTGTGTCACATGAATCAAATCTATAATAATTTGATAAGGGATCGAATAAGAAATTTTAAACATTTATTATAATTATTTTAGTAAATCATAAATAGTAACTTAAATCTTGTTTTATATTTTCTATAAATCACACGATATAAAATAATTAACGAAAATGTTAAAAACACCTAAGTTAATAAATAAATTTATAACAAAGAATTGACATTAACTAAAAAAAAAAGCTGGACGCCAAGAGGGTGGTACTTTAATATCTTAGACATATCGGGTAGTAATCTTTAGCAATTTAAGAAAAATAAAAAGGTAAAGGATGATTGGGAAAGGATCATAATCATAATTACACAGTCCGGATAATAAATAAGAAAAATAAAGACTCGTAAGCTCTAATAATAATAATAATAATAATAATCATAATTGGGTCATGATCATCTATCCATATCATACATCACATGTACATCACATCATATATAGGATTACTAGATATATAATAATTAATTAAACTATTTAATTAATTATTTTTCTAAAATCAAGACATTCTTAAAATTTATAGAATTGTCAAGGGTATTTTCATAATTCTGGATGAGAGAGTATAGTTCTTGAAAATTTTAAAATTATTGAGGGTATTTTAGAAATTTTGTACATAAGAACCATCCTCGAAATTTCTCGAATTCAAAGCAGCAGGATCATCATTTTCATAAAAGGATTACCCTAACCCCTCTTGCCCCCTTTGCGCTGTCGTCGTCGCTCTTGTGGTCGACGCCACTACCGTTGCTGGCGACAGCCCTGATTGCTAGCGGTTGCTCCTTGCGGGCGCCCTGTAGTTGACCGCCCTTGCGGGTGTCGCACTGTAAGTGGCTGTGCCCATGGGCGGTTGCTTCTCCTGTGGGCGGTAGCCCCTACAGGCTGGCCCTGGCAGCATCCAACTGCTCCCTTGTAGGGGGCCTTGGCCATAGCCGATCACCCCCTTGCAGGTGGCCAGGCTATGGCCGGCAGCCCCTATAGGGGGCCTGGCTATGGCTAGCCGCCTCTACAGATAGCCTAGCCATGGTCGGTTGCCCCATGTCCTCGTTATGTTTGCTGCAAAAACACAGCAAGAATGCATAGAACGATTCTATGCGATTTAATTTCATCAAACGTAGTTTAAAACCAATCTTTCGCATGAAAACCGTGGCTCTGACCACTATTGGGAAACCTCAACGGGAGCATCACACGCGCAATGAAAATCAAAACAAAAAATCAGTTTCCCATACAGATTAAATCATCGTGCAAAAGATTGGGGTCGTGAGAAAAACCACAATGCGTGAGAGATTGATTTTACTTAGAGAGATCATATATCCCTGTATTTTCAAATCCGAATGGAGAGGATGAAGGAGGTCAAGCATTCTCCTCTCTAGCGGTATCCACATAATAGATCTCTACATCGGAACTCCTCCAATTTGATCTCACAACTCTTGTGCAAAGGAAGGGAGGAGAATAGGAGGCGGTGGCTAAAGTTGCAGCATATCAACTATGAATCTCTACTCCTATTTATAGAGAGCCACCAAAATCCTAAGGCTCATACCTTAGTGGGTATTGGATCTTCACTCAAAAAATTTTAAATAAATATTTCCTAAATCAAACGATTTTTCTTCCTTCAGACCTACTTACCCACTAACCTTATATTATTGGATCTCTATCCAATAATCTCCTTAGGCCTCTAATTGAGTCTCAACTAAGGAGCCCATCTACATAGGGTCTTATCTAATAAGAATATGGGTTAATTGGATCTTCATTCAATCCTCTATTCGCTGAAGCATCCACCATATGTGTGTGACCCTCTAGGCTCGATATTGAGCTGACTGTGAGCCACTCTTATCAGAAATCCTTTTGATATAGTGAATTATTATCTTCATAATAATTCACTTCATAATAATTCACTTAACTCATCGACTATGGATGTACTAGGCCACTACGTCATAGTCCCTAGATGGTACAGGGGGATCAAATCCATCAGACCTGTTTGTCCACAGTTATTATGTATCTATAATCCCTCATCCAACTAATATCATAGAGACCGTATATTGGATATGGTACTGTTAGGTCACATACAGAATTAGTTTTTATTGCTTTAATCAGATTCTATCGGAGAACTCTTTCTCTCTCAATCCGAATGACCCTGGCCAGGGATTTGTCTGAGCAAGCATATACGGGATATTCCTCTCGTGATACCGAGAGTAGATGATACTTTATTGACACTCAATTACCTTCGTAAGGTTGGCTACTAATCCTGATTACTAGTTGTACAAGATCTGAAACTTTCCAAACCTATAAGTCTAGTGTCAAAGAAAGTAGTACTCATATAAGACATCCTTGGTGTCTTAAGTCAAAGGACCAGATACACAACTGAGACTATAAAATCAATGTTTGACATTAGGTATCATCAACCATACAACATATCATAAGCGGATTAATCAGTGAACTCATTCTCTAATGAGCACTTGTTATATCCTTAGTGTCCCCACACAAGTGGCTATGAGACCAACTGCCTCCATCATATGGATGAGTATATAGTACACTGATCTGTCCGGTTATCTCGATGACCCTCTCGAGTAAACTATGACTAGGATTATTTAAGATCCATGTTTCAAGGTGAATCGATCTTATTATCGTGATCTTATCATGATCTAATTACCATTATACAGAACCAAGGATATCACAATATATATGCTATAGATAATATAATGTGAGAATATGTCAATATTAATCATAAGCAAAAAGATCGCACAGCGTGTCACACGTGCCATTACTCACATGATTGGCTTGTAATACATCTATAACCAGCACAAATAAAGTGCAGGTTTCTCAAGTCCATTTATAGACTAAAGCAAGCTTTTCGAAGTTGGAACATAAGATTTGATGAGACGATTAGATCTTATGACTTCGTTAAGAACAAAAATGAGCCTCGTGTATACAGGAAGGTAAGTGGGAGTGCTATCACCTTCTTGGTATTGTATATGAATGACATCCTAATAATTGAGAATGATGTAGGAATGCTCTTCACAGTAAAGACTTGGCTATCCATAAACTTCTCCATAAAAGACTTAGGGAAAATATCTTATATTTTGGGGATCTCGGATCTATAAAGATAAATATAACAAGATGTTTGGCTTGTCCCAATCAAGATACATAGACTTCATTGTCAAAAGATTTGGCATGAAGAATTCTAAGAGATGTCTCATACTGATAAGACATGGAATATCAATTTCTAGAAGTATATCTCCAAAGACTCCTTAATAAAGGACAGACATAGATAAGATACCTTATACCTCAGCGATAAGATCTATCATGTATGTTATATTATAAACCAGGCCTACTATAGTATATGCTCTGAGTGTCACGAGTAGGTATTATGTAGATCTAGGTTTAGAACACTAGAAGGTAATAAAGTATATCCTTAAGTACTTGAGAAGGACTAAGGATATTTTACTAGTATATGGAGGAGGTAGCCTCCAAGCTGAGGGCTACACGAACTCAACTTTTCAGTCCGACATTGATGATAGCAAGTCAAACTCAATGTACGTTTTTATCCTGAATAGAGGAGCAGTAAGCTGAAAGAGTTCCAAGCAAGATACTACTGCTGACTCGACCACATAGGCGGAATATATTGTTGCAACAGAAGCAACAAAAAAAGGGTATAAATGAAGAAGTTCATCAGGGATTTGAGAGTCGTACCAAGCAGTGTGGAGCTGATTCTCATATACTATGACAGTGATAGGGCGATAACTCTAGCAAAAGAACTTAGGTCTTATCAGAATTGTTCTAAGTAGGTTTTATCTGATTAGAGCGATCATGACCCGAAAAGATATAGCAATGAAAATAGTTCTATCCGAAGATAACATTGCAGATCCACTGATAAAGCTGCTGGCTCATATTGTATTTGAGCGTCACAGGGGTCTGATGGGGATAAGACACATAAGTGATTGACTTTAGGTCAAGTGGGAGATTGCTGGTTACAGGAGCCCTATAAGCCAATCACGTGAGTGATGGCACGTGTGACACGCTGTGCGATCTTTTTGCTTATAATTAATATTGGTATATTCTCACATTATATTATCTGTAGCATATATATTGTGATGTCCTTGGTTCTGTGCAATGAGAATCAGATCGTGATGAGATCACGATAATGTGATCGATTCACCTTTAAACATAGATCCTAAATAATCTCAGTCATAGGTTCCTCGAGAGGGACATCGAGATAATCGAACAAACCGATGTACTATATACCCATCGATATGATAGAGACGGTTGGTCTCATAGCCACTTGTATTGAGACACTAAGGATATAACACATGTGCTTATTGGAGAATGAGTTCCCTTATTGATCCACTTATGGAAAGTTGTATGGTTTATGATACCTAATGTTAGACAGCGATTCCATAGTCCTAGTTATGTATCTGATCCTTTGACTTGAAGAATATCTTGTATGAGTACTCCTTCATTTGATATCAGACTTATAAATTTGAAAAGTTTCAGATCTGGTACAATTGATTATCGGGATTGGTAGACAACCTTATAAAAGCAATTAAGTGTCAATAGAGGATCATCCACTCTTGATATCATGAGAGAAATATGTCATACGTGCTTGCTCAGACAAATCTCTGGCTAAGGTTATTCAGATTGAGAGAAAAAGAATTCTCCAGTAGAATCTGATTAGAGTAAGACTAACTAATTCCGTATATGACCTGATAGTACCATGTCCAATATACGGTCTCTGGATATTAGTTGGATGAGAGATTATAGATACATGGTAACTGTGGATAAACAGATCTAATGGATTTGATCCCCCCTATACCGTTTGGGGACTACGACGTAGTGGCATAGTATATCCATAGTTGATGAGTCGAGTGAATTATTATGAAATATAATAATTCACTATATCAGAAGAAGTTCTGATGAGAGTGACTCACGACCAGCTCGGTATCGAGCCTAGAGGGTAACATACATATGGTGGATGCTTCGACGGATAAAGGATTGGATAGAGATCCAATTAGCCTCTATTCTCATTAGATGAGACCCTATGCAGATGAGCTCCTTGGTTGAGGGCCAATTAGAGGCCTAAGGAGATTATTGGATAGAGATCAATAATACAAGGTTAGTGGGTAATTGGATAAAGATCCATTACCCACTAAGGCATGAGCTCTACGGTTTTGGTGGCTCTCTATAAATAGGAGGTGAAACTCATAGTTGATAGGCTCCAACTTTAGCCACCACCTCCTATTCTCCTCCCTCCCTCTGCGTAAGAGTTGTGAGATCAGATTGAAGGAGTTTCATTGTAAAGATCTATCATGTGGATACCGCTAGAGAGGACGCTTAACCTCCTTCATCCTCTCCATTCGGATATGAAAATACAGGGATATACGATCTCCCTAGGTAAAATCAATCTCTCATGCATCATGATTTTTTTATTTTTACGTTTTTCTCGTGACCCCAATCTTTTGCACGATGGTTTGATCTACGTGGAAAACTGGTTTTTTGTTTTGATTTCCGCTGTGCATGTAATGCTCCCGCTGAGGTTTGATAACATAAAGAAGTATATGTTTTAGCCAATAGGTAAAACCCCAGGAGGGCCGATACCCTATAGAGATCAAGGAGGTAGATCCCCTCGAAGTGATCAAGGAGGCTCGATCCTATCGAAACGATCATTTATGTTTCATTTTTCATCTCCATTCATGATAGAATCATACGGGGTTTTATCAATTGGTATCAGAGCCACATTTCTGTTCACTTTTGCTGTTGCCAATCATCATCCACCATCGTCATTGTCATCGTCATCGTCGTCTTTTGCTGTTGCCACCTATTATTGCCATCTCTCATCCTCCTCTATAATAACCGCTGCCATCACTACCTTCTTTAGCCACTATCATCTCCATCTACCTCCCCTGCCACCTTGCTGCAATCATCTTCACTGCAACTTTCATCAGAAAAAAAAAATAAAGAACAAGGCAAAAGAATGAAGCTGGCAGCATCATCCTGCTCGAAGGACTGCTGCCAGCCATTGTTGTTCCTCCCTTCCTCTTCATTGCCTAGTTGGCATCTTCCTCCCACATCACCCTTTGTTGTCGTTGTCCTTTTGCAACACTAGTCCCCTCGCTGCCCGCACTGAGATCTTTATTTATTGCCTTCAACCCATGCATCAGAAATTGCACAATTGTCTTCATCTCCACTCATTTGCTGCCACTGCCCAGCCGCCACTGCTTCTCGTTGTCGCAGCACACCTGTGCCTCTACTGCGGCTGCCTCTGTCATATTCCTCCCCTCCTCCTCAATCGCGGCTGTAGCCGCACCCTCCTCTACCCAACCGTTGTCATCAACCTTCTCACTTCTAGTCATGCCCTCGTCGCTATCACTCGCTGATGTCCCTTTATCTCCTCGCCATTGCCACACAGCCACATCATCGTCCCTTGCCGTTGTTGCTGCATCCCCTGCTTCCCCTTTGTTTCTCCTATGCTTCCTACTACTTTTCCACCCCATCTACCGCCCATCGGTCCTAGCCATGCTCTCCTTTGCCACTGAGGTCCCCTCATCGGACCCTCTTCCTTCCTTACCATTGCTGCCATCCCATCTCCCCTTGCAGCCCACGCAAGCCACCACCACCATTATTGTTGCACTGCTTACCGCCGCTGCCTTCCTCCTCTTCAATTATATCCTCAGCCGCCATTCGTTCCTTCTTCTTCAATCATAGCCTCAACCACCATTGTTGTTGCATCTCGACATGCTGAACATTTCAAAGGGAACATATCTGAAAAATATGATCAAGGGTAAGATACAAAATACCCATGCATAGAGTTTCTCAGATGGGAAGATGGAGAACCAATCGGCTGAGTCTCATATGCTGAAATTTCTTTTCGTTTTCACAGGATTCCAGAGGAATTCATGGTGGAGATAGCTTTCACTCAACTCGAAGGTGATACGATCCAGTGGTATGATTTGTACAAGACCTATTACAGAGTCCCTTTGTGGGGACAGTTCAAGAGAGAGCTCATGACTTGCTTCAGATTGTAAGAGTATAAGAACATTAATACACAGCTTGCCAAAATTCGTTAGACTTCCATACTACAAGAGTACCAGGGCAAATTTGAGCGCTTGTCGAACCAAACATGAGATTGATCCGAGATACAATTGATAAGAAAATTTATTAAGGGACTTAATCCCAAGATTCGGTATAAAGTTAAAGCTCACCATCCTCACACTAAGATAGCAGCCATATCATTTGCTAACATGCATGAAGGAAAAATCAATATGGACACTAACTGAAACAGAAGCTTTTATGGATAAGAAAAATCAACAAAGGATGACTTCAAAGTGGTCAACATAGATGATCATAAACAAGAGCAGCTTCTGACAATCAAGCCAACTAAAAAGGAATAAAAAACTAACAGTGTGGAGTCCAATCATGAAGGCTGTTATAAACTTCTGACAATCGAACCAGCAAAGGAGGAATAAAAAATTGACGATGTGGAGTCCGATCATGAATGTTATGTCAAATTCAAAGACAATATTGCTAATGAGCGAATTATACCTTATGAGAACATGTGCTCAAAATTAAAACAACTACTTGTCGATTTTATTTTGATGCCCCAGGAAGACTTCGAAATGGTGATCCTCAAAAGAAGACATAGTACTTCCACTAGCCGTTAGATGAAAATGGTTCTTCAAAAGACTACAATGACAATTGCACGAGAAGACCAAACCATTACTTACACCAAGTGGAGACCCTACTCGATTGATTAAAGAGTTGTGATGTGTGACAAATATTGAAGTGTTTCCGAAATTTGATACTGCTCAAACAAGGCTGATTTGAAGTAGCCGTCTGTTGGGACCCTACTAAGTCGAGTATATCCATTCATAATTAATTCGAGCTAAGTCATGTTAGTCTATCCAGTCGGAGTCAATTATGGGTCAGGTGAGTCCAATCGAGTTAGTTAGGAGTTGGTTGGAGTGGGTTATTATCTTCAGTTAGGATGAAGTTAGTTATTATTTTCAATTAAGAATTTATCACTTAGTTAAGAGTCCAAGTTTAGTGGGACTCTGAGTCCAAGCTTAGAAAGGCTCTTGGTAGCATCCTATAAATAATGGTATAATATCTTTCATGAAGTAATCAATGAAGAAGTATGTGTTTTAGCCAATAAGCAAAACCCTCGGAGGGCCGATCCCTATAGAGATTAAGGAGATAGATCCCCTCGAAATGATCAAGGTGCTTGATTCTCTCAAAGTGATCGTTTATCCCTCATTTTCCATCTCTATCCATGATAGAATCCTGCGAGGTTTTATCATATTCCCTCATGCTCTTCCTTAGAACAACTTCTAAACTTCTAGAGGAAGGAACTCAACTTTCTAATGAAGTTTTAATGTAAGTTTTCAATCTCTATTCTTGCTATTCAAAGCAAGAATATCTTGGTATTTATTAACCCTAAATGACTTCAAATCTTAGAGCCAAAGTTCAAATCCTTGAGATTTCATGGTACTGACAGTACCATTGTCGGCATCGAGTAAGACCACCGCCGAAGAGAGCCTAGGATTCTGGGCTCTGATAGTACCATTTCCCGAAATAGATAATACTATCATCGACAACCAATGGTACCATCACTTAGGAATATGAAATGATACAATGAAGTTTATTTTATACTTAGATTATACCATCATTTGACCTGGCGTTGCCTCCTCCCAGGTCAATGAAATGAGCCTCATAATGGATTGAAATTAGGCTCAATTAAAGCTCATTGGGCCCTTAATTGAGTTAGCATAGTTATACCCAAAGCTAACTCAATTAAGATCTAAATTACTTCAATCAAGACATAATCAATTATAAAATATAAATCCTATATTCTCCGACATATTGTTGGTTTATTCGACACTTTGTCCGACCTTTCGATGCCTCGCGCTCTCCTTCGACGTATTTCCCGATCCTTCGACATGTTAACATCCACAACATTCGATCTTCTTGGCATAATACCCAAACCTTCTAGCCCAATGCCTAAACTTACGACACGAAGTCCCTCCAGCACGTTGACCAGTCCTCTGACCCGATGTCCAATTTTTTGACATGTTCCATTACGACCCAATGTATAATTCTTTTTGCTTTAATTGATTTGTCTTTCTATGATCTAAGTTAGTCCTACATTATTCAAATACTTATTAGATCATAATCTTCATCAATTGATTTCATCATCCATACTCACTCGACATAACAAACAATCACTTAAATTTCTAAAAGTTAATCATATGTTTAACGAAAGACTACTGTATCGATAGCGATGGTTAATTTTGATGTTTAATGATATATTAGATTCTACGTTCATTTCCAATCCTTATTCCATATGTTTTGATATATATGAAAGAAAAAAGAGTTTTACGCTGGTAAGAAAAAAACTCAACTATACCTCATGTTATCACAAATAACAAAAATCTAGCATTCTTAGTACAATAAAAATAAATTGATAATAATTTGGTAGTTTATCAAAAAAATCCTCATAATAATTTGTTTACTAAAAAGCACTTCTCCATTCAAAAATATTATTTTAATTTTTAAATTTAGTTTTGATTTTGTTAAATTCCTTGAGCCGGTTAGAATCAATCAGCGGATATATATATTTAATTTTCAATTCACCTCCTCGCCTCCGCTCTCTTTCTCTTCCTTATTTATTTACTCAGTATATATATTTATTTATATATTTTTTATTTTTTTGGTAGAGGAGCATAAAAAGTGATTTCGAGGTGATTTTTTTGGGTAAATTATCCAGATAATTTATCATATGAATAAAAAATTAAAAGAGAATTACCACATCAGCAAACTACGGTTGAAAGGCAAGTTGGGGAAAGATGTCTTCACAGCTGGGCTAAGCGTGTGAGCGAGCCACCCAAGCGAGGCCCCAACCCTTTCTATTGCTGGGACAAGCTTATGCGACGACTCATCTCCACGGCCGAGAAGAACGAAGCCCCGCTCTACGCCTTCTTCCTCGGTTTCGTCCCCTTCTTCCTCATAGGTGGCGGCGGTGATGGACTTGGATCCCAGGCTTTACGATCACGTCGTGAGTCTTCTGCTCCTCCTGACCCTCCTTGCTACTGCCCTACAGATTCAAGTCTCTGTGCGGAAATTCTTTATCTGTTACTTTCGATCTCGTGATGAATCAGTTGTTCTTTCGAGTCTCTTTTATCTTTCTGCCATTCTTGGGTGCTTGATTCTCATTCAATAGGTTTCGGATGGTAGTGTGAAGGCCTTGTTAATCCGTTGATTTTGGTATCAGTTTTGAAGTCAGAGGTGCGAATATTGTTCCTTTCTGAAGTTGCTGTATTGTAAGTTGAGTTAGAGATTCGGATGCTGTTTCTTTGTTTCTGTAATGTGGGACGATTACATTCCTGATGTGTCAAGGCCTTGTCACGTTCATTGGTAGTTGATAGCTCGATATACTGGGGAACCAAATCTCCATTTGCCTCTTGATTTGTTTCGTCATGTCAAATATTCTGTGCAAAATTTTCTTTTCAATCGTCCCTCCGTCCATCATCATATCATGAATTAGTTGGTAGCAGGAAACTTGAATTTCTACATCCCAAGAAACCCTGAGTAGAAGGAAACGTATTTATGAAAAAGTAAGTTTGGAGACATCTTGATATAGAATGCTTTGGTTTAAGATACTTGGGAAATCTTATCACACGAGGTTTAACGAAAAAATTACTTATCGTATCTAATTGTGAATTATTTTCCTTCATCGTGTGACATATAATTTGGAAAATGATGATTTTTGAAAGAACGTGTAAGAACTAAACTTATTGAACTCTTGGCAAAATACCCATTATGAATAATTAGTAACATGATTGAAGGCTGCTGTTTGTTCATTGGCCTTCTTGATGTCAAATTCCGGATCTTATGGAGAAAGAAATGCACCAAAAAAGAAAGAAAGTTAGAATATACTACGAGGGCATCAGTTACCCACATTACCTTGTTTGTAGGTCTGCTACTCATTCTTGATACGACCTTATCAAGTTTACATGCCCATGAAATTTCTTATAATCTATACTAATGCCAAGGAATCAGGTAGGAGTCTCTGATGAGATGGTTAGTGCACAATTGTTAAGTCTCATCATTGAGTCCATGTGAGAGTGCCTTGTACGATATTTAATACAATAAAAACATTTTTAATAGGAATTAGATAGGAATTTTAACCTCTTCAGTTTTACTTATATGTTCAAAATTATACTAGCTTATTATAACATAATAATCATGCAAACTAAATTATTCTAAATTTCATTAGTGACAAGGAGTATACACCTTTTTCTCTCTATTATTTTACTTTGCTGTAAGGAAAATTATTTGGGTATGTTTTATCAACGGTTTGTAGATAACTGTTTACCGTGTGCTTTTTGCTTGATGACCTTTAGTGTTCAAGGATATTAAAGCTTTGGATTACATCATTAATTGTAAGTTAGATAATACCTGTCATCATTATCATCCTTTCTTACAGACTTTGAGGGTTTGGAAATTTTTATGATGAAAGCCCTACCGATCTAAGATTATTTTTGGGGTCATAGAACTCTATGTTGGATCATATTGAAGGTCTAGGAGGGATCACTTAGACAAGTGGCCACAACCTGATTGAATGTGATAGCCAACTCAGTAACTTTGTTGAGCTTGAACCACTGGTTCAAAAATGCTTGATCACAAGTCAATTCAAGTTTTCATCCGGTATGAGACTAGACTTGGGAGTGTTACACAAGTCATATGAGCTTCACAAATATACTTATGACAATATCTTGATCTTTATATTTGAATCGAGGGATCATAAGATCCCTTCCTAAGCATAAATGATATCATCCCCATATCAAAAGCTAGCCCAATATATTTTACAAAATCTGGGACCTGATAACCAAGTTGGGCTGACTTTGATCTTTGCTGGGCTTGACATCACCAGGATGGATCCATCTATGGTTTCGGTGCCCCACTAAAATCTAGCATAGAGTCGACACCTAATGACATCGTGATTTTTCATTATCACTTTATCCAGCTAGTCTTATGATTTGGTAACAATATAGTCTTGATATAACAATATGGCCCAATACTAATTATAATAGGATATGACAACCTTTCTCATTTGGGTGATATATCCAGATTGAGACAGAAGGAGAATGAACTAGGCCACATTTGAGTCAAGGTTAATCGGCGCTACAGCTACTTTTATTAGGATTGACCTTCTTTGACAGAAGTTATATATTGTATTACCGTTCTTATTTCAAGAAGTACTTTGGAAAGCCTCTAGAGTCAGAATCAAAGTAAAGTCCAAAACCCCATGTACAATTTACAATAGATAGTTATTCTCCTATTTATGATTATATTTGGAGAGTTGCAGAGTTCTGTAATGAGGAGATATTGTGGGGATACAAGATAATGTGTCATGGTAACTCCTACTCTGATTTGAAATAGGAGAGGCAATGAATGAGCTCCTATATACAAAGACTATTTTAAGCAATTAAGGTATCAACTCAGACCAGTACTATAGTTGTGTATACTATTACCTTTCTAGTTTCTCTCTAAATTTCTCTCTTCTCTCCCCTTTTTCTTCTTGGCTTCTCTTCTTTCTTCTCCTTATTTTTCTCATTTCTCTTTAATATCCCTTTTGGAGCTTATCTTTGTTAGGAGGTGAAAAATCCTGTAACTTCTGCACTGCATCATGTTTTCCGGTAGTGGTTTTTATTTCTCCTGTTGATGGAATTCACTACCACAGACACGTTCGTCATTGAACCAGGGTGTCCCAATCCCTCGGTGGCTTGTTTGTTGTTTCTTATCATGGTTTAGTGTTGCTCGAACTATCAAGAAATTGAAGAACTTAAGAACTGTGAAGATTTCTTTGATAAATAATAGATTGCAGACACATTCTTCTCTCTTTCTGATGTCATTTTTTGTTATCCTCTGTGGCAATGGCTAGGGCTTATGACATTGACAATAAAACATTGAGCAGTCAAACTTGAGTGGTGCCCTTAATGGTGGGTCATCTAAGTGAAGAACTTAATGGAGTTGATTCAGTTTGAATTCAGAAGGCACCCAAAAACTGGGTTCCAATATTGTTAAGATAGCTAGTTTTGAGCAATAACAGGGCAAATGCTGCCTTGATCGTTCTTGTGGTTTCAAAATATGAATTATTCAATAAGATTGTTTTTACATAATAGCCATTTTGATATTTCTAATGGTCCGACAATCTTCTTTGATGGATAGGGTGACTGATGACTGGGGATACTTGAGGTTATCTTACTCTATTATCATGCTTTATGTCTTGGTACTACTAGTAAGAGTAAATTGACATACCTATACAAGCCCCTCCTGCTATTGCAATTTGCCATCTCAGCTTGACTTAGTTCACTTAGTAGTCTCTACAAATTTGATCTGTATATTCTAGGTATATGTCCTGCGATTTAATGAGCAGCCATCAGCCATAGATTTCAGTGATTTAAAGAGTTCTTTATGATTTTTAGTTCTTCACCATGCTTAATAGTATTTGTTTGAAGTGGTGTAAGGAAAATAGTTTAGCTGTATTGTTTGCAGGAATTGTTTGAACTTGAACATGGTATTACAGTGATATACTAACCCTTCACAAACATCACGACATACACCAAAGGTTAAATTGCAATCTCAGAGAGATCTATTTGAAAAGTTTGCTTCTTATTTCTTTACCCGAGCAGGTCTTATCTCGTGTTTATTATAAGATCTGCTGATCCACATCGAGGTATCCATATGGTGGGTTAGCTGCATCAGTTTTCTTTCAGAATAATATATTATGTCTTGGTGGTGATCCTGGTGGATGTTATATGTAACTTTTCAAGCACATCAATTTAGGACCTTGAGAACTTGCATTTTGCTGGACCCGAGAGCAGAAAATCTATCTTGTCTAAATATGATACTGTATCTCTTTGCTCTCCTGTGAAAATTTTTTAGCCATGACAAACTTTGTCAAATTAGATGCTAACTATAATGTTGGTGTTTGCTGGACATTAATAGGACATACTTGCATAATCAATATTTTGGGAAAATCCTTTGTGAATCTTTGGTGATTGTTAGTCACTATGGCTAAGTAAAAAGGAATAAGTATATGATCCATGCATCTCCAAACCATGACCTGTCAGACACCGATCACTTTCTTGTCGTCACCTATCTCTTTCATAGTACCACTTCATTGACAGTACCTAAAGTGATATTGCTGTTTCATGTGGTTGGACATGGTGTTGTAGTAAGTCTTGTCTACCTAGTAATACAGAAACATACCTCATATACTTTCTTGGTGATGATTGTATTATCAAGCTTCTGCATCTTGCTAATACTTCTACTGATATTGTCTTCAAATTTTTGTAAGGTGCCTTTAAAACATTCAGAAGATAAAATGTTTTTGGCTTCTTGTACCTATCTAATTACTGTGGTTGTTCCATTCTGCCTTCTTTTTGATTGCAACTTATTCTTTCTCCCAATTACTATTGATTTTTAAGTCAAAACACTTAAGTTTCTGGACTTGATCATTTGTCATTGATAATTCTGTCTGCTGATTTTCTTCTTTTATATAGGCAATCAGTGACAGTGATATTCGTGACATTGTCCTCTCTTATCTCGTGCATAATTGTTTCAAAGAGACAGCAGAGACATTTCTTACTTGTACCGGTATGAATCAACCTGTTGATTATCTTTTGGACATGGAGAAACGGAAATGTAAGTTACTTCTTGTTGTAACTTGTCTTAACTTGTGTTATTTTTAGCATTAAGAAAAACGCCATGCTGTCTCCATCATTGTTACATATGATGTTTGTTGTCCTCAGATATTTTAAAATAGGGAAATGTAGACAGTCATAAAAAAGTGACCCTTATCATTCATTTGCTGCACAGGCTTCAGGGTCTACTGATTAATGCTTCTGGCTGGTCAGAAAAACACACAATACACTCAGCTAGATGTTTAAATGATTCTAACACCTCTATCACAATAGCAACATTGTCCAAGAACTCCAAACTATACTTGCTTTTAATGATGATTTGGAAATATCTTTTAGTTAATATTTTTATAAACAGTTTAGTGGTTTATATATCTGAATTCACTGCAATCATGCTGTAGTTGCTTGTAAGCCTTTATAAATAATTAAATTATGTCAAATGTAGTGATGAAAGACTGGAATGATGATGACCTTTCCTTTTTCTCCTGTCCATTGGTGTCATGAGGGCATATCCCTTGTGATAGACGAGAAGTTTCCATTTCAGTTTGGGAGCTTTTCGTTTCTGCAGTGTATCTTTGTAAGGGCAGCTTTGGTGCAATATTTTTGTAGAGTGGTCTTCTCAGGCTTTTTGATATTTTAATCTTGTCATAGGTTGGTATGACAGATGAATGAAAAAGTTGGACAATCTGAACCTTGGTGAGTTCTTGATCCTTGGCTTTCGCTCGAAGAAATTGTTGAGATGCTACAACCTAAAGATCAAGAGCGTCAATACTAAAAGTGTCATTGCTTGGTGGAAAGACTTGGATTGAATTTCCTTCAAATTCAAAGTCATTTATGTTTGGCAAAGAAATATGAGAATTGGGACTATGAATAAGAGAGGCTGTTTCCATGATAAACAATGCCATCCATTTAATAAAGGAGCTAACTTATTTTAGCAAATCCCTGTGGGGTCATGATTGTGTATGATTGCAGTCCAAGGCGGTGTTATATCTTATTTTTAACCACTTGATGCCTTGGCATTGGATGACTTTTATATTCTTGTATGATGCTTTTAGGTTTTTGTCTAAGGTTAGTTATGCTTTGATTAGATGTTGGTTGCTTGTACTTGGCAGTGGAACCAACTGTTGAGTTAATGATTTTATATTTGACTATCTCCAGCAATACTCCATTTCACAATGGAGGGGAATGCTCTTAAGGCAATAGAGCTTACAGACCAACTTGTGCCCAACTTACTGGAAGATAACAAAGACCTGTGTTTTGACCTACTAAGCCTTCACTTCATTGACTTAGTACGTTCACGGAAATGGTAAATGATCTTTTAGCAAATGTTAGGTTCTGTTTGATACTATGAGACTTCTAATGTAACTCAACCTTCATTGGCAGCATGGAAGCTTTGGAATTCGCTCAGACCAAGTTAACGCCATTCGGAAAGGTGCCCAAGTTCGTTGGGAAACTGGAAGTATGATTCTGAAACTAACCCGATCTTTTATTTCTTTGGTATTGTTGTTATAATAAATTATGTAGTCATTTCTCATACTAGCTGATTCATCAGGACTTTATTACACTCTTAGCTTATGAGGAGCCTGAGAAATCTCCGATGTTTCATCTTTTGAGCCCAGAATATCGAGAAAACATTGCAGATTGTCTGAATCGAGCTATCTTGGGTATCTTACTATATCTAAACTTTTCTTTTTGATGTTGCTTTATATTCATCACAATGAAGTCACTAGCAGTTATCTTTAATATTAGATCGTGCTAATCTGCCAAGCTATTCTTCCATGGAGAGGTTGATACAGCAAGCAGCTGTGGTTAGACATGTCCTACATCAGGAACTTGGTAAGGTTAGTAGTTGTTTTGTGTGACAATCTAGACATTTGCCTGTTTAGTGATTTCTATCTTACATATGACAATTTGATGCCTTTTCTATTTGCTATTTGCTGAGTTTGTATACTAATAGACATCGCATGTTACTGCTAAGCATTGTTCTACGCTTAATGTTATATTATGTCTCGAGACTACATATCCTTGAATTTGAAGGTTGGCCTAGAATCTGGAGTTGGTCCTTCCATCCCAATCATCAAATGCTTTTGCCATTAAAAAATCAATCTAATGCAAACTATTATTGTTGTATTACTTAATGTTTTTTAAGTTTCTGAATCCTTACACATTTAAGTTTGTACTTTAACAGGATGGGCATCCACCATTTTCATTGAAGGCCTTTTTGGATAATTAGTTACTGCAGTTATGTGCTTAAACTTTGCCTATGTGGTCATGGCCGATATATTTCTCCTGAGAATATTCTGAGCTGCCGATATATTGTACAGTCAGCCACCTATAATTAAAAGCATGACCATATATGAATCACATTTGGTTGTCCCTAATGAGTATTTGGTTGAGAAAAGCTGCTTATGGTTAGATGGAAGAGGGATTGTGTGCATTTGTGAGAAACAGCCCCCAATATCTTCTAAATTAACATGTTCAGAAAGATTAGTGACATGTTTGTTGTCTTGGCACTATTCTAAAGACCATCCAAATGCTTGTATTTTGTCCAATGCAAAGTTTAGTTAGTCTCAGTGATTTTGAAATGTCATGAATTGTGATTCACTAGCGTTTGGTGATGACATGGTCTTCCAGATAATTTTAGATTGGTTGAGCAGTAGATGCAGTGGGCTTCTAAATTAGTTGTTGCAAGTTTGCTCATCTTCTGTGAAGAATAATTCATCTTGTCTGATATGGACAACAAAGCACTAATGACCCAAAGCATGTCTATGTGATGTCAACCAGACCTCTAACTTATTGACCCGAGTTTGCCTAAAGCAGTCTAAAATACAACAAACTAAGCCTTTTATTGACACAAGCAACCACCTTCGAGTTAATAATAAGTCACCACCTGCAAATTGACATTGTTGCAACCATACTGTGCCAACTTCCTTAGGATCATTGCACTCAAAAAGGTGTTCGAGGCATATTCATGATTTCTTTTTTTTTTATAGTTTTCTATTATTTATTGAGTATTTTTTTTTAAGCAGCGAGACTGAAAAAATTATCCTTAGTTCCATTTTGCCTCTCAGAAATATTTTTGGTTACCTATCTTATGGTTTGAAACATCAATTGTCCGACTACCTTGGAACCCTTGGGTGGCACCGGGGTAGATGGAGCCTTGGTTACATGTATGGGTGGTGCAACGTCTTTAGTATACTCGCTTTCAATTAGATTTGATGAAAGTACTATGTGAACATTGGCCTACACTTGTCACTGAAACCCTTTTTTGTATACGATCGTGTCGAGAGTCTTTTGTGCATAATAATAGTTGGTTGTTTTGTGTTGCTTATGATCTTGATTTTGTTATCTTTTTCATGCACAACGGACGACATATTATATATTATCTGTATATTCATCTTTCTAACAATTTTTTTTTTTTGCTGTGTATATCCTATATGTACTTACTGCATGAGGTTAAAGTCTAAGTTAATCTTTGTAGACGTATCTCTGGGGTATCACACAATTAAAAAAATCTTGACTAAGTGGGTCAAACAAATATAGAATTGCCATGACAGGGCAACGTAGCAAAACTAGCAATAATATTATACAAGATTAATAGCAGAAATATATGACAAAACTATGACATTTAGAATGATACTCTCATGCAAAAGAGGCATTAGTTGAAGGACTACCTGAACAAGCAGTGATTCCTACGGAGTAAGAGTTCTCTCATGCCCAAAAAAAAAAAAAACAAAAAAAGGGTATTAGTTGAAGGACAACCTGAACAACACGAAAGCCAAATTGGAGCTGTGGTTCTACATTGTTGACCGAAAGTTACTCATCAGAGAGTAGATCTCTGAAAGCTTCTACAAGGACAAAAATCTAGCAAATATCTTTTTTACTCCAGAAAGCATCCAATGTTGGAATGCTTGCAACAAAAAGAGGCAACTAACCCCTATGACTTCTTTCCAACTAGAGGAGAAGAGTAGAGCAAAGGTGAACTCTTTCGGCTCAAGTAGGTCACATCCAACAAGTGACGGTTTATGGCTAGTACCTTGTATGATAGTTGTGCATTTGTTGAATGCATTACAAGGTAAATTCTAGGAGAAGCTTAAATGGAGGCTAATAAAGAAGACTAACTCTTCAAACTTAAGTTTATCGGAATCAACAAAGATCACGCCCATGCAATTGGTAAATGCGCTACAAGGTTAAGTGGGGGAGCAGTTGAAGGCAACATCGAAAGAGGCAAGGGCATAAGAAAACCTATTGATGTTTGTCGACATAAATTTGAATAGGAAAGTGACTCGCGTATTGGCGGACACTAGAGCCACACTCAACTTCCTAGTAGATCGAGAGGCAAAGCAACTCGACTTGAAGCTAGCAAAGAGTTTGAGCCACATCGATGTAGTCAATTTGAGATCGGAGCTTATTTCTAGATTGGTGAAGGGAGTAGACATCCAGATTAGAGATTAGACTAGGAGCATTAACTTTATGGCGTTTTCTTTGAACTATTTTTAAGTCATTCTTGGGATAGAGTTTCTATAGAAGGTCAAAGTAGTAGTACTCATGTCGTTCTTGAACTCTCTCTTCCTAATGGATGATGAGTATCTGAGCTAATTATAGATTACCTCTATAGTTATTTACCTTTAATGTCCTAGTCCCTATAATCTAAAAACTTACATTATCATTCCTATAATTATGAAATTAAAACATCTAGGTCTATTTATCATAATGACATCAAATTTATTAAAGAAAATATAAAAATAAAGGGTAAAAAAATTAAATTTTTTTAATGTTTGATGGTAGTTAATGGTGTCATTGCCATCAACACCGATGTAGTTGTCTAGCCATCTTCGACGATGATAAGGTCTTCTCTCATCGTGATGCCACCCACCTCCATGAGGAGTGCATTGTCGACCTCACCGTTGCTCGCCCCGCGTCGCTTTGCATCTACATCAATGTTGATGTAGTTGTGGAGCGGCAACTGCGTTGGTGTTGACGCAGTTGTCGAGCGACAACTAGATCAATGTCGACGCAGATGGTGGTGGCCGCTGCGGCATCTACAACGAAGATGGTAGCATTGACACAGACGGCGAGATAGGCGACAATGAGATTAGTAGCATGCTCCTCATGAAGGTGGGTGACATTATAGTGAGAGTGAATTTTTATCATCATTAGAGGTGCAATTGAATTAGAAATAACAAAGACATTGTAATAAGTGGATGATGGTGACCACATCTACAAATTACAGTTTGATCGACAAAAGATCAAATGAAAAGTGCTTTCCAAGTCATGTGATGTGGAAAAGCAATTGATCGTAGAGGCAATGGCATTACGATAACCTAGAATCTAGGAGGGACTCAGTGTCCAAGATGCTAATTCTTGTTTTCATGTTATTTATTTATTTTTTTGATATTTTCAAGTATTTTTTCATAGACAACATACACAATTCTTGTTTTCATGTTATTTTTTTTTTTATATTTTCAAGTGTTTTTTCATAGACAACATACACAATTCTTGTTTTCATGTTATTTTTTTGATATTTTCAAATGTCTTTTCATAGACAACATACACAAGTACCACCCTCAGCCCTGTTTTTTGTTAAAAATATTTTTGTTTAATATTTTTGTTTTTTCATAGACAACATACAAAATAAACCCCTTGGATGGGATCCGAATGGATGAGGCCTTAGTTTATCTATTTGAGAGGCAATAGGAACATACCCATACCCAATTACTTTTGTGTTACTTGTGATATCAATTATCTTTTAATTTTTATGCGCAACTGTGATATATTATCCACACATTCATTCACCTTTCTAACTCTGTCGTCTCTATGTAGATCCTTTTATGGAGTATAGGAGATTAAAATCTAGACTGATGCTTTCAGTCACAGCTAATGAAGCCATCTGATACATGCGAAAGTACAATCAGCCAAAAATAAAGAAACACCAAACAAATAATGTCATCCACATCCACAAATAAATGTAGTTCATATAAAAAAGAGAGACAGACAGACAGACTCAACATAACATTTGTCTGGTAAAACAATTACCAGTAAGAAAATAAATCAAAATAGGCAGCAAACCTCTAAAATGCAGGAGGAGTGTGTACATATAGTATTGGTCTCGGGACCTAAACTTCCATATCTGAGAGGAGCCTAAAAGCATGTCATCTTCATACCCAAGTAGATGTGGTTAAAAATGATCATATTATTCTACAGAAAAATGGCAAAACATCAAACTTCCTACTACTATTCAAGTATTGACAGAACCACCCGTATACAAAATAGCTTACCACCAAAATCCTTCCAGATGAAGCTATCAACAAAAGAACATGACCTCCTGCACATTCTGCTTGATTAAAGGAAGTTGCCGCACTACGCTCCTACTCCCACCAGCAGACGTTGATCCTCCATCAGAGAGATCACTCTCCATATAATAGCGTGCACGAAATGCTGCTAGATGTGCATAATATGCGGGAGGAACTGTTGAATAAAAGAAGAAAAATGAGAGACTGCTGAGGGTTCAAGAATATGTAGGCAGACACACCACATGAACAGATGTGGGAACTTACCCACCGAAACAGAACGAGTGCACCGAGCATAGCTGCATTTCACAAGCAATAAACAATGAGCATATCGACAAAATGGCACTTGCGGATTTGAAGCACAACATTTCCCATCAAATTAGGATTTCAACGTGAACTAAGCCGTGACCAGGTCATTAGAATGATAAAAGAAGTTTAAAGCTTACGTATAACACAAATTGTTGGTTAATCTCTGTAGATCATCAGCAGAAAAATGATTCTCATCAAAAAGAACATGATAGTGTGTTGGTCGGCTAGTTCCCTGCAAAATGAAAAAGATAAATTTAGTCTTTGAAAGCAAGAAAAAGATTTGGTAGCAGAAAATTTATAGCTGCAGAGGTGTTAGACAACATGGACCTGTATGCCAGCGTGGCTACAGAGAAAGAAATCAAACTCGGTGGGGTGACAGATTTTTTTGTCAACCACAGTTCCTAAACACAGCCAACAGATGTTAATTCTTAGTCATGGTGCAGCAATCGTCACTAAACTTGACTAACCTGGTAAGATATTTCCACTTCTATCAGTCAAATCCCGGCTTCCATGGACTTCAGGAAACAGCCGTGTGTGGTGCCTTTTTTGAACTACCACAAATGTAGTAGGGGGCAGGTAACCCTCTTCCAAAGAGGCACATGCCTAGCATGAACATAATCCAGTCTTTATCAACGTAGGTCATGCAAATTAGCAACAGCGACAAACAAAATACAACAAATAAAAAAGTGAAAGCAACCCTTGCACTCTGCTGCTGCTGAGCAAGAAGCATTAGGTACCTTTCTGATAGCAGTCATTTCATGAAGCAGGACCTGGCTAAATTGTCCTTCACTCACTCCATCCCTGCATATAACACAAGTTTGCTAAAATTCAGGTTGTGCAGCAAGACACCACATTTGATATTTGAACTTTGAAGTACTAATGGTTACCTGTAGAATATGATTCTATGAGGCTTCTGGTTAGTAGCTTTATAGAAAGAAAGCAGTAGTTCCCTGCATAACAATGAAACAACAATTCAAATTCATACCCAAAGCCTAAGTAGCTGTTCCTTGTGCCTGTACCTGATCATGCCTCCACGGATGGTGCCCTTCTGTGGATCCTGTGTAACTTTAAATAAATCCTGTATCATCTCTTCCCTGTTTTGTTGGGCAGAGACTAAACCTTTATACTTGGTAACTTCAGGCCAATCTATCGATGCTACAACCTACAACCATGAGGAAGAAATTATACAGCATGAAGCACCATAAAAAGTTTAAAGTACCATAATCATATTTTTCTTCTTTTATCTGAGGTAATTGTCACTTCCAATTTCCACTTTCACGAATCTATATGCGAAACACCTAATATGCAATACTGGCTAAGAGAAGGAAAAACAAACCGCAGCAATTGACAAAGCATCTTCCCCCGGGGCTGGATGTGTGACATCAGCCCCAAATATGATTGTTGGCTTATCTGTTACAAAGGGAATTCGGTTGTGGAGGGCATCCTCAAGCACAGTGTTACGTCCTCCAACCTGTTTAGAAAATGTGTGAAAGTCATTATCCCACAATTAATATATATTAGCAAAACTGACAGAACAGAGCTAAAGTACCTTCACATTGATTTTCAAAGCAACATTTTCCAGATACTGATTGTTCAATCTCGCCACATGTTTTGGCAAACAACATTGTGAGACAATCCCAAGATCAGTTTCACATATTCTCTTGATTCTCCCTGTGAAGCAAAATGGAAATGTAACAAAGAGACAGATGTATATCTAGCTTATACAACAGAATATGTGCAATACCGTAGTGACCACTCTTTTCTGGCAAGACAATAATTAACAATTGAATATGCCTTCCACTCTTTCCCAAGCAATTTAAGGACTGATTGTGAACTTCTCTTAAAGCTCTTTCCATGCTATCAGGGTGAACCGCCCGGATGCCAACAAAAGGTTTCAGATTAAAAACCTTCAGATTTTATAAAAAAAAGTTAGTAAACCAAATGGAAGAGCGGTTATGTTTGGGACAACAACAAGAATTTATGTACTAGTACCATGCCAATGTTATTACACATGTCAACAAGACCACCGCAGAATCGGTTGATCTCATCACCACGAAGACGTGAAAAACTTAAGCACGTCCAGTGTTCTACAGTGCCACCATTGACCATTCTCTGTGGATCCACCAAGGAGGATTAATTCAAATATGCATAACTTGAACATTCATAAAAAGTCTGTATTTAAGGAGTTGTATATCCATACTACCTAGTTTAAAATATATGTAGTATAAAAAGCAAAAACAATAATGAAAATTTGTCAGCAATACAAATGCTAAAAAGCATAAAAGAAAAATCAAAATATGATAGCTTTTACAGAAATCCAATTAATGAAGGTCATAAAATACACAGCAAGAAATGCAGACAGACAAGCACCAGATCAAGTGGCAGCAGGCATGTGTTTAGGTGGGCACCTAAGCATAGTACTTTGGAAAAAGGTAAAAAGCACAGTATTTTTCCTAGAAGTAGATCATATTGATCACGTTGTCAGAGTAGCAGCAAAATGACCTGTTATGCTTACCTTATTGATCATGTTCCACTGACCAACATTAGGACTGCACAATTTCTCTCTCCCTGACTCATGATATTTCAGCTGAAATATTCAGAATTGATCAGCTTCACATTACAGAATAGTGATGAAAAAATTAATATATCAAGACATGGACATAAGCATGCAAAGTAGATAGATGAACACTTCACAAGTAGATGCATACAGATAAGTAACAGAAGACAATTCTAATTGAACTAAATTACCCTAGGTGGTGGCAGCACTCGAGCTTCAACAGGAGTAAATTCATTCTTAATCCTAATGCCAAACTCCTTCACAAATTTGTCATCATTGAACTTATTCAGTCTGACCATCTGTAGCAACATTTAGTTATAACTAAAGTCAGAAACCAGGAGAAAATGATAAAGTATCAACATCTAGAAATTGAATTAAATTCGACCATTGCCAAAGCCACAAACACACAATAAAAATGTAGATTCCCATATTACCAAAACTTTCAACTGGAATAATGTACCTTAAAGCTCTAAGTTAATGAACTTGCATAGCTTCTTACATTTTTTAAGAAAGAGTACATTTGATTTATAATTCAGTTCACTATATACCTCCAGGATGCTCCTCTCCCGATCTTGAGGCCGTTGACATGTTGCTTTCAATATGCTAGTCACCTGTCGATCATTAAGCTTCTTCGTAAACCTTTGGCCTTCTACAATTCTACAGACCTAATCATCAATTCATATGTCATTATCAGAAAAAATCAAATTTAAGCACCATAATTGTGAAACAAAGAGTAAGCCAACAAACTATTATATGTTCATAAAATAATAGACCTCCATTGGCAAGTATGTAGGTCTGGCATCACTGCCAGCTTGTAGACAAGGCCATGAAACATGCTTCAGATAACATTGGTACCGTTCCCGAAAATATTGCACCACAGATAACTCCGTTCCCGATTCATCAACAGGAAACCTGAACAAAAGGGACATAATTCACTTTTTATCTAACAGAATTATTAAAAGAAGGGGATAAACTAAGAGGGGGAATGACAAAGGACCTTATTTCACTCATGGGCATTGAGGTTATCCCCGTAATTCTGTAACGTCTGCGGGAATTTCCATTGTGCATCGCCTCAACTTTTATTCCTCTTAGAGCTTTCTTTATCTACCAAAGTCGAAAGGCAGAAGTGGAAAGAGAGAACATGAGAAATGTATTGTTGAATCAGTAAGCAATTATCAGTATCCAAACATAATAATTTAAATGGCTAAAGGTTTCAAGGATATTAACCTTAATACGATCCAGGTCAGACAAGGATCTCATGGTATCGATTTTAAGATACTCTGCTACAAATTCCACAACAATCACGGGCTTATAGAATGAGGTCGCAGAGATATCTGGAAACAAACATGGGATGTAAAAGACTTGCTCAAATCCATTATCAACTTTGATAACAAGACAACTGAGGCAGATCAATGTTGTCCCCAAGTTTTAATATATCCATTGTCAACAATGTGTAGCACCAAAGCCATCAATCAACATGTTGTCTGGACAGTATGCACAAGTACACAACATAGAACCTGTGTCCTCATAATGAATAATGGATAAATAGAGATGAGGAAAGACAAAGGATGGTATGCATGAAGTACACAACTAGTTGGCATCAGTTTATATCTAACAACAACAATAAAATCATTAAGTGTTAATTATTCGGGGTCGGCTACATGAATCTTTTGCTGTTATTAAGATGTATAAAGAGTCATATCTTTAGCTATGAGTCTTTAAATCTTTATTTATAATTCCTATTGCTAATTTTTTAATCTCCCTCTACCTCTTTTCATATTACCAATAATAATCATATCACCTCTTCTAACTATCACATTTCTTATAAATTGTACGCAAGACGAAGATACACTTCAACAAGCATAAAGACAAATCTGTAGATAAGCCATAATACCTGCGTTCAAAGATAATCCCATCTGCGTTGGACGAAGACTCTGAAAATACCCTCTCCAGCATTCCAAACCCTCACCTATATCACACTTATGCCCAAACATGGGAGAAAAGAATGACCGCGATGAGGTGACATAACTGCAAGCAATGATATTAGAGAGTAGCTGAAAAGCACCACAACTTAAATGGAAACCTTTAACTATTTTACGAAACATGACCGAGAAAACATTGAAGACAGTTTACTTTGCTGAAGGAGACTCCCTGAGCACAATATCAAGAGCTTGGATAGTCTCTTGCGGAGCATCCATTTGTCTACCCCGTAAAAAGTTCCTCAGATGATCGACATCTGCTTGCCCAGCAATCTTAATTGTCACTTTGAATTCCTTTTCCCTGATGAATTGAAGAGCAGTTGAATTAAATGAGAACTCATTACGGACATAATAAACTATAGAAGTTCCTGTCTCAGGAAGGTAAACCTGGTTTTGTCCGTCTTTTCTTCATCACCTAATTTGATCACAAAAGCTTTCTCTGTGAAAGGCAGAGGTCCAGCAGTATACAAGCTCTTCTGTCCATCGTAAACTGGCAATCGCCTTCCTAAAATTCCATCCTTATGCATCCTAACAAGCTCAGTGATTATTCTTCTGTTCCTAACCCTGGATGTAGATTCGGGTGATATTGCTACCTAATCATTAAAACAAGTCAAAACCGAATTATTATATGCTACCTCCAAAGAAGGTACTCAAACTCTTTTAAGCAAGCATTGTCGACTTAATTGTAACTGTAACCACAGTATTCCTAATCAATACAACTTACAGTGATGAGTGATCATATAGACGAATGGAATAGCTATGAACAAAATGCTAGGACATATACATATTCACTTTTTTACAATATAAATCAATGAAGTAGATGGAGAGCTAGACATATCCTTAAGGAGAAGCAAATTCGGAACTCGTTATGCAAAAGATTTCGAAGAATTCTGAAGAAAACCAAAAGTTCCTCAATCAGATGCGAAAGAATAAAAGCTTTTGAAGAGGCAAAACTTCAAACAAACCATTTTTATGTTACAATAAGCAAAATCTAAAGTTCAGATATCGTTCAGAAAAGGTACAAATTTAAGAAAATACTGCATAGATTTCAAAGAGAAAGCTGAGCAGTTAAGCCGGAAATCCAAGATGCCCTCGAAAAATAAAAAATAAAAATGAACTTAAACATACCAAAATAAACACAAACTAATCAGCTTAGTATGCGAAAACTGGAACACGAACCAAGGATAAATGGGACTTTTTCTGGAGGAGAGCAGAGAGAACAAGTTCAAAAGGCCATCACAGTCTGTAGCAGTCGTAGCAAATACAAACAAGAACAAGACCCGAGTGATCTCACATCGTAGTGGCAGATACTCTTATCGGCAACCTCAACGAGGAAATGGTTCGCCCTCACGATGCACGTCCTCCCCGCCTTTCCGAATCCGGGCCGAGCCGGAGGCCTCAACGCCTTGCTCGACGCCGGCGCCGACTGAATCAGGGTAGCCGCTGGCTCCGCAGCCGCAGGTGTAGGATCCCTAATCGTCAGCCGTTGTTCCAGCTCCTGGCTCAGCGACATGGAGGAGCTCCCAGCGGCCGCAGCTGCCGATGACGACGGGACATCAGCGGGAGGGGAATAGTAAGATGTGGTGGGCGGAGGAGCGCGCTGGCTCGTCATGGCAGGCGGCGCAGACGGCGCCCCCCCACCACCACCGCGTCCCCTTCCGTTGCCTCCAGGGCCACCTCTGCCTCTCGGCCCCCCTCCGCCGGTGGGGTACGCCGGAGCGACGCTGGGATGCTGCTCCCTGGGGTAATCGCCTCGGCCGCCTCGCCGACCGCCGCCTCCACGCCTCGACATCAGATCAAAGAAACTCCCGATCGCCTACAAACGAAGTAAAGAAGTAGCAGTGTCGAGCCGAGGTAAGGAGGCCTTATATAGGACGGAACAACGGGAAGAACAAGTAACCTCCCACCCCCCGAGCACTAACTGTGTCGAGTGTGCGTCCTCTCAAATCAAAAGACAAACGTCACAAAAAACGTGGGCCCCGTCTCGTGCGGTGGTGGCTTCGCGCACGGCTCATGCAGTCTACGTCATCAGAATGACTATAATACCCTCAGTGACGATCAGAAATCTCCGGGAATGCCACCACCATGTCGGTTGCTTCGGGTGTAAGCAAGGTAGGGTGTGTTTTTGCCTTCGTCGGTCCGCGAACAAAAGGTGAAATGCGTCACGTGCCGGTCAACTTACCGTTGGGGTAGTGGATAATGTTTTGGGCCGCAGCGTCGATCCTCGAAGCGGGGAAGACGATTGATTGCAAAGGTGACGGTTGTGGTTCACCGGTCAAGTCAATTCCGCAGTAAGACGAATCCGACCCACAGCGGCCATGGGAACAGACAGACACCTATGAGTCGACGGTTCTTGGGTGGGGCCGGTGTTTCCCACATAGCGCGAGACTTCCGCCTTTGGAGTCGACACTGCTCCCTTCCACGTTCTTTCTTACAAGTTCAAAAGCCGAGCAATGATACCGCCACGCACCAGCGAAGCTTCCGAGAGAAACCAAAGGGGCAGAGGGAGTCTATATGTATGTATGCCATTGGTCTGCCAAAAGGACTCATAATAATTCCATGCCTGCAGTAACATAGAAGCCGTCGACGGATCGTTCGGGAAAAGTTCAGGGGACCCACCGTCGATTTCTTTGTTTGCATACCTTATGATCCTATAATATTTTTTTTTATAAAAATAAAATAAAATGACGAAAACGAAATTAAAATACTTTATAGTTCTAAATTTTATCTTAAAAACTTTTATATATAATTTTTTTTTAAAGATGTGGATTGATTTAATTGATAAGAATATTTATTAATTTTACAAATAATTTTAGCCATGTGTATGTATCTATCTCATATAAAAAAATTTAGTTTATTGGTAAGCAGTTGACGCATGATTGACCAAATAGTTGCTTGGTGAATAAGCTTCGGATGTGATTCTTTCTTCTTGGAATCGTTAGGAGTGACCGGCCTATTTATTTGATAGATTCACCATAATAAAAAAGTTGATGTGCTTTCGGTTAGAGCTTTATGACATTTATTTTCCGGTTTATTTCTCCCATTTTTCAATCATGTAGGATGGGAGAAGAAATTGGTGCAAATTAATTCATAGGCCATCAGGCTGATAAGAGTGTAGTTAAGCTTTCAAAGGATTCGACCTAATTAAGTCGTATTAGGATTTTAAGCCCCAACTTAAGCAGAGTCGAAAGATCAAGTTTTTGGCATTGTGCTGTGTGAGAAATCCCAAAATATTAATTTGAAACCAACCATATTGAGTGAGAAGGAAAAAATAGGAAACATAATGCCATCCTACATTTTGCTTGATTTTGTTAAATGGTACATGTTTTCATAATAATAAATGACATCCTATATATATTTTATCTTGATTCATAACATAAATTTGATAATTTGAATATTTTTGCATAGTTTGTGAATCTGGATAAGAAGAGCTGAGAGAATCTATGAGCCAACAGCTTGCATTCACCATAAGAATCACAAGTAATCAGAGCAACATTATCTCCAGCTTATCTCTATGACATGGGGAACTTCTAGATTCGAAAAACTCAAAACTACACACATCAAGGTTGGAGTTCATATGCCCCGATGAAACAATAGAACAATGCACGTTTTATCGATGCTGTTAAACTGCTGGACCTTCCAACCTTCCAAAACAGACTCACCGGTGACAGGTAATACATCCCACTTGCACTAATCTGCACGCATGCGCAGCCTCCTATATCATCGATTATAAGGTCAAAACATACCCTACTGACTAGCAGAGTAGCCCGTCAATTTTGTTGTTCAACACATTTATACTTCTCGCAATTCAGTCTTCAGTCCTACTGTTTCTGCGTGCTGTACATCTGCCATCATACCATCCCCGTCTCTGGACAAGATAAACAAAAGCGAAGGTCAGTTGATGTTCGTTATCTCAGCGGCTACGACAATGTTCCTCCAAACTCACATCTCAGAGTTGGACACAACAGCATCATGATTGCTGGATGTATGGACATGTGATTTGTTGTCGCTAATCAATTCCGAGTCAATTGCTTGACCCTATAGAGATAGGAAAAGGCCGACAAATAATCTATAATTTACCATTAAGCAGCTTCATGTTTTAGCTGCACAATTCTAACAAGATCATACATGCTCACTCGGGTTGGCAGTGCTAGGAGTACCTATTTTGGCTCTTGAAGGACTTCTTAGAGTACCCTGCAAACACAAAATGAAGTGGACTCAATATTATGAAGAGAAAACATAGCTTTGAACCCAAAAATCATCTTATATGTAGTAAATCCATGTTGAAAATTACTTTATTAAGATATTTGCATTATGGTAATAATAGTATAGTAAACATGGTACATATATGTGCAGTTCATCTGATGTCTTCCAACAGATACAACACAAAATGGATTAACTACATAATCACCTTTTCTCTAGCCAATTTAATACTGCCATCCATGATCAACTTATTTCTAACCATGGTCTTTTAGCTTCATGCATTTTCATCCAATCTTTGTATCTTTTGTTAGTTTGTTTTACATATGTTCTGTCCGGCATACAGTAAAACCTATTAGAGAATATATTTGGGCTATGGGCCATCCCATGTTGCATTATCTTCTTCACCATCAACCTTGCTACAGCTTTATATGCAAAAATATTTTGAACAACCCAGACAATTTATGATGAAACATTTGAACCATAAATAGCTTATTTAAATGCAAGGGTAATATTACCAAGTTGAGTAGCAACAGTTTTATATACAAAGACATTAAAACAAGCCATACAACTTATGATTAAGGTTTCAGTCATGGAAATAAATTCTTTGTTTATAAAGGTAGTGCCTGATAAGTTGGCCCTGTCTATAACCTGCATTGGCAAGAGCCTTGTACACCAGGTTGCTCTGGATAATTTATGATCAGCATATCTATAAATTAGGTAATGCATTCAAATTTAATAAAAAGACATCATAGTAAGTCAAATCCCAAAAATATATGTTTCCACTAATGGGCATGTTCAGAAATCTTATGGGAAGGATGACATTACCTGAACAAATATCATGTTTAACGATGCACACGTATGTTGACATGTTTTGTTAGTGACCGAAATGTGTTACAAAGCATCCAACAAGTGCTGTCACCTGATACTAACACGGGAACACTTTGAGGTGCCTTTGCTTCATTTGATCATAAAGATTATGGAAGCCATGTACATGTGAATAAAGACATTCTAAATTTCACCTTAACTGGTAGCTCAGTGGTTTAACGGAGCAGACTAAGTCATACAGATTTCAGGACTTTCCATTTACTTGAAAATTAAGGTTCTGGGCTTCAATACGCATGCAAATAAAGAATGATACATACAGTTCTTAACACACACATAAGAACCAATCCCCGCAGCTTCATTCAAGCAGTACATATAGGTCAAGAGGGGACCAAGATGCAAGTGGCCCAAATTGAGCAGTATTCTTTCTTTCATACCATAGACCTTAAAACCCTTCAATAAATTAATCTAAAACCAAAGCCTCGGGCAACTTTCATCCAAAATCTGTTTAGATGCATTGGATAAATTCAACACTAGAACTGGTCCACGGTTTAGGACTTAAAACCCTTCAAGCTAAGGATTTGTCATCTCAATCCTATCTTTCCTAGCAATCAAGACCCACCCAAATAGGCAACACCAACTCAGTCCACCAAAGGTTCACAATGATACCACAAAATGACCTTACTCATCTTTCTGTAATTATATTGCTGGTAATTCTCAGATTTCTTATTGTATTCGATCACATCTTTTTCCTAGTTAGTGCCAGCCACTGGACTGTCCACATAGGCATCACTGACTCAGTCCATCTAAGGACATCTATGCGGTACTAAAAAGTTCCTTACACAGTCACACTCTTTAAATGTAATGAACTTGGGTAACCTTTAGATGTCCTATTCCTCAAAAGGGCACATGCAACATCATTTAAGTATTTGAAGAAACTCCACATAAGTATTAGTATTGTCACGCAAAATCATTTGAGCTTTGATGGAGTATCAATTGAGTTTTAAAATTATAACCTGGTAACAATACTGGAGCCTAGTTGGATTACTACATACCAGATAATAAAAGAATAGATATGGTTAATACAAAACTAGAGAAACATCAGGGCATGATATTTGTTACTTAACTGCATGTTTGCAATAAGGTATGATACAAATAGTTCTCAACAAGGACAAACTAAACAAATACTGACAACAGTGCATCGTGGTTTGGAAAGAGACTAGGATGTCAGGATTAGAGACTACTGATACAGAGCAGCATGGATTAAAATCTCAACCTTACCAATTGGTACAATCTAATTTTCCCAGTCTAACAGCTGATCGGTATGCTGACCAAACAAATTCATTTGGCCCAATCTAAAGCCAGGCTTATGCCAGTAAGCTTACTACACCAAGGGTTTTCGGCTTACTGCCAATACGTATGTCCACTGTACCAACCCCACCACCTCTTCCTTGTTTTTTCCTTCTCTTCCCCTAGTAAACACAGCCTGGTAGACTGCTTATGTTGGCATACTACTTCGGTCCAATGCTTAGGCTATAGTACACAATAAAGGAATCCTTTTCCCAAAACTCTACCAAATAAAGTAATATTTCTATATATGAAACAATAGTTCCCTATAAACTTTTGGTGACTCATAGTATACCAAAAACATTCCCTTGTGATGCCACATGATTTTTAAGAGCTCAAGCACATTTATATATCCATAATTTTCATGAAAAAAAGCACAAACAGCACATTTGCAGGCAGAATAGTGATTTAAAGAAATTTTAGAGAGATATTACTTTTATAAGATGAAGACTTCAAAAATATCAATAAATAGAGCAAATTAACTTTTAACTAGACCTTGTTTGCCCACATTAGTCCACAAGCATTGCAAAGTGACCTTGGTCCAGCAGGTCCACGCCGCATTGCTGGTGTCATCTTTTCGCTAATTCCACAATTTTGACATCTGAAAAGACAACTTCAAAGTTTAGAGCAATTGATATGACAGAGTGGCACATTGATTATTTTTAGTATTTAAAAGGAGAGATTTGTGCAAAATCATGATAACAGGTAAAAGTGATATGAAACTCACTTTGATTCCCTAGGAGGATCTTCTTGGATTGAGCTTTGAAGAGGATCACCGCTTGAAGAGGCCGATGCTCCTTCCTGGGTAATAGCCTTCCCTGCAAACTGCCCTTTTCGGCGCTGCATCCTGTCAAGCCATTATGCATTTAGGATGACTTTAAGCAGTGTTGAGAAAACAATTAACGAATAATCAAACAGAGGCACGGCCAGAATGTCCACGACCATAAAAATAAACAGGTTCTGTTGAAAGCACATGTATCACGAACAAATACACCTTTCAGTCACAAATATGAACACAGTCCCAATTGATAGAAAAAGACTCCTGGGCATTCCAGACTCCAGAGGGCTAGTATTTTACAGATTATGGAAGTTTTAACTTGTCAATGTTCTGTAATATGTATACATAGCATGCTGAACGACTATATTTGGTATGGCTATATCAGTTTTTGATACATTATAAAATACACACATATTTCATTCAAACAAGCATATTAAGAAAATTAGGATTTTAATTGAATAATGTTGATGAAATCATACTCCAACTCCAATGAAAAAGCCGTTCATGCAGAAATTTGGTATACAACAGTACGTGAGACATCAAATTCCTTGGTAAATCTAAGAGAAATAAAATAGCAATATGCCAAAACCAAATGAAAACGAGATTATACTGGTTCTATCATACTTTTCCAGAGACTCTTTTATTATTTTTTAAAATGTTTTATAGGTATTTTCTTAAAAATAATGACCTCATCGAAATTCAGTCTGCAGTTCAAGTCAAACAGTCATGTGTGTGTTCTTCAATATCCTTTAAACTCTTAATCACGGAATTAATTCATGCCTGCATATAGCACCTTATGAAAACTGATATCAACTCTGTGAAAAGACCTAGATTATGCTAACAGAGCCTGGAAAGGAAAAACTTTAATATGTGAAGGTAGCAAAAGAACAACGAAGGACAACAATATGCATGTCCAGCAATGACTATGGGATCAAGAATGAAAAGGATGATGGCAAACTGCATTTGTTCCAAATTGTTAAAGCAACAAATGCACTGAAATCAAAAACAGGATATGGCTTGAACAAAAATGAAATATAAGATAATTTTGAGAACATTTCCAAAGTGAAGCAATGAACCATACTTGATGGTACAGCAATTCAGATGGCCAAGACATCATTGGTTTCCCAGAATCCCACCCTACCTCCCTAAAGAGCTCTTCTGATAGAACCTCAGTGCTACAGTTCACACTAAAGGTACAACTCTCTGATCAATAGTTGTGTCTTGCTTCATAAAAACCCACCACAAAAGAGAATTTAACTTTTACAAATTCTTGTGTCTTGCTTCATAAAATCCTCCTTTCTTGTTCTCCTCAACACAAGAAATAGGATGATCCAAACAAAAGAGAGGATGTCAAAATATAAAACAATATTCACTACTTTACGACAAAGAAATCACTAACAGAGATCAATGTGACTTGATGACAAACAGAATAAAACTGAACCAACAAAGCTGGATGACATTTGCAACTCGTTATATTTGATTTCTAACAGAAAAAAAAAAGAATTCATATCAAAATCACAACCAGACCTCAATACCTGAGGGCAACCTCTTTGCGGACATTATACCGGATTTTCTTATCAAAATTCCTTTCTTTACGCTTCTCGCGAAACCTTATCAAAGAAGCAATCCTTTTTGCAGGAATATTTGTTCGATGAAGTAAATCATCATAACCCTGTTTAAATATGCAGTTAGAAACCAGTGTACAGAAACAAAGAATTACCTTCAAGATGATCTAGACTAGAGGAATGATGCAGGACTACCCTATCATCCTGCTGACAGGATAATGTCATGCCAGCTGCGCCAGTAGGTACTTCACATCCTCCCAGTAGTAACAGCACAGCTTGCACCTGCAACATTAGCATCCAATCAGGAAAGCTCAGATTCTTATTATGTTCAATGAAAATGTAAAATAATTTAAAAATAATTTGATTAGCAAATGGTATTACACATGGATGACATAATTAGTATATATGATTGACAAGTTACGAATTACAAACAGAACAACCCTAGATTAGAAATTAACATATTGGGACAGAAATCCCACAGCAAAACTCCATATTATAAGTTTGTTTATAATCCACAGAGTTAGACCCACAGAAAAAACATCAAAGAGAGAAATCCAGGTCATACCACTGAGAACAGATATCATACACAAATAATTATACTAGAAATTAATCTTATTTCAGTCTACAAGAACCTCATTTCCTAGATGGAATTTCCCATCTAGGAATTTCCATGAAAATTATGGTCGATGGAAAACAATGTCTAACATACAAAAACATTTTTTTTCCCACAATAATGTCAGTTCTCACAAACATTGTAAATGCTTCATCATGATCAGTGAAAACACACTGGCAGAGTATTCAAATATTCAATGAATTTGAAAATAGCACCCTTTCTCAAAATCAAGAACACTGATATTCCCAAAATAAGCCTGCTAGTAGGCGAAATAAAAATCTGAACAATCTAACAAACACTACCATCATCAATAAAAGGTACATCTTACTTTAGCAAACATCAGAAGTCTTTTGATTAGCCATAAATAAAAGTCAGCATTTTCAAATGGAAAGTCCAACATATTAAAGAATGTTCAGTACAAGTCATCCATCAATTAAATCACTGAGTTGGTATATCACCAATTTGTTAGAACCCAAAAAAGAAGCAAATGCGCGTTTCAATTTTAAAAAAAGGTCGGATTTCGACCATTCTCGTAAATGAATCATAGGCGTCAAACAGATGTGACTTAAACCGGTGCAACCAGGAGCGTTTATATGCAATTCCACTAAAATGTGACAAGGCCACCTTGAACCAAATTTAGCACACAGATTCCTCTAAAGTGACAAAAATGGAGCAATAGGAACAAACCTTCTCAGGCGAGACAGAGTCGAAGACGTACACTTCGCCCTGGAACAACAGAGTGAGCTGGTTCGAGGTTACACTCATCAGCGGCGCGGCTGCATCCATAGCCTCCGCGAGATGATCCTGATCCGACGGCGGGATTAGGGACACGCCCATTTTCTCCACATCAGTGGCGCCCTCTATGTCCCCCTGGCCGCCGCCGCCGCTGGCGTCGGCGGCCGCGTCGTCGTGGCCGTAGATACCGAGGTCCTCAGGGTTCGCGTTCGACGACATCGCGACTGGAAGAGGCGGGCGGGCGAGGGTAATGGCGACGGCGGCGACGGCGACGGCCGGCGGAGTACGGCAGCGGACGAAACCCTAACCAGAGCCCTAGATGTGGGTTTGGAAGGGGATGGGGGAGGAGCAGCGATGATCGCGGCCGCTGATTTGGGTTGATGAATTGCAGGACACGGGAGACGCGTGATGGTGGTGATGATGATGCTACCGCTGCGGATGATGATGATGATGATCGCACTTCGGCCGTTGGACCCTACCCCGACGTGGGGCCCACAAATTGGTGAAGCGCTGCCAATGTCTACCGTCCGTCTCTCTGATGGCGGGGATGATCACGAGGAATCGTAGGAACCCATCAATGGCCCACGAATTATGGCTCACAAATACAAGTCGAAAATAATCTGTGCGGCGCACAGAAAAGTAACGTCGAAAAAAAAACAGCATAATATTTGACAGATAAGGTTAATAATTTAGTTTTTGTCAATCTTAATAATTTAATTCTTCAAAATCAAATCGATATAATTTTTTAACTACAAATTTTCCAGGTAACTCACATAATATAATCCATTTATGTCGCATTGGAGAATTTATGTCCAATTAAGTTGATGAAAAAGATAAATCGACTTCCAACTAGAAAGCAAATTGTAAGGTGAACTCCTCTCTCTAGTAAACCTAAATATATTTGAATTCTTTTCACTTTTAACTTTCACTTTCCATCATTATGAGGACAGGTTAATCATCAAGAAAAAACATCATCCTGTAGACCATTGAAATCCAAGTGTCAATACATTCCAAATTACATCTCCATTCTGTGGTAATTAGTGACTTAAACACCAATAAACATTAACAATTCAAGAGCTTTGTCGCACTAAGCACAGAACATTAAATAATGGAGCTAAAAATATCTATCAATTTTCTATCAAGAAAATTTAAGGCAGAAAATTCCACAAAATAAAAGGAGCTAATCATCTCAAGTTGATCTGACATTAGAGGTAGCGCCTATGAAGAGTATTTGAGACAGTAACTAAGCAACTTCCGAGCTTTACCACCATGGTTCTCATCCCAAGAATCATCTTTCTCCAAATATGCAGCCCCTTCTTTGTTCCATTTCTCTAGAATACAGGCAATTCTCTTAAGCTGTGATGAAGGTCAAGGTTCACTGGAAATTTTGGAGCCAGCCAAATAAATCAAGCATAGATATTAAAATTTGCCAGTTTAAATTGAACCTTGTTATTGTTCAAATGATTTAATTGATAAAAGAAAAGAAAACTTCACTGCAATGTCCTATGCTTTGTAGTGCTAAATTTTTACGTTGCTGTAAAGGATACACAGGTAGTCACGGCATATGATTTTCCCTCAACGTCACAGGAACTTGAATTATCTCCTGGATTGTCCACCAGATGGCTATCAATGTCTTCTTCAATAAGGAAAGATTTGTGCAACAAAAGCAATACAAATTGGTGCAGATTTGATGTGCTGCTAACGTTCTCATCGACTTGATGCAACAACCTAGCTAGGATGCACCAGAATGCATTTCGAGCTTGTGAATCATCAGAAACAAAAGGTAAAACATCGAATAGGCCCTGCAAAAATTGAAAATCTAGCAGGAAAAACACTGTATAAGTTGTTCTGATGCCATGAAAGTATTTCGAGTAGGCTTTACGGTGGAGGAATCACATACCATTCAGAATGCCCAATATCAAATGCTGCTCATCTGCTAAGGTATTTGCAATTATGACAACAGCAGAAACGCACAAGCTAGCAACCTGTTGTAAGAAATGGTGATTAGCATAAATTTTCTTCTCAAGATGTCAACATTTAGCTGTTTCTTTTATAATGATGGCAATGTTTCTATGTTATCATAACAGAAAGAAATTGTGCTAAGGTGTTTAGGAAGAGAGAGACGCAAGATAGGCAAGAAGAAGATACAATCATGGCAATCAAGCCTAAACAAAAACACAACTTTGATGATCATCTCATCATATAACACCTCTTTAATTGAGCGCATTTTGTAGCCTTCACTTAACTCCAGGTAAATTAAGAAAACTCATGGGGACAAAAAAAACTTATTTGAATGAACATCTAATGACTTCACAAAATCATAACTAAGCACAAGCAGCAGTGGAACATCTCTATTAAACAATAATATACTCGTGTTATGACTCCAACATCAGTCTCACTCAAAATAGGACAAAAATCCAAACAATAAAAAAACGTAAACGTAGATCTAAATGTTATTAGAGTGGTAAGTATTGCTAACAAAAACCTAAACCTTTTCCTAACAGCTTGAGTTTCTGGAATTAGTTGTAACCTAATAAAAAATTCCATCACGAGTGCAAAGCATGTTATGAGTTCGAACTATGTATCTGTTTCCTTTTTATGCATCTTCATCAAATAAGTATTTGTTAAATTAGTCATTCCTTTTTAATTTGTAACATCTTGCACTTTAAATTTAATTCACATGTCAAGCCCAATCTAGAGTTTTGAGTAATATGACACCTGGACTATAGTCATCAGCTCCACGTAACTGGACACCATGTCAACACATCATCTCCACCTGGCTGACATGCCAACCCCATTCAGCCTATGTATTACGTAGGGCTAGAATCTACGAGACAGACAGTGTGGTGCTAGCAAGGCGATTGGCTCAATTCTATGTGGTTAGCCACATAAAATCAATGAAAAGTTGAGTTGTGTAGTCTTTACTTTGTATCCGTCGAGTACGGCACAACACATAACTCCACAACCCCGTGCATGACTGAACGGTGCACATAACCATTGACCTCAATCAACGATAGCATATAACACTATAAAAGAGCTCCCAGGTATTCCTAAGGCTTTCTAAAGACTAGTTATGTCTTATAGATTCAACATCTGATCGAATCCTCTGCATCGGAAGGGCCTTTCTCGAGGACACTCTCAATGCAATCGAACACACACTCAATGCAATTTTTGCAGGAGAGACTCAAGTTTGTGATAGGCTCGGACTCGAACCAATGTTGGCTTTAAATCTCCGTTGAATCTCCTCCACATGTTGGACAACCAAAATCTGCTTTAACAAGTAATAACCAATAAAAAAAATTAAAAATGATGATCTAACTTTACAAGTCCAAATTAGACTCAACTAAGACTACAACTAATCTGTCTTATATAAAAAAAGAGATATATTTCGAAATTGTCAATTTGATTTTGTACAATAACTACCATATTAAGTTATGCCAAGATTTTCATGCTTATTGCCTACTACTTCTACATTCGGCACAATAGAATAAAATATCCAAGGGAATAAAATATACAAGCAACCTCTTGTAGTTTGAGATGGTCATCCAAAGACTGCTTGTCACTTTACCAGTTTACAATAATGCATGTAGTTGTTGATTTTTATTTAACATCTTGTACTTCTTTATTTGATAAATAATAAATTGATCATGAAAAAAGAGATAAGTACAAGCTAAAATGGCATGACTTAACAGATGCCTTCATCGTGTATGAAAGTATACTGCCAAAAGACAATATGTTGTCTTGATCTAGTTGCTATACTAGCTCAACTCTGAATAAGAAGATAGAAACAAAATGATGAGCTTTTAAGTTGGTTGAATTTTTGTGTAAACTCATAAGGTAAAAAATCAAACCTTAGCTTCAGATAATAGCAAGAATCAATTATATAAATTTGCTGTGGCTATTTTGCATCAGCAGTACAATGCAGCATCACACAGAACTATGCCTACACTAGGAGAGATGTTATGAATATAAAAGCAACATGTACATAACCTTTTAATGCAGTGGATGTTGATCATTGTAATTGGTGCAATGTATGAGAATGCATTGTTTCAGTAGTCCAAAATCCAATGATATATAATCGTCAAGCAACATGCAAACCTCAAACTTATCAGGCAGCTTAACCACTTCACAAACAAGACGAAAAAGGTCACCATTTGAAGATATCACATCTGAATAATTATCTGCTGTTGAAAGTGCTTCAACTAATCGAAGAGTTAGATCAACAATAAAGAACCTGAGATGATCACAACAAATAAGTGTTTCCATGTGTACCAAATATTAGTTCTATAATGTCATCATCGAATATACTAATAACTGAAAGCTAATAAAATATGGTGATATGAAAATTAGATTTGATATGAACACTGTCTAAGGAGAACATGAAAAGAAATCCGACTTAGCACTGAACAAGGTTATCAGGATCAGAAATGCAGCATCAGATGAGGATCATAAAATATCTTAACTTGCATTTGTTTTTTACTAGCTGTGCATGTATATTTAGATGCACCTACTCCTACACAGGCAAGAAGTTCTTAATTTCCATCTGTTTCTCCTAAATATACTGTATTAACTCTCTTCTCTTCATCTTACAGTGTCAGCATGTTCCATTAGCTAATTCAGAAGTTTTCTCTGTTTCAATAGCATTGTTTATCTGATCAGCTAGACTACATTTCTGCAAATCATTATCCCGCACCACTGGCTTATTTTCCTTTAATATGTCTGAATGAGGGATTGCAATATCACAGTATACCACTCATATCAAGCAGTATGTAACATTCAGCTAGGAGACCATAATGAAAACCACCCAGTTTAGGGCTATATACAGCAAATGAGACCAAAAAAGCTTAGATATCACCAGTTTCAATCAATACAGTCAAAAAGCAACTTATCTGACAAAATATGAATCCTTGCCTTTTGAAACCTTAACTCTTCCCCTTTCCACTTCCACCTCCCTACTGCCACCATTGCCCATGGAATCTGGTTGACCATGGGTTCTCTCCAGCCACCTTTCCTACTAATGCCCAATAAGGGCTAACACTCAGCTTCAAACTGCAAGTGAAAGATGAATCTGGTATATTTTTTCTTAACCAGTACCAACTGGTGATTACCAGTATAAAGGATGCCAGTTATATGTGTTCAAATTGTACGTAAAGTAAAATTAGAACCCCTTAAATGATATGTTTATGAATGCTACCCAACCCAATAGATATATGCTATTGTAGCATCTTACTGCATGAAATGAATCAGCTCCAACAAAAGTAGATTGGTGCAACAGAAAACATAGTACAGTCCATGGTTCACCTTAACGGTCCCTACCGATGTACCAACCAGCTATTGGTATAGTATGCACCGATATATTGACACATGATACAGTGGGACACACCAACAGACTAATATATACCACCCATACCACTCACCTCTCGGACTGATAGGTGCTGCCCATATCGGGTGGTATGCCGCAGTACGACAAACCTTGGTACAATCATCTCATGATTTTTCTAGCTACTGAGTTGTATCCAGAAAAATCAGAAGTATTATTACTTAGAAAACATGGATGACACTTACTAAAAATTCCAAACTATACTGGCTGGTATGTCTCATTTAGATGGGGTTCTGACATAAAATTATTCATATCTTCTGTACCTACATTTAACCAAACAAAGACCATGACGGAGCCCCACAAGCCTTGCCTTCTTTTTGTTTGATCCACTTCAATTTTCTGTCTCTTTATCTTTACCTAAATCTTCTAGTCCCTCATGAACTAATATGGCATTGTCTTCTTTCCTTAAGGAACTAACTGATGTGAAAGAAGATGAGAAGAGGATGAGAATTGGGGATAAGAGAAAAAGAAACGTTTTTTCTTTTTCCTCAAAATAACAAAGAGCTAAGAGCTTGATAACAATTTATATATTTATATGGGTTAACTCAAGATATTACCAGTAACATCGGTCAGTACCGACCATTGTGACCAGTATTGTAAACCCTTTCCTTGAAAAATTGATATTGATAACCAAACATGTTTAGAATTTCTCCAAAAATTGACTAGTTTAAAACCCACTATGGCCAGCAGGTTTATTTCTTCACTAAAATGTCAATAATGTTTATACTTTATTATTTGTTGCTCCTTTGCTTTGCTCAAGATGTCACTGAGAGTAAGCTGAACATCTAGGGAACCTAGAATCCAGTACCTATTTGCATCGAAGCTCATCTATATTTTGTTCAAGTGTCTACATCTAAACATATTTAAGTAATGCTACGTGTTCCTGCACCAGAATGCATGTTAAATGCCCTAACTTGGTAGCTAATATTTCCCTCTAATATCACAGAATAAGCATGCATATACATACTAATCTTGGTTTGTCATAAATTGTATTCCACATATTTACTATAAATTATGTATACATTCTAATCTTATTGAATTCAAGTTTCTTGAATCCCAAAGCAAAGCTATTACACATACTTGCAAGAAATCATGCTAAATGGTGCTTATTTTATTTATTTGCTTTCTGGAAAAAGATCAAGCAAATGATGAAACACAAATACAAGAGGTAAATAGTAGAGATACTAAATATGATATAAAAAATTGAAGCAACATAAAAATAACAGTCCCAAACGTGAAACGAAAATGAAAAAGACAGCATACTTTTAATCAAGGGATTTGGGGACAAGACTGGACAAATAAAAGTTGAGGTAATTTAGTGGCACCTTTCTGGTTGGTTCACTTCCATTGATTTGTTAGTTTCAGATGCCAACAGACTCACAATAAGATTTGGCAAACCCAGCTTCACCAAAGGCTGAAGAAGAATCTCTCTCACGTCTTGGTTATAAATTATAGCCAACAAAAAATCAATGCTCTGTCATTGGTAAAAGACATCAGGTGTTAAGGATAGTCATGAATCTGCACTAGAAGAACACGTACCACCAAGTAAATTCGTAGAAAATGCATGTCTTGTATTTCTAACTAAATGCTTATTTCTAACCAAGACAACCCTTTCAGTTTAAAATTATGTAATAACATAGACTTCTTAACACAAGAAGATCAAAAGGGAATATTGGTCAACTTTGATATTTTCTGGGGGAACACGTCAATATACTAAGAAAAAGAACAATAAAAAGGTATAACTCTATTAGTTCACATGTATATTGTAGCAGTAAGACCAGAGAAGGAAAATCACTCACATTCAAACTCTCCTTTACATTCATTTAGAGTAACGGATCTCATTCCTTGTATTTTTTGCATTTGAAGAAAGAAATTGAGATGGATAAAGACAAAGGAACTCTAAAAATTTTACATTTTTCAGAGCACTTATTCCCAAAAGACCACACAGTTATGAGGGATAAGAATTTATTATTCATAACCATGCTATATAGTATATAGCAATATATATGTCCTGTCAAGGAGAAAAACTGCTTTTCTATCTCTACTATTTTCTTTATCCAATTTACTTAATCTCCAATTTATTTTATTTAAAATTTTAATAAGGAACAACGTGTGGTCCTAAGAATGTATTATCAAACTACTAAGCATGGATAACCATGATGTAACATAATACTTGATTAATGGAGATAACACCACAATACCAAATGAGTATGAATACACAATGGTCTTTGGCTGTCATTTCATTATTTTGGACGTTATATTAGCTAGCAAAGTAAATGTTAAGCTCTCTTAAATAGAGTAGTAGAAGGTTGATGACTTAGGAGTTTAAAGAAACTAGAAATCCAAGAATATTTCAATAATAGTAGACAAATCTGCTTCTAACGAACAGCTCAAATAACTCATATAGAACTCTAGATAAAGTATGAGATGGGATGGAGATCTTTCTTTATACCAGGGGACCTCCAGGCGATGAATTCGAATAGTTGAGGATCATTTATTAGAACTAGCTTGCTGAGAACAAGATGGATTGAGCATCTAGCCACACTTTGAGCACCTTTTGAACCTGCCCTTGTGCTGGTCTGAGGAAGATTTGCTTGTCAACATCTGGCGAGGGATGATTTCTGTCCTTCATAAAGAGGTGGCATGCCGCTTTGAACCTCCCAGTGGCCAAATTTTGGAAGGTGTTGTTGATAGAAAAATAGTGTTATCAACAGCAGTAAATTTTAAGATCTCTTCTCAGCTTTAATAGTTCAGAGCAAGGTTTGCAATTTTGATGTGTATCGCCCGGTACGGGCGGTACATACCGGTCCGCTAGGTTACCGGTACGCGAACCACCCGCTACTGGGCGGTTCCGTCAAAAATCGACCGTCAACAGTCGATTTCGGCCGTCGGCGGCCGATTGAAGAAGAAATCGACCGTCGGCGGTCGATTGAGAGAGAAATCGACGGTCGATTGAGGAAGAAAAAGGGAAGAAGAGGAAACGAAAAAAAAGAAGGGAAGAAAGAATACCTCGCCCGCACGCCGTCCTCGCCCGCCTGCCGTCGCCGCTCGTGGGTCGCCCATGGCCGCGGCCGCATTTTCTCCCGCGCAAGGAGACGGAGCGTCTCCCCGCGTGGGGAGAAAGATCGAGGCGACGTCGCCGACGTCTCCCCGCACGGGAAGAAAGATCGAGCGATAAGTCAAACCGCCCGATACGGGTCTCATACCGGTACCGACAATATGTCAGTACACCGGTACAGACCGATAAGTCAAACCTGGTTCAGAGTCATTCTTAAGTGTGAATGTTTACACCAAGTACAAGAATTTCTAGAGGCAAATACCATCTGCCCTTTCTTGCTACCTCAAACCTAATAGTAACCAAGCCTGTAGTTCATGCTTGATGGCACCTTATTGTCCTTAAAAGCAGTGCAATAAATGCATCGACTTGCAATAGATCACAAATACTCGAGTGAACACAAGATATCTCGATGCAAAGGCCATGACTATATTTAATAATTCTTGAGCTCTCCGAATGATGCCTTCAATTAACCATCTTAATAATTCTTAAGCTCCTCAAACCATAGTTGTTTTAAAAGGCTAGATCCGAATGGATCAAGGCTAAATCCATGAAAATCTAGCCTCGGTATGCAAACATTGAACTTAAAACTATGCAGGCTTCATCCATTCAAATCGATGATCGAACTTTGCGGATGTAGCCCTGATATTTTTGGATGGCTGGATCTAACCTATATTTGAATGCCTTGATCCAAATGAATCTAGAATTTATTTTGGTGCAACCATGAACTTGCAGATTTGATTATATGCTGATAACTTTTTTGTAGGAAAATGTCCTCACTGTAGTAAAGTAATGATTTAGCATAGCATGACACCTGTCTCATGGACAAGTACCACCATCATTGACATGTACTCATTGTACATCATACAAATTTGCAAAAAGATACCTCAAAATATCAGAAAGGCCTTGAGAGCAAAATTTGATGTTGGGGAACACTGAATGCAGCAACTGAATTCAGTCAATCATTGATTATGAGGGAGGACCGCTTCCAAGGCATGTATAGTTCTAGCATGAGGTAATCGGCTAGCCCTTCTCAGTTGGAATGAGGCAGTCTGGGCTACAGGGATTTATCAAATGATTTGGCAGTTAAAGAGTTCCTGATATTGTTCATCTAGATCATACTGCTTATCAATTTGATATAAAACAGATATGCATAGATGATACACACATGAAGGAGAACAAGGATCTTGGAGAAGCAAATTATATAGGCCAAGGTCCGGACTGCTAAAGCATGGTGTCATCCATTCTACTATACAACCTCCTACACCAAGAGAGTTACTAAGTTAATGGAAGAAAAAAGCAGTATTCTTTTTCACTTTTGCCTAGTTTTCCTCCAGAATAGATATTACCAAGGATTGTCATACCAATCTATATCGACGTATTGAGTTGAGCTCGGTATAGTACGGTACCCGGTACTGAGTGGTACGCATAAGCATACCACTTGGTATAATATAATATAATATTATACTATATAATATTATATTATCTTATATTATATTATATATTATAAATATAATATAAAAAGTTAAAAATAAAAAGAGGGGCAACGTCGCCTTGTTCCTTCTCCGCACAGGGAGACTTTTCTTCTCCCCGCGCGGGGAGAAGAAACTGCCCATCGCCCGCGAGCAACGGATGGCGCGGGCGAAGAGGACTCTAGATATTTTTCTCCCTCTTCTTCTTTCCCCCTCTCTCGACTGATACCGCTCGAAATCGACCGGCGATGGTCGAAATCGACAGTTACCACTCTACAGCGGCCAGCGTCGGTCGAAATCGATCGTTACTGATCAAGTTTGCGTGGTAACGGGCGGAAACAACCACTACCTGGTGGTACCGCCTGGTAGCGGGTGATCCATGTACTGGTCAGCTGGTGGACCGATACATACCGCCTGATATGGAAAACCTTGGATATTACTTCAAATATTTCCTTAATATCAAGCACACAAACATAAACCACAAATTCTGTTATAGTATATTGGACAGTAAGTAAAACGATATGATGAGCTCTAGAGCCTCAGCATCAACTTGTATGTGAATATAATACAAACAAGAATAGTATTCACATGGAATAGCCTTTACAAATGGATTTTGTAGTTTTAGACACCAAAGTAAATAAAGTGAAATGACACCCGAAAAAGTCGAAGAAATTTAGTATCATGACATAAAAACAATTATCAAAGTCCAAGGTTGTTAACAATAAGAAGAATATCATGGCATTAATCTTAATGTCTATAGAACTTAATCAAATGCATCAGTACCTTTTCTAGCAAGGTAGAGTTCAGTGTGTTCCCAATTATCCAGAGTATACGTGAAAGAATTTGATCGGGTAGCAAGGCTTCAGTGAAGGAGATAAAATTGCTAGTCCGGAGACTCACTGCCAACAACCTGCAATAGACACTAACATTAGATATGATTAATGCCTTCAGTGCATCATGGATATAGAGCTCATTATATCTGCTATTTCATGTTTAACAGTTCGTACATACAAAAAAAAAAAAGGCAAAAGAAATACTCCAAGTTTTATACTAGACAGTAGTTTAGCATTGTTACAAGCAAGGTTTAACATACCGGTCCGTATCGGTATCTAAGATTATCTCGATACCGTATGGTACCGGTACCAGGCGATATGCACTGTGCATACCACCCGGCGTTTCCTCCCTCAATCGACTGCCGACGGTCGATTTTGGCAGTACCGCCTGGTAGCGGGGCGGTCCGCGTACCAATAACCTGACGGTCGATTTTGACAGTACCGCCTGGTAGTGGGCGGTCCGTGTACTAGTAACCTGGCGGACCGGTATGTACTGCCCGTACTGAACGGTACATATTGAAATTGCATTCCTTGGTTACAAGAGAGAATCACAGTTAAGCAAATAAAATGCCGGTCATGATAAATAAGGTAACATAGACATAAATGTCAAAAGAGAAATGAACTTGAAAATCCCAAACATACTGTCAGGAGAAATGCAAATACCTACATAGAGTAAAAGTTATACAAATGAAGAAAATTACTGTGATTCTAAAATTAATAGTCATGGCACCTTTTCTGCCCCTAGTGTTGCTTTCCCAACATATCAATCAGGAAATTTTGTTTCAACACCTGATACCATATATTCCAAAAGTAGTTCTTCTCATTTGTAGAAGTTTTACTGGTATAATTATAATTCAATACCTGAATGCTTCAGAAAGGCAGGCAGAATCATCCCGAAACAACTGGTCAACAATTGTTTCAACCAAACCATTTGTAGAAATTATTGCATTGCTTAGGTTTTCATGGCAAGCTAAGTTTCCAATGATTCCCAGGCAAATTTCCTGCAGATAATTACATATTCAATGCTCTACAAAACGATCATACAAAAGATTTATGGGGAATTTAAATCTTGTGATATGTAATTCATTTTTAAAATAAACAAGAATCAACTCTGTTAGGTGCAAATTTCTCCTCGTCACTTCTACCATCTCCTATATCCATAGGAGAATATTAGAAAGCTGTCCGAGTTGCAGAAGCTTATGCTGCAATCTCTAAGGAAGATTTTTGAATCTCAAATACACCATATGATGCTCAATGCTAGAACCTATGTGGCATATATTGATAAGTTTGTAGTTATAACCCAATATGTCCAAGATTATCTAATTAAGAACAACGATTTACACAATTTGATTATCCATTTACTAAAAAGAGCCATTTTTAAGACAAGATCTACACTTTCATCTCCTGTAAATGTTGATGGCACATGGCATGGTACATTGTAAGAAGATTGGCCAATGCTTGTGCAATTTTGGTTATCAGTTCATGTCATATACAGCACTTTGGAATACTTGATAAGGAGATATGCACCTCGATATCATGCCCCATTTTCACTAACATAAACATAGTACACAGTGCTTCAACTCATGCTTCAGAACCATCCAATCAACAACTGTTTATATATGCCCATCATTTATGTATATAACAAACATCTTCAATAACTTCAGCATCTTACCATCACCCGGAAAGAATCAGTTACATGAAGGTTGGCGAGTAGCACTTCAAGTATTAAATTGTTCACCTGCGTTTTGTTAATTATACATTATAACACATGAATAACCTTATTCATTTAAATTAGTTAACTAAAGTTACTAAACCTAAAACCAACAAAGAACCACAACATATTTCCTTCAAACATAAAAAAGTACTAAGAAAAGTTTAAAAAACAATCAATCAACAGAGTCAGAGGCAACTTAGAATTTTCACTAGAAGCAGAAAGCATCTAATGAATCAGTTAAATTAGAAGTGATGTCAACTAAAAAAAACCTCAAAAAGATATATCAATGATACAAATGCATGCTTGAGAACTTAATCACAAAGAACCTACTTTTATGTCATTGAGGCATCCTTCCAATTCATTGTGGGCTCCTCAATCAAATAAAGATAAAAAATGTTTTGCCTCGTGTGATCCATCCAACATCCATGTTCAGGCTCATCCTAGAAATCTATTTCCAAGGGTACATTCATCACCTCAGCCAAGCATCGATAGTAGAGGTAAGAAAAGTTTGGACATTGGAAATTCCACATCTATGTCCACTTTTTAATCAGTGGACTTAAAAGTGGCTTATGGATGGTTAATAATCAAATGAGAGACAAAATTTTAAACAGTTACCATGCAGCCAACAACCCGTTCCCATCAACTTGAGGCAGGACCATGGCCATGGCCTATCATCTGGAAATTACTCTTCTAGACCAATTCAGCTCAAGACAACTCAGTGCAGCCCTTCGACACACGAATCCAGCAAAAACTATATGCAAAAAGGGCCAAAATTAGCACAACATCAATCTTTTCCAGCTCAACAGCAATTTGCAGGCTGCCTCTCTAACTTCAAAAGAGATTTGACAGCTCAAACCTAGTTGAAATAGGAGGAAAGCTATCCTTCCTCAAGAGTCCTTATTAAGTTAGGAAAGGTGAAGATTGAACGAACCTCCTCGTCAAATTTTAGCAGTGATATGATAGTTTTTTCATTATTCTATAATTTTCAGATAGATTTTGTCCATTAGTTCAGTAGCTATTTCACAGAGTCCTTAGTGTCCACTTCTAATTTTATGGTTTCAAAGTGTCCAATATGCATCTTGTGTAGGTCAAATAAGTTATTATCAGGACTCATACTGTGAGAGTTCAAGGGTCTAAATTTAGTAGGAAATTTTGGGATGACAGGATTTGTCTTTTTCTATATATTTATATTGAAAGCTCACAAAGACTAAAGGCCATGCTTGAAGACATTATTTCTTTTATGCAATTAGTTTAGTGAGAGATTATTCATCAACGAACTCTCTTTCCTCTATCTTGTTCTTCCCTTGAAGACCTTTTCTGCCAAAATTACAGAAAGGCCTAATAGCAACGTCAAATCCTATAAAAAACATCACAAAAAAGTTACTTCACTCTGTTTTGTTTCTCAAACATACAGATATCAACTATCTACATTAGCAAAATGCATGAATAATCTTTGTCACGGATTTTCAAAACTTTGGGTTTATGAGATTTTGTTCCTTGTTGGGCATGGATATGGGATAGTGTATAAAGTATCATGACTAACTAATAAATTAAAATACTTCACTTTAAGTTCTCCAAAGGAAGAAAACAAAGTTAACAATTTACAATTGCACTATAAGAACCTAAGTAAATAACCATAGATTTAAGTATTAGTCTGTGTTGATTCATGCTGGAAAGTTATTGATCCAAAGGACAAGCATGACATAGATGCATGTTACACAGTCTTAGAGTCCATGAAACCATGTTGATTCATGTCTTTTGGGACATACAAAGCATGCCAATTAATGCAGCATAGACACTTCAAAATACTAGCCCTTTTTGTGTCAGACACTGACTATCATTCAATAACCCCCAATACATATAGCTAATTAGAGAAATAAGGCTTGAAGAAAAGTTGAATCTTGAAAATATGTATCTAAGTAGGAAATTTAGTTTAATCCTAAAAAAATTATTTCATAGTTAGATTATTATTAATTTTTCTGATTTATCAGAATGGTCTTTATGCGCATATGAATTATACATACACGATGCTTGTAGCTATCTGTATTATACTACATATAGAATAATAACAACTCAAAGAAAATACAATTTATTGTCGTGTTTGTGTAGTCATTTTTGACTTTATAACTTGATATATTGACGTGTTTGCATCCTGTTTGTAAATGCTCTATATTTGTGTGAACATACCATAGATGCCAATATATTACTAGTACTCTAGTCTTGTACATATTTTACAAGGAACAAACATCTTGCCAACACTTCCCATGTGTATGCAACTATTTTATACCAAATTAATGTTTTAAAAGCTGCTACTATACTAGTTTCAATTTTCAACAGCATATAGGATTGCACCATAGGTGTCAAATAGTATACCGACTTGTACCATCACTGTTTCTAGAAACAATAATAAGAAAAGGAAAATTAATGGCAGACCAAACGATATTGAGTTGTATGACCCTATTCTAATGCTTGGCTAGACCACTCGATACTAATCTATACATTTCGATCCAACAATTATCTTAGTATGCTCGAGATGACCAAGAAAAACAAAACTTTAAAAACTTGAATGTAGCAACCATGGTTTAAAAACCAGATGGATCAATATGTATTCCCGGTATTTACCATTTTGATAAGGAACCAGTAATAATTCATATACTTGGGCACTGCTTGACAAAAATTTAAATCTCGTTCCAATATCAATTTTGTTAATCAGTTAAAAACCAGTACAATACTGGTATGCTAGATAATCTACCAATCTATATCAACCAGTATTGGTCCATGGTTGGACTGATAAGAGTTGGCTCATACCAACCAGTATTACCAAAACCTTAATCCTTGCATATTCATTTTTAATTTATTTTCTAGTAAGAATCGGCAGTACATCTTGTTGTACCGATACCACACCAGCCCGCTACGGAAACCAACGTTGGATTGGTCTTTACATCCTCAATCTCACAAGAAACGAACACAATTTTGCCATGCGTCTCAAAACTAAACCAGCTTTAGTTTTTGGTGGACTCCCAACAAACTGACGTATTTGAGCAAATTGTATCAACTAAACTTATTTAAGTCAGCCAAAGTAGAACATCTTAGATGTTTATACTAGTAGGATCCTAACCACCGATTGTCATCAACAAACCAAAAAATTGTATTCAATTCCAAGCATTTGGTGCAACTGACAAAATGATTGGCAGAACCATCAGGTTATCAATATCAAAAATTGTATGTCTGAATAATAAAAAAATCATCCATATTTCACACATTAATAGCATACATAAATTATAAGCCTTCCAAAGGACAGAAAGTTCTTTATGTTGAACATTAAGCGTAAGAACAGGAACTAAGCCTGGTGACTTCTTTATTTATGTTTTAACTGCTACCAGTAGTTTGAGTTAGAAAAGAAATATTAAGTCTTAGAATATACCATTAGTTCAGCATTAGATTTGCTAGCAGCGAGATCCCAAAGTACACAACCACAGTCTTCCCAAGGATCTTTTGCATCTTCGGTTAATGATTGCCTATCATCTAAATCATCACTTCTTTCTTCATTTCTGAGTTCCTGCTTCATCTCACAACCCATCACAGACGTAGCAGAATTTTCTGGTAAATACTATAATCATCAACCTTCTTCTCAAAACTTTGATTCTTTTAGTTGTGAAAAGCCATATAAAAGATCTTTTTAGAAGTAATTATGCACCACAGTTTTTTTATTAATGAAGACGATTAGATTCACATGTTTCTGTTCCAGAAAGCATACTTATTCTTTAGTTGATTACCTGTCACCTGAGATTGAGTCCCTTCCCTCAAATTATGTGGTAGAAGTCTCCGTATAAGAGAGATGATATAGCTGGGGTCAACAGTTGTCGATATATCTAGTATCTACATAAATAAAAAAACCATCAGGAAATCTGAGCTTTTAGTTCACACTATTGACAATAAACATCATCATCATACTCTTTTATTCAGAGAGAGCTCTTCAATGAAAATGATGAGAACTCTCTAGCAATTATAAGTTCAGATAGTACTACTACAAGTATGTTAGATTCTGTATCTACAAAATGGAGGCTGCATACAAGTGATGCAACAAAAGATCTTAATAAAGTCAATTAGGCTTCTCAACATAAACCTTCAACAAAATCAAAACTATCTGTACTGGCATATACGATTCATTAATAAGACTTGTCATTAAGTACTAATCTGTAGCATTTGAGGAGGCTAACTATAAGCTAAAAGAGGTTATACCTAAAAGAGAATAAAGGTAATGCATAGAATAACAGCTGACTATTGCATCAGTACTCAGACTCCGTTCAAATAGCTGCATGATGTCCATGTCGTAACATCACAAATCATGTAAAAATACGTATTTTCTAGAAAGTTAACAGGATTGGAAGCATAGCTGAAGATATTAAGCACAAAGCTCAAAAATAAAGGAAGACAAGGAGCAAAACTTCACGAAGAAGAGAATTTTCATTGGACAAGTCATGCATGCATCACCCTTCTAACCAAAGATTCCTTGATTAATTGGAGCAAGCCAGTTGCATCTAATCTTATTTGACAACCAAGTAGAGTTATTTATATTTCATACTTAAACCCAAGGTATTAAAAACCAAGGATAGCATTGGTACAGGTTGGCAATTATCTGTCCGACCATGAATTGGTGTGCAGATCACTAGTCTCGCCCATAACTGGTTGATACCGAGCTTACTGTCCAATCTCTGCCTGCTCTTCTTCCTCCTCCTTTCTCTCTAGTCCAAACATTACTAAACCGAAACAACTAATGTTGCTACATCAGAAACATACTAGTTCAGTCACCGACCAAATCGACACCAAACCAAGATTTTATACCTTTAAGTATGCGCTTCAAGTTGAAGTTCATATGCCGCCCTTTCAACAAACCCTAATTATTCTAACAACTATTTGGCCAATATCTATCAATAAGGCCTTAACAACCCCTTTCTGCATCCCATCCAAAACAACAAAAACTACAATAATATGAATTATCAAAATATTTTAGTCAAAAATGTATAAATTAGTGTAAAAGTTGGACAAACTGAGAGAATGTGAAGGGAGATGAGTTGCAATTGTAAGCTTCTTCCTCTCTATTCTTATTCTCACCCCTTTATTACAAACATTTGCTTTCTAATAGCTTGGCTGACATTCTCTCTTTATTTTATTCTTCATTGCCATTGCTTCTCCAATTTTACTCTTCTGATTTCTCCCTGCTCTGTTTTCTTAGCTCCAAATGATCTATAGCTTCTACTTAATCTTTTTTAGGTTGCTACATGAGTTGCTTTGAAATGTAAATCTCATTATTTATCTCAGACATTTTAGGAAGAAAACTCATACCGCACAAATATACATACAGCTTAAAAAGTAATTCAGTTACTAATTTTTAAGACTTGCTACTTGGAAAATATTCATGATTGCAACAACCATCCTTTAATCCCGACAAGTGTTGTTCCATGCAACACCAGGATATGCCACTTACCGAGAGATGTATCAAAAGTACTTAAAACTTTATATATATATATATATATATATATATATATATATATATATATATATATATATATATATATATATATATATATATATATATATATATATATATAAAGAAGCATATCAACTGTTCGAGTTTATGTGTGAAGGAGAGCACTAGTTTTTTGGCAGATGCTCCAGGAAGCGAAAGTCCGGATTCGACACCCGGTTGCCGAGAAATAGTGTCAACAAGCAGGTTTACAACTTGACCTAATCAGACAATCATCAAGTTTTTTACGAGTAGAAGCAAAGAGGGACAAGAAAATTATTTGGTCTTTCGCTAATAGGCTACCTCCGAGCGAGGGGCGAGGGGAAGGTGGGAAGGAGCATCTTCTTGTGCATCGTCCTCGTCGTCTCCTCCTGCTTCTTCTTCAACATATTTTTCGCTTTCTTTTTCCTCAGCTGCTCTCGAGCCTTCCTCTTCTCGGGCAGGAGCCATCGGTGTTGTCTGTCCACTGTGGTGGCAAAGAGAGAACAGAAAGGGCAACGCTAAAAATGGAAGTGGGTCGCCGCAAGAGAGAGAATTCGAGCTCGAAGTGGGAGAGACCCTTTTCTTACCGGTATGGGCAAAATAAAGATTGGAAATACCAAAAATTAGATTAGCATCATATTAGTCCTTAGTAACAAATACTTGCAAGATTAGAGTCATATGGGAGATGCAGCGTAAAAGGGTTAATTATATATTACTCTTGTAGTTATACCTATTTAGTATTTAGATCTCTAAATTTAAAAGATTTGTATTATAATTTCTATAGTTGAAAGTAAAATATTTAATTCTATTTATTATAACACCCGATAGCACATGATGATATGAAAATGATAAGCAAAAAATAATTTTAGCATCTAAATTATATTTTCAATTGTGACAAACAATAATACTACTAGAAGATGTCGTTGCTGTGGTCGACGAGAACAATGCAATGATAGCTGAGAATATTGGAGACTGCTTGTAAGGGAGGAGGAGGAGGTGAGAGAGTGATGACGAAAGGTGAGACGAAGAAAGGGAAATAAGAGGACGACACAGATGTTGATGCTCTACATTTGCTTCGACACTGCTTGGCAACTGTGTTAGTGCTAATGCAAATGCAAAGTGGTGAAAGGATTGTTCTACATTTGCGTTGGTATCGACAACGATGCATAAAAGAGCGGTGCTCATCTTTCTTCCCCTCTTCCCTGATCCCTCATCCTTCTTCCCCTTTTATTATTTAGTATGCACAAGGGAAAAGAAGGATGAGCGATGTATAAAAATGTAGGGATGCCAAACATCACTTATCATTCTTCCTCCCTTGCGTATGTCAAGCAACAAAAGGGGAAGAATGATAAGGGAGCAAGGAAGGGGGGAAGAAGGATGAGCATCACTTTTCCCTACATCATTGTCAGTGTCGACACAGATGCAGAGCGACATCTCTTTGCATCTGTGTGACACCGATGTAGATGTTGAGTGGCACCACTCTGCATCTTTGTCGATGCCAACAATGATACAAGGAAGGGCAGCGCACTTTGCATCTATGTCGACATCGATAACAATAGAATGAAGGGTGGTTCTCATCCTTTTTCCTCTTTTACCACTAAACATGCGCAAGGGGTGGGAAGAAGGATGAACTAAGCAAAGGGGAAGAGTAACGAGCAATGCTCAACATCCCTACATCATTCTACATCACTCATCCTTCTTCCCCATTGTAATGTTGTGATAAAAGGGGAAGAATGATGAGCATCACCTTTCCTTGCATCGTTGTTGGTGCCAATATAGATGTAGAGCATGCTACCCTTCTTTGCATCATTATCGGTGTTAACACAGATGTAGAACATTGGTATCTGCATCGTCTTTTTCCTTCTCTCCTTTTGTCTCATCTCTCAATGTCACTCTCCCTCCTCATCATCGGTCACTCCTATAAAAATCGTAAGAAGTTCCTAGCATTCTCAGTGACCACTATGTCATTGGCATTACTGCCTACCAGCATATAAAACATAACTAGGACATTAAAATTATCTTTTTGCCTATTATTTTTATACTATATCTAGACGTGTTATGATATATTATATCTTTCATTGATAAAACTAATATATTATAGTAGATTGAGTTAAATGTTTAAATTTCATAACTATAGGGATTCGAACGTAATTTTTTTAATCTAAATATCTAGATGTTAAAGTGGGCTAACTAATTACCACTATATTGATAGTACTATTGATAATAGGATGATTATTCATGTCTTCTATCCTTTTTATAAAGTTATAAATGCATATTAGTATTGATTATAATTAAACTTCAAGTGTGATTAATTGTCCAAACACTTATTCTCAATATTTATATAGACTGAGAATTAATTCAAAAATACAGTCACATCACCTCCCTACCTGAGTAAATAAGGATGACGAAGATAGGCTTCGATGGCAACAATAAAGATCAAGTAATGACGGAAGTTCCATTAGTTTTCTTTGTATAAGCCTCACAAAAAACATGGAAAAATAATAAGTAAAGGGTTTTATAGGTAATGAGTTCTCGGGCTTAATTTAAGAAATAGGACAATCTAGTGCTAAAATAATTGAAGTAAAAAAGAAACAATTTTTTTAAGAAATACAATAAAAATCCATCTCATATGATTACCACTCGAGATTCAAGTCATCATTCATCCCCTTTAAGTGTACAAAAGATCAAAACGAAAAGTAATCCTAAATTTTACAATCATATATTTTTTTCTCTTCCTCTATAAAAAAAGATCCTTCAAAATTTATTTCTCTTGCTTCGAGATATAAAAACACGTTCTAAACAAAAAAATAAAGAGCTCTATTCTTTCTTAAATTAATCAAGCTCACATTTACAGATATCAAATTACTAACTTGAGCATCAAAGAGACTAGGTCATCAAACTTTCCCTAATCCTAGTCTTCATATAGGTAGCACATTAAAAGTATAATACCTCCATCTTCGAAATGCAACACTTCCATCTCGAAAGCGTAATACTTTTACCTTGAACATTCTTACATATATGGGTCTGAACCATTTCGATTGATCAAGTCGTTAAAGATATTTTTTTAATAATATCTAATCATTACAAATATAAGTATTTTAAATTTTGTTTGATAAATTTTTACACTTAATGTGATGGTACGTTAGATCCATCAATTAATGCTATAATAAAAAAAAATTCATATTTAAATTTTTTTATCTAATAATAATATATCGTATTCACTTTATCAAAGATTAATGATTCCAAAGACACGATGATTTTTATACATAACGCATGCGTTAAATATTAGAACATACTTAAAAGGTTAATGCAACAATTGGGCCGACGGAGTCAGCGAAGGTGACTCTCTTATGTTATGGATTTAGTTATAATAAAGGGTAAAATGATAAAAAAAATTTCGAGAGCTCTCCACGGACAATTTCGAAAAGTAGAGACTTTTTTTAAATTCATACATATTTTTTATATATTAAATTATAAATTATTTCATTAACAATGACAAGATTTCGGGATCAAATATAATTCATTATATGTAAATAAAAAGTTAATAATAAGATAATATATGAAGAAACCTATCTTTATTTAATAAACGAATATTTTTAATTTGTAAAAAATAAATAATAAAAAATTTATAATCATGACACACACATTCTTTATAATCCGAAAATGTCCGGCAAACAAATACTAAAATTATATATAAAAAAAAAGGTTTGTAATTTGGATTTCGTCCCTACACATTGGATCTCATACCGTCTAAAATTAACTGTGAAGCGATGACCATTAAATGAATTATCTAAAAACAGGTGTAAATAAAGATGAACAATATTTTTTTAATTCATAAACGCATCAAAAACTTGGACAATACCAAAGCCAACCTCAATAACTGCTGTCATCCCTTCTTGCCATTGAAGTGGGTTTGGGCAAAACACGCTTCTCCCTGAAACGGAACGGATCCCTCCCAAAAATAGAACCCGTGGGATGCATAAACATTTATTCTTGGCATCATTTCCTCGAGCTTCCAAATGCGAATAATAAAACCAGAACAGCCCCTTTTTACGTCGTCATCGCTCGATCTCCTCACGCCTCTCCTTCCTCCTCCCGTGGAGCTTCGGCAGATCTAGGGTTACGGTTTCTCCTTCTGGTGGCGGGGAGATGGGGCAGCAATCTCTGATCTATAGCTTCGTCGCCCGTGGGACGGTGATCTTGGCGGAATACACCGAGTTCACCGGCAACTTCACCACCGTCGCTTCCCAATGCCTCCAGAAGCTCCCCGCCACCAGCAACAAGTTTACCTACAATTGCGACGGCCACACCTTCAATTACCTCGTCCAAGATGGTTACAGTGAGTCCCCGAATCCCCTGTCTTGCGATTTGGTCGATTTTTGTCGCGTTTCTATCTTGCGGTTCATCAGTGGGGACAATGTTAGTTCTGTGGCGTTAGTTTTGGATGGATCGCGTTAAGGTTTTGAGCGATTGATTCGGCTGCTTCTGTGGTTTCTGGTGTTATTGGATCACGTCCTATATTTTTGAACGTTGGGAAAAGATGCATGAATGTGCAACATTTAAATATTTTTTTTTCCTCTTCGTGTAAGACAAAAATAATATGTTGAGCTATAATAAATAACAATACTTAAGCCAATCAAGAAAGGAATGAAACAATAAAGAATACAATCACATGCAAGGCTAGATAAAGTAAAATTGTTACAATTTCAAAAGTCCTCTTTGGATCAACTATCCTCAAGAATAACTTTTGGTCCATAAAATAATTACCTAGATGCACTTTACCAATACACCAAGGAGAAAGCTAATATCTTATCGATAGAGATGTTAAATAACGGAGTAGGAGTAAGTTTTTCATAAATCAATACCATTCATCGAGCTTAATGTTAATACTAACGAAATTAAAAAGAAAGAGTACTGAAAATCATGAAAGTCAACATAAATCAGCCATCTAATAAATAAAGGTTTCTACTTCTCTGATAGAAATTTTATGCTTTCTCTCTCAAACATTTTCTCTTTTGTTTCTTTCTTTTTTCTTTTCTTTTACAAGTTATGATAACGATTTTCTTTATTTACACATTGTTAGCCTCTTTCAGACAGATTTCTTTATATATATATATATATATATATATATATAATGATTAAAAGTAATCCTGTCATACCCACTACAAGGACCAATCATTTATATGACTATTGTTTAATTAGATTATGGTAGTACATTTAGTTGTAATTTAAAATATGTAATTTATCTCACCTTATCTTTAGATAAACTTATCATCAAATTTATATATTATCTGAAATTCATTTTTTTATTCTTAAAAATAGTTATTTTTGGAAATAATAGTTTTATCTTTGGAATAGTATTATGAACAGCTATTACTTTATAAGAACTACTTTGTTATAAACTTATTTGATATTTTGAATTCAAATTTAAGTTTGAGTGGAACTAATTTAGAGACCTTACTTCTGAAATTTTTTGGATATTTTATATTTTTAAATTAATATTTTAGATATGAATTTTTTTATATTTTTATTTACAGAAAATTATTTCTTTTTTGGAGAAACATATTTCTACTTTTAATGTATCTTCTTTCGTTGAAACAAGTATTATTTGCTAAATTTCTAAAAGGAGTTATTAAATTAAAGTTCCAAATTGTATATCTCAGATTCATTTATAAAAGCAAAAACTTCTTTTCAATTAAAATTATTTTTTTCAGAAATAATTATTTTAGAAATATCAAGAAATTTAGTTTCTTATAAAAAAATTCTGTTCAGGAAAAGATTTACTGATTCAGAAAAAACAATTTTAGAAAACTGAACATTTCTACTTTAAAAGCTAGTTTTTCTTTTTATCTGTCAAAATAGTTTTCTATTTGATAGAAGAGTTTTATTAGCTGTTTTATTTCTATATGATATTTAATTTAAAACAGTATTTTAACCATTGTTATAAATAATACATATTATGACCTGCTTGCAAATATTTTTACATCCCCTTTTCTGGAATAAATATTCACTTATTGTTTTTATTTTGAATGAAACTCCTGGTCTTTCATTGTAAATAGTTTTAAATTTTCTCTAGAATGTTGCAAAATTTACATCTTTCCTTGACTGATTCAACTATTCTATGTTATAATACTTTAAAATTATGAAAATTAGATCTAAATATCATAATTTAAATTTCATAACTATCGTTAATTATTTTAAATTATAATTCTGAATTAAAGGGAAATAAAATTTCTTACAAATATGTATCTGATAATTATTTGCTTGAAACAAATATCATATAACAAATTAAAATTTTAAAAAATATAGAAATTATCAATTGCATTTCTGCTCAATAAATAAACAATGACAGCAATGATCAAGACATTTGCATGATATAGCTCTTCTTGATTTATCTTTTTGCTTATGAAAAATTTAGAACTTGCCTAGTGACCCCAGATTAATCTTCATTTTCAAGATTTGTGGTTCAATTTCTCAAATTTATTTTTCATAAAAAATATTTTTGAATTTTTTTAATTACATTAGATAGTGCATAATATTGTTATGTGGACTTGAACATGAAATCTGTCACTTTTGCAATAATACACTAACACAACAACAATGATCAAGACAATAATACACTAATGCATCAAAAAAGACAATTGCTCAAAATTTGTTAGGTGGAAAGAACAGTTAGAAGCTTGGTTGATCACACTAGGTCTAGGATACTCTCACCTTCTCTAGCCTTTTCTAAATTTGGTCCGTTAGACCAATTGAATCTTTTGAAGATTGAGAAATCCCTTGACTAGATTTAGAATCTTTACAACCAAGGTTTGCAATTTCGATTTGTACCGTCCTGTACGGGCAGTACATACCGGTCCGTCAGGTTACCGGTATGCGGACCGCCCGCTACTGGGAGGTACCGCCAAAAATCGAACGTCGATAGCCAATTGAGGGATAAATCGATCGTCGACGGTCGATTGAGGGAGAAATTGACTGTCGACGGTCGATTGAGCGAGAAAAAGGGAAGAAGAAGAAGAAGAAGAGGAAAAGAAGAAGAGGAGAAGAAGAACCTACTTTCCATGCGACGTCCTCATCCGCGCGCCATCGCCACCCTTGCTCGCGGCGACGTGGTATGCACTGTGCATACTGCCCGGTACCGGTACGGACTGGTAAGTCAAACCTTGTTTATAACTAAAAGTTTACCTGTCAAGTTATATGAATGTACATAAAATATAAAACAACTAAAGTTTTTGGGAAGCTCCACAGGATACCTCTCTTAGGGATGCAAGGAGCCTTTGATTCACCGCATGACAAGGAAAATGTATTCATTGTTTGCTTCCCAAAACCAAAGTAACTGTATCCTTGGAAGTTAGGTCAACTGCCGTTCTTGTTTTGGTAGATATAGTTAATGATGAACTAACTAGTTGCACATGGATGCTGTCAATAACTAGCCATAAATAATTTTAGTTCCTTCGAGTAAACCCTAGAAAGGAATGTTTTTTCTTATTAACAGGTATATAGTTAGCTATTAATCTAACACAATGAAATCAAGTGGTTATTGGTGTTTTTTCTTTAATTGGTGTTTAATTAGATGCTCAACCATTTTATGCTGCGCAAAATACGAATGAAATGATTCATAGTAGTATATAGGACATATGAAGCTAGAAGATTATACATGTCACATCATATAGCTTGTTTCTTGGAGGATGTTGATGAAGTTCCTTCCTCTCTGAGCACTAGTCACCACTGCTATTTTAGTTGCAACTTTAGTTAGTAACTATACTGTCGGCGTCCAAACAGCTACACGTGCAAATTGCAACTTCTAGCAATTTATTTTTGTTCACAAGAAGCACTTGTTGGAATTGCCACTAAACCACATTGTGGATTCTAACGAAAGTGTTGTCAATAAGAACAACATAGGTTCACAAACCAGGGCGATATTTTTCCCAATGTGTTTTGGTCTCACACGTGCCTTTTGACATATTTCTCTAAGTCCCATTACTTGCTTTTGTCCAAATAGCAAGGGCCAGGTTACTAGGTTTCTTATAATAGGTTAATGATTGTTTACCTTCCAGACATTCTAATGGATGCTTCTTGTATTGGTTTTACTAATTGGAGCTTAATTGAGATATCAATGTTGCAGCATATTGTGTGGTTGCTGTTGAGTCGGCTGGCAGGCAAATTCCCATAGCCTTCCTAGAGAGGGTTAAGGAGGACTTCAATAAAAGATATGGAGGAGGAAAAGCTTCAACGGCTACAGCCAAAAGTCTAAACCGAGAGTTCAAGTACCTCTTTTTTCTCCTCCAACCTAGTTGTTGTAGGTTTGTTTTAGCATATTAGATTACGAAGTTATCACTGACATATCAGGTCTAAGCTTAAGGAGCACATGAAATATTGCGTGGAGCACCCTGAGGAGATAAACAAGCTGGCCAAAGTGAAAGCTCAGGTTTCTGAAGTAAAAGGAGTCATGATGGAAAATATTGAGAAGGTGATGTGTTTTGCTGTTTAATCCTCCAGTTATGTGTGAAGTTTATATATTCCAACTTGTTTTCTTGTCAATACAAAAAGTAAGTTATGGTTCCCATTTGTTCTGGGTTTAGGTTCTTGATCGCGGGGAGAAAATTGAGCTGCTTGTTGACAAAACAGAAAACCTTCGCTCCCAGGTACAAAATGCATTTTGTCATATATATATGTACGGATGTAGTCGGTAGTAGTATATTTGTTTAATTTATTTCGGATAGGAGAATCTGTGGTCTTTTTCTACTCAGTTTTAGCATGTTGATCTTTATTTTCCATGTTCATGGTTCTAATGGATCTCCGAACGTATGGAATTTCAGGCACAAGATTTCAGGCAACAGGGTACAAAGATGAAGAGGAAAATGTGGATAGAGAATATGAAGATGAAGCTGATTGTCTTTGGCATCATTATCGCAATAATTCTCCTCATAATTTTGTCCATTTGCCATGGCTTCCGGTGTTTCTGAGTGCCCACTGCAGCCTCTCCTTTCCCTACAAGTGGTGCTTTTGATTATATGAATATATATCATTTACACAACATACACATAATGTTGCTTTATGTGGTTTAGCATATTCTATAATAAATGAGGATTTTACAGCTTCACTTTAATCACCCAGAAAATATTGGATTGACTTTGTATGTTCTTTCTTGTTATATGAGTTGAAATTATGATGTAAAGATTAAATTTTTTTATAGTTTCACTGCATGCCATGGACGATCCATTGTTTGTTGTTTGCACTGCACTGGAGCAGAATAAGAAATCACACCTGTCTGTAATTATTTTATTTGGCTGAGAGGTTATCATTCGGAATTGGATGATTTCTTTTTACACTGAAAGCAGCCATTGTAAAAAGTTGTTGTCCTCAGCTGAGATTGTTTGCATTTGGAGCAGCCAAATTGCTTACTCATTAAATCTCCAACCAAGATGTCATCAGGTTTCACACAAATCTAAAAAAAAATTGAATTCCCACAAACAATTATCAGGAGAATTAAGCCTCAGTATGACTGAATCCAAATCTTGAAGCATTCGATGTCTTTGTCATCATCACTTTTTGTTCCCACCCAGTACACATCTTCTTTAGTCGTGAACTGTATTCGGTGTTTTCCAATTGCAATGTAGCCCTTTTTCTCCTTGTTCTTGTTTTATTTTAATGGTCCATTTGTCCCTCTCTGCAATGTTACTGGGACCATCTGCTTCTCTCTCTCTCTCTCTCTCAGTTTCAAGCCATTCTCTGGTCCTACGACTCTCCATCAATCGGCCACGAAGTCCCTCACTCACGTCCAACTTTAATCTATTGGGCAAGAAAGGTGGATCAGAACACGCATGTTTGAGCTGAGCAGGAGCAGTTTTGAGCTCCAACACAAAGCCAAGCATATAAAGCAGTTCGTGGGACCATTTTTGGTCCAAGGCATGGGATTCTTCTTATTGTATTCCTTTTTGCATTCACTTTTCGATTGTACAAAAGTGCACCAAAATTGCCCCCCCCCCCATCTCTTGAGGGAGGATTCATACGTAACGAGAAGACTCACAGCGTTGCCGAAAGCTCTCACTCCTCTCTCCCTAGCTTTGCTCTTCCTACTCCGATCTTTAGGAGAAGGGGAAGAAGAAGAGAGGAAAGGGATGGGCGGTGGAAGGTCCACGAGGGCCTTGGCCACCGGCCTAGTATGCTTCTTGTGTATCGAGCTCTTTCTCCCTGCATCCACGAATAGTGGAGGAACACTACCATCAGCGCCTGTTGCAGTCGTGGCTCCATCAAGAGATATGCTCACCATGAACAGGAGCTTGGATCCTCTCAATGCCTGCAAGAGGAGGGTGCCCAAGGGGCCTGATCCCATTCACAACAGGTACATATATATCTCACAGTGCGTTTTCGCTTAAGCTTTTTGAAATCTATCGAGCTCTATAGGTTGGCTCCTTTCCTTTCCTTTCCTATGTATCATCAAGGCAGGTGCTTGTTGATTTCTTCATGTTTGTTTGTTCTCCTCTCATTCTGAAATCGATGCGTAGCATCTGTAAGGTGAGACTGTGTGACTGTTGGGATCGGTGAAGCTGATACTGCATCGTGGCTGTGGGTGTGCTTGTCAGGAGACTGGGGAGACTTCGACGACCTCCGGTCGGAACATAGTGGTGCGCAAAAGAATGGAGGCTTCCGGTCGCAAAGAAGGATCTCAGCTTGCACGTCTCCATGAAATGGGCCACCTTCAAAGACTCCTGAGACGAGACATTAGCCACTAATGACAGACATCCTTGCTTTGCCGACTGTTGTTTGAAACCAGTAGTAGTCCATTCCAGAAGTCTTGTCAAAGATGTGAAGAGATTTGTCATTTCTCTTTATTGATTTAAAAGAAAAAGTAAATCTAGTACACTATCCTCGATCACAAAAGAACAACCAAATCGTTTGAAGTTTGCTGATATGATTGATCCTAGCAACTATACTGCCAATGCTTTGCCATGGAAAGATGAGCAGATAAAAAGAAAACTTACAAGCCATGCATGTCATGTTTTGGCTGTGACCAAAGCAATCTGATGAACTGAAGAGACTTTTTTTGTTTTTTTGTTTTTAGTCTCTCTCTCCTCTCACTGCATGTCATCTTCCCCCTCCTCGCTTGTAGACAATAGAACTAACGAAAAAAAATCGACTATAAGCAAGTAGACTGGGCTGACAAATCGACACCACTTTCTCTTCCTCTTCTACAGCCAGCCAACAGAGCTGACGATGACGATGTTAGTGGAAGATGGATGATAGATGGGTAAACTGAGGCTGATGATGGCAATGTCGTGGGTGCTGCCACAAGTGGGGAATGTGGGAAATAAATAAAAGATAAAATTAAAGAGATTATGAGTAATTAATTTTATTTATTAATTTAAAAAAATATGAACAACAAAAAAAGTATATGAATGAAAAAAAGAGGATTTTAAATAGTAAGTAAGCATTTGATTGCTCTCTTCGTCCATTTTGTCAAGTAGTGGGCCAAGTTTTTGAGCCCTTTACGGCCGAGACGTCATTGGACCGCCGGTTTGAAATTTCCAACCCACCACGATTCACTCGATCCAATGGAATGTGTAATTCGAGTCTAGCGAGCCGCTACATTACAACCAAGACGTGATGATGATTTGACGGTTTGACTGCTTTGTTCTATCTCTCTTGAATCCATTTTTTTTTGTCGATTAGTGGATAGACTATAAGTTTTGAGGGCGGGCTAATAGTAGTTAGACCTCGTTACTTATATCGATCGGTTCTCATACTTTAAAAAATATATATATAATTATGAAATTGAAACATTTATTTTTTTCTAAATAAAAGTAAAAAAATAATGAGTCAAAATATAATTTTTAACTACGTTTTCGATGATGATGGAGGATGACACCACTAGAGGCTTTTGTAAGTATCGACATACATAACACATTTGTCGAACGACACCAACACATATATAAAGCAATGGTAGTAAGTCAAACTTAACCTTCCTTTTGTTGAGCCTACAATGTGTTCATCCATGTCGTCACCAACTTCCTCATGGCTTATCAAATCTGTCATGTCACTTGTGTTGCTTGCCACTCCCTCAATGCTAGTTGTCGTGTCTTTGACGCAAGTTTGCCCCCTTGTGCGCTTCTTGTGATCCTGATCTTGTAGCCTCCCCTTCACACTCTATGTCATCATCCTCTGGTTCTTATCTCTCCAATTTCGAGTCCATTGTGGTGCCTTAGGTGAAGAAACTCATAAATCCTTGTTGGACGACCATGAAGCGATGGCACGTGGTAGTTTAGTAGAGGGTGGAGGCTGTTCTATTAGGCTGGAGCCGGAGGATGGGATTATGGAGCGAATGATAATGCATGGAAGTGATGACTCGCGTGGTTGGCTCACACTAGGAAATGATTATGGCCCTCACAACCACATTGTGGTTTGTCATCAAGCTCCGGGAGCAAGATGTGACAATCGAGCAGTTGGGTGATGCTTCGACGACTGGAGGTGCACTCCGAAGTGCCTACGAGGCTAATTATTGCAACCATATCACATATCACCCGGGTCGTCAAGAGCGAACCCATAGTGGTTGGTCATGGTTGTTTCCTAGTGTGAGCTAACCACATGATGTCACAGATAAAGATATAAACAGTGTATTCGATATAATGCTCATGTATGTCTATGTCTTTTAGTTTTTGTTCTTGCTTTGTACATACAACATATTACGAGTTAGTAGTAGGCTTGGCAGCCCTAGTTTGATTAGCTTTTGTGATCATTTTTAGTTTGTAAATGAGAGTTGTAACATATGGACACTTATGAGAATTTCGATCTATAATGGATCATTACCATTTGTTGTGCGACCATTCAGAGCTTGTGAAGTCCATGAATGTAATTTGCATTGGTTATAAAATATTTACAGAAATGGTTACTTGTGGATCTCGTGTGAAATACTTTTGTCTTTAACTCGTATTCTCTTTTGTATGTCCTAAGGGACCAAAGGAGGTTTCAGAGAGGATAACCTTTGCGGATGGACATGCAAGGGTGCTGCATGACTTAGATAAAACCAATTGAGTTCGTGACAACAGGCTGTCGCTTTCGCTCACCGTCGTTCGCTCCACAACCCCATCCTTTAGTTCTAGCCTAGTAAGATAGCCTCCACCCTCCCCTTAACCACCCTGCACCATCACTTTTTGGTTGTCCGCCAAGGATCTACGGCCTTCTTCATTCGAGGCATCACCATGGACTCGATGGTGGAGAGATAAGAGCTAGAGAATGAAGAGATCACAGAGTGTGAATGAGAGTCAACATGATCAAGAACACAAGAAGCGACACGAGGCGAACTCGCCACAAACCTGCACTAGAGATGTAGTAGCCAGTGTCGAAGGAGTGGCAAGAGGCACAAATGACCTAGCAAATGTGGGGAGTCATGAGGAAATTAGCACTGTGGACGTACACGTCGTAAGCCCAACAAATGAATGTCGCATCCGGCTTGTAGTAGACATCTATATAAATATCGATGCTGCTTTGCATTTGCATTAGCGTCGATGCAATTACCGTGACCCCATCATTCGTCAAAATTAAAAATATAATTAGATAATTAAAATTATATTTTTATCCATCATTTCCATATTTTCGTTAGTAAAATTGATGATATGAAGGATACCAATATAATTTTTTTTGAACTCTAGCAACCGAGATACTAAAAAAAAGTCTTATCTATCTACCAGGGGTAGAAGGGGGCAATGCATAATTAGGTCAACTTTGAACCCATCACGGCCAAGACATCAAATTTCTAGTCCAGTACGATCGATTCGGTCGAAACGGAATCCGGTCGGACCGGACCGGTGCACCTCAGGTTACACCTTTGAAAACGATGAGTCTGGAGTTGACTCTAAAGGCCTAGAAGACCTTCCACCCGTCTTATAGCTTACGTGGCTCACCTGCCTGTAGTCGCATCGCAATGCGGTAAGGGTTCTCCCGACGTTCTCCAATCATATAGCAGGTAGGCCGTCGAGTAGTTCCAAAAGAGTACTCACTCACTCTCAATCCTGTGGGCGCAGCATTTGAAGCTTTCGTCGCCTTCGCACACAATACAGAGAAGAAGGTCAAAAACGAGGGAGAGAGAGAGAGATGTCTTCCGTAGCTCCAGCCGCAGGAAACGCAAAACCAAAAAGCACACGGTGGGCGCCTATGAAACCTTCGAACTCTCCTTCCACCGTCGCTTGCCTTTTTTTTATAACGCAGCGATGAACAAGGAACAAGCACTTGCTCCTCCGCACCCGCAATGGGAGACGCCTCCCCTCTCGCTTTCTTCTTCTCCTCTGTCGCTCTCTTCCTCGCTTCCTTCCCCGGCCTCGTCCGTATCGGCATCGCCGAGCCCGACTTCTACGACCCCAGACGTGTCATCCAGATCTCTTGGCGTCCCAGGTGCCAATTTAAGACCAATTATACGTGTAGATGCATGTAGTGATTTGTTCTTGGAGCTCAAACCCAGTTGGCTCTCTCTCTCTCGAACAGGATCTTCCTGTACAAGGGGTTTCTTTCTGATGAGGAATGTGATCACATCGTCAAACTGGTAGAGAGATCTTCCTGTCCTTGCCTCTTCATGGCTCTAAAATTTGCGTGCACGTCTGCTCATTTCCATGTCAAATTCGAGCAGGCGAGGAGCAAGATGGCGAGATCGATGGTGGCGGACAACGGCTCCGGCAACAGCGTCAAGAGCAACGTGCGGACGAGCTCCGGCATGTTCCTCCAGAAGCACCAGGTACTTTGGTTTCCCTTCCCTCTCTTTGGTCATCTTCCTTGTCGCTCATGGAATATTTCTACCGATTAAAAGCTTAGACTTACCACGGCTCATAAAAAATCAGAGATTTTTTTTTTCTTTTTTTGACTACTTTTTATTAGATTGTTTAGTGCGGATGATCAACAAAGCTTGAGTAAAACAGTTAGATCTTTTTTTCGAGTCTCTCCACCTCCCACAGCAAACATAAATCTAACATAAATCTAACATAAATCTTTCTCTTGGGTCCAAGGATGAGGTAATCGCAAGAATCGAGAGCAGAATTGCCACATGGACCTTTCTTCCAGAGGGTAATTCCATATGGAATTTGTATAATTTCTTGATCTATAATATATATATAGTTTATCCTTTCTAATATGTAATTAATTAGCAACACTTGCCAATAAAGCAGAAAACGGTGAATCCATTCAAGTACTGCGTTACCAGGATGGTCAAAAGTATGAACCGCATTATGACTATTTTGGTGATCCAAAGAATGAAGCACGAGGAGGACATCGATATGCCACAGTGCTAATGTATCTTTCTAATGTGAAAAAGGGCGGGGAGACTGTTTTCCCCAATGCAGAGGTAAAGAAACTTAAAGCCTGCAAATTTTATTGTGGTGGCTTTAGAAGGAATCAGAGTTATATTGTGACTGTTTCAGGGTGCTTCATCTCAGCATAAAGATGAAACCTGGTCTGAGTGTGCAAGAAATGGCCTTGCAGGTACTTACATATAAGAATGCTTATTATGATCAGCTCGAAGATGTTATGTATGTATGTATGGTAGGTAACATATAAAAAATGTGTGGTTATTATGATCGTCCTCCTTCTTGTTCTTCTGGTTTGTATGGTTGCAGTGAAACCTCGCAAGGGTGACGCTGTGCTCTTCTTCAGTCTTCACATCAATGGCACAACAGATCCAGCCAGTTTACATGGAAGCTGCCCTGTCATAGAAGGTGAGAAGTGGTCAGCACCAAAATGGATCCATGTCAGGTCCTTCGACAGTCCACAGAGGAGGACGAGCACAAGTGGGGGGGATTGCTCAGATGCAAGCGAGTTTTGTGCTCAATGGGCTGCCGCAGGAGAGTGCCACAAGAATCCCCTCTACATGATTGGAAACAATGGGACTACTGGGAATTGTCGCAGGAGCTGTAATGTATGCGACATGTAGGCTGTCCTTGGTCAATGAGGTGCACACAGAATTAATTTGAGCGTTGTGATAGCAGACTAGCCTTTATTTTTATTTTTGTTTGTTTGTTTGCAAGATAGATGAGAAGAGAATGAGATTTCAAACAAATTAGTATGAGATTGTGCCCCCTTGTTAAGAGATGAAGAAGCTATGCTAACTAACAATATTAGCAGATTAGCTAGACCACGTTGAGGAAAATTCTCAACAATCTAATCCTTTCAATATTTTCTTCTCTTGTAGTATAAATAGGTATAAGTGAAGAAGAGATGAATCACCTCATTTCTTTGTTTCAATACCTTTTTTTTTCCTTGGTTTCTATCAGAGCAACTTCAAGCTTTTTCCTCACTGTCAAACGACAGTAAATCCCACCGCACCCGGCTGCATGCTACAGTGTTGTCAAATGACAGCCTGCGGCCGTCGCGGCCGTCTGCTTCCTCCGACAACGACCTTTACCGACGATGCTGTCCAACTGCGCCTTTCCTCTGCCGACGGAACCAACAACATCGTCATTGATCTCCCGGCATCATCTCTTCTCCCACTGCTCGTGAAGCTAGCTGAGGTCCCCGATCGCGGGCGCGCTCTCGTCGCCCCATCAAGCCCGGTGAGATCCTTCTAACCCACTGCCTGCACCTTTTATCTTCCTGCATCGCTGTCCTGCTGCGTTCGCTGCCCAACCGCGTCGATGACGTCCGCCGCCGCAAACAGCCATCGGCAAGCACACTTCCTCCTCTCCTCCCCTGCCGCCGCTACTAGCTACTGCCGGAGCTGCTGTACCTTGCTACAGCTTTCGCTGTCCCCTGCCACCGCCGCTGCCACGCAACTGCGGCCCTCTTCTTCCGGTGGACAGTGCCTCGTCGATCGCCCACCGCCGACAGTCGCCGGCTGCTCATTCTCTTCCTTCCACGGCAGATTAACTCCTCCCTCCGTTGTCGTCTTCAATCGTCAGCATTTATATAAAACAAAAAACAAAACAAAACAAAATCGGGGGAAAAGAGTAAAAGAGAAGAGTACGAAGCTGCTACCTTTGCTCCCAGCCACCGATCATCACTACCCTCAACCTCTTCATCGGTGGCCGGCACAAGTCCTTTGCAGCATTCTTTTGTTGTCATCATCGATCACTAGGCAAAGGGAACCCAGTAACAACAGCCATCTCTCAGCTCTCTGCTGCCTACTGCAGTAGCCTATCTGCACATTCTTGCTACAATTTTCATTCTGACACACAGCTGATCTATAAGTCGTTTAACAAACGCATATCTTTCAGCCTTGCTGCAAGTTTCATTCTGACACACACTTGATCTATAATCCGTTCAACAACGCATATCTTTCGGACCCAGAAGCGATAGTGATTGATATCCTCTCTCCTAATGTCTTCGTCATCTACCTCTCAAGTTCTAGTTACTGTCCTCGTAGGGAGTATTAGTGATTCTCAACATATAGGGCTTGTATCTATTAATGTTGCAGCTCTCATCCCCGTCAAATTATCCAGAAGATGAAACTACGCATCTTGGCGTGCTTAATTTTCTAATCTCCTCTTTGGCTATGATTTACTAGGTTATGTTGATGGATCTTTCAGTTGTCTACTAGAAATGATCAACATCCCGGGGGCAACAAGTCAAGTACCAAATCCAAAGCATAAGTTATGGTTACGCAAGATCGTTTCATTCTCCAGGCAATTCAAGCCTCTATCGATGGTTCCGTCGCACCACTTATATCTTTGTGTGCTACTGCTACTGAAACCTAGTGCAAGTTGCAAACTACATTGGCTAATCATTCGCGCACTCGTATGCTCGGCCTCCTCTCAAGACTCATAAACACCAAACAAGAGGAAAGTACCATTGGTGATTATCTCCAACATATAAAAATTATCGTCGATGATTTAGCTTTAATAGGGCACAACCTCAGTGATGATGAAATCGTTGTCCACACTCTTAATGGTCTTGGAGTTGAGTACAAAGAATTGGCAGCAACAATACGGGCACGCGACTCCTCGCTATCGTTTGAAGAGATGTACGACAAGTTGACTGACTACGAGACATATCTAAAGCGTAAAGATAGGGCTCCAGGACCACCTATTACTACTCAGGTAAGTCACAAATAAAAAAGGAAGAACAATCAACATTCTAAACCTATCAACAAGGGACTTGGACAAGCACTGTCTCAAGGAAGCAACATCAATTACCAACAGCCTTGGCGTCCTGCTCCCATGCCTCCAGGTAGCAACATCAATTATCAACAGCCTTGGCAACCTACTTCTATGCCTCAACAACGAATAGTCTATCAGCTGTGTTATAAAGTTGGTCACTCCGCCAAGGTCTGTCGGTCTTGTCCTTGACCTTTCGCTACCATGCCCCAAGCGCATCTTACTGCTGCCTCGACTTCTTATCAACATTCCTGGGTTATGGACTATGGCGCCTCACATCACATCATCTCGGACCTCCAGAACTTGTCCCTTCATAACAGCTATGGTGGTAACGACGACGCCATCATCGGTGATGGTAAGCGACTTCCCATTACTCATACTGGTTCCATTATGCTTAATTCACATTCTCGTAACTTTACACTCGATGATGTGTTATGCGCTTCTCATATCAAACATAATCTTATTTCTGTCTCTCAATTCTGTAAACAAAATAATACCTCCATTGAATCTTTTTTCTTGATTACTTTCTAGTCAAGGATCTGAGCACGGGGGCATCGTTAGTTCAAGGCAAGAGTAAAGATAACATCTACCAGTGGCCATCAATCTCTCAACCCACTGCCTACTCTTCTACTGCTGTTCCAATGGATGTGTGGCATCATCGTCTGGGTCACCCTTCTTCCTTAACTCTGCAAAAAAAAAAAATTCACGTTATTCTCTTCCATCTTTTAAAGCAAGTTCTATTTGTTACTTGTTGTGATGCATGTCTTAGTAATAAAAGTCATAGATTGCCTTTTGAAAATTCTTCTATCTCTTGCTCACAATCATTTGAAATTCTGTATACTGATGTTTGGGGTCCTGCACCAAGTATTTTATTTAACAAATTCAAAATTTATGTTATCTTTGTTAATTATTTTACCAAATATACTTGGTTGTATCCTATTCAACATTAGTCTGAGGTCTCTAAAACCTTCATTACCTTCAAAAAATTGGTGAAAAATATCTTTCAATCCACCATTAAAATAGTTTATTCTGACGGTGGAGGTGAATACCAAACACTAACACCATACTTGTTAGCCTGTAGTATTCAACATCTCAAGTCTCCTTCGTACACTCCTCAACTAGTTGGCTCAACCGAACGTAAACATTGGCATATAGTTTAAACTGGTCTCACACTTCTCCATCATGCTTCCATGCCAACTATTTTTAGTCTACAACCTTCCAGACTATAATCTATCTGATTAATCGCATGTCTACTCCAGTCCTTCACAATCAATCACTATTTGAAAAACTGTTTCATAAATCCGTAAATCTTCAGAAACTTAGAGTCTTTGGTTATGTCTGTTATCCTTGGTTACGTCCTTATGCATCACATAAACTAGCCCCACGGTCGAAACCTTGTACCTTCATTGGTTACTCTCTTGAACATAATGCTTACCGATGCTATGATCCTTTGACTCACAAGGTCTTTGTGTCTCGTTATGTTGTCTTTGTGGAGTCCTCCTTTCTATTTCACTAGTCCAAATCTTTTACTATACCAACTACTCGATGAATATGCATCACTGGCATATGCCATTATCTAATGAGCCTTCACAAGAATCACTCACTCCAGCCCATATACATGAGTGGAGCACTTCTCCAATACATCTCGCTCCCTCTTTTTCTTCTCCTTCTTCTGCATACATACCTCCTGCCACATACATCCAATCTTCGGACACTCAATCACTAGTATTTCCCTCACCCCTGCCTACTACCACTATTGTTCCTCGGTCCAACTCACCCTGTTCTATTACTTCCCCAGCACCCATTCCACCATCATCTCCTAAACCACTTGGACATCTCGTGACAACACGCTCTAAAAGTGATATTTTCAAACCACGTGAGGTTCTTGACCTCAATACAGTTGTGACCCCCTATGTTGAGATATATGAACCTACCACGGTCATTCAAGTCCAAAAGTCTCCTCATTGGCGTCAAGCTATGTCCGATGAATATGATGTCCTCCTTCATAACTCTACCTATACACTTGTTCCGTTTCATCCCGCACAAAATGTCATCGGGTGTAAGTGAGTTTTTCGAGTTAAACGAAACCCTGATGGATCCATTGACACGTATAAGGCCCGTTTAGTGGCCAAAGGCTTTCGTCAACGTCTTGATGTTGACTTTACAGAGACATTCAGTCCGATTGTTAAATCCACAACTAATTTTGAGTTTAGCCGTTTCTAAAGGTTGGCACATGCGATAACTTGATGTGAACAATGTCTTCTTACAAGGAACATTAATTGACGATGTCTTTATGGAGCAACCTCCTGGTTTCCTTCATCCTCAGTATCTGAAACATGTCTGTAAACTCCACAAGGCTATTTATGATCTTCGACAAGCTCCACGAGCCTGGTACAAAGATCTCGGCTCATTTTTTATGTCAGCCAGCTTCTCTAACTCTAAGTCTGATACCTCCTTATTTCTCCGCCAATAATCGGGCAGTACAATATATCTTTTAGTATACGTGGATGATATCATTGTGACATGTAATAACTCTATGGAGGTCACAATCTTCATTAAGAAGTTGGCCGTCAGATTTTCCCTCAAAGATCTCGGTCCCTTGAATTATTTTTTAGGAGTTGAAGCAATGTCTACATCTTCCAGACTCTTCCTCTCTCAGCGGAAGTATACTCAAGACTTATTAGTCAAGACAAACATGAAGGATGCAAATGTTATTTTCACTCCCCTCTCTACCAGTGAATCGCTTCAATTAAATGACGGAAATCCTGCTACAGATCCTACATAATATCTACAAGTAATTGGCTCTTTATAATATTTGGCTATCACCCGCCCATATATCTCATTTGCAGTTAACAAGTTGTCCCAATTCATGCATAGACCGTCAACCACACATTGGTCATCAGTTAAACGAGTATTACGATATCTTAATGGTACTCTTGACTATGACATATTTCTTCACAAAAACTCTCCACTCCAACTTCATGCTTATGTTGACGGTGATTGGGCTGAAAACTTTGACGATAGAACATCGACATCTGGGTATATCATTTTCCTAGGAGTCAATCAAATCAGCTGGAGTTCCAAGAAATAAAAGACAGTTGCTAGGTCAACCACTGAAGCTGAGTATCGCTCTATTGCACCTGCAATTACAGAACTTAATTGGGTGATGAATCTGCTCAAAGAACTTGACATCCGCTCTTCTGTTACTCATACCATATATTGTGATAATATTGAAGCTACCTACGTATATGCAAATCCAGTATTTCACTCTCGTATAAAACATATAGCAATTGATTCATTTTGTACGAGATCAATTGATCAACCATCAACTACGTGTTTTTCATGTTCACACGACATATCAATTGGCGGACTCTCTCACGAAGCCACTTGCCCGCAAGCTATTTTCATTTCATAGGTCCAAAATCGACGTCCTTGACAAGAGCACAATCTTACGGGAAAATGTTAAAAGATGAAATTGTTGTAACAACAGTCTAATCATTTTAATAATTTTCTTTTGTATAAATAGATATAAATGAAGAATAGATGAATCACTTCATTTCTTTGTTTCAATAGATTTTTTCCTTAGTTTCTATCACCCCTAACATTTGACAGTGCTTCAAAGAAGATATGACTGCATCCGATTCCTCGACAATCGTACACGAGCTTAAATGCTTCATGAAAGGATTAAATGCCACAATATTCTAATGCTGCTAAGTTAGCAGGTGCAGTTCTTGCTAAATCCTCTGTTTTGTATTGAGGAGAGCATGATTAGAATCATTTTACTGCAAAGAACGAAAGAAAGAAAGAGTAATGTTACTTAGATCCATTGAACCACCACTTACGAAGCTTAGGTAAGTAACGAAAGGGAGGATATCTTCACGCCAAACTATGGAGTAGCGAGTGGTGTATATTTGGTGAGCCTGTTCAAAACAGCACAGAAGTCAAGTTAAATATACAAAAAAGATCCAATTTGCACTTACTATTTCATCCATATGCCCTCTGATGTTCCAATGACTGGCCAAGAAACCGTTTAGATTTTGAGTCAGTGGAAGACATCTACAGAAATATTCCTTCATGAAATTAGAATGTGAGGAATCCAAGAGACAATTTTCATCATGGAGTTTGAGCGTATGTCCTTCTGCAAAGATTCATACGGTTGTAGAGATGCCAAAATGAGAGTTACATCGCTAGCTAGGCTGCCTTGAAGTGCTTGACTGTATCTTCCAAGAGTCTCCAGCTTGATCTATGGATGGCATTGGCTGGGAGATATCACAGAGCTGCAAACTCGACAAAGAAAGAATTAATTGAAGACTTCAGACTTACAAATAGTCTATTGCTTACACTAATATTCCAGCAAAAGAGATTCTTCTATTATCCATGAAAGAACATCCAAAAGTGTAGGCATAACTTGAGATACTGATATGGGTGCACTAAATCCATATCAGTGAATGCATGTCCTGGTGCTTTGTGTCTGCACACCTTGGATGTTTCCTTTAGTTCCCCTTATCCAAAAGACATTGAACAAAAATAATCGGAAGAGCAACAAAACAAATCATGGCAATATGAGCAACTAGCAAAAATTGCTTACTCGTCAGATCAACTATCCCTCTATGGCTCAATATCCGTAATCGGCAAGGGTCACACTGAACATGTCCAATGTTAACTCTCAGGATCACTAATCAGGAAAATTTCTCCATGCTTAGTCTATGTACCGAAGTTGTACATTTCAAGTGAGTTTGCTACCCTTACTTTAGGATCAAAAACTGCAGCAGTCGAGAGAACAGAAATGATGTATTATTACTTCAATGTAAGAGGAACAGTTACAACAGCACATTCATATGATCAGTGAGGCAGCTTAATGATATGCCACTACTAGTAAATCCTCTGATCAACAATAAGCTGGATGTTTAGTTGAGGAGACAGACAAAAATGTAGACGAGAATGCATGCCTAATGCATGTTATAAAAAGAAAACCAGGACAAACCAAGAATACAAATTCAGGGAATCAGAGACTGAAATGAATCAGGGAGGTTCGTTGCTCTGCACATGGAATGGAGTTCATTGAACAAAAAAGAAGCACATATTTTGGAAATATCAGTTTCCTTCACTTCATACTTCTTTAAAAAATTCTGAAGAAGCAAAGTGCTAGAGTACCTGATATAGTCAAAGCAAAAAGTTCTTGTCAACATAGGCAAGTTGAGTACAGTTTTAGAGAACATGGCAAGCGAATTCAGTGACTCAGTTGAGTTACCAAAATTTACTAGCTGGACTTTGAGAGTCAAATTCATCAAACTAAAGGTTACATAAAAATCAAAGATCAATTTTTCTGTCTTTTTAACAATATGTTGAATTGCATGAGTCATTTTAACTCAGCCAAATGTAGAAGTTCTTCTAAAACTACAACAAAACCCTCAAAATTAAGATCATCCTAATTGTAGGTGATCCTTGGCTGATAAAGACGAAAGGAAAAAAAAAAAAAAACAGAACATAGTGAAAAATGCATCATTTTAACTAGTGAGCAGCTAAAACAATGGTTTTTGGTTGATGCAAGCCAAAACTATGTAGTGTCAACTGAGACACCTACACAATTAAAAAGGGCATAGAAAAATACAACTTGTTTGCCTCAGTTGGAGTTAAAAATGGGCCTGAACTGGCATGGGCCTATGGAGCTAAGCAATATTTAAGCCAGGTCAGGATGGAGCCATGTGGGCTTCTAGGCTTTAATTAAGCCAGGTTAACTAAGCACAAATGAGCCTTTTTGACCCAGACCGGATTCAGTTCAGTTCAATCGAACCATTCATACGAACTAAAACATATAATAGAAGATCAATTGTGGCTCCTCTCCTGATTTCTCTTAAATCTCATCAAGTGATGAGCCCCTTGCAACATGCTTCACATGACATTCAATGCATACTTCAATTTCTATCATCACTGATTTTCATCGTTGCATCCTCTTCGATGACTTCCAAAACCTTCTCTTCGACAATCTCTTCCTCTTTGACTGCAAAAACTATAATTGCCTTTAGTCCGAAACTCATTCACTAGGATTTTTTACCAAATTTGATCAGTATTTCAACTGCAATATAAAAGTTACCTTATCCAAAATCCCTCTCACAATAGATGACATGTTCCAATTCACTAACACCAAAGTATCCTTCTGTATACCTCCGCCACAACTAATTCAGGACTAAATCATAGAAATTTCAGAACAAGTGCCCTCTGAAGGTTAAATCAGCTCAGTATAATGGAATTTGTCTGAAAATTATTAATTTTAATGAAGATGAAAATTATTATGTTCTCCTACTTGTGATAACAAGGATAATGGCTTAACCAAAGATCGAAGGCACCAAGCAAAAGCATCTAACCCCTTAATGTACCAGGTTAGACACCTGTGAAGTTGGTTTGTCAATCAGAAGGTCGAGTGGGCTGGTTGGCTCTGGAAATTGATGGATCAAGCCCCTTTAGTTCCAGGAATGAATGATGAAAGCACAACGTGACAACTCTGTTTGATGATCATCAAAACGAGAGGGTGATATTAAATGAATTTGCAGCTAGTTAGCTAGACTAAAAATGTATCCTACAGCTTGGAAGAGAGGAGGCTAGAAACTTGCCTATTTTGAAGCAGTGATCCCTAAACTCGTGGAACATTGATCCTCAGTGTCCCAGGACATGAAATTAAGACAGGTAAAGGCTTGGAAGGACTTTTAAAAAAGAATGAAAAAGAGTCTCCTGCTTGGGAAGGGAGCTGCCACTTGAAATAAGGATCATCCAGACTTATCCAACAAGGGGCATCTCTGTTTAGCTCAGTAAAAGGATCCTCAAATAGAGCAAAAAGAAATAGATGATACTGGATGGATTTATCCAATGTCTTTCTTCTTCGTTTTTTTTTTTTGTTGTCTGTGATAGATAAATCTTTTAAGGATGACCTAGAGAAAGAACCACCTTGGATCTCAGTTCTATTACTTGTATTTTCTCTCGTTTAGTGCATTGGAAAATTCTATCTACGCTGAAGCAGAGACATCATAAACCAAGATTAGCGAAGATTAATTCTCGATCAACTTACAAACTTCAAATTACTTAGTTCAAAGATTGCATATAAGATTTTTCTAATTTTCTGCATATGCGAACAGAAAGAGTACAAATTCATACTCCACATAAAATTTCGTCCCCGAAGTATTGCATATAAAGGACACAAGGCAATAAACAACTAGTCAACAATGCAAAAAGCATGGCAAAGTACAACTAAGTCAAACGAGGGCACGATTAAAGTCCGCATTATGATTGGCACAAGATATGATTCCCCAAATCTCAACACCAATTAGACCAAAAAATAGAGATAAAGTGGAACGAAAGGCTCAAACCTATATCGACCAATCGAAAACCTCCTCGGCGCTTTCCAGGAACCCCTGATTCGCGTTGCACGAATGCACCGTCTGGAACTGATCGACGTGGAGCTTGCGGGTGATCCACCCCACCTGGAAGTAGATGTAGTCGGAGGGGGGCAGGTCGACCTTGATGGCATCCACATCGAGCCAGATGAGGAAGCGGCGCACCTTGACGCCCCTGAGGTCCTCGATGCTGCCGTACTTGACGACGCCGGAGATGCTGGGCTCGTAGTAGACGAGGTAGTCGAAGTCGATGTAGCAGGGGCAGGAGAGCTCGACGGCGAAGCTCCCGTTCTCCGCGAGGGAGAAGGACTTGACGGTGTCGGGGAGGAGGCCCGACGGGAGGCCGTACTCGGGGAGGAGGTCGTAGATGGTGGTGCCGGTGGGCGGGGAGCCGGGGGATTGGGCGGTAAGGGATGCGAGGAGAAGAGAAAACAATAGGAGAAGAAGTTGAACAGAAGAAGAAGAAGAGGGGGTCATGGTGTTGGATTAGATGGGGAAAAGGGAAGGTGAGGGGAGTTGGAAGAGGGAAGGAGGGTGGTTTGGTCGATAACTTGCGGAGGTTTTCCGCTTCGATTGCTATTAGGTGGGGATCGTCCGGTGGCGTTGACGCAGAGGAGAAAGGGACAGCCTGCGGATTTGGCTGAGACTGACACGTTTGCCGTAATTGGTTGGCATTCTCTTTTAGAGTCGTTCTTTGTTGTTGTGCTTAAAAAATTAGGCGATTTATTGGGGGTAAAAGTCCCAAGTCATTGGATTTAGTTTAGTTTAGGGGAGGATTTATTTTTAGGCCGAATTCTTCAAAGCATATTAAGTTTCATATTTTCGTTTTAATCTTAAAAAAAATAGATTATATATTTTTCTAAATAATTATCCTATCTCTATCGATCATTGTCTTTTGTTCGTCGACCTCCTCTCTCGATCATTTACGCGTCTACACGCAGGTTGATCTTGTCAGTTACTCCTCTTCAGGGTTAGTCTTGTTAGTCGGCCTTCTCTATTCTCTCTTGATTGCTTGTGCCTACGTTGATGGGTTGGTTCCATCGCTTGTGACTTCGTGTATAAAATTATCTCACCAATTATTCTCTCTCTTTTTGGTCTGCTACGCGTCTCCATGAATCGACCAATCTTCGTGCAGTCCCTAAGGGTATAGTGAAAGTGTAGGAGCGACATAGGGAGAAGACGATGGTTCCAACAAAGATAAAAATAAAATAATTATTTCGAGCATAATTTGAGAATTTTTTAAAGTTTAAGTACTCTTCTTTTTTGCTACAAATTTCCAATGTTTTTACTTGAAATTCACCCTCATTTTTTTATTCTTTTCAGGTCATAAGATTTATTTGTTTTCTTTTCAAGTCATAGGATTTTAAGTGATTTTTTTTTCCTACTTTTTGTTGCTCCTGTGTTTACTTTTTAAAAAATATATATATTTATATATTATTGAGTCTCAAGAATTATATAACTGGATGTAGTATAACATGAGATGTTTTGAATTCTACCCACATTTGTGTCGCTATGGACTAATATATTGGCATCCCTATCAATTATACTTCAAAATTCAAATCTTGGCTCAACTAGCGAGCAGCTGAATGTTAGGAATTATCTATCAGGCAACTCAATTTTTTTTTTTCTCATTCTTTCCATCTTTCATATTCCTTTTCTCTTTCCAATGGGATTTGAGTTCAAAATTTTATAATGAAATATTAAAAAATTTACCATTAAAGATATTTTAGAAATATATGTATCTTCAAAAAATATGTCAATTGAAATTTTAAACTTTTAATTTTTCAGAAGAGAATCTGGTACATCACAGTTAGATCAATATTTAAGGTATAGATTTTAATAAAAAGATATTGAGATGTAAAAATATATATTAACCTTTGATATATATCAGTTAAGGTTTTGAACTCTATCTGAGACACTATCATCATATTAATGTTTAAGATGTTGATGTATCAATTCAGGCTTCAAACTCTTAAGATGATAGTGTATCGGATCAATATTTAAGATGTCAACCCCGGTAATGAGTCTTGTACACACAACAATTTTTGAGGTGTGTATAATTCTTTTCTAGGGTCTATCAAAATCCAATAGATTTTATTTTATTGTTCTGCCAATCAAAGGTTTCAGGATTTGTTAAGCCTGTCGATGCATTCATTTCTTCATTTTATTATATATATTGCATACAATTGTCAGATGATTAATGCTTGTATCACATCATATCTAATTCGTGTTACAAACAAGAGTAGGAATACTTCATGCAGTTTGAAGTGATATCGATGGCAAGTATTTAATTAGATGGAACTGGAGAGAGATCTCAGGTTAGGTAGAACGTTAATCCAAAATAAACATATTTAAACTTACACTAACTAATATGGTCTAAACTCATCAAATTGTTATTACCATATAAAATAGCATTAAAAAATCTCTCATTCTATCTTTGGAAAGAAGACCCATTAAGATTAATATTATATATAATATAATACTAGTTATGATCTTATTAAAATAATAATAAATAACAATTTATATTTTTTTAATTTATATTTTTTTAAAAAAGAAATATCGATTTATTATTTGAATATAATTTACATAAAAGACTACATGTTTGCACAGTCCATAATGGAAAGGTAGAACTCTAACCCTTCTGTACGTACAATAATTAGATTTGTTTTCTTGGATAGACTAGTGAGGAGGACTGTAGTCGAATTGGTACCATACGGAGTGGGTAGTGTTTGAGAAAAAAAAAAGACTAATTCCATTTTTGTTGATAGCAAATATAAATAAATAAATAAATATATATATAAACAGTGATTATAAAAATCTTTTTTGTTTAGTTCTGAACCCTTTTTTTTTTTACCACTCTTTATCTCAGTCACACACAAAAAAAAAGAAAAAACTGATCGTGATCTGATTGAAAAAAGAGATAAACTGGATCGATCAATTTGATATATATATTTTTAATAGAAACATGATAAAATTTCAAAATGGAACGTGCGATAAAAGTGAAAAAAAAAAATACAAATACTTGATAAATTATAACCAAAAAGTGTAAACCTTTTATTCAATATTAAAGCCACTCAAAATGGATCATGAATGTTCATCGACTACAACTGCAAGAGGAGCAATTAAGATCATGTTCAGAAACATCATCTCAAAAGCACTGATCCCCTGTGATAACTACTGCGGAAGGAGGCGGCCACCAGCGAGAGCAGCAAGGTGAAGCAGCGTCAGAGCAAAAGCAAGGCCCCCGGGCGCCGCCGTAGCAGCGCCACTGGGCCGAGGGGAGGCCGCGGGACTGGAGACGTTCCCCTTGCCTCCGTTGGCAGGGCGAGGGGATGCTGCGGGAGAGCCGGAAGGGGCAGCAGAGGACGTGGGCTTGAGGATCCTGATGTCCACCTTCTGGCCGGCTTCGCAGTGGCCGGGCATGCCGCATATGAAGAAGTGGTGGCCGTGGCGCTTCAGCCTGATGGAGTCGTTGCCGGAGGTGTAGGTGGTGATGGGCGACGACGCGTTGCACGCCTTGTAGTCCTCCTTCCTCACCCCCAGCACGTTGTGGTAGGTGTTGTTGTACTCGAACACTGCCATGCCAAAGCCAACGCACGCATTAAAGGCTTAGGATATATGCATCAACAACATCCACAGATGAAACGTGATCGCTGCCTCCAGAAAGCTTCGAGTTCGCCATCCGGACAAGTGGCAGCCATGCATTCAAGCTAACTAACATCAGAAACGCCATGACCTTAATCTTGGCAAACCGTCTGAGTCATAAATCTTTGACCGCAATCAATTCCGACATTGATCGGTTTTTCGTAAACATTAACTGAGTTGAAAACAGCCATACATCCTCTTCTGAAACCATTCAGGCGAAGTGCTGGCTTTGGAGACGAAAAGAAAAGAATAAGAAACGAAAACCATTATCTAACACACCGGCAGCAATTGTAATCGCACACGTCAAAGAATGGAGATGTCACGGAAGAAACTTGCCTACGGTGTCTCCTTTGTGGAACGTCTTGGAGGCGGCCCAGGCGGTGTAGTTGGGACTCCCCGTGGTGGTCCACCCCACTTTATCCCCGACCTTGTAAACGACGGCCTGTGACAGCCCCACCCCGGCGGCAGCGACCACGAGCAGCACCAAGATGTCGGACATCGCCATGGCCTAAGCAGCAGCAGCAGCAGCGGCGGGGAAGATAAAAGTCGGTAGGGAAGAGAGAGACGGGGCTCGAATAATCTTTGCTCTCTCCTCACGCGTGCGGTCGGTGTACTTATAGAACGCCTTCATTAATACCGTACGTCCACATGCCCGGAATGCCCCTCGGTCCTTGGAGACAGCAATGCAACAATAACCGTTGGATTTGGGGAGACGATGATTCCACCACCATCCGTGCCGTGACCTTTACGCGACTTGATTGCCGAGTGATGATGATTCGATTCGACTCGGATCGGGTTCGGGCGTCGTCGGTGAACCGGAATTGGCGTCAGGCGTAAGGCTTGAAGTGGACCCCAGACAGAGGGTGGCAACGACACGCCCGTTTTGTGTTGTTCGTCGTGCCCGATTTGGTGCTTGTCGAGCCACTTAGTTCCGCAAACACCACGAATGACCTCATCACCGACATACTTGGGGCCGACGCGTTGTCTCGCTATAGCACATGAAAAAGAAGTCAAAGTCATTCGTTGAAGCAATTAATTCTTGGGTACCATTTATGTGAAGAGTGGGTGGCGTTTCATACTTCATTGACACAAGTCCAAAGCACGGTTACAAGTATCTGTAGCAACTTCAACGTGGATCATAATGTAATTGAGTAGCAGAATTGTAAATATTTCCTGTTGTTTATATTGTTTGCATGCTTTTACCATAAGAACGTATAAAAAGTTAACTCGTCGGGGTGGAAAAAACACACGACCAAAAGCGCTAGTGAAGGGGATGAATGCATCGTAAACCTCATTGCGGCAAAACTTAAAAACCATCTTAGTGTACCAATCACAAGTGTACATGACAAAATATGCATCACAGTTGATTTTGTATACTTTGAACCAAAATTGCAAATTCCTCTCGGTGAAAAACAACCTCATCACTCAAACAACACACTGATTCACTACCCAACTAGAATAAATACACAAAATAATGGTAATAAAAGTTATTTCTAGAAGACAAACCAATGGCAGCAGCAGAAGGGTTTCTGAATGACACCAACAGATTGGAAAAAAAAAATGAGGAAAACATAAAACTATGTGGACAACATGGATTGCAGTGCAAGCTGCTGTTGAGGCTGCAAGGAAGACCAAGTTGAGGCAAGGACCGATGGTGGCATCGTCTGTTGCAATTGCCTCAAAAGATTGATCATTCTGCTAACAGTTTGTTCTGTAGCAAGATCGTTGCCTGCACATAAAACCTGGAACAAACAAGAAAAAAACAATCAGCTCAATGATCAACTTGGTCAACTAGGCTTTGCCAAACTAGAGATTCATTCTGAAAACATTCAAATAAGATAAGGCACATCTTACAGATAGATGAGTTAAACAGTTACCTCAGCCAACACTGTAATTATTTTCGGAAGATGCTGATTATTCGGGCCTAAAAGTTCCCTATCTGACCTGTGAGCAACGAGGCATGGTTTAAAATTTAAATTTATCCAAACAATATATATATATACACACATGTATTATAAAGGCACAAAACTCAAGATTTGAATTACTTTTCAAGCATGGAACAGAGCTGATCATGTACAATTTTGGCTTCAATTAAATCACCTCTTATGGGCAAGCAGCTTAACCAAGCAGGTAAAACCTGTCAAATATGTGCAGGGTTCAATACTTTGAAAAATGAAATCAACAAAATAAGCATAGCAAACAAACTGCATCCTAAGCATAGAGCAAGTGATGCTCCAGAGGTTGAAAAGACTTATCAAACCACTATTATCAGTAACATATGCTGTAATGGAAGATCTATAATAATGGAAAGGAATTAACAATAGTAATATCTATAATAATGGACATTCATCCTTCAGGAAATGGGCTCTTGAATCAAGACAAAGAATCCCCTCCGTGAGAAGCACTTACCCACTTCACATCAGCTATGTGAATCATGCTGAGGGTAATTTAACTAGATAATCCAAATGATAATACTATCGTTTATAACCAGATCTTCTTTAGACTTTCCCTCCCTTTACTGGCATCTCTAAGTGAGCGCTCACCTATGATAACAAATTTCTATCATGTTTGAGCACAGGCTTTCCAATGAATTGAAAGCAACAAAATATAGGCCCTCAGGTTCTGATGGAAAATATAAACCATAATTGACAAGACAACCATCAGCAAGAGGTACATATAACACCATTGTCAAATTAATGTCACATAAGACAGACAGAGAGAGAGATAGATAGATAGATAGATAGATAGATAGAGAGAGAGAGAGAGAAATGTCAACTACCTGAGCTGCATTGATACTATCTCGATGGAATTGGCATATTTTGCCTAAAGCTGAAACAGCATTGTCATATGCCATTATGTTATCTGACTGCAGAGCCTCAGGATGCTTAACCACATTATTTAACTTTGAGAGAGCCTCTGCATAACAGAAGTGAAATGTCATACAAAAATATAATTGTCACAAGGAAAAAGAATGGCAGAAATGTCATTCATACAATTAAATATGATATACCTCCAACAAGTGGGCCAAATACAGAACCACCAAATTCAGCACAAACACCAACTCCATAAACAGCAGCCTGAAATTAAAGTATTCATAGTACTCAAAACCAACAAATTTGTGAATATGCAATAATTCAATTATGCATGTTCATATTGCAATACTGCATCTGTTTTATGTAAGGTGGAGGATGGACAGAGAATGGATGTGAACCTGTCTAACATCTGCATCCTCATCATTGCAGGCTTCTAGTAGGAAAGGAAGATAGGTTTCATAGTATCTGTCATTAAAAAAAAATTAAATAAAAAGAGGAAATCAGACTGAAAGATACCCAAATATTAGTAAAAATATACAAAAAAGATATACTTGAGAGCTGTTCCTTGGCAATGCTCTGCAACATCGTCAAAAATGCAAATGGCAATCCTTCTCTCCTCAGCAGTTTTATCCTTTCCCTGGAAATTAAAAACCAATTACATAAATTATGTTTGAAGAAGTTGGGAGCAGGACTTAAGAGATCTGCAAATAAGACATATGACCAAATGGATACGTTACCAAATTTTGAGCTTAAGTACATAAGTAACTACATATGCTAATTCAGAATTTCTGAAAATTGGTTTCCTTGTTCTAATTGAATGATGGCTGCTAGAATAACTGGTGAGGTAGCTGAGTTGGGATTTCAAGGTCTCTATTCTCAAATTAGTTAAGAAAATTATTGGACACAGACAAGCAAAAACATATTGCACAAATGGCCCCAATATTTGTTTAGTGACAGAAGCTTGAGCAAAGGTAGGCCAATGACAGAAAAAAGTATATAAAATGGATAATTTTCGCAAGCTTGACTGTGCCATTGACAAATCTAATATGAGATAAAGAGGACTTACCAACATTGGTGTTATATATATTGATAGTTCATCAAAAAATGGAAGGAATGAAGCCTTGTAGTATTTTATCAAGGTGCTCAGGCAATCACCAACCTGGATTAAAAGAATGACAACAAATAAAGCTCCAGTTTGGAAACAAAATAACATTTTTAAATAAGAAAATTTGTGAATAATCCTGCAACTGAATATATTTCACTGAGTTCAAACCCTATCAAAAACTTCTTCCTCTTGTTCATTCTCTTCTTTAAGCATTTCCCCTTCCTCATCATCAAAATCCTCCTCCTTTGTTCTCTCTGCCCTTCCCTTTTTCCTCGCTGCACTAGCTGTCATTACATACTTAATTTGATCAACCGTCATTTTGACGTGGCCTTCAATAAGATGTGCTCCAGCAAGCTGTATGACATAAACATGATAAACCCAAAAGCAATTTTGGTGGTTCTTTTCAGAAAATAACATGCAGGATAGGTTTTAATAACAGGAGGGATTTTATTATGATAATAAATTTATTCCCATTCTTTTACGTGAACGTCTCTAGGCAAGATAGAAATAGGATCCAAAGGATGAACGAATTCTGTCATTCATAAGACAAAATCCAAAAGGCAATGGCCAAAATTTTGATTATTAAAACGAGAACAACGTCCACAAAAGAAGGGGAATTGACTATTTTTTTGCTGTGTAGATAAATTTTTCATTTGTAAAAAAAAACACAAAACCATAAATTGGAACACGAAGGCAATAATTACTTGACCCACATTATGCTTTGATAATTATGTATTCCGGATCAATGATAAGATTGCTCCACAACATGAAAAACCAAAGTTCGAGTTATGGAAAACACCTATTAATATTTAGAGGCAAGGCTGCATATGTTGACTGTCCATGGACCTGCCAATGCGGGGACCTAATGCACTAGATACACCCTTTTATTCTGACAGGACAAAAAACAATCTTTCCTTCATTCTTGTTTGATAAGTCTTCTACACAAATGAAATAAGATTCGGAAGTTTGGTGTTACAAGACGAGCTGCAGGCCTAAAACGTTTCAGCATATATCTTAGTGTCATTAAAACAAAGAGAACTTTGTGCCTAATGTGCAAGATGTCTGTTGACATGAAATGATATTGAGTTGTATCATGATAAACCTATGTGGGCAAACTAAATACAAAACTATAGGAAAAAAGACATACCTGCATGCACTCATTCAAGGAATCCAACATGCTTGCACATATTTCGGTTTCAGGTTCCTACAAACAGATAATTTCATGTGAAAAGATCAATAATATACCTCATGAGACAACATAACATACAATACTACTATAGTAGACCACACATTTAAGCTGACCTTCAGCAATGCTTCCAACAAAGCTGGAATTATATAATCTGATAATTGCTTCACATATGATTCATCCCTACCTTGAGCTACCCCCTTTTCAACAGCTAGCTTTGCTGAACGAAGTAAATCTGGCATGGCTAGAGAAGGAAGGAAAACAAAGGAATCTTAGGATTTTTTATTTTACTAAAGCATAAAATTATAAATATAATATTACCTGACACAGCAGCTCTCCGAACTTCTTCATGAAAATAAAATTTTATAAGCGGTACCAAAATAGGAGCAACCTGCACTCAGGTTGTATTATAACTGATTAGTCATTTGATGTATTCTTTTCTAGATTATGATAGTAATCATAACCAACCTGATCAATCCAAGGATAGAATCCCTCCTTGAGCTCATCAACATAGCAACAAAGCATGTTACAAGCAGTGGCTTTCTCCTCCAATACACTAGTCCGGATACCTATCCGTTTATCTCCAAGAGTGATGGTCTCAATGCTGCACCAGAACTATACAACTAAGCATACCAATTGCATGGAACTACATGTTCCTCATCATGTATTCTAAAAAATGTACAAGTCCTATGGTATAGCACACCAGAATTACCAGTAAAAATTGCCTAGTGAACTATATGTAATGGTCACTAATACAAACCTTTCATCATCTGAATCTTCTATATCATCATCTGAATCTACAGAGGTAATTGTTACATCTGGTTTCAACTGAGCAGACTGAAGCAGTGGGGGCATAACAACACTCATGTATGGGAGAAAATCTTGTCCTAAGCACTTGCATAATCTGGCCCATGCCTAAATGCAAAAGAAATTAATGTGTTGTTGACTTATGCTGCTATATCATGCATTAAGCTACAAGAGAGCAAATATACCTGTAGCATGTAGCTTGTTGTTGGGTCATCGGTCTCCATCTGTGATCCTTGCAGGATCATCAGCACTTCCATTACCTACAAAAGCTAGATTCATAAACTTTCCATGTATCTTGATGTTTAAGACACAAGCAAAACATGCACACACAATCACTATCCCAATAGATCTATTTGGTTTGCCATGTGAAAAGAAAGAATGTGATTGTTTTATGAGGCACATGAAATTTGTTATCATATATGACTACTGATATTGCATGCCGATTAGATAACGTTTTAAGTAAATTTTCTCATCAATTTCCAGTTCGTTTAATTTTTTCTGTTGCTGACAGAGAGAAAACAAAATTACCCAATCCTCTCTTCTGTCTCACATCTGGAAAACAATACTTGGAATTCATAACCAACTAATTTTAAACAAACAAAAATTATGCATAAAAGAAGCAGAAGAAACAACAATAGTTTTAACTAGCCAGAGGTTTTGCTTCTGTTTTAGGAACAAATGAGAATAAAAGAAAAAAAAATCAACTGAAGACAAAACTTGCATAAGTATACAAGAAAAGAGATGGTAAAAAACTAGTAGTTTACTGCAAATTCCAAAACCTATGATGCACAATTTACCACGAGGTAGAACAAAAGATTCTAGATGCTTTCTGTGATTGTCTTTTGAACAAAAAGGTATAGAAACTCAAATAGCCATTTTTAGACTACATTCTAGACAAAAAGGAATAGATTATGAAGATTTATCTGCTACTAGCAGGCTGCAACCTCCCAAAGAAGATTAAGAAAGCTTCTTCCAAAAACACCAATTCAACTAGAGACAACCAAAATGAATAAAAATTTACAAACCTAAAAGAAAAATAACAAATAACCAAAAAGCCTCACTCCGAAAACATCAACCAGTCTGATACTAAGTGGATAATTTTCAGAGTGAACAATGAATAAACATACACAACTTTAGAGTGAAGGAAAATAATATTATTGCCTGTTTAGCATCATTCTTGAACTTCTCCTTTCCGACAGCCATTCCAACCAAACTTATGCACTCCATGGATTTGGCACGAAGCATACGATTGGACTTGTCAGTAGCATTAACCAAAATAACTTTGAGGTAAGTCATAACTGCATCATAGTACTTTTGGAAGTTTTCCTGCAATTGATATGTGCACATACAAATTTAAATATATACCAGTCATAGTAACATGAAGAATTAACAATCTAAGAAATAATGATTAAACAAGAACCCGTGATGAATCTGCTAGTGAGGCTAGAGCAGTCAAAGCTCCTTCTTGCACCATCTGCTTTCCATTCTGAATAGAGACATTTTCATGTACAACTCACTTCCAACAATAATGGTCAAGTGGAGAAAAAACAAGAGCAGTGTCAAAAACAAGATAATATACTTGGTATATACCTGTAGCAACACAAGTAATTTGCCAATGATCCCATCTAAGTAAGGCGGCAAAATATCTGGAGTGCAGTTTTCACAAAAGTTCAAAACTGCTGAACCAGCATGGGCCTGTACAAGTATAGAAAATTTAGCACTCGGAGAAAGAAATGACCCAACTAACTATATAGCTAATGATTTAGCAAAATTATATATCTTATCTAATATGATAAGTATCCTAAGGGATTTGACGCTTCCATGGTTCAAAATAAGAGACCAACTAATTCTACCCTCAAATCTCAAGGGCCAGGCGACGTGGTGTATTTTTTTATCTTCATCCATAAATAACCCAAAAGTTCCCATATTGCAAGTAATAAAGTGATTGGCGACATCGACATGTCATAGAAATTGTGCATACAAATGCAAACACCAGTTGATATGGCACTAGATACAGCATTAGTTGGTAATTAGCATGACAATGATTGCATTTAATAAGTATGATCCAATCACAGATGCCCAAGCTAGGTTCCACGTAATTTGCATCCAAGGAACCATGCACTCACATTTCAAGTTACAGTCTAACATGTCACTCTCATCAACAGAGTAGCTTTTGAGAATATTAGAATGTGACTCCATATACATTGTAAAGTGGCATGGAAAATTAAAGTAGAACTATAAATTTGGCTACTGTATTGCCACCAAGATTCCTCTTTTACATGTATCTTATTATTCTGATTATTGATGCAACTAAACTAAATGTGTAGTCTTAAATTTTAGAAGATTGCTGTATGCCTACGACCCAAATTATGAGACACCAGATTGGTAATACTTCAGGTAGAAAAAGTTAAACATTTAAATCATAGAAATTTTAATATGATTTAATTTAATTTAACAGAGAAATGTGTTCCAACTTGACAGTTGTTGCACATGTTGTAAGAAACCACGACATGTTAACTAGCTAATCCACTTGCCTGTACACGGGGATTTTCGAAATCATCCATAGCTGATGCCAATGCAGGAAGCACCCGTTGATGATACTGGATCTGCAAATCTGGACCCAAATCTGTTGATAGCTGCCCTACAGCATTTACTGCAGCCCAACGAACACGAGGATGTGGGTGTTGGAATGAATTCAGAGGCATATTCACCACTTGCTCCAGGTTCTTAGTCATCACCTACTTGTAGTTACAACACCAAATGGAATCAAACTAAGCAAAAGTTGTTTGTTTATGAGAAAAATGCTAGTCAGTCCAACCAGGTGACACTCTTTTATGAGAATATGTATATATCCTACTTCTAGAACAAAATGATCCAGATCAACAAACAGTACCTTTGAGCAACCTTCTGCAATCTGGGCAAGAGTGATGAGAGCAGCATGGTGCCTCTGCCACTCTGGTGCTGCTAGATAAGCCGGAAGCAACTCGGATGCAACGGGAACAATGGTGTTTCCCCCCATGGCAACCGAAAGCCGGTCGAGGCACTCCTGGGCCATGCCAAAATTGCTAGTCGCCCCTGCGTTTTCATCAAGAACCTCAGCAGTGTGCCATGCAGGATCATCCTCGATATCAAGCAACATCATCATAAGGACCGCAAAGAGCCTTCCCACAAACTGAGGAAGTTTCCGCATCATCCCAGGAGCGCGTTCCCTCGCCTCAGCGAGCGTGACAATAAACTCAATTGCAAGGTGGCGCGTGCCCTCCTCAAGTCCATCAGCCTCAGCAATCTGCAGCATGGCACCAACCACATCAGCAAGCTGGTGGCGGAGAAAGCGTGGCTCAACACCGGCGAGCTCGACGAGCAGCTCGAGCGCATCCTGGGCCGTGGCCTCCTGGCCAGAATTGAGCGACTCAGTGAGCGTCCGAATCATAGCAGAAAGGAGGTCGGCCAGTCGATCACGGTCGGAAGCCGATTCGAGCGCCATTATAAGGTTGACCGACGCCGACAGCGCGGCGATGCGCACGTCGCTTGAGGACGGGTGGGAGAGGGAAGCGAGAAGGATGGAGTGGAGGGTGGACAGATGATGCCCGACAAAGGACGTATCGTCGGCCAGGTAGAAGGCGAGCTGGGAGAAGATGAGGAGAGCGGACTCATGGAGACGGGGCGAGTCGGGCGCCGAGACGGCATGGAAAAGGAAAGGAAGGAGTTCGGGCCAGGCTGAGTCGGGTAGGAGGGAGGAAGCAAGAGCGGAGATGGTGTCGGATAGCTTCTTGGAGACGGAGCGGTCGGTCTCGAGGTGAAGAGCAGAGAGGAGGAGGGACTTGAGGGAGGCCTGGGAGGAGGGGGAGAGGCGGGGCCAGAGGTAGGAAAGGTCGGCGTCGGAGGCGGACGAGCCAACGCGGTAGGTGAGGAGCTTGCGGAGGAGAAGAGCGGACATGGCGCGGAGGTCGAAGGCGGGGGAGGAGTGGAGGAGGGAGGCCAGTTTGTGAGCAAGGGCGTCCGGATGAAGGTCACGACAGAGGTTGAAGAGCGACTCGGCGTGGGAGCGCTGCTCGTTCGACGACGACATCAACTGCGACACGAGCGATTCGAAGGGCGCCGCGTCCGGCCCGAGGATCGCCGCCACCTGCTGCTGCTGTTGCGGATCCATTTCTTCTTCTCCTCCTCCCGCTCCTCGATGGGGAAGACGGGAGCGAGCAGATGGAAGGCTGTCTCCTACACTCCCTGCCGCCGCTGGCGAGGGGTTGCGGTCGTCGGATGGAGGGGTTTTGTCGCTCGGGTTTGGAAGGGGTGCGAATACGAAAGGGGGGATGAGTTGAGAGGAGGTCCGACGCTGGGGTTTGGGAGGGAGGGGGCGCGCCGGATTGGCGGCAACTGTCGAAGGAGGAATGCAGGGGGGGGGGGGGGGTGGTCTTCCGTTGGTTTTGGGTACGGGAAGAATACAAATGGGTACGTGGGTGACGTGGCCTTAGTAGGAAATATGTAATGGACGGTTCGGATTCGTTCATCTCCTCGCAACTCTGTGATCCCAATCGCCCGTTCCCATTCATTCCACTCCTAATTAGAAAAATTAAAAATGGAGAAGAGGTTTCCAGAAAGACCTTTGATTACTTTCCTTGTGTGGGCCGTCCTCAGACAACTTGCTTTCCTAGATTAGACTGTGAAGTGCTGTATCAAAAAAGGAAAGGAGATATTTCATCTTTGAAATATAATCAAATTATACTAAAATTATTGATTTTTTTAGTTAAAAAAAATTAATATTAATTTTTCTTTTTTTTTAGCAAATGGTCCACTGCCGAATGGATTTTACCTAAGGGTATTTTTATTTTTTTATAGATTTGATAAAAATACTCTCGTCCACTCTTTCGTCTTATTCTTTCTCTTCCTCTCTTCTCTCTTATCCTTGCACTATATCTATTGCTAATAGTGTAGCTTTCCCTTCCTTGCAATTGAAGAGGACGAGCTTGTTGCTCGCGTTGCCCTTTGCTATTCCTTATTTATCACGATCGAAGACGAGAGCCCTTTGGCCTCGCTCATGAGCCCCTACTGAAGGCAAAGGAAAAGAGGGAGGGAGAGAGGGTAATGCTGTTCACGATGCGAGAATGAAGTGATGAAGGCAATACTAGCGAAGACGAAAGATATTTTTATCAAATTAATAAAAGAGAGGAACCCATATGTAAAAACTATTTTGGGGGATATTATTTGATAAAAGTGTAATATTAAGAAATTTGAAGGGTAAAATACCTAAAATCATCCTGTAAATTAATTAAATAGTTAATGTGACTTACATTTATGAGTGAAGCTATAGGCAAATCTTGATTAAATTGGCAAAAAAAAACTATGATGAATGAAAAAAAAGAATAATTAGAATTGTTTTTAATGTGATTAGCATAATCAATTAGACTTATATTTAGATCCAAATAAAAAAAAAACCCTTGACGAATTAGAATAGGACTAAATATTTGGCACCAACGACAAAGTAATCATTTTATTAGAGAATATTATGTGAGTGAGAACCCAATACTAAATTAACCTCAATCTTGTGTAATATATTTAAATATTTTGATAATACATCAATAATTAGATCATAAATGTAGTGATGTGATAGGATACATCAATAATGCTCAAGTAATAATAGATCAAACCTAATGAATAGTAACTTGAATTGGCATCTTAGGTGTTAGAAAATTTAGATAAACTTATATGTGAAATATTTTATAGATGAGATATACGATCATCTATTCAATGGACCATTATTTTATAGTAGATAGATTAGTTCAAACATCAAATATTACTTGAATGTCATAAAAAAAAAAAATATTCAAACCATCGAATATTATCATAGGTTGACTATACGAAAAGAGTGGTCGAATTTGAATCAACAGTGAAGAGAGGATATCCAAGATAAAGCTACATAAACATCTTCTCATTATCATGCTAATTTTGTTTGTAAAAAGTTGGAAGAGTCCCACTCGACCAATTCAATTCTATAAAGAGAGGAGGGAGGTGATGAGGAGACAATAAACATATGGATACATGTTTCATTGAAGACTATTCTAATGCCAAATAAAATTTGAATCATATCACTTAAAGGGTATGAACTCTTATATAATAAATTTTAATTTTAGACTTAAATCATCGTTTTAGTCGTACCAAACCCATATTTACAAAGGGTTAAGAGTTTATTATCATGTAGTGTGTTAATCTTATGCTTCATATCAGCCTCATTTTATCAAAATCTGAACTTTAAAATTAAATTCAATAAATTTTATATATCTGAACTCTCTTAAAAGTGCTCATGGCATAATTAGTGAGATTCTTAGCAGCAAATCGTATAAGATAAGCTGTTTCTTCCTGATTAAGCATATGAAGATGATTGATTCATCACAATAATACAGCTCATTTTATGTCCTCCTCAAACATTGCTGTCACTTAAACTTTCACCTCACACTGATCCAAAGGCATCACTTTTCTAAAAGCATATCCATACTTTTTTTTTTTTTTGTAGAAAACCTGATGTCTTTGATGACAGCCAGAGTAGGGTTAAGATCCCAAATAGGATCCAATTTTAATTGGTATGAGAGATTCTAATATGATATTTCCTAATGAGATGAGCAGCACTACAGCATCGATATCAAAGTGCAAAATAAAGCTCGTTTGGATTAGAAATTTAATCATTCTATTATTATTTTGAGAAATAAAGTTGGAGAGATTTAAATTTGATCCAAGAAGATTGATTTCTCTCTCTCTCTCTCTCTCTCTCTCTATCTATCTATCTATCTAAAAGCTATGTATCACCACTTTTGACATAGATTACAATAACACAAATTATAATAGTGAAAAAAATATGAGATTAATTATATATTATTCTTTATAATTAGTTATCTTTAGTATTCTAATATGTTAAATATTACATTACGAAAGTAAAATATTTAACCTCGTTACTTCAAGAAATCATCTCTCTCTTGATTTTTTAATTTTATAAAATTATCTTTTTAGTCCTCAATATTTTAATTTCGTAAGTATAAATATCTTAATATAATTTTGAAGAACGTAAAGATCAAAATATTAAAGATAATTAATTACAAAGAATAATATATAATTAACTTAAACATATGTAAAGCAAACTTATTTGAACCAAGTGAAATGTCATATTAAATTCAAAAGAGGATTTTAAATAGAGCAAATTAATGTTTTAATATACAAATTAGACCAAGTGAAATGTCATATAAATTGTAAGCATGACGATTCTTATGCCACCACATATCACTGATGACACCATTTTGTTGCATGCATTAGTCCTAACGGCAACGGTAGCAATAGCAAGAGATATGATTGACTTCGATTACGATACGACGTACATGGAACGCTTGCAACGTAATGCATGATGTATGATCGTCGTCGTTGTCATCGTCATCATTTGGTAACCTAAGGTTTGACGAAGGAAACTATAAATGACGTAGTCTTGGGTGCGATGATGCAAGTTGACCAACAACTGGTCCCTCCTCGTTGTTCGATCACATCTGACGTCGAAGACGTTCTTAACATTGAATCATTCACGACCTCAGATGTAATGGTTTTGAGCTTTAATAGAAAAAGATATTTCAGAGTCTCTTATTGTATTATTTTGCTTTTAAAGACCTCACACAAAAACTAATTTACGTTCCAATGTACTTTTTCACGATTCAACACAAATTTACAATGCACAATCTTTAGGATCTCTTATCCGACACCATGACGAATCCGAAGTATCACATAATCAATCAACACCTTTGTATTCATTACTTTTTTTATATTTTTTTAATATAAAAATATCTTTATTCGTTAGCTTTTCATATACATTCTCCTTTGTAATAACTTTGTCAGATAACATTTTGATTTTGGGTTGAGGGACTTTGTTAGTGTTAACATATAGGAACAGTCCAATTGATTTATTATTAAATGTGTGGGTCCTTTAGTTGGTGTGGTAAGACGATATGGAGAGCTTGTTAGGGGAAGTGGTTGGCTGGGAGTGATCTGACTCTTGTACGGTAAAATTGGGTTAGAGAGTTAAATTGTCCTCGCTATTGAGCCACCTCCTAACCGCATCTTTAGATGGCATCAGTGATCCTGCACAATTGGTTTGCACTGATAACATTCTAGCTCGACTCCTTTGCTCTTGCTTAGCTTGGGGCTCGACTTTTATACTTGAGTATCTGGTGGCATAGACGAGTGCTAGATAAGCCTCCCCCTACTCCACATGATGGAGGCATTTAATAAGGACAGACTGTTGGCATGTGCACCCAACGATGGATTGTCGGGGTTTCTCCTTGGCTTTGATCCGCTTGCTCTTTTAGGTCAGGAAGGGCATGATCTATCTATCGACCGTACGAAAGGGAAGACGGATGAAATCGAATCATGTTGTAGGTCATTTAATGCAGAAACATGACTTGTGCATCATTTAATACGCACTTGATTTCGTGATATTGTAGAGTCAATTGTTTTAAGTTCTATCTTATGTCATCCATCGATTGTTACATTTGCAAAAGAGAGAGACACTAAGCATCTTTTATTCTAATGATGCACAACTCAATTGATAAGACTAACTAAGGGTTCAAATAGATGTGTTTCCAAGATCAAAAATGATAAAGAATGATGAATGCACCACATAAGCCTTTTGATAAAAAAAAAAGGGATTATAAGCATAATGATTGAATGATATCACATTGAATGTCGTAGGAACAAATGAAAAGCTAGCGATACCTTTTACTTTGTGTATGTTTGCACAAATATTTTGTGATATTATGTTTTATAAGATGCTAGTGTTTTAATGAAATTGGTTTACACGCATCACACTTTAATTGACATCGAACAATAATTGGAAAAATAATAGATGACAGACATCTAACAATCCATGTTATATTTTTTTCTTTTAAAAAATAAAAAATTATTGACGAAAAAAAAAAACAATCTTATTCATGTTAACACGAACCAAAAGATCGAAATCCAGAAAAAATAAATTCCCCCAAATGAATTTTATCGCCATGTCATATTTTGACTACCTCGATCGAATCCACAAATAATTATTTGATTGATATTACTAAATAAAGATATGCTTTAAAGTTTTACCTTTCTCTATTGTGTTCTGACTTTATATTATTTTTTATTCTTTTATTATTACCAATAATGTGATTAGATATCCAATTATTCCTACAAATAAATTTTATCATATTTTGACTACTTCTATTAAATCCACAAAAAAAATATTTGGTCGATATATTCAGAAATGTATTGTCTATAACCTACTATTTATTATTTATAATTCTATTTTAATTTTTTTTACTATTTCAAAAATTTTCTTTCGTAAATGAACATAAACACTCTTTTCTTTTTTTTCTCATTTTAAAAATATTGTTCGTATTATTACCAATCACATGATTATTCGTCCTTACCAACAATTCATTAAATCTTTTGCCACAATGATGCATTCGGATCCTCAACACACCCTCAATAAATTTAAAATGGGTCGTAGCCATACATCTCTTTACGGTATATGTCAATCTATCACTAGTGAATTGGATAATGTATGTTCTATTTCGTCATCTATAATGTTAAAATAGCGCTGAACGTAGATGATAGTTTAAATGAACTGCACACATCCCCTCCTCCATCATAATATAGATTGACCCTAAATATTGCTCTACTGAGTTCTCAACTCTTTTGCACGTTATGTGGTCATGTCCATGGTGTTCTCTATTATTATTTTTGGTTAGTCATCCCATTTCTTCGCAGGAAGGAAGAAAGAAGAAGAAGAAGAAGAAGAAGAAGAAAACCCACCTTTAACTCATGATGAACTCGATCTGGTTTGACCATTAGCATTAGGTACGGGGACGGCGGCGCAGTCCAAATGCGACCGTGGACGCGAACGGTGGAGACAGTGCCGTGTTTTCCGCCGTCGTTGCGCCGCCACGGGAAAGGGGGAGGAACTATCGGGGGGTGAGGCAGCGGCCGTGGGGGAAGTACGCGGCGGAGATCAGGGACCCGGGAAGGAATGGGGCGCGGGTCTGGCTGGGGACCTTCGCCACCGCGGAGGAGGCGGCGCTGGCCTACGACCGTGCGGCGTTCCGCATCCGTGGCTCCCGAGCGCTGCTCAACTTCCCTCTCCTCATCAGCTCGCAGGACGACGCGGCGCCACCGAAGAGGGCATCGCCGGAGACGCCGCCGTCGGAGAACAAGAGGAGGAAAAGAGTGGCAGCGCTTGTTTCCTCTGCCGGTGGTCAACGCGAAGGGATCAGTGAGAGTAGAAATTTCGTGCTATAATTTCTCGCTTGTTGTACAAAATCCAAAACTAAAATAAGTGGTTGCACGCTCTTATAAGCTTGATTTTGGTCAACGAAGATAAATCAATATGATACTAATGGTGGCTTTCCGAGGAATTGACTTTGTTGACTCGTTTTCCATCTTATCACTGAAACAGTGACAAAGTCAAGATGACTTAAAAAGAGATCTTTATGGAAAATGCAAGATTTGAGGCACTCCACGACGTAAAAATAAAAGGGAAAAAAAAATCAATTTTAATTGATAAAAAGAAGAAAAATATCATAATTCATCTACAAGGTATCTAATTTCATTAGATTAATGAGTATTGAAGAGTTGTTGTTATGTAACAATCTGATTACTTTCATATCGAAAATAAATAAGATTCACATTAATTTATAGAAATATTAATATATTAATATTAGGATCTTGTGATCATCCGACAAAACGAAGAGTCAATCAACGTGCACGTGTGTCAATTAATTATTTCTAATTATTAAAAATAAATATTTATGATATTCCCAAAATATTAAATGGTTTTATCTTATGGTTTTATCTTATATTAAATTATACTCGTGACTTTAATGCTTATCGGGAGAATAAGATTTGATAGACAGCTGATTCATATGTGCGTATAATTTATTCTCGAATAAGTCAATCGCGTTTGTCTGAGGCATATATATATATATATATATATATATATATATGCTTCAAAGCATATGTTCTTCTGTGAGAGATACCAGAATCGATCAGCATTAGTGAAAACTTTATGATTTGTTTGTGTGGCATTACAATCTTCAGTTGACCGCATATTTTACCTTTTTCTTATTTTAAATGCTTCCTTCATTTTAAGATTATTCTAAACACTTGTGTTTGATTTATTATATTTGATAAGTGAAAAATAATTCGTAAAAAATGAAATTTAAAATATACATGTAGTTCATAGATTCGATGCACCTATCATCATTGGATAAGTTCCAAATTTATCATTAAGTCTTTGATTCTTTTGATAGCAATCCACTTTTTCATGACTTTGTATGATACTATAAAAAAACCCATAAGTACATTACTTACCATAAAAAAAAAGAGAACAATATATATATCATATTAGATCATATTTGATTATAAAAACTACACATTTATTAAGTCATTTGAACATTTTACTAATTTAAACAAGTGGATCCAGTTCTCTCATTCGTTTTGCCAATAACATTCTTAGTAAAATACACTATGGTTACCTGTACACCTTTATCCTTTTAGATGATATAATATCGCTAGCCTTCTATCATACTTGTTTATTTAACAATATAGATAATTGTGCTATGAACTAAAATTGATCTAAACCAATTAAAATAAGTTTATGAATTTAAATCTGATTAGATCTTATAAAGTTATACGAGAGATCACATGGTCATAAGTCAACCTAGTCAGATTTGACAATTTAATCAAAGTCAAAGCCATATTTTTGCTCTGTGAGAAACTATAATTATCACAACAATAATACTCAATATGGATACCTCTTCTTTTTTTTTCCCCCTCTATAACAAATAAATAGATTTAGCCAAATTAAAAATCAAACTCAAATCAGATTAGCCAATCTAAAATTTAGTGATCAGACACTCTTTATATACTTCTGTAGAAAATAATTTAATATAATAAATAAATTTTTATGTTGAATTAACATAGACATAGATCTGGAATCTCTTCTTTACTCTCTTAAATTGAAAACCTCGAAAGCACTCGAGAGTGCATTTGGATTTCTTTCCTTTGACATATAAGTTTTTTCTTTTTTCTTTTTTCTCTAACAAATTAGTTTTCCAAATCTTTAAGAAATGAGAATTACTTCCAAATCCTTAACTAAGGTATTTATAAAACAAAAATCAAAGAATATGACGTGTCCCTTTTACATACGATGCAAAATGACGTCTAATTATGACAAAAAAAACATCTAAAGTGTCTGTTGTGACCCATTCATCACATCCCCTTTTTTCAATGTGATGCGTTTGACGTAGAAAAAAAAAGCGTCCTATATGATCAACGCATACCTTTTCCATTTGATGCACAGGAGATAATTATTAAAATATCATTTGCTCAACTAATTTTACTCAAAAACTTACTAAACAAAAATTTATACGCCTTTGCCACTTGTACAAACTTGTTCATCCGAAGAATTTGGCTACATACACTCCTCTCGTATAATATTTTACAAAAAGAAAGGTGAAAGACATAGGATACGGATGAATAGGACATGGGTCGACGTAACTACCTAAAACCCTTCCAACTCAGTGAACTATGACAATAACAAGAGATCTGATACTAACCCAGTTGATACATTATTTGATCGAGGTTACACAGTTCATAACTGAAGTGACATAGTAATGATCAGACTGCCACGATGACAACCGAGTTGGAATGCTCATAAACAAGGAGTGTCGTACATGCTATTGTTCCATGCTGATCGGACGAATGGTGATGTCGGCACTCGATAAAGTCGTACACTTGCCTTACTCCAGCATGTCGACAATTGTAAGACTGTGAGTACGAACGATAAGATGCCTGATAAGTATAAAAATTCCTCTAGAAAATAAGAGGAAGGAACTCTCTCTCTTAAACTATCTTTCTCTGTATAATAAAGTCTTAAAACCATCTCGATCGGGATATTGACTTGATCGTCGAAGGGGCCACATCGGGTGTCCCCACCCCGACGACGCATTTCGTGCAGGATCTCCCGACAAATCCCGAGAAGGAGGAGCCCGTACTTCCGAGTAGACCCAACCAAGGCACGTTTTGGAGTAGGCTCAGTTGACCTCGCTTGAGCTTCCCAACCTCTTTATGATTGACATGAATTAACTTACGCACACGGGCAAAAATCAAACAGTATTAAGTCCTCGGCAGCGCATCAAGTTTCACAATATAATGGTTCCCGCTTTCAAAAAAATTTCTCCCCGTTTAAGTTTCAAATTCTTTTAATCATTGATCGCTCCTGCATTCGCTCATGTCATTTCCATTCTCAACCACGGTAAGTTCATTAGTTAGATAAAAACTACAGGGATTAAGGAAGGTTTTGGCGTGAGTTGAATTCGAACGACAAAACCCCATTGCAAATATATTAGATTCCGACTTTTATTATCCTTCCATTTGAAGAACACGAGGCGGGGAGGAAGGAAGGGGGTAAGACATCACCATCCCGCTGCCTAATTCATCATTTATTCTGCAGGAGGGTGGTTGAATGCGACCACCGGCAACCACTCTTGGTTTCCTTTGAATCCGTCAGCCAAAATGGGCAGGTAAGCCAAAGCCACAAGCGACCTCCACACCCCTTCATAGATCCAAGAACAGCGCCATGGCCTCAGATTCATTCCCTTCTCCTTCATGGCTTCGGAGCTAAGGCCTCTTCTTCTTCTTCCTCTTTTCTACCTTTCTTGCTCTCTTTCTCTGACGCTAGCATCCTCACAACCAACCTTGCAAAGGAACATAGAGACCTTCTTCCCGTCCCTCCCTTCTCCAGCGTTCCGGTATCCATCGTCTCCTCCGGCGCCGTCATCTTTGGGACCGACAGATACCCGTATCACAAAGGCCGTCGTCGTCGCCGCCGTCAGCAGCTCTGCCTTCTGCGGCTTCCTCTTCGTCGTCTTCTATTTCTTCGTCGCCAGGCGGCGTGAGGAGAAAGCGGTACAACCCGTGACAAGCACCCGCTTGCAGCCGCTGCGATCCAATGCGACTCCTGCGCGGCGGCGGAGTGCGTTCGTGGACGACGATGGATTGGATGCTGTATACTGGCGCGAGTTCGAGACGAAGTTCTGCAGTCACTGCAATAAAGGGTATCCGTTCGGGCCGAGGGAGGACGACGATGGAGAACGAGGAGAGCATGATGTGTTCTTTTCGCCACCAGGAAACGATCGGAGGTTTCAAGAGAAGTCGTTGCTTCCGGCTAGCTTCATCAATTCATCGTCCCGGAATTTTCATGATCGGAGCTCGTATTGGCGGAGACCGACGCAGGTCAATCAGCAATTGCCACCGCTGCAAGGTAGAGCCATACCGTTCGCGTCACGCCAATCGTTACCTGGAAGCGGGTCGACAAGCTCGCAACCGCCCAGTACAGCCATGTTATCGGCATCACATTCGCCACTGCCCCAAAGTGGCGCGCCGTCGTCGCCACTAGCGGCACCAACAGATACCAGTAATACGTCACAGCCACCAAGACCGCCGGCTCCGCCATCTTCTCCGATACCAACGACGACAAAGTCCAATGCGGCAACTCCATCTCCTCCTCCGCCGCCAGTGATGATATCGAACGCCGCGGCGCCTGCACCGCCGGCGACGAAATCAGTTGCAAAGCCCGCGCCGCCTCCGCCACCACTACCAAGCAAAAATAATCCAGCACCGGCAGCGCCACCACCGCCACCAGGCGGCAGCCGCCCGGGCCGTGCGCCATCTTCGGGGCCGCCGCCACCGGCCCCAGCGCGGCCATCGGCGGTAGGTGCTGCGGATGGTGGGCACAAGAAGCTGAAGCCATTGCACTGGGATAAGATGAACCCCATTAACGTTGAACATTCAATGGTGTGGGACAAGATCTCCAATGGCTCATTAAGGTAAGTAAATTCTTGAACACGATTTATTTATATGCGATTAAGTCAATTTATATTTAGGTTTGAACATCTTTTTCGTCTCCGATCTGATATGGTGGGCATAATGGTTTACATGGTAGCATGAACTGGTCAACACTTGACCATGATCATGAAGTTAGATTGACCTTGTCGTTGCGTGGATTTGTTAATTTAGGAGGAGATTTAGTCGTTGTTGAACATATCAGCCGTCTATTACAATATCAAAAGATAGTTGCTGTGATTTAGTGATTTAGCAATGTCAACATTGATTGACCAGTGAACAGCCACAAGAAATAAATTGGTTGAGTTCATCGTTCTGATTTGTCTTCTATGTGTGTTTGAGACAGGGTTGACGAAGGCATCATGGAAGCTCTGTTCGGTAGCGCATTCAGCAACAACAGGAAAGCAGTCGACGACGCCGCCAAACCCTCCACTTCCAAGGCGGCCGTCGCTCAGATTGTCCTGCTGGACCCGCGCAAGTCGCAGAACATCGCCATTGTCCTGCGGTCGACGGCCATCAGCCGCCAGGACATCATCGACGGCCTCACCGAGGGCTGTGGCCTCAGCACCGACGTCCTCGAACGGCTCACCAAGATCGCCCCCACCAAGGACGATGAGGAGCTCGTCCTGGGATACACCGGAGACCCATCCAAGCTCGCCGACGCCGAGTCGTTCCTCTTCCACATCCTTCATGCCGTCGCCGCTCCATTCGCCCGCCTCGACGCCATGCTTTTCAGGTCCAACTACGCGCCCGAGGTGGCCACCTTTAAGCGGTACCTGCAGGTTCTCGAGCAGGCCTGCAAGGAGCTCAAGACGCCCACCCGGGGTCCCTTCCTGAAGCTGTTGGAGACCGTGCTCAAAGCCGGCAACCGCATGAACGCCGGCACGGCGAGGGGCAACGCCCAGGCCTTTAACCTCACGGCCCTCCTCAAGCTGGCCGACGTGAAGAGCACCGACGGGAGCACCACGCTGCTCCACTTCGTGGTGGAGGAGGTCTTGCGATCGGAGGGCAAGCGCCTGGTGGTCAACCGCAACTACAGTCTCCAACGCTCCAACAGCGGCGCCACCCTCGACCGGTCCACCAGCCGCTCCGCTGGGCGGCAAGAGAGGGAGAAGGAGTACCTAATGCTCGGCCTGCCCATCGTGGGTGGACTCAGCGACGAGTTCGCCAACCTGAAGAGGGCAGCGGGGATCGACTACAGCGAGCTCATAACCACCTGCCCGACGCTGCAAGCCCGCGTGACAGAGATCAAGCGGCTGCTGGAGACGTGCGGCGTGGGCGGGTTCGCGAGGGAGATGCAGACCTTTGTCGAGGAAGCAGAGGATGAGCTAAAGGCGGCGAGAGGAGAGCAAGCGAGGGTGTTGGAGCTGGTGAAGAAGACTACAGAGTACTACCATGCCGGTGCCTCCAGTGTCAATGGGGCTCACTCACTACAGCTGTTTACGATAGTGAAAGATTTCTTGGATATGGTGGACAAGACCTGCGTCGACATTGCTAAGAATATACAGCAGAAAAAGAAGAAGCACGCGCCGGCGGCGGCAAGAACGGGGTCCGGGTCCGGTTCCACGTCGGCTTCACAGTCGGAATCGTCGTCGAGGGAGGGATCAGAGAGGCGGAGTAGACCGATGGTCAGGTTCCCAAACTTGCCGCCCAATTTCCTATCCCGTAATTCGATGTCGGATTCGAGCAGCGATGAGGATTGAGGGGAAGAAGAAAGCGGACGCGGTGAGGAAGAAGAAGACTCGCATTAATTTTTGCCTTTAAAAGGTGCATTGTATGACTTCGACCTCCCACCATCGAAGTCTAATTTCTCAGTCAATATCTTTTCGCTTTTGTAATTAATAGGGCGATCCACTGACTCAACAGACCACCCATCACACAGTATGTCAATTTTTCTTCTTACAGACATACTGATTAGTTTAATTGGTAAAGCGGTGACTTCGATATCAAATCCAAATCATTATATCTTAGCAGCAAAATGATATATTTCCTTTAGCATCATCAGATGAGGCAGAAGGAGAATTCGATCACCTACACATGAACATGAACTATGGGAGAATAAAGATGAAGCTTCACCAAACGTATTTGCTATACAAATATATCTTTCGTTCAGATCGAGTTTTATGTATTTGTCTCTGATATCATATTAAAAATCAATAACGAGCTCTATTAGATTTGATAATAATTCTTAACCTTTTAAATTATGATGCAAAGCTCATTCGATTTGACTTCATTGTTAAGCGATAAGATTACTGTAATAATTTTAGCATATTAGCTAACCTGTTGTGGAAAATTCTCAACAGTCTAATCCTTTCAATATTTTATTATCCTGTATAAATAGGTACAAATGAAGAATAGATGAGCCGCTTGTGTAGAACAATAAGTATTCTCGCTGTCAAACGGTAGCGGTTCCCCATTGCATTCGATCGCGAGCAACAGTCGCAGCCACTACCTCCACTGTTGAGGCACCACTGCGGCCAGAAAGCCACATGTGCCCTCCTCTCCAGTCGGACCTGTAGCTGTAGGTGTAGAGGAACTCTTTCACTGGTGAAGCTGCGTTCTTCTCTCTGTGGCTTCCCCGACTACTGCACCATCACCGATCCCTAGTTCAAGGCCAGAGCAGAGCAGCCGCCGACGCCCATCACCTTCGACTCCCCTGTTGCTCTTCTGCTACTACCTTCTTCACCCGCCTCTATCCCCTGCTGCCGGATCTAATCTTCGGCTCCGCTCCTTCCAGTCGGCAGCCTGACCGCTGCCCCTTCTTCCTCCCCTGCCGCTGCATCGTGCGTTGCCACCGCTGCCACAGCCGCTGCCACGCAGTCGCGACCCTCTTCCTCTGTTGGACAGCACCTTGCCGCATCTTCCGATTGCTTTTTCCACACGCAAACAGCATCAAACCAGAGGCTTTTTTACTTCCTCCGGCAGCGACCTTGTCGATGATGCTGTCCAACTACGACGCAACCCTCTTCCTCCTTTGGACAATGCCTCATCGATCTCCTAACGTCAGTAGTCGTCGGCTGCTCATTCTCTTCTTCGACGGTCGATTAACTCCTCCCTATGTTGTCTGCCTTTGTTCCCAGTCAGGGTTAAAGAGTTAAAGAGAAGAGTAGGAAGCTACTACATTTGCTCCTAGTCGCCTACTCGATAACAGCAGCCTTCTCTCATATCTCTACTACCTCCTGTAGTGGCCTATCTGCATAGCCTACAGCTTTCTTTCTGGCACACACCGGATCTATAAGCCGTTCACGACCGCATATCTTTCAGACCCAAAAATGATAATGCTTGGTATCCTTTCCAATGAGCCTCCATAAGAATCACTCACTCCAACTCACATACATGAATGAAGCGCTTCTCCACTACAACATCTCGCTCCCTCTTTTTCCTCTCATTCTTCTACATACATACCTCATGCCTCAGACATCCACTCTTCGGACACTCAATCACCAGTATTTCCCTCACCCCTGCCTACTTCCACTATTGTTCCTCAGTCCAACTCACCCTGTTCTATTACTTCCCTAGCACCCATTCCGTCATTATCTCCTAAACCACTTGGACATTCTATGACAACACGCTCTAAAAGTGATATTTTCAAACCACGTCAAGTTCTTGATCTCAATACAGTTGTGACTCCCTTTGTTGAGATTTGTGAATCTACCATGGTTATTCAAGCCCAAAAGTCTCCTCACTAGTGTCAAGCTACGTCTGATGAGTATGACGCCCTCCTTCATAACTCTACCTGGACACTTGTTTCATTTCATCATACACAAAATGTCATCGGGTGTAAGTGGGTTTTTCGAGTTAAGCGGAACCCTGATGGGTCCATTGCCAGATATAAGGCCCGTTTAGTGGCCAAAGGCTTTCATCAACGTCTTGGCATTGATTTTACAGAGACATTCAGTTCGGTTGTTAAATCCACAACAATCCGACTGATTCTAAGTTTAGCCGTTTCAAAAGGTTGGCAACTACGACAACTTGATATCAACAATGCCTTCTTACAAGAAAAATTAACTGACGATGTCTTTATGAAATAACCTCCTGGTTTTTTTCATCCTCAGTATCCGAAACATGTCTGTAAACTCCATAAGACTATATATGGTCTTCGGCAAGCTCCACGAGCTTGGTACAAAGAACTCGACTCATTTTTTATGTCAGTCGGCTTCTCTAACTCTAAGTCTGATATCTCCTTATTTCTCCGTCAACAACTAGGCAGTACAATATATCTTTTAGTCTACGTGGATGATATCATTGTGACCGGTAATAACTCTATGGAGGTCACAATGTTCATTAAGAAGCTGGCTGCTAGATTCTTCCTCAAAGATCTCGGTCCCTTGAAATATTTTTTGGGTGTGGAAGCAATGTCTACATCTTCCGGACTCTTCCTCTCTCAACGGAAGTATACTTAAGACTTATTAGTCAAAACAAACATGAAGGATGCAAATGTTGTTTCCACTCCCCTCTCCACCGGTGAATCACTTTGATTAAATGATGGAAGTCCTGCTACAGATCCTACACAATATCGATAAGTAATTGGCTTTTTACAATATTTGGCTATCACTCGCCCAGGTATTTTATTTGCAATTAACAAGCTGTTCCAATTCATGCATAGACCGTCTACTACACATTGGTCAGCACTTAAACGAGTATTATATTGTCTTAATAGTATTCTTGACTATGACATATTTCTCGATAAAAATTCTCGACTCCAACTTCATGCTTATGTTAACGCTGATTGGGCTGGAAACTTTGATGATAGAACATCGACATCTGGGTATATCATTTTCCTAGGCGCCAATCCAATCAGTTGGAGTTCCAAGAAACAAAAGACCGTTGCTCGATCAACCACTGAAGCTGAGTATCGCTCTATTGTAACTGCAACTGCAGAACTTAATTGGGTGAGGAATCTGCTCATAGAACTTGACATCCACTCTTCTGTCACTCCTACCATATATTGTGATAATATCGGAACTTTACGTATGTGCAAATCCAGTATTTCACTCTCGTATGAAACATATAACAATTGACTTTCATTTTGTACGAGATCAAGTGATCAATCGACAACTACGTGTTTCTCATGTTCATACGACAGATCAACTGACAGACTCTCTCACGAAGCCACTTTTCCGTAAGTTATTTTTACTTCATAGGTCCAAGATCGATATCCTTGACAGGAGGACAATTTTGCGGGGGCATGTTAAGCGATAAGATTACTATAACAACTTTAGCATATTAGCTAAGCGTTGAGGAAAATCCTTAATAGTCTAATCCTTCTAATATTTTCTTGTTCTATATAAATAGGTACAAACGAAGAATAGATACATCTTTGCTTAGTTTCTATCATTCATAACCATGAACCGAAGAATTGGAGAACGTGTAAGCTGTTGATCCAATAACCTTCCTTTCAGCCATATTCCATTAATTTGCAGCATAGAACTGCACAATCTTTGCCAAAACTTCTTCCAAACGTTCACAATTATCTGAACAAATAACAAGGAAACCAAGACAATGCATCAATCTGTTCTCTATACATAACATAAGAGTCACACTCCATGTTCCCTGTTCTGTCTCCTTGAGCTCTGGTGGTGGTGGCTTGGAGAGTTCTTGTACAAACCCTTGCTATCCCTGTGAATGGTGGCCTCAGAACGGACCGCTGTGTTGGGGAACCGTTGCTTAAGTCCGTTCACCTTTGCTGCAGTCTTCATGTCCATCTCCTTCCTGCCGTCAGTTTCTGTCTCTGCTGGCACTGTGTACACGAAGGGGCCGATGGGTACGTCATTCAGCTCCAGCAGAGGCTCCAGGATCTCCACGACGGCTCTCATGTCAGGCCTCTTTTTAGGGTTGAGGTTGAGGCACTTGTAAGCCACTGCCGCTGCCTTCTGCGTTCCTTTGGTGGAGTACTGGCCTTCGAGGTAGCGATCCATGACGCGGCTCAGCTTGTGTGGATCGTTCAGTTGAGGCCTCGCCCATTCGACGAGGTTCTTCTCCCGGTTTGACCGGTTCTTGTCGACGGACCGCCGCCCAGTGAGCAGCTCTAACAGCACCACTCCGAAGCTGTAGACGTCGCTCTTCGCCGTCAGGTGGCCTGGGCAAGGACGATCGAGCGGTGAGCTCCCTGTTCACGAAGATGAAAGGGAGTCGACAGCAAATTAGCTTCCTTCGGAGTCTTACCAGTTAACACGTACTCCGGCGCGGCGTAGCCACGCGTTCCCATGACACGGGTTGTGACGTGCGTTTCCTCTCCTTGGGGTCCGTCCTTTGCCAGCCCGAAGTCCGAAAGCTTCGCCGTGTAGTCCTGCGTTTTCCAGGAGACACGATCAGGTCAAGCTCACGCAACATGGATGTCTGCATGGCGAGACGACTCCCCCTTTAAACCGAACAGTTAAGAGGTCCGAATCGATTTATAATTTCAAATAATTAAAACGTATATATATTTTAAATAAAATTTGATTCGATTCGATGAATTAAAATCGATTCGATTTCAATCGAATAATCGAACTGAAAGAAGAAAAAAATTATAACTTCAAAATATGAACCAGTTAAAATCGAACTACTTTTAAACCGAATGGTTGCAACCCTACCTACTATGGATAATAGACACACTCTGGCTCTCCTTGTTGAAACAAGTAAAATGGCTTACTTGCTGTTCTTACCTAAAGCATTTCAGATGTGAATTCAGGCTGACATAGAGCTGAAGTGTTGAGATCCAAAGTTGAACCAGCCAACTTGGTTTTACCCTATCCACAAGTCATCGAAAGCCACACGCCAACTACTTCAGGGATGACGACAATGCATTTGCGTTTAAGAGATCAAGAGCACTTTGAAAACGTGAATACACTTCAACTTCTCTCGTTGACTTCTTAAACCCTATTGACTTTATGGAGGAGGAAAGTGCAGGAACATTACCGAGTCTAGTAATATATTTGAGGCTTTGAAGTCGCGGTAGATCACGGGCTTCTCTGCTTCATGAAGAAACGCAAGTCCCTTGGCAGCTCCCACTGCTATCTTTATCCTCGTAGACCATGGCAACGAAGCCAGCAACCCTGTGAACATTTGGAATGCTTGATTTAGTCTTCTCCTTGAAGAGGTTCTCGTTGAAGCCGTGGTGCCAAAAAAACGAACCACGTCGATGTGATAGTTTACCTACCTTGCTTTTTAAGCTTTCCCTATCCAATCCACTGAGATTGTTTAACCATTTTTCATGGTATGCCATGTTTGAACAGTTCATGGATGAATAGAAAAGGTTATCTTCCTATAGTTCATTAATCTATACTCTTCTAATAGGAACAGGGATGCCTTGCAACTAAGGATCTGATCATTGAGCAATGTAGACTTACTCTTGAAGAGGTGGTTCTCCAGGCTTCCTCGAGCCATGTACTCGTATACCAGCATCCGGTGCTCATCCTCGCAGCAGTAGCCGATCAGTTTCGCCAGATGAGGATGCCGCAATTGCCCGAGAAATATAACCTCAGCCTAAGAACAAATCACAGTGAGGCTAGATTCCACCGGGTTTTGAGACCAAACAGCGCTGCAAGAACACTCACCAACCATTCCCGGTGGCCTTGCAGCCCCTCCAAGTCCAGTGACTTCACCGCCACGTGCTGCGCCTTCAGCCCCGGCCGCAGCTTGTCGTCGACGTACCCCTTGAAGACGGGACCGAAGCCGCCTGACCCGATGAAATTAGTCGTGGAGAAGTTCCTCGTCACGGCCTTCAGCTCCGCAAGCGTGAACACATGGAGGTTTGATCCTGGAAGACTCAGAGACAGGTCCTCAGGGGAGAGCGGAGTGCCGGAGTTGCTGATATCATAATAAGACAGCCTCTGGGGGGACTCCCGACTCGGCCGAGGCTTCTTGGTTTCTGTCACAGAGCTCTCTTTGGTGCTTCCCCAGCAGCTTGTTATGAAGGACCACCGCCATGAACGCCTAGACATTGTCGCAAGGTTGCAGAATAAATTCTTTTGTTGGTTAGAAACAAGTCATCCCGACGGAGTTATATAGACATCTGATGATGCCTCTGGTGGAGACGGATTCGGTGAGGGACACCGAGAGGGAAGAGGGAGGAGGAGGTCAGACACACAACTTAGAAACGATCCGCGTAGCCTATTCAAGAACTGTTCTTAGAGCCGAAATGTCAAAAGGGGAAGGTGAAGAAGAAGGTGCAAATCCTCCGAAAACAAGGAATCATGTTCCTGTTAACTTGCCGCAGTTTAGCCGCGTTGAAAACTCTTCGCGTTGACCGGTGCTAACATCAGATATTTATACTTCTAAACATGTTTTATGCGTTATTTTTCCTTAATTAGATTGCTAAAAACCATCTAACTCAAAGATTAGATCTATAAGCATGCTATCACATCTACCAAGTAAATGACAAGACATGCAAACGTCGTTTCGCTGGTCATGCATGATTGACAACATCTATTCTGAAACAGTATCATTTAATTGATTCAAGATTGTTCCATGTCAAGTTCATGGAATGATGATCATGTCATTTGGTGTGATCCGGACACAAGTATTTAGTGTTCTTAAACAATGACGTGCCTTAAACAAATTTGATTTTGTTTTAGGATGAAGTGTACTCGAAGAGACTTCCTACTGTTAAAGAGGAAGAATTGGAGGAGGAGGAGAAGTAACGTAGAAAGAGTAGTGAAGACGTTGTTGTCGTTGGTGATGTGCATGACACCATTGAAAGCTCCTTGACATATATTATGGAACGCTGATTTCTAATTCAACTAATTTTGTTTTTTTTAATCTCATTCATCGTAGCATGTATCACATGAAACATGCCTTATTGCCCATGTATAATGCAATGAATATTAGTATTAAGTCAAATGAATGAGATTAAAAAAAGTTAAAGATTAAAATATATCATAATTATCATGATTTGATGGAATAATCACCGGCCATAGCTGACGTTAAAAATAAAATGCTCATCACGCTTTTATAAATCAATTTTAATTTTTATTTATTTTTAAAATATTAAAATTAATACCAATTGTAATGAACTAATATTTTAATATCATTCTTGAATCATTGATTTAAAATATTTAGTTTTAAAATAATAATAATATATTCATTAGATCATTATAAGTCAATCTTAATATTTGTTTTGCATATAAGTACATAATTGGTGTTGAATAGGTTACATGTTTTGTATATAAGTTATAATATGTCATATGTCATAATTATTAAATTTATTCTATAATAATTTATTAAACATTGGTCAACGCCATGTGTACACGAAACGTTTTGTATGCTCTATATGTGAGCAACAAATCTATCATCTAATTATATATTCATGTTTTCATTCTTATTCATGATTAACTTCAACATAATTGATGAGATAAACCTATTATAAATTCAAGACAAATTTTAATTATGTATCAGCCGTTATGAAGAGAGCTGTTAATTTATTTAATATAGATTACAAAGAAAAAAAAAACTTTGATTTTTGAAAATACAGAGCAATTAAATTGAGTCCATTCTAATGAGGAGTCAAATATTTTATAGTGCTATGTTCACAAAGCTATTGCTTATACTTACCTTCAAATCCTTTAGTTTTCTAGCTTGTGTGACTTCTTATTTATTTCATAATCTTTTTCTCAATAAAGACCATAATATTTAGCTTAATACCAAATTAATTTCAAAGGTTGTCACATCATTAAAACTGAATCCTAAACCCTTCCAAGTGAACCTCTCCAAACATACCTCTTTCATTATCAATAACTCACCCTTCTAACACAACTACTGACTCATTTGATTTCTTTTTATTCTCTTATTATTTTGGATCGATGAGATGGTAAAATTAGTGTCCTTCAAGTCGAATGCTATGTGATATTGGAAGGTCTCAACGGTGCTCATCAGAATCAACTCACACGTCTTAATGTCTATACGAACTCCAAAACCATGATTAATATATTTATAATATATTTTAATCATCGAAGATGTCAATTAGTTTAACTAGTAAAGGATCATAGGTTTGTATCCTTATTTATCCTTTGAAAATAAAATAAACCTCTCGAGCATTTTCACGACTCGCCCATCATATTATGTGTGATTTCACATTAATTATATAAGTTACCAATGAGCTCATAATTTTGTAAATATTATTTTTTCGAAAATGTGACCCACCCCTTAATATATATATATATATATATATATATATATATATATATATATATATATATATATATATATATATATATATATATAAAGTATATTCAATATAATTATCCTTATGCCTCAAGCCAACACGAAGTGCAATATTGGATCATATAAAGAATATTTTTAGAATAAAAAATAAGTTCAAGAATATTTTCCACTTTAGTTGATGTTTGCATGACAAGCACATTTCATTGGTTCATTAGTGTCGAGTTTCTATCATATGTAAATTAATGTTGTAGAAATTTGGTTTGGGAGAAACTCACGTAATAATTTATTATAGATTTTCTCCTCTTGTCTATAAATAAATAATACCTCTTATAAACCTAATAAGGAGGAAAAAAAGAAATAAGATTAATTGAGAGATTACACTTATTATGTAATCTTCCCTAACACCAACAATATGAGTGATCCCATAAAAAGATAGAAAAAAAAAAGGAGTTTTAGTTCTCTTTGCATATTAACGTTACTACGGTATTCAGATTCGGAGAATGATGCCTTCGTAGATCATAAATAATGATACAAACCCATGATCCTTTACTAGTTATTTTATTTTTAAAGGATAAATAATATTATTTGATTTCAATCTTGGCATAATTTTTTTTTCATATAACTTATAATATATTATAAATTTTATACCTATAATTGGTATCAGAGTCTAAGTTCTTGAGATCAAATACATTAGATCTATTATTTTTATTTATGATGCTCCAATGATCCGTTTGTTTTGTGGATCTAAATTTATATCTATTCTATTTTATCGCTGGCTTGTGAGTGATATAGATTTTTGATAACATGATCTTTGATGATCGCTATGTAGTATTGATGGTAGACGCAACAATCTAGTTACGTACGATTAGTGGATTTGCTTGCGACAACGGCTGCATCAAACAACATGTGCACACCACATCAGTAGAAGGCAACCGCGAAGGTCACACTGGCGACGACCCAAGCCAAGCACTGGGTTGGTCGCGCAGGCAACAACCGCGTACTAGCAGCTATGTGCTGGTTACTAGTGCCCTACAAAATAATCACATGAGTGATGTCATATATGACACGCTGTACAGTCTTTTTATATTATTATTATTGACATATTCTCATATTATATTATCTGTTGAATGTATATATTTTGATTTCTTTAGTTATGTGCAATGACAATCAGATCGTGATGAGATCACGATAATAAGACTGATTTACATTTAAACACAAACCTTAAATAGTCCTAGTCATACGTTATTCGAGAGGGACATCGAAATAATCAGATAAATTGATATTTTATATAAAGTCATATGATGGAGAGGCGGCTGGTCTCGTAGCCACTTGTGTGGAGACACTAAGAGCATATTATATGTGCTCATTGAAGAATGAGTTCACTGATTGATCCGCTTACGGAATGCTGGATGGTTAATGATACCTATCATCAGACAGTAATTTCGTAGTCTCAGTTGTTTGTCTTGTCCTTAGACTTGAGACACCAAAGATGCCTTATTTGAGTACTACTTTCTTTGACATTGAACTTATATGTTTGGAAAGTTTCAAATATGGTATAACCGATTATTGGGATTAGTAGCCAACCTTACGAAGACAAGTGAGTGTCAATAGAGTATTATCCACTCTTAATATCATGAGAGAAATATCTTATGTATTATCGCTCGGACAAATCTTGGGTCGGGGCATTCGAATTGAGAAAGAATGAGTTATCTGGGAGAATCCGATTAGAGCGAGACTCAGACGGATTCCGTATGTGACCTAATAATATCATGCCCAATATACGGTCTCTGGGATATTAGATGGATGATGGACTATAACTACACGATAATTGAGGATAGACAAATCCAATGGATAAGATCCCATGTATTAGGGACTATAGCGTAGTGGCATAGTGCGTCCATAGTTGATGAGTCGAGTGAATTATTATGAGATAATAATTCACTGAGTCAGAAGAAGTTTTGATAGACAGGACTCACGACCAGCTCGGTATTGAGCCAAGAAGGTCACGCACATATAGTGGATGTTTTAGTGAGTAAAGGATTAGATATGAGTTATCAAATTAGCCCCTATTCTCAATGGATGAGACCCAACATTGATGGACTCCTTGCATAAGGCCCAATTAAAGGTCAATTGAGATTATTTGATAGAGATCCAATAATCTAATATTAATGGATAATTAGATGAAGATTCAATACCCAATAAGGCAGGACCCATTATGATTTTTGGTGGCTCTCTATAAATAGGAGGCAGGGGGCACAAATTATGATAGGTTGCACTTTTGGTCATCCCCTCCTATTCTCCTCCCTCCCTCATCTTCTGCGCAAGAGTTGTAAGATCTTGGCTGTGATTGGAGGAGCATCACTGTAATGATCCATTGTGTGGATATCACTAGAGAGAAGGACGTTTGACCTTCTTCATCCTCTCTATCTAGATTTGGGATTTCAGAAATATACGGTCTCCTTAGGTAAATAATCTCTCACATATCGTAGTTTTTTTGTTTTACATTTTTTCACGCAACAATCTTTGTAGATGAATTGATCTATATGGGAAACCTGATTTGCTTTCTTCTTTCGTTGTGCATGTGTTCATGCTGGGTTCCCAACAGTGGTTTCAAAGCCATATTGCTTATACAAAAGATTGGCTTTTAAACTGCGTATAGGGGCAACATCACCTGCCCGTAGGGGCAACCACCTAAGGGCAATGGCGGTCGCCCGCGGATAGGGGCAGGCACCGCTGGCATGTAGCACCGCTGCCTGCGCAAGGGCGGCAACTACGGCAGCACATTGGAAGTGCTAGTTACAAGTACCCTGCAAGCTAATCACGTGAGTGATGGCACGTGTAACACATTGCATGATCTTTTTGCTTATTATTAATATTGACATATTCTTATATTATATTATCTATAGCATATATATTGTGATGTCCTTGGTTCTGTGCAATGAGAATCGGATCGTGATGAGATCACGATAATGAGACTGATTTACCTTTAAACACAGATCCTAAATAATCCCGGTCATAGGTAACTCGAGAGGGACATCAAGATGATCGGACAAATCGATATACTATATACCCGTCCATATGATAGAGGTGGCTGGTCTCATAGCCACTTGTGTGGAGACACTAAGGATATAGTACAGGTGCTCATTGTAGAATGAGTTCACTGATTGATTCACTTATGGAATACTGTATGGTTGATGATACATAATGTCAGACATCGATTCCATAGTCTCAGTTGTGTATATGGTTCTTTGACTTGAGACACCAAGAATGTCTTGTATGAGTACTCATTTCTTTAACGTCAGACTTACAGGCTTGGAAAGTTCCAGATCTGGTACAATTGGTTATCAGAATTGATAGCCAACCTTATAAAGGCAATTAAGTGTCAATAGAGGATCATCTACTCTCGGTATCACAAGAGTAATATCTCATATGTGCTTGCTTAGATAAATCTCTGACCAGTGTCATTCGGATTGAGAGAGAAAGAGTTCTCCGGTAGAATTCGATTAGAGTAAGACAAACTGATTTCGTATGTGACCTGATAGTACCATGTCCAATATACAGTCTCTAGGATATTAGTTGGATGAGAGATTATAAATACATGGTAACTGTGAACAGACAGGTCCGATGGATTCGATCCCCCCTGTATAGTCTAAGGACTATGGTGTAGTGACATAGTACATCCATAATCGATGAGTTGAGTGAATTATTATGAAGATAATAATTTACTATATCAGAAGGAGTTATGATGGAAGCGACTCACGGCCAGCTCGGTAGTGGGCGTAGAGGGTCACACACATATGGTGGATGCTTCAGCAAATAGAGGATTGAATGAAGATCAAATTGGCCCATATTCTTATTAGATAATATCCTATGCTGATTGGCTCTTTCTTTAAGGCCTAATTAGAGGCCTAAGGAGATTATTAGATAAAGATCTAATAATGCATGGTTAGTGGATTATTGGATGGAGATCCAATACCCACTGAGACATGAGCCATAGGGTTTTTTTGGTGACTCTCTATAAATAGGAGGGGAGACTCATGGTTGATGGGCTACAGCTTTGGCCTCCCCCTCATATTCTCCTCACTCCCTCTGTGCAAGAGTTGCGAGATTAAATTGAAAGAGTTTTGTTGCAGAGATCCATCGTGTGAATACCGCTAGAGAGGAGGATGCTTGACCTCCTTCATCATCTTCATCCGGATCTAGAATACAGGGATATACGATCTCCCTAGGTAAAATCAATTTCTCACACATCGTAATTTTTTCAGTTTTTATGATTTTCTCGTGACCCTAATCTTTTGCACGATGATTTGATCTGCATGGAAAATTGATTTTTTGTTTTGATTTTCGCTGCCATGTGATGCTCCCACTGAGGTTTCCTAACTGTGGTATCAGAGCTAAAGTTTTCGAGCAAAAGATTGGTTTTAAACTGCGTGTGATGAGATTGAATCGCGTAGAAATATTCTATGCGTTCTTGTTGCGTTTTTACAGTGAAGCAGCGAGGAAAGGGGTGGCTGGCCATAGCCAAAGCCCCTTGCAAGGGAAGCCAGCCTGCAAGGGGCAGCTGCCAGCAGGCGTAGCCACCCGTGGCCAGGGTTGCTGCCAGCAGCCGCGGTCGCCCACGGGCATGGCTGGCGCCTGCGGGCGTAGGTAGTGCCCGCTAGGGCGGTCGCCCGTGACGAAGCCATAGGAGGCGACCGCCTAAGGTCAAGCCGCAAGGGTCGGCTTCCCGCGGTGAGGCTGCAAGGGGCAGCCCCGCGGTTAAGGCTGCCGCTTGTAAGGGCGGCCGCTGGCAGGAGTGGGCGACGCCGCTCGTGCAAGGCAGCCCGGCCCGCCCGCGAGGTGTTGCCCGAGAGTAGCGGTGCCTGCCGCAGGGGCGGTTACCCACTCTACCAGCATGCAGTGCTGTCGCCCTCGCGGGGGGCGACGACGGCGACGCAGAGGGGCAAGAGAGCTTTGGGCATTCCTTTTAAAAAAAAGGACTATTTTGCCCCTCTAAATTGGGAAAATTCTAAGGATTATCCTCGCTTACAGAATTTTTAAAATACCCTCAATAATTCTAAAAATTTCGAGGACTGTCCTCTTATCCAAAATTATGAAAATGCCCTCAATAATTCTAGAAATATCGAGCATGTCCTGATTTCTAGAAAAATAATTAATTAAATAATTTAATTAATTATTATATATCTCGTAATCCTACATGTGATGTGATGTACATGTATGTATGATGTGAAAGGATGATCATGAGCCATGTGTTGTGATGTGTGTAATTATGATTATTATTATTATTATTATTGAGGTTTACGAGTCTCCGTTTTTCTCATTTATTATCGGGTCTGCATGCTTGTGATTATTTGTAATTACATGGAGAGGTGCAGCGAGAGCGTGGAGGTGGCAACGGAACCCATGATGCCGTGACGGGAGATCACGATACATGGTGATGCAACGATTCGATGAAACCGATGATGACGAGATCAACAATCACAGGGCATGGAGAATCACCGATGTACACATAGATTCTATTATGAGTGATTAGGCTCATTGGCTTGGACTTAATCATATTAGGTGACGGCTCATGATCATCCGGTGTTGCTTGCATATGTGATGTGTTATACACTTACTAGATATATGTGTATATATGTTTGCATACGATGTAGATATATATTAAATATGTATGTGTGTGACATGACATACTAGGAGACCGATACAAAATAAAACCCCCCCTACAATAATATTAAGTCGATAAGCGTGAGGCAATAAGATTGACCCGCGTGGCCTTCTATCGTTATAGGAAAAAAATTGAATCATGATATATGTTAAGTTGGTCGAGTCCCTTGAGGCTCACCTATCTACATGATCGAGTTCTTGCCTACGACATATATATGTCACTGGTGACCTGAGGACATGGTATGGCTTAGTCGAGTAGTCGAGAGTATATCCATCGAATTAGACTCATCTTGTAATGATGGTGATGACTTAACTAAACTTCATGGTTGGTCTAGCTGTCGAGACCATGATGATTCGGAGGCCGAACATGATGAGAATCATAAGGAGTTGTGATTGGTAAGAGTTGTCTACCTTTTTGGGCTTAGTATAATTGCCGAGTCCCTCGAGGTTGCACTAAAATGTCGATTGGATCTCGATCCCTACTAGAAGTCTACTGGAGACTTTCGACTCACGTATCGAGAGTGTCACGTGATCCGCTAGGAAAATAGTGGGAGTACATTAAGATAGAAGTCTATATCTTAATTAGTATTTTTTGTAAAGTCTGCATGTTATTTATTTATGCTATATCTTGTTTGCACTTGCAAAACCCCTATGTGGCATACTTGATGCCAACCGCCTTATTGGTCCAAAGGCTTCGTAATTTGAGAATTATTCTCACGAAAGAGAAAATCATATATGTCCTTAATATGATTGTGCCCACGCTAGAGGAAAGGACAAACGAGAATGAGATCGCTCGCTTTGTGAAGTATAAAGATAGTCCTAAATGATAACCTATATGTTGATCTTATACTTCAGTCCTTACCAGATTCCTTTTCACAGTTCATTATTAACTTTAATATGAACAAGTTTGAGATGACTCTACTTGAGCTCCTCAATATGTTGAGAGAAGCTGAGAGTACCATCAAGAAAGAGAAGTCAGTTAGTTCTGTATATTGGTGAGACTAATAGGAAAAGGAAGGCTAGTAAGACCCTTAAAAAGGGCAAGGGCAGAAAAAGATCGGATAAAGCAAAGGTTGCCAAGAAAGACCCAACAAAAGACAAAGGAAAGTACTTCTACTACAGCCAAGACGGGCATTGGAAGAGGAATTGTAAGAACTACCTTGTAGATAAGACGAAACAGAAGCTTTAAGAAGCTTCAGGTATATTCATGATCAGTCTCCACTTGTTAGATTTTTATGATAACACATGGGTATTGGATACCAGAAGTGTTTATCATATCTGTAATTCGTTGCAGGTTCTGGCAAGACTTAGGAGATTGGCTAGAGGCGAGATGGACCTCAAGATGGGTAATGGAGCAAGAGTTGCTGTTGGGGAGGTCACCCTACATATGCCTAGTGGAGCTATTATTGCATTAGATGCATGCTATTTCGTTCCCTCTATTATCAAAAATATTATTTTCATATCTTGTTTGACAATTAGTGGATATAAATTAGTTCTTAATAACAATAGTTGTTCAATAATTATGGATGATGAGATCATCACTAGAGGGACCATAATAATGGCTTATATGTATTAGACAATTCTCCACACATCATGAATATAAATATGTCTAAGAGGAAAAGAGATGAGGTGAATAATGTATACCTATGACATTGTAGGCTAGGTCATATACATGAGGGAATGATTCAAAAGTTACTGAAAGATTAATCCTTAGATCCATTTGACTATGAGTCATATGCAACTTACGAACCTTGCCTTCGTGGAAAGATGACCAACTCTCCTTTTAATGGAACTGGAGAGAGTGCCACTGAGTTAATGAAACTCATACATAGTGATGTATGTGGTCCCATGTCGACTCAGGTTATAGATGGTTACTCATACTTCATTACATTCACTGATGATTTCTCTAGATATGGACATGTGTACTTGATGAAGTACAAATTTAAAGCCTTTGAGAAATTCAGGAAATATAAGAATAAGGTGGAGAACCGAATTGGAAAGAGTATTAAGACTCTTCAATCAGATCGAGGAGGAGAGTAATTGAATACAGAGTTCACTCATTTCCTCAGGGACAATAAGATTCTATCCTAGTGGACACCTCCTTATACACCTTAGCTCAATGATGTATCAGAATGGAGGAATCACATTCTATTAGACATAGTGCGGTAAATGATAAGTTTCGCTGACCGACTCATCTCATTCTGGTGGTATGCCCTAGAGACCACAGCTTACCTTATAAACAGAGTTCCATCAAAGTCAATAATGTTTACACCATATGAGATATGGAAAGGAAAGAAGTTTTATCTTAAGGTTGTTAAGATTTGGGGCTGTCATGCCCATGTTAGAAGACACAACCCCGACAAGTTGGAATCAAGGATGGAACGATGCACATTCGTGTGATACCCTAAGGAGACTTTGAGGTATTATTTCTATCATTCTGAGGACCGAAAAGTCTTTGTTGCCAAGAGAGCTGTGTTCCTTGAGAAGGAACACATTCTTGGTGGAAATAGTGGGAGTGAGATAGAATCGAGCGAGGTTGGAGAACCTAGCTTAAGCACCATTCTAAAACCCGAGTCTGTTTAGGTACCTAACATACAAATTCTAACTTTGCATAGGTCTAGTAGAGTATCACACCCTCCTGAAAGATATGTGGGACATATCAGTAGAGAGGACTCTCACGATGTTGATCCTCAGACCTACGAAAAGGCTATTATGAGTATAGATTCCAAAAATTGGCAAGAAGCATTAATTCGGAGATGAATTCTATGTACTCTAACAAGGTTTGGAACCTTGTGGATGCGCCTGAGGGTATCATACCAGTCGACTGCAAGTGGATCTTCAAAAAGAAGATCGAAGTAGATAAAAAGGTGGAGACCTATAAGGTAAGACTAGTAGCTAAAGGATATCGTTAAAGACAATGAGTTCACTATGATGAAACCTTTTCACCTGTAGCCATCCTTAAATCCATTAGAATTCTTTTGACCATTGTAGCACATTATGACTATGAGATTTGGCAAATGGATGTGAAAAGGACATTCCTCATGGCAACCTCGAGGAGGAGGTGTATATGATACAGTCAGAGGGATTCGTATCCCTCTAGAGAGAGTCTAGATAAAGTGTGCAGGCATCCCAAAGTTGGAACATAAGATTTGATGAGACGATCAGATCTTATGACTTCGTTAAGAACGAAGATAAGCCTTGTGTGTACAGGAAGGTAAGTGAGAGTGCTGTCACCTTCTTGGTATTGTATGTGAATGACATCATAATCATTGGGAATGATGTAGGAATGCTCTCCATAGTAAAGACGTGGCTATCCAGAAACTTATACATGAAAGATTTAGGGGAAACATCTTATATTTTGGGGATCTGGATCTATAGAGATAGATCTAAGAGGATGTTTGACTTGTCCCAATCTAGGTACATAAACTCCATTGTCAAAAGGTTTGGCATAGAGAATTCTAAGAGAGGTCTCATACCAATGTGATATGAAATATCACTTTCTAGGTGTATGTCCCCAAAGACTCCTGAAGAAAGGGCAGACATGGATAATATACTTTATGCCTCAGCAATAGGATTTATCATGTATGATGTGCTATGTACCAGACATGATATAACACATGCTCTGAGTGTCACGAGCAAGTATCAAGCAGATCCAAGTTTAGAATATTGGAATGTAGTAAAGTGTATCCTTAAATACTTGAGAAAGACTGAAGATCTTTTACTGGTATATGGAGAAAGTAGCCTCTAGGTTGAGAGCTACACGGACTCGAGTTTCCAGTCTGACATTGATGATAACAAGTCAAACTCATGGTATATTTTCATCTTGAATGGAGTAGCAGTAAGCTGGAAGAGTTCCAAGCAAGATACTACTACTGACTCGACCATAGAGACGGAATTCATTGCTATAGTAGAAGCAGCTAAAGGAAGGGGTGTGGATGAAGAAGTTCATCAGGGATTTGGGAATCGTTCCGAGCAATGTGGAGTTGATTCCTATATACAACGATAGCGACAGGGCGATAGCTCTAGCAAGGGAACCCAGGTCTTATCAAAATTATTCTGAGGAGGTTCCACTTAATCAGAGAGATCATATCCTATAAAGATATAACAATGGAAATAGTTTCATCCGAAGATAACATTGCAGATCCACTAACGAAGCCGCTAGCTCAGATTGTATTTGAGCGTCACAGGGGTCTGATGAGAATCAGACACATAGGTGATTAGCTTTAGGTCAAGTGGGAGCTTGCTAGTTACAGGTGCCCTGCAATCCAATCACGTTAGTGATGTCACACGATCTTTTTACTTATGATTAATATTGGTATATTCTCATATTATATTATCTATAACATATATATAGTGATGTCTGTGGTTTATTCTCATTAAATTAGACCCTATACTAATGGGTTCCTTTTTGAAGGCCTAGAGGCCTAAGGAGATTATTGGATAAAGATCCAATAATGCAAGGTTGGTGGGTTATTAGATGGAGATTCAATACCTACTAAGGCAGGAGCCCTAGGGTTTTTTGGTGGCTCTCTATAAATAGGAAGGGAGACTCATGGTTAATGGGCTGCAGCTTTGGCCTCCCTCTCCTATTCTTCTCATTCCCTCTGCGTAAGAGTTGTGAGATCAGATTGGAAGAGTTTTGCTGTAGAGATCCATTGTGTGGATACGAGAGGAGGATGCTTGACCTCCTTTATTCTCTCAATCTGAATCTGGAATACATGGATATACGATCTCCCTAAGTAAAATCAATCTCTCACGCATCGTGGTTTTTTTTGTTTTTGTAGTTTTCTCGCGACCCCAATCTTTTGCACGACATTTTGATCTGCGTGGAAAACTCATTTTTTGTTTTGATTTCCGATGCGTATGTGATGCTCCCGCTGAGGTTTTCCAACAAGAAGAGGGTAGAAAGGGATTAGGGTTTTTATAGTAAAAGGACTATTTTTGCCCTTTAAATTTTGAGAAATTTAATAGTTTGTCCTTCTGTTTAGAATTTTGAGATTACCCTTAACTGTTCTGAAAATTCTAACATGTCTCAAATTCTAAAAAATAATTAATTAAATAATTTAATTAATTATTATTTATCTAGTAGTCCTATATGATGATGTATGTACATGTGATGTATGATATGGACGGTTGATCATGAACCATGTGTTGTGATATGTGTAAATGTGATTATTACTATTATAGGGGCCTGCGAGCCTCCGTTTCACTCATTTATTGTCAGGCTTATATGTTTGTGATCTTGTTGTAATTACATGAAGAGGCACGATGGGAACGTTGAGGTGTTAGCAGGACCCACATGTCGTGATGCGCAATCACATTGCATGGTGATCCATTGATGATCCGATGAAATCGATGATGACGAGAAGAATGATCATAGGGTATGAAGATGCGTCGATACACACATAAATCCTATTGTGAGTGATTGGACCTATTGGCTCGGGCTTAATCACATTAGGTGATGGTTCATGATCATCCGGTGTGACATGCATATGTGATATATGATTATACACCTACTATATATATATATATATATATATATATATATATATATATATATATATATATATATATATATATATATATATATATATATATATATATATATATATATATATACATGTAGATATATATTAAATATGTACGTATTGTCACGGGCTTAGCTGATTTGCCTAAGCCGTGCGGCACCCTTGCGGCCCTCCCGAAGACTTAGCTGAAATTGCCTAAGTCGTGGAACGCCCAAAGCGTTATCTGTCCGCACAGGGTCAGCCTTCCCCGAGATCTCCTAGAGTCCCTTAGGCTCTCAAAAGAGAAAACGGGCCAGAAGAAGCAATTCCCACGGGATCCACAAGCAACTGCTCAAGCAAACACTTCATAAGCCATATGCAAATTACATCCGAGGACATCACAAACTCAGAGAGGTTGCACACAAAGGATAATGGTCCATTACAGACCGAAGTCCCCAACAAGTGCTTATAAGACACACTTGTATTTACAAGCCAAAATTGGCCATAAAGCAAATCAAACTCGGGCTGCTAAGCCTACTGCAAGCCCGCTACTTGCTGTACAATGTATGTACACAAACCGAAGGACACGGACAAACTTGAGCATTTCATCAAACACCTTGTTTGCATTTTGACCGTGACATTCTCCCCCACTTATTCCTTCGACGTCCTCGTCGAAGCCGCTGTAGACGTTGCATCTCCTTGCATTTTGCTAAATCTTCAATCTTCTGCTTTAGCTGCAACACGCCCGTTTGGCTCCCAGTTGCTCTCTGCCGCTGTTGTTGAGTAGTCGAACTCTGATCCGCCATGCTGCTTCAACTCACCACTGACTGAATCTTGTGTGGGGTTGGCTGAGTTGTGCTGATCCTTGTTGGTTCTCGCGGATTCTGCTGATGAAGGAAAAGACCTGCCTTATTATGCGCTAGTATCGTAGTCTTCTCATGTTGCTTGAACTGGGTGGATGCTTGTTGGAGCTTTAACGAGCATCGCCTCGCAGACTTTGAAGTTTTTTTAAGGTTCTTCCTCCAAAATGTTGGCCCATTGATCCTTCCTCCACGTTTAGTTGTCACTTCCAAGTAGGTTCACATCACTTCCACTTTCGATTGGCATTCAATTGGAAAAATGAAGCGGACGATCTACTCTCAGTAGTACCGATCACCAATAGTGAGGATTTGACAACTATTGTCTTCCGTAAGCTTTCTCTGAAGGGTCACTGAACTTATGCAGAGCTCCTCTGCTGGATAAGTAAGAGAACTGGGATACTTGACTTCACCAATTCTCTTAGTAGTTGAGAAGGCAAGGTTACTATACTTCGCTCACCTCCTCGAGTTAAGAGGATTGGGGTACTCGGTTTCGCCCATTCTCTTGAGTTGAGAAGGCAAAGGTTACTCAATTTCGCCTGCCTCCTCGAGTTTGTACTTCATGCATTGAGCTGGTTACTAACATTCGCCCGCTCTTTGCTCACACTTCTGAAGCACCTGAAGTGTTTGCACTCCTTGCGTTGAGTTAGCTATTGTGATTCGCCTTCCCACTGCCATTGAACTTCTGGAATGCAAGAAGTTTCGCCCGAAAAGAGCAAAAGTTTACCCCAACTTGGAGTCCCCCAACTTGGAGTAAGTCTTTGATAGATTTGGTCGCCTCTGGGATTGTACCATCTTCCCCATCACCTTTACCGCCTACTCCTCTGAGTAGAAAGGTACAGTACCATGTACTGTCTACTTCGTTCCTTGGTCGAGCACTCCTGCGTCAACCCGAAGTCCCTCGCTTTCGGCTATCTTGATGAGAAGCCCTTCGACATCGGTCTTATGAAGTTTCTTGGCCTCTGCCCTTCTGCCCTGTCTTGGTACTTGGAGTTTGTCTTTGCATTCTCCACCTCCTTGGCCCCTTTTGCGACCAATGCTCTCCCTCCATGAGAGCAAGGGATCGATGACTCCACGGAAGTCCCGCCGCTGCGGTACCATGGCGCTGCCAAGCCCATAGCGCTACTCTCCGTTGACTTGCATCTACATCCCTTCCTTCGCGATCGGTAGATCCGCCTCTGCGGCACTGTGGTGCTCCTCCGAGTCCACCTCCTTTCTAACCGACGCTTTGCTTTTGGGTAGCTGAGCCCCACTGGACTCTTCGTCGCTTCCTCGCCCCTTTTCGACCACCTGCTTCGACACCATTGTGTCCTCCTAGCAGTTCTCCTTGGTCGATGGAAAGACAGACTGCAACTCTCAAGCATGGCCTCCGCCATCTTGTTGCAGGGCTCACGCCGATTCTGTTCTCCTTAGCTTCCTTGGTAGCAACGTTCGCTTACTCGGCTTTGTCCTCTGACTTGCCGGGCTCCCTTAAGCGAATATGAGCACTGAAGCAGTCCCACTCTCCAGCTGCTCCGATCATACCTTAGTATAATCAAGTCCCCTCCAAGAGACTAACTGGTACTTGCAATCTGACTACTCCCTCGATGGTACACAGCCCCCATATGCTGACGACCAAGGCTTTCATCTGATGCAAGCTTCGATGAGCACACACGGAAGACCCGCCTCTGCGGTACTGTGGCATTCACTCCTTGAATCCACAGCCCTTCTTGCCGTTGCATTGTTCACCGAAGCGGAGCTCCCAGTAGCTCCTGATCATTCACATGATCACGTCCCTCTCCATGGGACTCACTGGTACTTGCAATTTGACTACTCCCTCGGTGGTACACAGCCCCCATATACTGCCAACCAAGGCTTTCATCTGATGCAAGCTTCGATGAGCACACACGGAAGACCCGCCTCTGCGGTACTGTGGCATTCACTCCTTGAATCCACAGCCCTTCTTGCCGTTGCATTGTTCACCGAAGTGGAGCTCCCAGTAGCTCCTGATCATTCGCATGATCACGTCCCTCTCCATGGGACTCACTGGTACTTGCACTTGGACTTCTTCCTCGATGGTACATAGCCCCCTATGCTGATGATCAAGGCTTTCATCCAATGCAAGCTCCGATGCACACACGAAGACCCGCCTCTGCGGTACCATGGCATTCACTCCTTGAATCCATAGCACTTCTTCTTGTTGTGTCGTACACCAAAGTGGAGCTCCCAGTAGCTCCTGATCATACCTCCGCATGATCTTGTCCCTCACGGGACACGATCGCTTGTGTTGCATTGCCACGAACTATTCCACCACGATCCGCTGCACCATGTCGCCTCCTGGTGACATCTCCATTACATACAGATTCCCGTGTGATGAACTCGGACTACGACTTCTCCACGTGTGGCCTCTGCCAACACATCGTAGGGCCTCTGCCATCTCCGATTTTTAGTTCGCTCACTTGGCAATTCACCTTCGTCCACCCACTCTTGGGTCACACCTGGACGAAGCATAGCTCTAGGACAGTCCGTCGCCTAGTAGCTCATGAAGTCTCCCTGACTTCACTAGAGTTGGTGCACCATTGTCTGGATCCTGGGCCTCTAGCCCCTACCAGCACAATCTCTGCTATGCACCTCCTGTTCCAGACAACTCGAATGGCAACACTATGGCATATTCTTCAAGAGTACCCGCCTCTGCGTCCTCTTGCCCCGTGCTAAGGTATCATGATCCCAAATTTGCCTCCGCAAGTTGAATCACCTTAGTTACTCCGTCAAATGCATCTCTGAGGTAGCAGGCATGTGCCTCGAAGCTCCCTTCATCTTTGGCACCATGGAAGATAAGTCCGCCCCATCAGAATGAAGAACTCATGGAACGACATGATCTCACTCTTGCCTCTACAAGAGTTCATGCCCTTGACCTCCGTCCAAGGAAAGCTCTGTGCCTCCGCTCCATGTTCCATCTTCTATGTCGACTCCCTTCATGCGGCTTGGATACTTCACCAAGTTTTCACCCAAGTCGTTCCGCTCCTCGATTTGCATTGAGTTGATAGTGGCCCTCGCGTCCACCATTCCACGGGTCAGCCCTCCGTTGAGTTCGATTTCCACATCGACTCAAAGTGTGCCTTCATATGATGTTGCCTCGGATTACTCCCCCACTTGATCTCGAAATGCATCCACCAATGCATTACCTCATTCGAGATCATGCGACGACTCTTCGTCGCTCGCTCGGTCCGTTGAGCGTTTTGGAGATATCTCCTTGAGAAACTCTTCCTCAATACGTGCGATCTGTTGCACATGATTCTCCCTCTGGAGAACTAGGACTTATCCCTCCTGGATATCTGTCCTATTGGAGCAACTTTCCTCTTTACATTCTTCCCACTGGAAGTTTCGGAGACCACCATCCCCTTTGGACTACTCCGTCTTGCTGAACAACTTGTGCCTTGTTCTGCCCCCGCAAATGTACTTTGCTAGATTGCGACCCTTCGCCAATACAGTCTCCACTGCACCCTCCAGGGTCTAGCAACGTGCTGAACTTGCTGCACATTTCAGCTGTCTAGGACGTAGCCTTTTATGTCAAAGAGAAAGTTCTGATGCTCCATGGCACTGAGTTCTGATCGCACCATAGGATGGCCACGAACACTCCGTCGTCCGTGTACAAGCCCTTGCATGAGTTCCGAATCCTTCGAGCTAGCAATTCCCCTCACCTGTGTGAGCTTTGCACAACTCTTTCGGTCGTTACGCAACACCTCCCACTTTGCACGGTCTCATCTATCACCAAACGCCCCGCTTGGCCTTGAGCACCGTCAAGTTTGGTTGCCAACGTCAAGCCATAGCTCGAACTCCACCATCCCGATCTTTGTGTGCTACGCATTCTTCTTTGCATGTTTGTCCTCGTGGTGCCTCTCGCGCAAAGGGTTGGCCATTCCTCTGAATGCCAAACCTGGATGCCCGCTCCTCTGAGCGACTCCTTTCTCTACATCTCAATGTCCGTTTTCCCCCAAACGGTTGCGCGTGCTGGCTGTCCTCCACACAGCCCAACAAGGTCCCCCACGTTTGTATGGCAAGTGTCTCTGCGTGTGCTTGTCCCGCTCTGATACCACACTGTCACGGGCTTAGCTGATTTGCCTAAGCCGTGCGGCACCCTTGCGGCCCTCCCGAAGACTTAGCTGAAATTGCCTAAGTCGTGGAACGCCCAAAGCGTTATCTGTCCGCACAGGGTCAGCCTTCCCCGAGATCTCCTAGAGTCCCTTAGGCTCTCAAAAGAGAAAACGGGCCAGAAGAAGCAATTCCCACGGGATCCACAAGCAACTGCTCAAGCAAACACTTCATAAGCCATATGCAAATTACATCCGAGGACATCACAAACTCAGAGAGGTTGCACACAAAGGATAATGGTCCATTACAGACCGAAGTCCCCCACAAGTGCTTATAAGACACACTTGTATTTACAAGCCAAAATTGGCCATAAAGCAAATCAAACTCGGGCTGCTAAGCCTACTGCAAGCCCGCTACTTGCTGTACAATGTATGTACACAAACCGAAGGACACGGACAAACTTGAGCATTTCATCAAACACCTTGTTTGCATTTTGACCGTGACAGTATGTAACATAAATATTAGGAGACCGATACAAAACAACAAAATCCCTCCTATAATAATATTAAGTCGGTGAGTGTGAGGTAATAAGATTGACCCACATAGCATTCCATCGTTATAGGAAGAAATTGAATCATGACATAGGTTGAGTTGGTTGGGTCCCTTGAGTCTCACTTATCTACGTGATTGAGATCTTGCCTACGACATAAAGATATCACCGATGACCTATAGACATAATATGTTTGGTCGAGTCCCTCGAGGATATATCATTAAATTATTCATCTAGAAATGATGGTGATGACTTAACTGAACATTATGGTTGGTCGAGTCACTCAAGACTATGATGGTTCGGGGGCTGAACATTATGGGAATCACAAGGAGTTGTGATTGGCAAGAGTTGCCTACCTTTTTGGGCTTAATGTGATTGTTCGAGTTCCTCGGGGTTACGATAAGATGTCGATTAGATCCCGATTGTTGGGAAACCTCAGCGGGAGTATCACATGCACAGCGAAAGATCAAAACAAATAGGTTTCTCACGTAGATTAAAATCATCGTGCAAAAGATTGAATCCTAATAAAAAATATAAAATAAAAATCATTTCGTATGAGAGATTGTTTAGACATGAGATATACCTTCTCTTGGAGAACTCATTCTCTCTCAATTTGAATGACCATAGCCAGAGATTTATTTGAGCAAGCACACATGAGATATTCCTCTCACGATACTGAGAGTGGGTATTGACACTCAATTACCTTCGTAAGGTTGGCTACAAATCTCGATAACCGGCTATACTAGATCTGAAACTTTCCAAACCTGTAAGTCTGACGTAAAAAAAAAAGTACTCAAACAAGGCATCATTGGTGTCTTAAGTTTAAGGACTAGATACATAACTAGGATTACGAAATCATTATTTGATATTAGGTATCAGTAACCATATAACATTCCATAAGCAGATCAATCAGTAAACTCATTCTCCAATGAGCACATGTACTGTATATTTAGTGTCTTCACAAGTATCTATGATAGAATACATGAGTATCTCCCCTATAAACTCCTGTAGAAATGGCAGACATGGATAAAATATTATATTCCTTAATGATAGGGTCGATTATATATGTTATGGTATGTACTAGGCCTGATATAGTGTATGTTGGGAAACCTCAGCGGGTGCATCACATACGCAGTGAAAATCAAAACAAAAACTGATTTTCCACATAGATCAAATCGTCATGCAAAAGATTGGGGTCACGAGAAAAATTATAAAAATAAAAAAAATCATGATATATGAGAGATTGATTTAACATAGGGAGATCGTATATCCCTATATTCCAGATTCGGATGGAGAAAATGAAGGAGGTCAAGCGTCCTCCTCTCTAGCGGTATCCACACGATGGATCTCCGCAGCAAAACTCGTCTAATCTGATCTTGCAACTCTTGCTCAGAGGGAGGGAGGAGAATAGGAGGTGGTGGCTAAAGCTGTAGCCACTCAACCGTGAGTCGCCCCTCCTATTTATAGAGAGCCACCAAAGACCCTATGGCTCCTTCCTTAGTGGGTATTGGATCTCCATCCAATTACCACTAACCTTGCATTATTGAATCTCTATATAATAATCTCCTTAGGTCTCTAATTGGGCTTAATCAAGGAGTCCATCATCATAGGGTTTCATCTAATGAGAATAGGGGCTAATTGGATCTCCATCCAATACTCTATTTGTTGAAGCATCCACCATATGTGTGTGACCCTCTAGGCCCGATACCGAGCTGACCGTGAGTCACTCCCATCAGAACTCCTTCTGATATAGTGAATTACTATCTCCATAATAATTCACTCGACTTATCGACTATGGATGTACTAGGCCATTACGCTATAGTCCCCAGACGGTACAGGGGGATCGAATCCATCGGACATGTCTGTCCTCAGTTATCGTGTATCTGTAATCCCTCATCCAACTAATATCCCAAAGACCGTATATTGGACATGGTACTGTCACGTCATATATGAAATCTGTCATAGTCTCGCTCTAATCGAATTCTCCCGGAGAATTCTTTCTCTCTCAATCCGAATGACCCTGGCTAGGGATTTGTCTGAGCAATCACATATGAGATATTTCTCTCGTGATACTGAGAGTGGATGATCCTCTATTGACACTCAATTTCCTTCGTAAGGTTGGCTACAATCCCGATAACCAATTGTACCAGATCTGAAACTTTCCAAACCTGTAAGTCTGGCGTCAAAGAAAGGAGTACTCATACAAGACATCCTTTGTGTCTTAAGTCTAAGGACCAGATACACACCTGAGACTATGAGTTGTCTGACATTAAGTATCATTAACCATATAACATTCTATAAACGGATCAATCAGTGAACTCATTCTCCAATGAACACCAGTACTATATCCTTAATGTCTCCACATAAGTGGCTATGACACCAGCCGCCTCCATCATATGGACAAGTATATAGTACACCGATCTGTCTGGTTATCTCATTGTCTCTTTTAAGTAACCTATGACCGAGATTATTTAGGATCTGTGTTTAAAGGTGAATCGATCTCATTATCATGATCTCATTACGATCCGACTCCCATTGCACAGAACCAAGGACATCACAATATATATGTAACAGATAATATGAGAATATGCTAATATTAATCATAAGTAAAAAAGATCACACAGCGTGTCACATGTGCCATCACTCACGTGATTGGCTTGCAGGGCACCTGTAACCAGCAATCTCCCACTTGACCAAAAGCCAATCACCTATGTGTATGATCCTCATCAGACCCCTGTGACACTCAAATACAATCTGAGCCAACAGCTTCGTTAATGGATCTACAATGTTATCTTCAGATGTAACTCTTTCCATTGTTATATCTTTTCGAGTCATGATCACTCTAATTAGATGGAACCTCCTCAGAATAATTCTGTTGAGATCTGAGTTCCTTTGTTAGAGTTATCGCCCTGTCGCTGTCACAATATATGGGAGTCAGCTCCACGCTGCTTGGTATGACTCCCAAATCCTTGATAAACTTCTTCATCCAAACCCCTTCGTCTTGTTGCTTCTACTACAACAATGTATTCCGCCTCTATGGTCGAGTCAGCAGTTGTATCTTGCTTGGAACTCTTCCAGCTTACTGCTCCTCCATTCATGGTGAAAACATACAATGAATTTGACTTGCTATCATTAATATTAGACTGAAAACTCGAGTCCGTGTAGCCCTCAACCTGGAGGCTACCTCCTCCATATACCAGTGAAAGATCCTTAGTCCTTCTCAAGTGCTTATGGATACACTTTACTGTCTTCCAGTGTTCTAAACTTGGATCTGCCTGATACCTGCTCGTGACACTCAGGGCATGTGCTATATCAGGCCTGATACATAGCATCGCATACATGATAGACCCTATCACTGAGGCCTAAGATGTCTTATCTATGTCTGCCCTTTCTTCAGGAGTCTTTGAGGACATACTCCTAGAAAGTGATATTCTATGTCTCATCGGTATAAGACCTCTCTTAAAATTTTTCAGCCAAACCTTTTGACAATGGAGTCTATGTACCTAGACTGGGATAAGTCAAGCATCCTTTTGGATCTATCTCTTTAGATCTCGATCCTCAAAATATAGGATGCTTCTCCTAAGTCTTTTATGGAGAAGTTTCTGGATAGCCAAGCCTTTACTGTGGAGAGCATTCCTACATCATTTCCAATGATTAGGATGTTATCCACATATGACACCAAGAAGGTGATAACTCTCTCACTTACCTTCCTGTACACACAAGGCTCATATTCGTTCTTGGTAATTGTGGACATATAGGTTCGATGAATTTGATCCCTCTGTACCGTCTACGGACTATGACGTAGTGGCCGAGTATGTCCATAGTCGATGAGTCGAGTGAATTATTATGAGGATATTAATTCACTATATTAGATGGAGTTCTTATATGAGCAACTTATGACTAGCTTAGTATCGGGCCAAGAGGGTCACACATATATAATGGATGTTGAGATAAGTAGAGGTGCAGATATGAAATATCCGTGGAGCTCCTGGTTTCGATCTTATGGATGAGATCCAATAGAATTTGGTAATTGGATAGAGATCTAATTCCCAATGTGAACAAAATCCAATCAAGAATATACTCATTCATTTCTATAAATAGGAGAGACTCCTTGGTTCATAGGCTAGAGCTAAAGAGAGAGCTAGAGAAGTTGCTTCCTATTTCTCAATATTTTTCTCCTCCTCTTTAGCCTGAGAGTGTGGAGAGGCTGATCCCGTAGTTGAGGAACATCGTTCTCACGTTTGCCGTGTGGATTACCGTTAAAGAGGAGCACACGAGTGCTTCTTCATCTTCTCCATCAAAGCTAAAAATTTTCATAGATATATGATCTCCCTAGGTAGCACATCTTCTATGATCTATACAGTTTTCAGGTTTTACGGATTTTTCGCACACCAATCATCGCATAATAACCAAATACTCAACTTCAAAAATCTAAGTTTTGTTTTTGTTTTTGTTTTTCACTGCGCATAAGATGCTGATTGCAGATTTCCCGATAGGTTAATGATACCTATCATTAGACAGCGATTCCGTAGTCCCAATTGGGTCTAATTTTTAGACTTGAGACACAAAGAATGTTTTGTTTGAATACTCATTTCTTTGACGTCGAACTTATAGGTTTGAAAAGTTTCAGATATGATACAACCGATTATCTGGATTGGTAGCCAACCTTACGAATATAATTGAGTGTCACTAGAGGATCATCCACTCTTGGTATCACGAGAGGAATATCTCATGTGTTATCGCTTGAACAAATCCTTGACAGGGTTTGTTCGGATTAAGAGAGGAGTTCTTTGGGAGAATTTGATTAAAGCGAGACTCGAACGAATTGCGAATATAATAGGCTGCACTTTTGGCTGCCCCCTCCTATTCTTCGTCCTCCCTCATCTTTTATGCAAGAGTTGCGAGATCTTGGCTGTGATTGGAGGAGCATCGCTACAACGATCCATCGTGTGGATACAATTATAGAGGAGGATATTTGACCTTCTTTATCCTCTCCATCCGGATATGTGATTTCAGGGATATATGATCTCCCTAGGTAAACTATCTCTCACATATCGTAGGTTTTTAGTTTTATATTTTTTTTGCACCAACTTTGCACGACGATTTGATTTACGTGGGAAGCCTAATTTTGTTTTCTTCTTCCGCTGTGCGTGTGATGTTCCCATTGGGTTTCCCACCACCATGCGCCAGCTGCGATCGCACAACTGATAGCCATGTCCAAGAGGCAGTCGTGCGCAAGCAGAAGCTGCATCCAACGGTGATCGCACATGGGGAGAGGCCGCTACAAGCAGCTGCCACATTGTTGGCAGCTGTGTGTCTAAGCAGAGGCTGCGAGAGAGTTGAGGTCGCATTCAGTGGCGACCGCGTGCGGTATAGTCGACATAAGTAGCAACCACATGTCCAAGCAGAGGTCGCATCTATCAACGATCCCTCGCAGGGTAGAGGCCACACAGGCAACAACTGCACGCTAGCAATCGTGCGCAAGCGATAACCGCTAGGTCAAAGGTCGCACAAGCATCACCACACAAGTGGCTACAGCGTCGACATAACATGATTAAGGTTTTTAGTAAAATTATGATTATGCCCTTTTACATTTTATTAATACTTTTTATTACTTTGATAATTCTGTTTTATGTCCTTTCATGAAATTGAGAATTTTTTGTTTATATTCTCAATTATGAAAATGATTAATTTAATTTAATTATGATTATATTTTGATTATATATTGATTAAATTTAGTTTCAATCAAATTTAGAAAGGATTAAGTCTTGATCAATTTTTGTTATTTTGATTAACTTATTTAATTGGGATAATAAGTAGGCCATTCTAGACTTGTCCAATTAAATAAAATTAATTAGTTTTATATAATTAAAAATATAAATTATTATTTCCTTTATATTTTTCTCATATTATTTTTTGATTGAATGTAGTAAATAAAATCTAATTATTGTTCTTGGATATTTATTCAGTTATTCTCAAACAGAAATAATATCTATTTATCACATAAACACATGATTTATTTGTTATCATTATTACAGTTATCATATGAGTTTTTTTCTATTCATTAATATTTAATAATAATTATTATTATTTTATTATTAAATTATTTCAACATAAATTAGATTAAATAAATATAATGAATATTATTTGTAGTTCATGTCCTTAAATTTTACCTAATCGTTAGCTACCAAAGTGGCATGAGATGGTAGGCTTATAGAATATAAATTATAATAAATGTCTTATCATTTATAGGATAGTTTAAGTTATATTTTATATTATTACATTAGTGTTGTAGTCACCAAAGTGGCCTAAATCAATGACTTATAAAATTATATTAAGGAATAAGTCCTAAATGATATTAAGGAAATAATATTTACAATGGTATACATAATTATGAGATTTATATAATCTCAAATGATAATCTATTTTAAGTAATTATGTGATGGGGTAGGATGATAATATATTGGATACTTACAGTTTTGGATACAAATAAAGATAAGTGAGACTTGAATGAGTTAACTAGTATATGTGTTCAAAAATAATTTAGAATAAGACACAAAAGTTTATATACTATTATAACTACTACTCAAGGAGCTGGTAATAAGAAAAAAAAATTTATGTATCATCCATCAAAGAAATTTTTTTGGTATGAAAACATTAAATAGATTGATAAAAAGAAAACTATTACGGTAAAGTGTTTCTTTTGTAGCAAGAAAGAACATGTAAGAAGGACTATATTAAACATAAGACATGGTTCGAAAAGAAAGGCATAAACTCGACTTTTGTATATTTCAAATTAAACATTATAGAAGTTCCTTCTAATACATGGTGTATTGATTATGGTGCTTTAATTCATGTTACTAATAATATGTATAGATTCTTATCAATCTAAAAACCAAAAGAACATGAAACATTTATAATTATGAGAAATCGTCTCAAAGCTAAAGTGGTATTAGTGGGGGCTTATCGCTTATGCCTAGAGATGAGTCATCTAATGGATCTTACTAACACATGTTTTGTCCCTACTATTTCTAGAAATTTAGTTTCTCTATCTAGAATTGATGAGTTAGGATATTATCTTTCTTTTGGTAATAATAAACTCAGTATATCTTATGATTCAATAAAAATTAGTTCTAGAATTTTGTGTGATGGTTTGTAAATAATTAATTTGAATCTTGAGTTTATAAAGGTGTTATTGACCCTACAATCAAGTGTTGAATTTAAACATAATTTTAATAATTAAAGATCTTCTATGTTGTGACATAGACCTTTGGGGCATATCTCCAATGAAAGAATTAAAATAATAGTGTAGAATAATATTTTAAAAGATTTAAACTTCATCGATTTTGATGTTTGTATAGATTGCATTAAGGAAAATTAAAGAAAAATACCACAAGAAGTAAAGAACTTCTTGAAATTATTCATAATGATATCTGTGGACCACTCCATATTCTATGTTTTAGTGGAGAAAAGTAACATTTATAGATAACATGTCCGATATGGTTATGTTTATCTAATATATGAATAGTCTCAAGTCGTTTACCATTCTTGAAGTGTACATAAATGAGGTCGAGAGATATTTAAATATAAAAGTTAAAATTGTCAGATCCGATAGGGGTGGTGAACTTTATGACAGATATGATTAATTCTATCAAAATATTAGTCCTTTTGCTATATTCCTAGAACAACGGGATATTTATACTCAACTTGCCTTACTAGGTGTGTCACAGCAAATGATATTGTTAAAACATGAAATCATACTCCTATGGATATGGTTAAGAGCATGATGAGTTATTCCCCTATACCTGAGTCAATATGGGGTGAAGCTCTTAGGATAGTTATATATATCTTGAACAGTATTCCTAGTAAATCAGTCTCATCAACTCCGTTTGAATTATGGACAAGTAGGAAACTCAATCTAAGACATTTACATACTTAGGGGTGTCCAGCAAAGATAAGAGCATTCAATCCATATGAAAAATAATTAGATCCAAGAACTATTTTTAGATATTTTATTAGTTATCTAAAAAATTTCAAGGGATGCAGCTTTTATTGCCTTAATTATAATACGAGGATAGTAAAATATGGTAATACAAGATTTCTTAAATCAATAAGAGAATTAATGAGGGTGAACAATAAAATAACATCGATGAACTCTCACATGATATTGATATTATCGCTGATGATCTTATAGAGCAATCACAATTGGCAGCTTTAAGAAGATACAAAAGAAAAGAAACATGTTATTTTTGTTGATTTTACGACATATTTATAAGAATAAGATTATGATATATGAATAGAAAGAGACCAATTATCATTTCACAAGCCATAGAAAGTAATGATTCTAAAAAATTGTATGATACAATGAAAGAAGAGTTAAAGTCAATAGACCAGAATGGTGTTTGGGGACTCATTAAATTACCTAATAATTGTAAAAGAATCAGTTGTAAATGAGTCTTTAAGATAAAACATAACTCGATGGACAATATTGAATGATATAAAATTAGACTTATGAACTAATGCATCAACTATAATGAGACATTTTCTTTAGTTTCTAGAAAGGACTCGTTGAGGATCGTCATGACATTAGTAGCTCATTATGATCATGAGTTACACCAATTGAATGTGAAAATAACATTTCTGAATAGGGATCTAGATGAGGAAATCTATATGGAATAACTTAAAGAATTCATAGAAAATAGAAAAATAGTTAGGTTTGTAAACTTAAATATACTTCTAGATAATAGTATATAAAGTTTCATGATACCATTACTTCCTTTGGATTTAAGGAAAATACTATTGATCGGTGTATATATTTGAAGGTTAGTGGGAGTAAATATATATTGGTCTTCTATGTGGATAATAGTTAGTAGTTGTTGCGAAACCTCAGCGGGTGCATCACATGCGCAATGAAAATAAAAATAAAAATCAGTTTCCCACGCAGATCATATATCCCTGTATTCCAGATCCGGATGGAGAAGATGAAGGAGGTCAAGCGTCCTCGTCTCTAGCGGTATCCACACGATGGATCTCTATAGTGAAACTCCTCCAATCTGACCTCACAACTCTTGCTCAGGGGAGGGAGGAGAATAGGAGGTGGTGACTAAAGCTACAACCTATCAACCATGAGTGTCCCCTCCTATTTATAAAGAGCCACCAAAACCCTAGAGCTCATTCCTTAGTGGGTATTGGATCTTCATCAAATAACCCACTAACCTTACATTATTGGATCTCTATCCAATAATCTTATTAGGCCTACAATTAGGCCTTAAGCAAGGAGCCCATCAGCATAGGGTCTCATCTAATGAGAATATGGACTAATTGGATTTTCATCCAATCCTCTATTCGCTGAAGCATCCACCATATGTGTGTGACCCTCTAGGCCCGATACCGAGCTGGTCGTGAGTCACTCCCATCATAACTCCTTCTGATATAGTGAATTATTATCCTCATAATAATTCACTCGACTCATCGACTATGGACGTACTAGGCCACTACGCCATAGTCCCCAGACGGTATAGGGGGATCAAATTCGTCAGACATGTCTGTCCACAGTTACCATGTATCTATAATCCCTCATCCAAGTAATATCCCAGAGACTGTATATTGGACATGGTACTGTCAGGTCACATACGGAATCAGTTTGTCTTGCTCTATTCGAATTCTATCGGAGAACTCCTTCTCTCTCAATCCGAATGACCCTGGCCTGAGATTTGTCTAAGCAAGCACATATGGAATATTACTCTCGTGATATCAAGAGTGGATGATCCTCTATTGACACTCAATTGTCTTCGTAAGGTTGGCTACCAATCCCGATAACCAGTTGTACCAGATCTGGAGCTTTCAAAATCTGTAAGTCTAGCGTCAAAGAAAGGAGTACTCATACAAGACATCCTTGGTGTCTCAAGTCTAAGGATCAGATACACAATTGGGACTATAGAATCACTGTCTGACATTAGGTATTATTAACCATACAGCATTTCATAAGTGGATCAATCAGTGAACTCATTCTCTAATAAGCACTTGTACTATATCCTTAGTGTCTCCACACAAGTGGCTATGAGACCAGCTGCCTCCATCATATGGACGAGTATATAGTACACCGATTTATCCGGTTATCTCAATGTCCCTCTTGAGTAACCTATGATCGGGATTATTTAGGATCTGTATTTAAAGGTGAATCGATCTCATTATTGTGACCTCATCACGATCCGATTCTCATTATACGACATCACAATATATATGTAACAAATAATATAATATAAGAATATATTAATATTAATCATAAGTAAAAAAATCACACAGCATGTCACACGTGTCATCACTCACGTGATTGGCTTGCAGGGCACCTGTAACCAACATTAGTGATATTGGTTTCTTATATGAAACCAATATATTTTCAAATAAGAACTTTAAGATGGTTGATATAAATGAGGCATCTTTGGTTATTGACATTGAGATATTTATCGATATATCTTAAGGATTATTATGACTATTTCAGAAATGATATATTAATCATATTTTTAAGAGATTTAATATACAACTTTGCTCAGCCAATGATACACCTATTACTAAAGGTGAAAAATTCAGCCAGAACTACTACCCGAAAAATGACTTAAAAAGGAATCAAATATAGAATATTTCTTATAGGGCGTAATTAGAAGTATATTATATGCTTAAACCTGTACAAGACCATATATCATTTTTATAGTTACAATATTAGGTAGATACCAAAATAACCTAGAAATCGAACATTGGAAAGCTGCAAAGAAAGTATAAAATATCTGTAGGGGACAGAAGATTATATACTCACATATAAGAAATCAGATCAGTTTGAAGTAACTGGATATTCAGATACTGATTTTACAAATTACTTCGATAGCAAGAAATCCACTTCAGAATTTGTATTCATGTTAGCTAGTAGGGCAATTTATTAGAAAAGTATAAAATAATCATTTATTACATCATCAATAATGGAAGCTAAATTTGTGACATGGGAGGCCATAAATCAAGCTTTATGGTTGTAAAATTTTATCTCAGGACTTGATGTAGTCGACTCAATTATCAGGCCGCTAAATATTTTATAATAACATCATAATAGTTTTATTCTTTAAGAATGACAAGTGTGGTTTCAAGCATATCGAGATAAAGTACTTGGTGGTTAGAGAGAGAGTTCAGGAACATCAAGCGTCAAATGAGAACTTGAGCACCACTACGATGATTGTTGATCCATTTACTAAAGTTTTATAATGTAAAATATTTAATGAACATATTCTTAGAATGAGGCTTATGAGCAAGCCATAAAAGATGCATATTTTAGTATATGGTATCATTGATATTTCTTTTATATAATTAAAGTTATTTATTTATATTATCCTATTTATATTTATGTTTATGCATATTATGGTTGAATGCAATAATATGATTGTCTTTATAAAATAAATTATAATGGTCATTATAGACTATATAAGGAAATACTAATAATATTATATTACATAGAAGGAAGTATGACATTGATGACATACAATCGTTATGACTCGCATTGATAGTTATACTAAATATAGGATTATTATGCTTATTAAACTTATTGGCTTGTTTTAAAATCATAACTATGTATAAAATATTTTTTTAAAAAAAAATTAAAATTTAATTATGTAATTATTTTTAAATAAATTTTGTTTTGTTTATTTTGATTTTGAATATTTTATCAATTAATGGGAAAAGTGAGAGAATGTTACATTATATGACCCTTTATAATTGGATAAGATATATAATAGAATTATTTAGATTCTAATGATAAATATTAGTCAATATTAAATTAAAGTCCATATTATAGTAGGATTCCTTAGGAGATACCCTTGATGGGAGGAACTCTTCTAATAATCTATCCTAGACCCTCTACTATCGCCTATAAATAGATAAGACCTCCTATAAATCTAATAAGGAAGAAAAAGGGGAACAAGATCAATCGAGAGATTACGACTATTCTCTCATCTTTCCTAAAACCATCAATATCAGTGGTGCTGTCAAAAAATAGGAAGAGATGAGAAGAGGTTCTCTTTCTCTTTGCAGATCAAAGTTACTATAGTATTCAGATTTGGAGAATAATGCCTTTACAAATCACACAGAGATATGTTTAAGATTACATCAAAAGGTAAGCATCTTAAAACTAATATAATATTATTTGATTTCAGTTTAACATAATTTTTTTTTACATAAATTATAGCATATTATAGATTTTATGCTGTTAACAAATATTAACTCAAGGAAAGATGTTGAATTGGGCTTCTTGTTGAAAACATCATTTCAACATTACGATCCTTCAAAGTCTCATCTACAGTATTATATATATCATTCTCACGTACCAAATTTTGTAACGAATGCTTTATTTTTCTTAAGTATCCTTCATCCACTTAATTTATTATAATCAAATTAAGTTTATTTCTTAAAAAATATTTATTTATCTTCAGACATGTTTGAATAAAAAATAGTAATATAAGACCAAAAGATTATATTGATTCTTTTGGTTAAGATTATTATGTTGATCAAAATATTTAGAATTGTTTATGATGAAGAAATTAGATTGTTAAACTAAAGTATGATAAGTTGGCTAAAGGTTAATTTATTTGTAGTCATCACAATGAGACATCTTATCTATGAAACGATGAGTCATAATATGAGCTATTAGAGAACACAGGTGAATTTGACTGATTTTTGTGTTGACCTAATTCAATTCTATAACAAAACAAATGAAATCAGCAGCAATAATACAGCCATCAGCATTCTTATTTTAGTGGAATTTAATGGCCTTTTCCAAAAAGGAAGGGTGGCTTCTAACTCCCAATCAAATCTCTTAACTTTCCCGAGTAGGTAAGCAATACAGCCGTAAGATCCTCCAATCCATTTATTACTGCCCTATCACCATAACTCGATCTAATAAAAGATCCCATTCCGGCTTAATACACGATTTAATCTCCCAGCCGACGCTTCTCGTCTCACGCGGTCGCGTCTCTTCCGAGCGCCGCCACTCGCGGGCAGCCATAAGTACCAAGTCGCTCCCCTTCTTCCATGCACCAACGATTAGGAGACGGACGTCCAACAGCCAAGTCGACGCCGGTTCCTCTCTCTCTCTCTCTCTCTCTCTCTAGTAAATCTATAAATATGATTACGGACTATCTGAGGATGATGCTGTCTTTTGCGGCCGGCTAAAGAAATCCTGTTTAATGTTTTCTTCTGAGAATTTGTTTGTTTTGCTTTTGATGATTTTTTTGTCCTCTTCTTTTTATTATTGTTCAGACTTTGCATATTTGTCTGGTTCCTCGTTGTGTTATTAGCACAGATCGTTCTAGTAATTAGGAAGATGCCATGATCTTTTCCCGAGGAATTAACTCCGGGAGGTATTTATTTCTGTAACTTGATAAAGCAGCAAGTTAATTGGCAGAATTTGCAGTCAGGATATGCTAAGTTTGTTCTATGCTGAATCCGAGTGCACTCCGTGAATTTGTGATCGAAGTTATAATAGTATCGTATGTTCGATCTACCATGTTGTTTGCATTGCAATCTGAGTGATCTTTCTTTGTTGACTGTCGATACAGGCTAAGCAATCAGCGTCTCCCAAAGCGACATTTTTCTGATCATGGTAAACATGCACATCTTGTTGCCATTATTCCTCTTAGTTTGCTTGTGTGCTCGGAGCCAGAGCCTGTCATGGCCCTTTTCTTCTTCTTCTTCTTCGTCGACACCATCATCCATAAGAGAATTGAACCAAGGCTTCCCGAAGGAGATCAGTGCTGCAACAGCCGAGTTCTCCATGGAAAGGCTCGACGACGGAAAGGGATTGAAGCTGGTGGAGAACGCAAGGAGAAAGCTGGTCGGAGCAAACAGTTGCTGGCAAAACGCTTACCGGAACCTTTTCTCTGGTTGTGCAGAGATCATAGCCAATAAAGAGAAGCAATCGAGATTAGCTTGGCAGCTCAGTGATTGCTTCCAGATAGACTCCGGGAGATCAGCTTTTCCGAGTTGTGATGCAGGGGCTCCGATGCTGAGATGTCTCAAGACGCTAGATGATGTGGAGCACAAGGTCTACCTCGAGTTCTTCTTGGAGACCAACTCCATCTGCCACCAGTTACAGTTAAGCATTGTAATCCTCGATCGTATCTTTCTTTGTTCATTCACAGTTCAGCATTGTCATGTTGAGGTTTTTTGAGTTGAATCTTTTCAGGACTGATGCATTCAAGCATGACACAGAGAGGTTGGTCAATGATTTACTCAGATCAGCTCAGTTTGCAGAACAGAAGTTGGATGTCATGGAAGAGAAGTCCGAGCAGCTACTGCAGCACTCCGATAAAGTCCAGGATTCACTAGCTTCCATCGACCTCCACAACCAGCAATTAGCCCAAGCATCAAGCGCTGTCGAGGCACAGATCCAAGATGTGTTGGAGCACTCCAAGGCAATCTTTGAGCAGTCCAAAGAGATAGCAGCTTCGCAGGTAGAGCTGCAAGGAGGACAGCTCGACATGAAAGAGAAGCTCGTCTCCGGCATGGCCAGTTTGCAGGAGTCCTACAAGAGTTTGGATGATGGGATGCTGAAGCTCAGGGAGGAAGCTGTAGAAATCGAAAGAGAAATAGAGGTAGTTGGGGCCTCCATGTCCTCAAAGATGCAGAATCTTCAAACCAAAGCCGACGATATCGGTAGTGTTGCAGGCATGTCCTTGGAGAAACAGAAGCAGCTTCTCGACAGGCAGGCTTTGGCCCTCGAAGGCCTCGATTTCCTCACCAAGTTTCAATCCCAAGCGCTTGAAGAAAGCCGGTAATGCACCAAATTCTCTTCGTTAAAATTCTATGAATCTGCTATCGCATCGCTAAATCTGCTACTGCCATCTTTGCTCTCGTCAGGGACACATTGCAAAGACTAGCAGAGCTCGGTAACAAGCAGCAAGAGGAGCTACTCCTCGGACAAGAGCAAATCCAACAGGCTCATGACCGTCTGATTCGGAACTCTCAATCGATATTAGCAGCTCAGGTATGACGCACGACAACCATGCTCGAATCTGACTGTCGAGCATTCTTCTTTTCCGGCACATCAGACGGATTTAGTTTCTGTAACAGGAAGAGTTCGAAGCGAAGCAAGCCAACATTTTTGCTGCTCTGGACAAGCTCTTCGTGCTGCATAACGCGATTCTAGTAGAATCACGTTTCATGAAGGCTTTCTTCTTCTACTCCAGCGTGATCTTTCTTCTCTACATGCTCACCAGTACCAAACAGACGTACGGCATCCGAGCACGCCTTTACTTAGGTGAGACTCTGCGTTCGATTCTTTACATTTGCTGATCACCATTGATTAGCATTGGATACCAAACGATTGCAGGTCTCTGTACCACATTTGTGCTCGAGGTCCTCATCCTTCGATTCGGTGGCGATGACTTCGATCAGCAGTCTCGAATCATGTCCAAAGTGTTCCTAACTCGATCCTCGTTTCTGGTTGCTGCAACCATCCAAATCATTCGTTCTTTGTTTACCTACAGGTAACAATACATCAACAGAATTTGTACCTTCTCTTCTAGAAAAAGAACAGAAACCATGGATTTGAGATCACATATTTGCTTGCGCAGAGACTATGAAATATTAAATCATCAGCTGCTGCTAACGTTGGTGGAGAAGGTTCGGATAATGGAACAAAACGAAGGTCTGTAGTTGCATCGCTCAGGTTAACGTTGCCATTGTAGATTATATGTAGATTGAGCTTCTGAACACTGATGATGGGTGTGGTGCAGGAAACAAGTTCTTGGCCTCCAGCTCGGAGAGTGACATAAGTGTGAGCCAGTACTCATGGATGTACGATGAGTTGCAGGAAGACGTCGATAACAAGGTTGATCCAGATTATATATTGGCAGAGGAAGAAGTTGGGGAGAATTCCATCACTGTAAACTTAGACAGCAGAAAATACAATCTTAGGCCTCGTCGTAGGCAATGAACTCTCAATTGTTATAGTTCCTTAATCTAACAAGTTCTAATATGATGACTCAACATTAATGACAATGGCAAGTGGAATTCCACTAGCTTTCACCTCTTTCTCCAAGAAAGTTTCTTCAGCAAAGTGTCTTTGTGTCCCTGTTTCTGTGTGTGGAAAATCCATGATTCTTAGACCTGATGCATCATTTACTGCAATTACTGACTATTTATTGTTCATTCGCAACTGTCCATTTCTGATCTCACTAACTATCCTGTAATGAGATGAGACAAAAGGGTGCTTCTTTTACCCAGTTTAAGAAACACCAAAGAAGCCTTCCTTTTGACCTAGTGCTGTTGTCCTTTATCAATGGGAGAAGGACCATGTCATCATATATCACTGGATTCATTATATCCTTTTGACCTAGTGCTGTTGTCTTTATCAAGTGGGAAGAATCCTTGGGACGGGTCATTGCACCAAAATATTTCATCCACACTCATCGTCCTTGGGAAGTCTCTTACTATAGTTTCTCTTGCACTTAATGTAGTGTTTAGGCGCCAAGTACAACTCTTTTTTTATATGGATGGATGGATGGAAACATTGTGACTTGGTCTTACAACTACAACTATTCTCAGTCTTCCTGAAAGTGAACTGCTCCCAAAGTCCTTGAGCAACTCGATAGGGACTCTTCTTATTCAATGTGTTACTGATGGTATCTGAGCCGATATGCGCAACTTCCGTAAGTAACAAGAAAGAGAGAAGAATCACAGAGGAAATTGCTCGACAAAGGCAGGCAGAAGAGATGAGCAGCCAAGAAAAAAATAACAACAGATGAGGAGTTCTTCCACTGACTCACTCATCCTTCTACCCGACTTGTCATAGCATAACCATCTCAGAAGCTTCTGAATCAGACATAAAAGGAACCAAGAACTCCAAATTTCTCATCAAAATCTCGATCGATCTATGCTCATACTATTTGTTTCGACAATCCAAATCATATGATGATCCTGCACCGTGTTGTCATCATCACCCATGATGATGTTTTCAATATTATGAGATATTATCTCTGGAGTCTCTGCTTTTGGATGAAAGAACGTCAGGTGGAAAGTCTTATCTAATCTAATCATAGCATTCCATCTTAGCAAAGAGAACATCCTCACTTTTGAGCCACCAGTGGGGAGAGGGGGCGCCAATGTTTCCGGGAAAAGCCGAGAAACTTAGACCTTGTTTAATACCACACTTGAAGGAGGATGCTGTGGACCATATGCCATCGAAGAACTAAATCATACTTGACATAAAACTTCATAACTTGTAGGATGTTACAGGAGATTTTTTTAAAGATTTTATTCCATATCACATAGATAGATCCTTAAGACATCCTCCTACAATTTCTTTTGATCCAAATCCTGAGAATTTAGCAGACGTGACCTCGGTTGCAGCTTCATCCAAATCACAACCTTAAACTAGTAACACATATAGATAGAAAGAGGTATGTAAAAGCAAGCTAAGAAATCTTTGATTACGCTTCCACTGGTGGACAGAGCGATATCAAAAGCCACTTGTGGCGGCTACTCTTTTTCTACAAATAGCAGCCTATACATGCACGATAGCAGCTGAAGCATTATGATTCGTCGAGCGAGTTCAGTGTATGTTGAAGGTTGGTTGACGCTTCTTTTCTAATGATCATTATATTTATATATTGCCGGTACGTCATGTGACCTCCAAATCCATACGCATATGGTGATTCGAGGAAGAAATAAGTATAATATAATTTTGGGCTGATCTAATTCAAATTGGGAAGAGAAGGGCATCATTCTGAATCCCCCCATTTCGATGTTCACCTTATCGTTTTGTGTTGATTAATGACTTCGCAATGGCGATGTTTATGCAAAGAAAATGTGAAGATGCTACTTAATCAGTGGAGTAATCATCCAAAAGATTTGTTCAGTGATGGTAGGTAGTTCTTCGTCACAATGTGTGTCATCTTCGAGTTCTTCAAGTTGCAGACCATTCCGAGCATTCATCATGCACAATCTTTGACTACTACGTCGAGGAAATAGGATGCCACCATGGTATATAGATTTCGGCTTTACAGTTCATCTCGGTCTTCCCTTGAATCCTGTATATTACTGCTCCTTGCTAATACCTGAAGGCTGATATAAGATAGAATTTAGATATGATTTTCTCTAGTTGAATGAGAAAATCACGTAGGTTAGTTGAAGAAAATCTTTCAATCTTCACTTGTATAAATTGATGATGAATCAATGAACTCAATGGGCATTTTCTTTACTTCTTCCTATTTCTAACATGGTATTAGAGTCTCTCTTTCTATAAGAGAGATTACTTTTTTTTTTCTTCACCGTCAAACGACAGCTTCTATCACTGTTTATCCGTCGACAACCCCGCTGCGAAACTGTAGATACCCGGTGTCATCCGTCGCTATCCTCCTGACCATACCTCTACTATCGCTACATCCTCTTCTTCCCTTCTTCGGCAGTGCGACGGAAACAGAGGACCCTTTGCTTTTTCTGTCGAAGCCAGAAGAAGCCACGGTGAGCAGGTCTCCATTGTGTAGCAGAGTAAAGCTACTGCATCCTCGTGTCTTCATTGATCTTCTATGTCGAGAACTCCTTTTCCACTTTTCCAACCGTCTCTCGGATTTGCTAGAAGGGGCGATTTCCTGTATTCTCTTTCAACACACATCTGCGATTGCTCTTTGGCCGTGCGTGGCAGCCGCCAAAGCCCGACAAACTATAACCTGCCCTGCTGGTTCTCCTCCTTCAGCGGTGCCTGGAGGCAGGCGTCTGCTATGGCTCCCTTTTCTCCTCTTTGTTGCCATTGCGTCTCTCGCCGATGCCCTCCAATCTACGGTTGACTTCTTCTGCGGTTGCTCCTCCACCTCTTTGATGGTTCTGTGAGTTTGATCTTGCGAGGGCATGATAGTTTGATTTAATCGTATTTTTGAACTTGGCTCTAGCAGAATCGTCTGCTCTTTCTCAGCCAGGTTAATATCATCGTTAAAGTCAACCATTGTTAGATCTTCATCATGGTTGACAATACAACGGCTTGCAACTTGGCTCCGACATAATCATCTATTCTTTCTCAACCAGACTGACATCGTCGTTGAAGTCAATCGTCATCAAATCTTCATCATGGTTGACAACACAACGGCCTCCCTCTCAGTCAAGCTGACATTGTTGTTAGAGTCAACTGCCGTCATATCTTTACCGCAGTTTCCTTCGTTCAGATTCATTGTCATCGGTTCAAGATCGACGTCCTTAGTTTAAGATCGGCTTATTACAGGAGCTAGATCTTACGAGAGCATGATAGAATATAGGATTTAGATATGATTTCCTCAACTGAATGAGAAAATCACGTAGGTTAGTTGAGAAAAATCATCATATGTTCACTTATATATTGATGATGAATTAATGAACTCAATGAGTATTTTATTTAATTTTTCCTATTTCTAACAAAGGCTTCTATGTTTGTTCAAATTACTTTCAGTAAACCCATCAAGACTAGTATGTGTGCCAAAAGAGCTAAGCTTCCATTTGAGATATCAGAGTTAATGAAACATAAGAAGAGTTAGGTATAAGGAGCAGTATCTTTAGTGTGTACACTGAACCATCCATATTCTATTGCTACCCATTTGCTGATGCAGCACATTACAAGTTTGTTTTATGGCCATCCATGTCAAGCTTTCCAACTTCCATCTAACCTGCCATCTAACTTTCAAATCCTCCTCTCAGTCCTTCTTGATTGTCCAGCTCAGTGAAACATAGTCATTGGGGTGTGCCCACCTATAAATACCCAGAAATGATGACTCAACTTTCTTCAATCAACACACAAGCTAGCACAGAGCGTGCGTGCGTGCGTGTCTGTGTGTGTGTGTGTGTGAGTGAGTGAGAGAGAGAGAGAGAGAGAGAGAGAGAGATGGGAAGGAAGCCATGCTGTGCAAAGGAGGGGCTTAACAGAGGGGCATGGACAACTCACGAAGACCACATCCTCATGTCCTACATTAACACCCATGGAGAAGGCAAATGGAGGAGCCTCCCCAAGCGAGCAGGTGCAGCAGAGAGTGATTAGGTTCCTTCTTGTGACACACGTATAGAACTGCCGACTGAACATGAAGTTGTGCAGGTCTAAAGAGATGTGGGAAGAGCTGCCGTCTCCGGTGGCTCAACTACCTGAGGCCGGGTATTAAGCGTGGCAACATATCCAACGACGAAGAAGAACTCATCATCAGACTCCACAAGCTCCTCGGTAACAGGTACTCTCAAATTCCTTGTGGTCTTAAAGATAACATACGACGTTTTATAGCTCAGAACATGTCAATTCGATTGCTTGTAGTTGAGAATATATTTGACACGGTGGAAGAACGTGTCAAGAACAAGATTTCAGCATGCAAATGTAGAAATCTGAAGTATAATTAGTGTTCCTTCTTCAATGGTGGACGCAGATGGTCTCTGATTGCAGGAAGACTGCCAGGGCGAACAGACAATGAAATCAAGAACTACTGGAACACCACACTGGGGAAGAAAGCTTACGGCAAGGCGTATCAACCACCAAAGCCCTGCATGAGTAATAACTCCGCCCCCGGTCCAGCTGCGGTCACAGCAAAAGCAGCCCCGGATCACACGGCCGTCGTCCAGACCAAGGCCCAGAGGTGCACCAAGACATTCTTCCACCGCGACCAAGCACTACTCGTGTCGTCTTCTACCCATCAACAGCATCTAGAGCCGGCATCGAAGCCGTCCATGAGCCCCCCGAAAGCCTCTCCTGACGCTCCTGCTGATGCCGACTTCTCGTCGCGTGCCGCGGGTGACGTCCCACTGACGATACTAGGTGAAGAAGACGTGGATCCCTGCTTCAGCATGTCTCTCGATGGCAAACTCCTTCTCAGTGGCCTCTCCACCGACTTCTGGATGGAGAGTGACTGCCTTCAACCGCACGTTGAGTTCAATCTCAGTTCAGTAGCAGCTTTTCTTGAAGAAGACGACGACTGGCTAAACTGGACACCAAGTTGTTGAGGAAAGAGATTCCGATGTGGTGCAAAGCAATGGGAAAGTTTGATGGGGAAACCTCACTCAAAAGGAAAAGGTGAAAAAGAAACAACTGTGCAACTCATTTTGCGTGTATTCTTTCCGCAATCAAAATATGGTGTCAAAATCACCATAAAAATAATAAAAAAAATTATTGTTCAAAAAATATTCGTATGTCTTGATGTAGATTAATCCTGACCAGTTTGATTAAAACTCATCGTCGATAAATTTTTAATACTTTTTTGCTTTGAACATTCGATTAAAAAGTGGAAGATGCATAACGTTAGCTAAAGATCCTAAAGATCAACACATGTTCTCACCCCTGTCAACATATGAATCAAGATGGTTTGAGAAAACTTGTGTTTTTTACTTATTATATGAAGACAGTAAACAAACAAAAAAATCTACGAGTATATGAACCTAAACATCCGAGAAAAAGAACAGAATATTTGACGGAAGAAGAGGAAATCCTTTTGAACATCTTTTTGTTCTTGATGGTCAGTTCCAATAAAAGAAAGGGAAAATAATGCATGCATGCATGCCTTAGGACTTGGACTGTGACAATCGCAATTTGCCTTCACCAATCTTTCAAGCCTTCACTGCCACACAGCTCCATCAGCAGACAAGATTCACTGATCATATTTGATTGGGAATGTGTGACATCCAAAACTCAGAACCAGACACAGGACAACTGCTCATGGAGTCACGACATGAACAGGCACTGCGTGATTCTTTGTCTCGCCTTCGGAGAGATTTCTACGAGCTCAATTTAATCTCTCCTGTCCCATAAAAAAAGAGAGCAAACAAACATCTACTCTCAGATAGGAACCAAACCGGAGTTAGCAGACATGCATGCCGGCCCAGCAATCAGAGACGGAAGCACGAGAGCAAACGTCCAACATGCCGATGACCCCATGGCAATTACCTCCAAAACCTCAGCAAACATTAAAAGAGCATCCAAGAAACCTCTCGCTTTCAGAGCAGAACCACTGCGGAAGGAGGTTCTTCTGTTGGTCAGACATCAGCATATCCCATTATTATTATTACCATCACCAACGGCACTGCGGTGACAGTCAATGGAAGGGGAGCTCTCTGCTTGGAAGTCATGGCGTGGGGAAGATGATCAAACTTGTACCAGAAGGTGTCCTAGAATAAACTCCATCAACGATCAATCATATGACGAGTAGAAGCAGTGAACAAATTCTTTGATATATGCTCAGTATGAGTTCCGTCAGTCGATTAACCTACTGATAGAAATGACAAGCGAAATGACGGCAATAACGTGTCACGCATGCCGTACTGTCTTCCTCATGCCATCGAGCCGAAGACATGACAGTAGCGCAGAAATCTCTGCAGCTTCGACATGTGCGGCCGGCTCGAAATCTGCCATCTCTATCCTCACCAAAAGGTCTCGGTATTCGCCAAACGGGTCATTCTCCTCGGCGCCACCAGCCACCTTCCATCGAGCGTTGGCACCACTCTTTGAGACGTCTATGTCACTGCACGCCTCGCATCTCCATTAGCCAAGTCAAATAATTGTTGCCGACGACTGCAGAATGGTACAGCCGGCCAACGATTGATCCCAAGCATACTACTGCCCTCCTGCAACGGCAAATAGATTGGAAGGGTCAATGGCACCGTCCTCACGGATCTCTCAAACAAAACTTCTCCTTGTAAGGTCGTCAATACTAATTCTAAACTAGAATAGGCTAGAGCGAAATCTAGTTGGGAAATCTTTCAACCAACTTCCTGCGATGCAGTTGGAGGTTGCTTCTTTCTATGGATGTGAAATTCTTACACTTGGGACAGAGTCGAGCGAAAGGGGGGGGGGGGTCGATCGTCTCCCGACTCAACCCCTTCAATACTTAAGTCAATAAAAATCGAGATGAAGAGAACTATAATGTATGAGTGAGGAAGGACCGACCCTAATATTATTCTTGGGGTAGCTTTTATACTTGTTGTCTTATGTTAATGTACTCAAGACGTTTAATACTCATCGGTGCCTCGGACAATAAACCCATACGTCATCTGAATTGAACGAAAAACATATGTTTTGTCTGAGATTTATGGTATTGAGTTGATCAGATGTGTAAGATTGAGATAATTAAAGGATCCCACGGAGTATAAACCGGAATGTGCTATGATGGAAGGTCAGATCACGTAGCACATGTGAGATTCTGCATTCTGCTTCAAGAGATGCGTGCCTTCTTCCTTGAGGCCAAATAAAAAGGACACCACGGGAACTGTTTGTACTTATTGCCGGAGCTGTCGAAGAGTTGGCACTCAGATGATGCATGTTCAAGTAACCTTCTATTGAGGTCGAAGTACAGAAATCATATTGGAGTACATGAGATGCCGCCACCAGAAAATTTCAAGGAAACCAAATTTAATCAACATGATTGAAGGCCACTATCAGAATTTTCTTTTGACCTAAAAAAAGACAAAAAAAAATAAAAAAAATGCAAGAGGCCACTATTGGAATTCATCTCAAAGATCTACCAAAGAGCCATAATCCATTGCATCCCCTAAATTGGCACATGTAATGCAATTTTCTAGCAGCACGCTTAACTATAGTTAAAACTTTTAACATTGGTAATAGGTGTTGAAAGAACAACTCCTGCTTTATTATTGGCAGATGGGTTTTATTGAGAACAATACAAAAAAAAAAAAAAAAATCAATAATCACATTAGAATAGATTTAACAATTGCATTTGGAGAACATGGATAATCAAATAATTTAAAATTAGTAATTTTCTTCAAATTAGGCAACCGTTTCTTTAATAAATATATTCATGGTGAACATAAATAAATATTAGAATTGTTTAATTAATTAAGAAAACAAAGTACCTAGAGCTCAACAGAGAAGAGTTGGCAGAGAGACAACACCCAGGAATATGTTGAGAAGCTGATCCTGGCAAATTGCTGCGTTTGAAAATAGAAGCTGATGGTGGAAGCTCCTGACTTGCATGCATAAAGCACATCATGACCATTGTAAATATCACAATACATAAGTGACCAAATCATTCGCTTAAAATACTCATAATTGCTTTCTTTACATGGGTGTTACAAAAAACCAGATCCTTCTCCTTGTAGTGGTCTGCCTCCACGGCCTGCAAACTTTTTTGGGCTAGGTTTGATTCCGGTCTGTGTCTGCAACTTTGCCAATTCCCTTACCTGAGATAGAATGGATGTTGGTATTGGTACAGTAGTCTGCTTGCTCAAGTTCTTTGCCTGCAGGAACACAGAGAAAATGACCAGCATAAATGAGTTGTTATCTCTTTTTAAATGAATCACAACCAAAACTTTGGGTCAGCCTCAAGTAATTATAATCAATAAAAGAATAAAAGATCCTAACTAAATAGGTCCTACGGGGAAATGGGTGCTAGTAGTTATCTAAAGGAAAAGATGCATCTTCAGGTCGGTTTCATAGACGGAATGGAAGGATCCCCTTAAATAAAATCCACAATTAAAACAACACATGAAACTCGCCTCTTTCTTACTAGGGTATTGTGCTAAGCTGGCCCTCAGTAGGTTCCTCCATTTATCCTGAAGCAAGAAATAACAACAGACAGTTCTATTAATAACTTTAAAATTCAAACATTCTTCATAAGTTTGCTTGATTATGAGATATTAAAATTCCTGATTCAGAGGTTGACTGTGTAGTTGAGAACTTACCTTAAGATCAACAGAGGTTCGGTAAGAATAAGAGGCAAAAGCTAGTCTTCTGATCTCGGACCACCTCCCAGCTCCATACTTAGCTACTCCATCAACTAGCTTCCGAACCTCGCATAAAGTCCAAGCCCTATGATGCTTCCTCCTTGCACTAGCCTTGGGTGCTGGCCGTGTATTAGCATAACCATATGTTGTATCTCCATTTGCATCTAATCCTTTATCATCAAGATCTAAATCCTCTTCACGATTCAATGTTTTCGTATTCATTTTCACATCCCCTTCACCAGCAGCACTCTGGCACATGATGAATTCTATGAGTAACATTGCCAATTTAAAATTCCAATGTGTGCATTCAGCAGGTTCAGGGTCATCAAAGATTGATGTATATTCATGTTAAGACCAAAGGCTGATGCCCATGAAAAACTACAGAGGCAAGTTAAAAGACATTGAGATGTCATAACTAAGAATGGGTGGATCCAGAAGAAAAAAACAAAGCTTTAATATTAATACGAGATGATCAAAATGAGTTTGTGAAATCCTAGTTGGCATAGACTAAGATATTTTTAGTTCATTTTTTAAAAAGAAAGAGATGATCAATCTTAAAGCCCAGTGGTTGGTACTACTAACATTTTCCTCCACTCTGAAAGACCTATTTATAGGGAAGTTTTTGGGACTTGTTAGATTCTAAAATGTAAATAAAGAAGTCAGCGTAGAATTGGGCCTGGGAACATGTGGCTTCAGAGACTCTGTTCCATATAAATTGAAAAGGAACAACCTTATAATGACACCAAAGCCTACCCTCTACGATTCAACAGCAATTAAAAATCTTATTGAAAAGACACAGAGCATTCAACTTACTACACAAAGGTAAACCATGAATAGGGCTGCATGATAAGTTACATATTGATTTACCTGCTGTAATATCTGCACTGGAACAGATACGATTTCCCTTGATCTGCTGCCATTACCTTTGCCTTCTTCCAGTGCAGGAATCATAACAGCTGTTTTTACCATGTGAGAGATGGTAGCAGGGTAGTATTCCTGCAAACAGGCATAAAGGATAAGATTTACAAAACAAGAAAACGCCCAGGCAGGTTTTCCACTTTGAGAAAGTAATTCAATTATCATAAAGAACATGCCTTTTGAAAGATTTCTCAAGTTTAAAAAACGTCAACTTATTGAGGTAAATAAGAACAAACAGAGTGTATTCTCATGCACTTTTACTGTTCTATGATTATATTGTTCATCAAATCTGCATGGTGCCATACTCGAATGAGTCACTGCAATAGTGTTATAGAACCCCATTCTAGGTTCAGCTCAAACTTCACCAACAATCAACAAAGATACTAAAAACAGGTCCAGTCAAATCAATCTCAGTTAAATGAAACTTGGATCATGCAAATAGATGGTAAATGAATGCCGATTCTTATTAATATCGTCGAATGATGTGTTCCATCTTTTCAGGAATCATGTATCATCCATGAAACAAGCAATAGATACATGGCTGTTAGGAATCAAAAGTTCATTGCAAACTCTTAATAAAATTGAATAGATCTGTACAAAGTCCAACATAAGAACTGACAAGAAGCATGAAATTTGATATAATGTTGGGTTCTGATCATCCACAAATGAACATGAACCTAATTTAAGCCATTACAATAAACGAAAACTGAAGATAATTGTATTGAAAATGAAACATGCACATAAGGAACTATTTCAATATAATTTTGAGTTTCAGTTATAGGACATGGCTCTCATTTGACAACATATATCATTTGTATACTCATAATCAAATATGAGAAGATTTTCAATCAATATTAGTTTGAAAAATAGCACGAAAAACATTTCTCTATATAAATAGGTTTTTTATGGCTTTATGCAATGACAACCTTGGTGAACACTTGCTTTACATGGTAAGGTGAAAAAATATACAACCATCAGAAACTTACAGATCGAGTTAATGGATGGTACCTCTCAGACTTCAGAAAGATTAAGAGTCAAAGTCAGTTGTAACAATTTTATATAATCTCTACTATGTATTTCCAGAGTTCCTCATGACAATGTTTGCTCATTGATAATGCAAACTTATTTTTCGTCATTGCAATTAATGGTAAACAATCATAATCTCAGCGCATGGAACCCAATGTGACTTAGCAAGGAAAACCTTTCAGGGCTGGATACTACTAGCCAAAGAGCCTCATAGTACCGTCAGGGAAAGGAGAAAAACCCTGCTGAGGATAATAGACAGGAAAATGTGAGCTCCCACGCAGTGGGTGAAGCAAAAGTCTGTTACTTGTAAAGGTAATTTCTGGTTTCATTCAATAACTAGAGGAGTGGCATGATTTGCAGGTGAGTGTCTGGGAAGGAAGGCCTATTGTTCATGTCCTTGGTGGTCATAACTTTGTATTTTATTGGTAAAAAAAAAAATTGTGGCCCTTTATTGTCCAGAGGACAAAATCCACTGTAAGGAGTCTCTTCGAAGAGTGTAGATGCTGCAGTATTGGCTAAGTACAATAATGGAAAAGGATTTCCATCCAAGTTTCCTATGGATGAAATAACACATTACAATTGTTAATCTATTATTCGTTCGCTAGAAAAACAAACATGCAATATAAGTTATGAATATCATGGGAAAGATATATACTGGTTTTAATTAGCTAACAAATAATTAGAACTCATCATCATGACAAACAATAATGTGCAGTAACATTAAGGCATGGCCAAAAACAGGACCATGCTTAATTAAAAAATTTACATACCATAAGATCCACGAAATTCTTCCTAGGTCGCCTTGTTGTGGTTCTGAGCACATATGGTACCTCAAAACTGAATTCTCCTACAGATACATGTCTAGTTGAAAAGATTCTTCTTTGGGTTTTACCATCACAAACAGGCTTGATCTGACGTTTTGAAGGGAAATGACTATATTCAGAAATTTTCATGCACGAATATGATTTAGCAGTACATTCCCTGGTCTCGAGCTCTGACAGTTCCTCAATATACCGCTTCGTAGGCTTCCGCATCCTTTTGGCAGCACAGTGCTCCATTTGACAATTTTCATCATTCACATCATGATTTGAGGGTGATAATCCAAGTCGCTTACCAGACAATTGTTGGTCTGTCATATTGCTATTCAAACTGGTTTTAAACTCTTGGGGACTGGCATTTATTACACGAATGCTCATAGATAAAGATTCAGCTTCATTTTTGGACTGTTGCAATCTTTCAGGTTCTCCTTCTTTTGCCCCACTGAGAATTATATTGTTGTCTTTGATAGTAAAACTTGTTGATGGAACATGACGGGAATTTGTTAACCCCATTGCTATCCGTCGCTTCAGCCACAATTTATCTTTAACAGAAGTCTGACGCCCAAAGGTAGCTCTAAAAGCTTCCTGAAGCTCCCGGATTGAAAAATTATCCAAGCAAATCTCTCCTCTTATAATAGAAAAATCAGGGAATATACTAGTGCAAGACTCAGAAATGGATGATTTACTAGATACTGCCCCATTTGTGGGACCTGAACATGGTTCAGCACTTCCTACTTCAAAATTGTGGATGCTATTAAGCTCCAGAAATCTTGGCATTATTTCCCTAGATGTAATCTCGGGTTGGAGCTTGTTATTACAGGCTTTTGAGCTCTTAGATCTCTCAGATGCTGGATCCTCTATGGTCATACATTTTGGAGAATGGTTAAATGATTCACTCGACAACAACAGCCGCTCTTCCTGTTTAACTTTTTGCAACATCACCTTTATATTCTACAAGATAAAAATTAAATACAAAAGGAAACAGTATAAAGGAACATAGATCAGGAGCAAGAATGTCATGCTGAAAAGATATAATTAATTGAATTACTAACTAAATATGTAAGATAAAAATAAACAGCTACTAATAATAGACAAGCTGAATTTGTACCCACGGAAAGGAAACCATTGGACGTCAAACTCAGATGCTTCTACTTTAATCAATATGAAGTTAACATCATCAAGTTCAAATTATAGGCACATGCCAAGTTTAGAGAAAAAGAAACAGATAAACTGAATAAGGAGTGTAATCTCAGTTCAACAGATCCAACCTGAAGTAAATAATGTGCAGATTGTACTAATCTAATCTTCAAAGGTGTTTAAGCATACAACTCTTAATAACACTTGCTGATGACTTTGGTTCCATGATATTTGTAACATGTAATGTAGATCCCTTTCTTACCTTCCCCTACGTCAGGGACATTTAATACATTGCATAATGTACACATCTGTAAATAACAGTTAACTATCTTAAGATTAGCAATAGCTAATGTTTGGAATGAAGGGGTTAACTATCTTTCTGGCAGACACATCTGTCCAGTCATATATGTATTTTATCCATATGATGATAGATAGGCACATATAGAATACACGAGTATGTATGTGAAAATATATGTGCATCTAGAAAATATTATGTCTTCTCATGCACATATTTGCTTGTTTTCAATACAATCTCTACCTGCAAAGTTAGGATGTGCAAGCCCTCATGCCTTAATTTCATAGACATCTGTTAATGTTGCACATTAGATCTGCAGTTCTTTTAATCAATTATAACTGTGCTTTAAATGAGATATTTAAATGTGCATTCTGTAAATGGCCTCATTATGTTCCAGGAAGTAACCCAAAAAAAAATGTTGTTTTACAAACTCAATGCAGTTATCATAACAAGAGAAATGGTATTGATTTGCTTTCGATATGCTTACATCACCAATCAAATCCTGCACAGTGACTACAATTGTTAAAATAAACGATGATTTGCTTCAACATTTATGCGACATGCATATGAAAGTAAGATTCATCCAATGAAGGGTTTCACTTGTATCCCCCCCCAAATACAACTAAAGTGAAAAGGCAGGGAATCCTGATAATTCCAACAAGCTTGGTCAATATTGCATCAAATAATATGTTATGCAAAGGATGTTCTAAGACAACAAAAGGCAAGTACAAACTTGGTTCATGTTCTCATTCTCATGATGGATACCAAGAAGGAACACATACCTCAAGCCTCGCATTCAACTTTTTTGAATCATCAGTATTCCCAGATTGAATGACTCCTGAGACATGGAACTCAGTGAAATATGAGCCTTGATAACAGGAAAATTGCATATAATGAGAAACAACATGACTCCAAACATAACGAAAGCTAATGGTTTGTTTACCTCAAGCAGTATTACAAATTACAACTTGTAAGCTAAGGTAATTATAAAAACAATATGTATTACTATCTGAGAAAATTACTCAATAAGACCAAAAAGATATTTGACATAGCAAGTAATCTAAGTAAAATAACTAAATATATGATGATCCAAGATAGTGAACCACGTAATCCTATCCCATGTACCACAGACCAAGCTAATTGGCATACCCATGCTCACACCTACACCACACCCAGAGCGGCCCATGTTCCAGATAACTCTCTAAACCAAAAATCAATTATTTAAACTAATAAATTCAGAGTATAAGTATTAAATCCTTTTGTACAGATCTTGGTAGAGCAAAATGGAAGAGGACATACTAGAAATCCACAATTTACTAAACTGTTAACTGCAGATGGCTACTACATGATGTAAGTAAAAAAAGAAAAAGTTTGGACAAAACAGTAATCATACCTACCTTATTTGAAGTGCACTCTCATGCATGAAATGTCTGCTAACATATCCAACCATGCTTTTATGTGTAAATTTCGAAATATTGCATGCATCTTACTGGAGAGTAGCAGAGGTAATCATCACTTCATCAGGAAAGACAACTTGCTTACTATTGCCAATTAAATTCTAGTTAATTTCTACTGAGAATAGAATATTAATATGTGATATATTAGCCTAAGTTCATTTGTGACATAAAGTATATGTGACAAAATATTGTGCGCTCATCAAACATTAAACAAAAAATTGTCACAGCATAAGCCTCCTGCAAGAGATAAACATAAATTTCTACAAGATAATATTTAACCCACCTTAAGTTGCAACAAGAAATACTTTCTGCAAGCTCAAGCTGAAGAAATGGACCACAATAAGAAATGATGATCACAGCCAGAGTAGGTTGTTGAAATGCAAATGATTGAATGACAAGAACTTCAAAAGATTTTGTAACCTGGTGCATGAGGCTATCGATCTGGGGTTTAGGAGGGGTCAATGTATACAACTTTAGTCCTACAAGTAGAGAGGTCAATTCTGTGACTTGAAACCTTGACAACCAGGCTGCAAAAGAGCAAACTTGCAGTGCTGTGAAGGTTTAAATCAAAAGATTTTTCAATGACAAGAAAATGCAGAAGTAAGGAGATCAGTAACACGTGGCGCTAGAGTACCCAAGGGAGAACTGAATTGTTTTTTCTTTACGACAAAAGCAGCATTGTTGCCATGAGCTAGCTACTCTTGATTTGAAAAAGCATTTTAGGAAGGGATCAAGGAACACAGGTGAAGACAATAGCATGAAAAGCAATAACCATAAACTTCTATGAAGTTTTATTGCCTGTGCAATATATTAATAATTTTAAAATACAGAATGAGGAACATTTGAACTTTGAACAGGAAGCATTAGCAACTTTTGGTTATTTATATCAGGCTCAAAACTAAATGACTTCATGTAACGACTCTTTTATTCTTTGTTCAAAATAAGGTAAGGTAGTACGATAACCAACAAAGAGAATAAAGACGGTGAGAAAAAGTGTCTTCAATTTGGAAAGTAACTGAAGCTGAAGAAGTACCATCATTAAGGAAGAAAAGGACATCTTCATAGGCAAGGAGAAAAATGCAGAGTATGAGGTCCAGCCATAACCAGATACATCTCTCAAGAGCCTAGCATAAAATAGCCCAGAGGCTGATGACAGATAGAGTATAAACTTCACAACAATACCAAACATAAAAAAATTGAAAAAACTTTGTTATAGATATATTACAATTGGAAAGAGTATTTAAAACGGAAAACAAGATGCTATTCAATGACTCAATACCTTCCAAGTCTGACTTGGAGAAAACTTCACTGGAAAGACATCCTTTATCATTCCTGATAGCTTTAACTTCTCTCTTCTCACCTTCAAGCAACTGCTCTACCGCCATAACCTCGTCATCAGTAGCAGGTACTAGCCTTCCATCACCTTCAACCTGAAGGAAAGAAAATTTATGAGACATATGTCCCAGGATTTTACAAACGGCAGATAGCTCAGAACTGGAAGTATCAAGATTCAATCATGAACCACAGGAGCAATTGAAACCGAAAGAAGGGAGAAGGGTATAATTATCTTCTCTAAAGATGATAGTATTATGAATTGTAAATGTAATCAACTTTAACCTTAATCTTTGTCATCTGGATTCAGGTGTATGACGTCAGACCCAATAAAGCACTAAGTTATGATATAGATGTGGCATTGTCAAGGGTATATACTGATGAAACTCACGAAGCTGAAGTAAATATTATGTAGTGATGTATTACTAAAGAATTGGTTGCAGTATATTTGATCAAATTGATGTTTTTGTACCTATTATTAAATGAATGGTCATGGTATTAGTGAAGGCACCTATTTTGGCACTAGACTTTATTACCATCACTAAATTCTATGAAGAGCTATGCCAAAAAGAGCATATTAAAAAAAAGGGAAAACATACACAACTAAATGAGCTAATTAAATGAGGCTAGCTCAATGAGGCTGCCAATATCTTGATATTCTCCCTCCACTACCAAATAATTTTCAGAAAGAGATTACTTCTGCACCTTCAAAATAAGATCAATTTGACCACAAGGCTAAATCAGCATTCAACCTCAAAATATGAGCCTCCTCAGATTCCATGCAGCAACAGTTTTATTCCCATAATAAGATCCACTATATTTTTCACAATGTCTGATAGAAGGCAATCTCAAGATTCTTCAAATGTTTTACTGATCTAAAGATCTATGAAGCAATGATCTTGCTGATCCACATATATATGAGCACCTTTCCATGAAATAATCTATATGTTACATTAGACATTCCTTTTCTTGAATGGAAGTATAGCTTGCATAAAAAGAGATAAAGGACCCAGCAGATTGCAAGAAAGCCCATTACTCAATTTTAATCGGCCACCTATATTGCACTATCACCTGATGTTTTGTCCATTTCAACATAAGAAGATTTGCCCGGATGAGATTGTCAATGTGTCAAAGTTGCAACTGGCAACCATACATATTCCCTGTTGATTCTCCCAATAGAAATTTACAGTATATTGTTCATACATATTAAGACTTATGTAGGTATCAGTAATTAATGCTTCAATGAACATGTAGACAGATAAATGAAAGAGCCTTCCTTGTAAATCTCCAATACTCATCCTAAATGAAGATTTCAATTGAAACCACTCAATTATGCAAGTCAATAATATATAATATATATCTACAACACATACACAATTTAGTATTTCAATATTTCAATTCTATTTGTACAATTAACTAATGAAACTATTCCTTCTATTTCACAATATAATTATTAACTATATACATAAACAAGAGCTTCAAATAATCAAAATAAACACTTAACAAATAATCACCACTATCAATTACCCGAACAAGTTGGTAAACCACGGGCTCTGAATCACAGGTCTTCTTATCGTTATTCTCTTTTTCATCCTTTTCATCGCTACCCACCGTATCAATGACGGTTCCCACAGAATGCTCCATTACATGCAACTCAGCTCAACAATTACTGACAACCAAAAAGGAAAAAAGAAATAACAGCTTTACGAGACCTAATAAACAACTTATATGAAACTTTAAAATCCAAAAAAAACCCACAAAAATTACAGAAAAAACGACGCAGCGGACTTAATCTCCAAGCATTAGCTTCACCAAGCCAAAAGAACCAAACCCTAATCACCAATTCTGATGGAAAACTACAATCAACTTGCACCAAACTTAAGAAATCATTTGCAAATCCGAAATCTTGCATATTGAGATGAAAATCGCCGTAGATCCCCGGAAAAAGATGGCGTAAGAGACAAGAAAAGTAAAGATGTTGACTGAACTCGTATTAGGACTAACAAATTGGAAGCGGAGGCGGTTCGATCAGCACTGGGACCCGACAATTGTAGATCGAGAACAAGGGAAACGAGAGGAACTGAGGAAGGCAAAGGAAAGAAGGGGGAAAGACGAGGGGATTCGAATGGAACCGGGTAGAGACGAGAGGGGGATGAGCTGGGGGTGCTTCACACAGAAGAGGGGGCGGGGGACGAGCTATTTACCGTCGGGACCACGCGATTGAACGGTGATGAGAGCGGATGGGGAGGACTTCAACGGCTGTGATGGACAGATGGGACTCTGCGCGGAGAGAAGGACGCAACTGGAACTGTCCTAATCGACAGGAAATATGGTGGGGTTGGTGGGTGACACTGTTGTTTGCATAAACCGTTTCTGCTAGCAGAGCATGGATGAGACGGTAATAATGATATCTTATTTATTCTTCATTGATCCATCAAATAATTTGGATAAATTCTTAAAATAAAATCTTAATTTTTTATTATTTTCTTTGCTTTTTATTTTCACGTAACTTCATTTTACCCCTTACCTCTGTCCCATTGTGATTGTCTTTGTCCATCGTGGTCTATCGTTTGTCGTTTTTACTTCATCGTCTTCACTCATACGATCGCTTCCTATATTGTGTTCTCGCAAACTTGTTCAATTTCAATTACAACAAGTCTTTTAGATTTATATCAAATAGAAGATAGCATGTGAGTTAACGTGCACCCAAGACTCTCAAGCTTGCCCTCATCCTCATCCATCGCTATCGTTGTGTTGGCCTCCTCCATCGCATCGTTGTTTCGCTAGTTGCCTCGCCCCATCGCTAGCATCACGCTCGTCCTACTTCACTATTTTTTCCTCAACTTTCCTCCTCCATTTATTTCAAGATATAACTCGAGTGTTAACGTCTTTTTTTAAGATTGCTGGCAAAATGCTTCATTGTAAGATCTTCCATCTTAGGATGGAATCCGACCAATGGCTGTATTGTACCACTTTAGCTGAGATGTCAGTTCATAGATGCAGCTAAGCCCATCAAACCAGCGTTACACATTCATCCATACATGAAAAATCTGTTCACAATAGTGCCAACGATCATTCCTGTAACACCCAATCTTACAGTAAACGTTTCAGCATGTTAATAACATGCTCTGCTTTCGTTAAGTTGCAAGTGCATTTTTACAGACTAGGCTTATGTCAATACTTACCACTAGGGAATTTTAGTTTCTTCTAACAGTGTAATTACCATAGAAGCTCCTTTTGTATGCACAACATATCTGATGTAGTAAAAACACAAAAGAAGGTGAGAAAGTGAAACATATTTCCCTGCTGCTTGTGGCTGGATCCGCAGAAGATGAAGACAGACTGTAAGGCGATTCTTCGTTACTCTTCGATGAACATCCCGTGCTGGAGGGTCAAATTTTGCATCCCCTGGTTGCGCCACTTTCACATAATGTTTTTGATGAAGGGAGGAGTTCTTAGGGGGTGGTGTCCTGTCATCCGTGGATACACATCTTCAAGGAAATAATTATGCATGACCTGATATCATACTCTACACTCAAGACGAAAAAATTTGTTCAGCACAAGAAGAAAAATAATAAGTAAAACAAGCGATATCTGAATCATCATGCCACTTAAGCACCAAACTCGTGGTACAGCCACGAACAAAGAGAATGGTATTGTAAAAGCATGGCACATAACAGTTCAAAACCAATAATAATTAGAAAGAGCAAAACTGACAGTACATCAAGAATGAAAAATAACAAAGAATCGCGATGAGACGTCAACAGCCCATCTGAAATTCTCGATGAATAATGGGACCAGGCACTACCATAAGACCATGGTTGATCAATTGGAAACTAAGGAGAAATTGGTACATCCCCTTTCTTCTTCAAGAAAATTAACACAGGCAAACAAACTTTTTCTATCATCACTATAGAGCTTCCTAAATTTACATGTGGCCCTTCTAGAGTAAGATAAGAAATTAGGACTTCAAAGTTGCAAACTACTAAAAAATACCATTGTACCAAACTTTGAGATCTTTGTTATGTTAAGCCTCATGTGTTAGCTAGTATATATAATCTGTAATGATTGTCAATTGGTTCAATTGAACTAGGTGTTAGTTGGTTCAATAAACAAACCCCTCCCCCCGTGTGACCCATGCCCGCATAGTAAAACCCATGTCACAATAATACCCTAACTACCATTGCTGCCCTCAAGCTCTCTTTGCTGCCGACGGACAGGTCGACGTTTCCGTTGCAATTGACAGATAGGTCCGAAGCTCCCGCCGTTGTAGCTCTCATTTCCTCTGCCGTGCTACTTTCATGTGCAACTCACTTCACCACCAAGGGACAGGTTCGCAGCTTCCTCCGCCACCGACGGACACATTTGAAGCTTCCTCCACCCTTGACCTCATCATCCGTAGCTTTTTGTGCCGCTGCTACCGTCGTCTTCAACTTTCTTTGCTACTGCTATCGCCATCCATAACTTTCTCCAACGCTGCTGTCACCGTCTATAGCTTTCTCCACCACCACTACCGCTATCTGCAGCTTTCTCCACTGCTGCTGCCATCGCCCAAATGTTCCTCTGTCATCACCACCCTCTCCTTCCCCGCCTTCCACCATTGGTGACTCCTCTTTGCACTACTACGCACTGTTAGAACTGTTAACCCTATTAATCCTTTAAAACTGAATTAATCCTTAGAACTATTAACCCTATTTAGAACTACTAATCCCTATTCAGCACTATTAATATATATTTATTTAGAACTATTATTAGAAATATTATTAATCCTAATTTAATGTCATATTTTTATTTTTATAATCATATTGTATAATTTGTATATTTTAATATTCTAGAGCACCTCTTTTCGCTTGGGCAGATGCCTAGGTAAGCACCTAGCACCTCGAGAGTTTTGGAACCTTGGCGCCTTTTGACACCTAATGTTTTGAAAAACAATGTTTGATCATTAATTAATTACTAGAATGTCTTCTTCATGCGAATTTTTTTTTTGACTGATATTTACTAAGTAGGCACCAGCCACACAACGTTGCTGTCATGGCACACAAATAACTTAAAAAAGAAAAGAAAGCTAAAACAAGGAAAGAATTTTTTTCACAGTAAGAAAACACCCAATCAGCCTCACACTTTCTTCCTCCTGTCTGATAGTTCTAGATTACATAGTTCATGAACGTAAGGATTAGAAAAAAGTATAGCTTCTTTCCTTCTATCCAAAGCCCTGGTTTCCTCCAATCAACCATTTGACTTCTTTTTTCTTTTTCACTATTACTTCTATTGTGTCACTAATATCTATCATTTCCTTCATTTGTCTATGCTTCTCTGCTAATTTTTTTTATTTGTGTTGCTACTGAGGCATGTGAAAAAAACACAATATACGATTTCTTCTGCTTTCAGTTTAACTTATTCTCAGCCATCCATGATGGTCATGACACCTCTCTTATGGCAATGGCTAACAATGATTACAGTTTGGTCAAAATTGACTGTAATGTATAACCAAATCCTTGACCATACCATCTACCTGAAAGCATGATCAAAATCAGATATGGTAGATAAGACATTTCACATTCTTCTACAAGAAACTAAACCACTTACATATTGCAATAACAGACACCAAGGTTTTAAATCCAGAATACACTCTCAGGCATTTGGATCAATCGGACATGGAAAAAAAAAGACTTGCATTGCAATCAACATGACCATCGATTTCAGCAACAGAAATGTCAGTTGAAAGGATGCAAAATAATGTATGCTACCAATACATATATGATTCGAGGAACGCAAGCTTTAGACCAACCCAAATTCCAAAGTAGAGAGCGTTTGTGACAAGGCGCGATATCTCATACTGTTGAACAATGAGTTTCGGATTCAGATACAAACTGTAGACGATAATGATCTTGAAAAGCCGAAAAAAGACAAATTTTCTCCTTTACAAGTTCAAGACACGGCACAAATCTATCATTGCATCGCAGCTGATGACGATAGGTCAAAATATTAAATCAACCCTAAGAAGAAATCATACTGCTCACAACCATAACCCTATATCTAATCCAAGAACGCCATCAAAAGTCAAAGACAATAAAGAATTCGCACCTCGAGCGATCACGCGACGGCGGTGACGATGGCGGTGGTGAGATACGACCGCGTGACGATGGGCATCTGCTTTGGACCACTCCTCCACCGTTTGGAGTCATCGTTCGAAGTCTCAGAACCCAACCACCTCATCCCGAGAACACAAAGGGAAACCCCCTCCCCCAATCGATCGATCGACGATTGGGGTATTTAAGTCATTATAAAAAACAATTTGCTTTAACTACGACATCCAGTGGGGTATTTATGTCATTTTACTAAAGCTAGGGTTTGTCGCCGTCCACTCCCCCTACATAATAACCAGGAGGGCATCACCATCTCGGCACCGCCTCTTCTTCGTTCGCATCGCCGTCTCCTCCAAAGTTTGACCTTCTTCAATCTACAACCTGATATGGTTTCTCTCGTTCATTCGCTCACTTGTAGCGCTGATGGGTCGGCCAGTGATAAGAAACACGATCAATTGTCTGTACCATCTGAGATCCGGTGACGTCGCCGTCTCTCTGATGCTATCTAGCTTCTGAGGCCTCCCTATTTCGCTTTTCTAGTCTTATCTTCCTATCTTTTTTGATTCTCCATGTTATGTAAGCAGTAATGGCCTTTGGGCGGTGATGAGCCAGAAAAAAATATACCATCAAACTCAGAAGAAGATAACGATGTCGATATCATCTACTAGCCTCTGAGCCAGCCATTTCTTTGTCTTTTTTATTTTTCTTTATTCTTTAGACTTTCTTAAACAAAAAAAAAATGATTTTTTATTGGTTTTTGTTTGATTTCTTTCGATCGGAGACGGAATCGGATCGAAAGTGGAGGCAACAAATTAGAGTCTCTGATGCGCTTCTTTTAATAGCGTCGTCAGCGCTGTACGTTGCCAAAAACGAGGTATGGCTGAGATTCTGGCATATGCCATTCGTATTATTTGGCTTATGCATTCAGATGCTCGACATTGCGAAATCTGGTTTTATGATATTTCTTTGAGATTAATCGTCGTCAAACTTAAGTAATATTGAAGTTGGCTTGTCACAATGTTGTATTCGTTTCATTTTGGTCTTTGTGAGAGATTTATTTGTTCTTTTTAGTCTTTGTGATAAAATTCATTAATGTCATTTGTAGATTTTGTGGAAATCTAGGGGAAGGAACTAAGTTAGGTATAAGCTTTAATTTATGTGCGATCAACTTGTTTGGGTTTATGGTCTCACCAACAATGTCTTGTTATGTAGCTTTAAGGTGTCAGTGTGGCTCATATGGAATTGGTTTGTGTTTTTTGATTCACCTGTGGAAATATTGTTACAATGGTCGAGCTTTAATAAGTTCAGCTAAAATCTTTCAAAGGATTTTTAGGCATATAAGAACCCAATAAAGATCTTATCTTTGTCGAGCTTTCATAAATTAAGTTAAAATCTTTTCGAAGAAGGTTTATAGGCATATAGGATCCCAAGAAAGATCTAAACTTCTAATGTTCACCAAAGCATTCTATTTTCTATTTAGAGTGCAGTATTCAAGGGATATTAAACCATAGAATCTGGTCATTCTAACCTTTGCAATCTAGGAAGTTAATAATTTGTATTGCATGAAGACTCATGGAAGGCTCTGTGATTTGTATGAGTTATCTATTTGAAGTACAAGGCATTTACCTTACACATGTTTATTTAGGCAGTCATTAAAAAAATATGCTTCAATTGGATCAATAACTTCTGTATTGGTGCCATTACCTGTGTTTTAGTTATAGATCTTCAAGTGCACTTTTCACAATGCCTGATCATATGCTGAAAAGTATGGATTACCACCTACATATGAAGCAGCAATGTAATGTATGCATGACTGAATTCAGTTGAAGTTCACTATTAGATTTATTCATTAAAAGAAAAAGAAGGGAGAAAAAATCCTCTGGTAATATTGTGCTTTTTAGAACCTAAAGTTCAACCAACTTGTCAAGAACTTTTTAAGTTTATACATTTCCAGGGCTTGCATTACATGTTTCCTTCTTGCCAACTGTTGTTGATGAAGTTTCTGTAACTTTCTATTTGGTTGCTGTCCTAAAATTAGCTTTGGCATGCAAAAGAACAAAGTTTTCTTTGATGTGATTGAAGAACAAACCGATGGTGAATTAAGCGAGTCTCTCTTCTGGTGGTTTATCCAAACTTCGTGCTAAATGCCATGAGCCACTGCTATAGCCAAATACAAGTACTAAAAAGTGGCAGTATGTTGGAACTGAAGCCTAGTAATATTAAATTAAATGTTCTGATACCATTTCATGGCTTTTGTACAAATTGCATTATGATAAATGATCAGTTTCTGTATCTAACTTTTTTTGTTACGTTGGACATTCTTGCATCTGGAGAATAATCTTATGAGAGGAAGTATTATTTCATTCTTAATGTTGAACAAACCGAGGCTTGATATGCGATAAAGGCAAATGTTGAACAAACCGAGGATTGATATGTTTGTAACAAAAAATACGGGTGAATCTCAAAGTTATGTATTTTTGTTTGAATTATTCGGTTCAATTCCGAACATATCATTGCTGATCATATGGAATTGTTATTATTTTTTTGCTGTATTTATCCCAATTATTTATCTTGTGTGGTGTGTGGTTTCAAATAAAAACTTGTACTTTAAGAATTCCATATGGTGAATGAAAGCTTTTTCTTGGGTGGTTGTAAGTTTTATTTTGTGCTAAATTAGAAATTAAGGTGTGTATCGGCGTTGATGCAGATGTCGTTTATCTGTGTCGGTGCAATACGTACTGTAGCGACTCACCTCTTATCTCTACTCTCAGATTTATAATTAAAATATTAACATTATTTTTTGTTTGTTTTTATGTCTTTATTAATAAAATTGATGATATTAAGATAAACTATAAAAATTTTAATATTAAATTTAAAGATTGATGCTAAAATGATTTACCTACATGAGTAATATATTCTTAAAAATTATGATATTATAAATATTCTATTTATCGAATTATATAATATAATTTGGTTACAATATATAAATAATTAATATGATACTACTTTCTAAATAGCAATGCAAGGGAACTGTAATCTACTTGACATTACCATTGCAGCCAGCATGGCTCGTTTTCTCTCGGGTGTGCAAACTAGTTCGGGAGTGGGATGTGAGGCTCAGCATTTCGGGTCGATGGCTTGGTCTCTTCTTCTTTGAGCCCGTAGCGTAATCTACTGCTCCATTCTTCATTAAATGACACTCTTAGTGCATCCTTCGCTATTGTGACGGTCAAGTCATCGCTCTGTCACCTTGGCTTGGGATTACATTAGTTAGGTATACGTCAGATTTTTGGTATTGTCATAGACTGCTGAGCTGGCATGGGTATGAGTGAGTTGGGTAGGATCATTATTTGCACTATCACTAGTGTTTAAAATTGTATGCTCTTATCATTTTATAATATGAAAATAAATCCAATGCCATGTTGCTGTGGTTTGGAAGAATAAATTTGATCCCTTCAATCCGTGAAGACTAGTTGACGTGGTTTTGATAGCAATCAGAGATGAACATAAGCATAGCATTTATTGTTGGAGTTGAAGCACCAAGAACCATCTACTAAAGATCGATCAATCGGAAGTGAGGAAAGCTGCCACAGCCTGCAACTTGGTCAACGCTTTGTCGCTCTTGGGGCTTTGGAGATGGAACACATGCTGCTCTCCCTCCGTCTCCAACAGCCGAGCCTCCCCTTCCCACTCGCTCCGCTTCAGCGCCGCGTAGTACGCCTGCCCCCTCCCCCGCAGCACGTCCTTCTCCGCCACCGTCACCAGCACGCGCCGGCACGGTAGCCTCGCCAAGCTCGGCGCTCCCTCCGCCAGCGGATTTATCCACGGGTCGTCCAGCCCCACCGTCCCGGGCCGCACGAACGCCCATATCCGCTCCACCCACTCCCTCGCATTCGGGTCCCGGATCTCCGACTCCAGCGGCTCCGCCCCCCAGAAGAAGGGGTGGATCAGCACCAGCCCTCTGATGGCGGCTCCGCCTCCCAGTCCCTCATCCACCGCCCGCACGGCCATCTGGTGCACTATGTTGGCTCCCGCGCTGTCTCCGGTCAAGAACACGCGCCCCAGGTCCCCCCACTCCGATAGCCACGCCTCCTCCGCTGGCCGCGACGCCACCCACCGGAGCGCCGCCCATGAGTCGTCGTACGCGGCCGGGAGCGGGTGCTCCGGCGCGCGGCGGTAGTCAACCGACACCGCCACCACGCCGGCCGCGGCCACGAGGGAGTTGAGGTAGTTGTGGTACGTCGGGGAGAAGGCGGTCTCGATGACGAAGCCGCCCCCGTGGTAGTAGACGAGGACGGGGAGCTTCCTCCCCGAGGAGCTGCCGGCGAGGTCCGGTAGGTAGAGGCGCAGAGTCAGGTTGGTGGTTGGGTCAACGATGACGTCCTTGGATGCGACGCCGGTGGCAGGGTCGAACCCGGCAGGAAGCACGTCGTTGCCGAGGAGGCGCTCCACGCGGCCGCTCTTGTAGACGCGAGCGAGAAAGGGCGCTTCGATCACGACTTCGTCATCGGCGGCGTCCATAACTCGAAGCTGTGGTCTGGAGATTGGCTATTATGGATGTGGAGTTCTCTTCTCGGTTGCGAAGACAGGAGTTTATCCCTTGAGCCAGCCACCTGCGGCTCACGTGTGACATCGATGTTATTTTGACAAAAAAAATTATCCTGATTGATTAATATATTATTTCATAAATAATAAATCTCAAATTCGAATTTATATATGAACATTTATAATAATATATAACATTTGATGTAATAATTTGTATTATTTTTTAAAAAAATCTTGAAATTTGTAGACAATATAGTTAGTGCGTAATCTTAATATAGTTGAAGGGAAACTAAACCAGTGCACAACACCAAAGTTAATTAGTATTGTTCTACATCCTAAAAGTTGGCTAACTCAAACATCACCAACCACAGTAACATCATCCTATGGTAGCAAGCAACACACTGAACACAGCTGGTAGGTATACATTCTTTATACATGCTAGAAATCACCTTCTCCTCCTCTATTTCATGATTTGATTTGTGTCCCAAAGCAGTGAACTCCGATTTAGCAGCGGCGACTCCGGTTCTGAACCACTGACGGACGTGAGTGTGGACATGGAGTCATCCTTTGGTATGGCGACAAAGTTCAATGGCGTGGTAGACAACCGCCTCGTCTCCTTGAAGTACCCATTGTGGCGGCCAGAAGAATACGAGCGTGGGGTGAGAAGCTCTGGGGTTGCGCTTCCGGCAGACAGCCGTCGTGGTGCCGGCGTCATGAACCCATTCACCTGATACCCGCTTGGCTTTCTACCGAGACTGTTACTCCTCTTCGCCACTGGTTTGGAACCAAACGGTGCGTCCCTCTCCGAGAGTAGCAGAGAGTGTAGCTTCTTTTGATCCTGCGACAAGGAAGATCGATCCTAAACTGCTTGCTCATATGAGGTCAATGGAAGATGCATTCTGGTTTATCAAGCAACAGATACCCGAATCCTCCTTTTCTCTTCTTCTTTCTGTTGTCTGGTAAGTTTATGCTCCTCAAGAATAGATACTAAGCGAACCTGGAATTTGGTAGTAGCATCATTAATGAGAACTAACAAGAAAAAGATAGGAACTCTTTAACTCACCCCATCATACAGAAAATTTTTATTTCTGTCTTCTTCCCAGGCAAAAGTTCTACTTATAAGATTGTCCACCATAGCTGAAAAATAATTTATTTCTTCGGTCAGGTACATACATAGTATAGAAGGTTAGTATCAAGCAAGGATTTTGAGATGCTTAGTACCCGGGATTTTGCTGATGATGATCCGTGCCTTCTCTGCACGTTTGAGGTTTATATGGCCACCTCTTCCGGCATTGTACCTGTTTTGATCCTGCATCCAAGTAGGCAAAAAACACCTCTTAGATTTTTTTTACCAATACCGTTGACTTTGAAAGCTTAAGCCAGTAAATGAGACAATCTCTCCGGTCATAGAGTGTGGAAAACATCATATTAAATTTTTGAGGAATGTCGTAACATCTAAAAACTTAAATTAGTAGATACTACATGATCTTATTTAACTTTTCTAACATTTAGCAAATCAACGGAAGCGAAGATTCAGCCTGACAACCGATTAAGAAAGAATAGGTGTATCTACGACGTCGTCGGTAATTCTTGATAGTGGCGGTTAGGAGAAGTCACAACAGTGTAAATTATTCCGCATATTATCTGCATGAATCTAAAGTGGTTGTCTTATGAAGCATAATAGCTACCTGGCTGTATTCTTCAAGCCAAGTTTCTTCCTCACAAGCAGCAAGCCATTTGCTTATTCTATCCGTGATCTCTTTCCTGCTTATAGATTCTTCTTTTACCTTCACTATCTGTGCCTCAATATTGGCCAAAAGTTCAGAAGGATCTACAAGCCCTGCAACACAAATAGTATCTGATAATGTAAGACCCTAATAAACCTTCTCTAAAAATCATGACAAAGAAAAGAATCTTCAGAGTGGTCTCAATTTTGATTAATAAAGAACAAAAGACAAACCAGAGTCGATCAATGCAGTGATTTTCTCTGTTGCTGTGTTCGCATCGGGTTCAAAATGTGCTCTTCTACATTCCTCTTCCAGTTCTACCCGTCTCTTTAGAACAAGTTCTTTCATTCTGCTGGCTTTTAATTTAGACAGCCTACAAACTTCGGCTTCTATCTGTCAAACACATATGATGCAGATGTAACAAAGCTAGTTCAACCGTTCTGGGGATAATAAGGGAACTCTAATTGGCACTGATTACCAGACCTGCTCAATTGTTTCATGTGAGAGTAAACCCGTACGAGTGATTTCATCTTCTGGCGACTCAAGGATGTGTGCTAACTTTTCAAAATGCTCCCTTTCTTCTTGTGATGAATCCATTAACTTCCATAGTTCAAATAACGAGTCCATTGTTTCTTGCAACTACAGATAAAAAAACTGTAATGATATTAAGTACAGGAACCAAAAAGAACAAAGAAAGGTGACAGTAAACAAGTTCTTTTTACCTTCTGAATTTGAATCCTCTTTTCTGCTTTCAGCTTCAGGATGGCTTGAGCTAGACCTTCTAGGGTGTTGTTGCTAACGTTTGTAGATTGCTCAGGATGAGCATCATGCAAACTGGGGTGCACTTCATCTAATGTTTTCCTAAAATCCAGCCCAAGTACGCCGCACAAAGAGTGAACCTCACTTACATACTCCAGAACCTTTTGAAGGCGATCGGACTTGAACGTAGACAAATGTTGGTGGTTAGTAGTACATTTGACGCATAACTAGATCAACAGTCATCATGCACATGACAATCATGAAATGCAGAATTCGCTAATGACAAGGTACACATATAATTCTCATCTTGAACTTGTAAAGGAGTATGAGAAGAATAACTTTGGAGTAACGAGGTAATGCCAAGTACTGAATGATTAATAGATCATGAGAGAAGAAAATGTGAAATTTTGATTCTGGACCAGCAAACTTGATTTGATCTTTTTAGGTGCAAAATTTTGGTTGGAAAATCTTCCATTGGGAACCTTCACAGATAAAGGCAAATTCGTCACAATTTGAAGGATAACATAGTGTCTGTCATATTGGAAATAAGATACATATCAAATTGTACAAAATCCTTAAAATGTTGATTCACCTAAGTTTGGAAAATGTTAGGCATGAAAGTTGTCATGTTACCTATGGTTTTATTCTAATCTCTCTGAGTAGCCTTTCTGCTCAAATTCAGATTCTGACTTGTAAAGACTCAAACCGTATCACGACTCACTTATAATTGTGTGCCACATGATTTTCAAATGATATACTTACATTCATATTTAGTTAATTGCAGTTTTATCACTAATAGATTATTTCATCTATTCTCTTCCACTTTTGAATAAGACATGAAGTTCAAGGTATCTCTGCGACTCACAGGTCTGTCACAGTAATGTCGATGACTGACATACTTACTATAAGCGGTTGCAAAAGTTTCCATCTCAAAGTACAAAAAAAGAACATTCAATACTAAATTCAATTGATCTTCGTATTAGAAAACAAATACCTTCTCCTTCTGGAGGGCACGAAGTTGTGCATGGTATTCATCAAGCTTCCTCATCGAGAGGTCATGTTCATCCATAACAACAGGACCTCCCACGGTATCATGCTGACATGCATATTCCCTAATCTCGACACTGATCTTCTCAATCTGCAATAATACATCAGCAAATTTTTTGACCCTTTCCTCTTTCTTTGTTCTCAGATGTTCCAATGTATTCGTGACTAAATTGAGTTGTTCCTTTATCGACGCTGGTTTGTTGTCTTTCTGTATTCAGAAGGTCATAATATAAAAATTCACATGTTAGTAAACTAATCATACATGATATTAACACAATTTTTGAAATTTTAGAATCATGCTATATATTACGCAACACAAATTCCTTGCACGCAATAAGCTGAAGGGCTATGGTCGAAAAGGTGAATAAAAATGTACCAACAGCACCTTTATCATGCCAATTCAGAATATATCTGTGGTAATTGAAAATTTCATAGAAGGTTATTTACATGGCGATAGTGGGGGAACGTTCAAGCCGAACAGTGAAGTTTAACCCGTAGTGGCAAATTTCGATGCAAAAAAAGCCAAGAATGGAACAAAAGTAAGAGTTGTCCGGTTCAAACTAGGAAATTACACATCTGAAAGTTCCAGTTAACTGGTCGGCTCTTTTTTTTTTTTTTCTATAATAAAAAGAAAGCTTATCCCTTTTGCAGAGAAAATGATCAAAGAAATGAAAGTAATTAGAAACTCATAGTTGTTAGTGGGTTTGGTTGCATTGTTTCAAAGTTCGGAACACTAGAAGCCAACACAATCAAAATATTCAATTCGACCTCCATAATGAATCCAGAGAACATTCTTTACAGGTTTATCAAGATTTACGACATCCAAATTATGCAAACTAAAATCCCTGGTTCGTTTAATTCTGTAGACATGCCTCATCAACAGAGTGGTAACTTTCACAATATTGGAGGAGAAACAGGATGAGATGGTTTGATTTACAATGTTAGCATTCAATTATCGACCAGTACTCAAATTAAGGACTTTGAACAAAGAGTTTGATTAGAATCAAGTGTTCATATGTGTGCATGATGAAGCTTAGCATGTCAGTAATTTGATCACAAATATCATCTGAACTGTTCATAGTCCGTGTTAGTTGAACTCATATAATTAAGAATAGCACCGAAAGCACTCACAAATTTGCATACCGAAATGTACCTTTGGATGGACTGTATGTTCTCCGAGGACGGCCGCAAGAGCTGCAATCTCTGCTTCCTTTGCAACGACAGACTGATGTAGCTGTGCCTTAACCTTGCTGGCCTCATCAACCTTTCTCTGATATATTTCCAAGCACTCTCTTTCAATTTCTAACATCATTCCTTCTTTTTCTGCCTCACTCTCCCCCATCTCTTCCCAAATTTGCTGCTCTCCTTGCAAAAAGGAAAGCAGAATGTAAGATCATATCATAAGCACTGAAGATTGAAGTGGTTTTCCCCGACAAACATTTACTTCCAACCCTTGAAAACAAAAAGAATAATCTTCATAATTCATCCAAGTCTTCAGCCAGGTTTTACCATAGAAAGATGAAATTATCTGATGTTTGATTAGAATAGCTCACTAGCAAACTAAAATTTATTTGGAAAGTTCACATATTAACTCCAAACTAGAAATTCTAGAAAAATGATACTTGAAGATTTTACCTTTAATTATGGAAACAAAGAACAAGAGAATCTTATTTTTCATCCATAAACATAGAAGACAAGAAGAAACAACCTGAAGCTCTTTAAGCAACCCACCGCAGCTTCTCCCCATTCCAACTGAAACCCCGACCGTTCCCTCTCTTTCCTCCAGGCCAAAGCATACACCAGTAGAAAGAGAAGGAGAAGAAGGGAGAACATCCATTGTTTCTTCTCTCAGACCTTTAGAAAAGAGAAACCAAGCCCCCAAAAGGTGAAAGAAAGGGGTAGATAGCATTCCTTTTCTTTCAAGTCCCTGTTTCTTACATCACTACTACTTGGGATGGCAGAAAGACTGAGAGAGGAACGAAAGGGAAGAGCTCGGAAGGAACTATGCCTCTGCCGAAGTATCGTTAGAACACCGTGTTACAGGTACATGGAGAGTAGAACCAACAAGAAAATTGGTGTGAAGAACAGGAGAACCAAAGATTTTGTAAGTGCAGAACAGAGGCAGCAGAGAAAAGAGAGTCATGAGTGGATGGACAAAGGAGGGAGCAGACATGAATATTGTTATTGCTCCCATAAGAGCATTTAATGGCAGAAAGCAGACCAAGGTGAAAGAGAATGGAAACCGATGGAAGTTTTTGCAGCAGGGGGGGGGGAAGATCCTTGTTGGTACCTACCAGAGGAAAGGTAACTCCTCAAATGAGATGTACATAATTAAAAATGAGAGTGGTGTATCCTTTTTCTTGGATGACAATAAATGATGTTTCTGGACATCTTCATGCGTGTAGTTGCTGTGATCTGTACCAGTTTGGGTTGGATTGCAAGATGCACAAAGTTGCAAGTCAACTGTTGAAGTGAGAGAGAGTAGGAAAGTAGATTTCCTTTTTGACTTTGGGTCAAAATGAAAGTAAATGGGAAAGAAGGAAGACAAAAGACAAGAGTAACAAACAGTGACCATATCTTGTTCCACATGACCTGCTGAGTTGGCAAAACCTGTCCTTTGTTGCCAGTGAGTAATCCTTTGTTGTGAATTCAAGAAGCACATTTTGGTAGGACTTTTGTGAAATATTTCATCCAATTACAGACACTTTTTTTAACAATCTGAACAAGGAGGAGCATTAACTATGGATATTAATCTTGTGCAATATCTTGGTTTGTCCTTTGTTCAAGTCAGTTTGCACAACAAGGTTTCACAGGTGAAGTTGAATGATATTTATGACAACCATATCAAAAGCATACAATGGAGAACATAAAAAAAAAATGACTCATACCGACAAAAAGTTGGCATTAATGATGCTGCTATATCACACACATTTACTCTTCTTTTAGCCTCAGGTGACATCTACAAACTTACCTCCTGGCATATCAAGTTCATTTCTTCTTCCTATTTTTCTAAAAATTATGAAGTAGCTTTGGGTGAGTGATGTACCTACCATATTGAATGAAGAACAAGTTTCCAAATGCATACAGGTAGAAATGGGTGACATGTTTAGTCCACTCAGTGATGGCAGCAGCATTGCCCAATTGTTGTGCATTCAAGTAGGACATAGAGGAAGAAAGGGAAGCACAGAACAAAGTAGGAGAAAGAACAATTTAGCCATCAATGATTCCAGCCGTCCTCCTGATGTGACTCGCCACCAGTTTGCACTGCTGGCCACCAGCTGCTAAAGAAAGAAGAAGAAGATACCAAGTAGAAGAAGGCAGGCACTAAGAAGAACATCTTTTTGTACCCCTAATAAAATTTTTCCAGTGGGCAATCTCCTCTATCTTGACAAGTAGTCTTCTGGTAATGAATAAATTATTTATTTTTTGGCCTTGGAGGTTAATAATGATTAGCAGGTTTACCAGATCTTGATGTAGTACTTGAGTTTTATATCACATACATGAATTTGTGACACTCTCTCCCTTTACAAAAATAAATATCAGATTGACAAATGTCAAATTACATCACTCATAAAAGATATGAAGGGTGATTGAATCCATCTAACTAGCTTTTCCTACAAGATTTTGGAGGACCCATCATCCTAAGTACAATAAATCTTCATCAACAAGTTATATGATGGCAGGCATATAATGTTTTCTTTTTTCCTTGATAGTCTAAAATATTTTGTTAATCAAAATGGCAAGCTTAACTGATCTCAACTAGGATGAAAAATCAAAATTAATGAGCAATAAAGACCACCAATAGGCATTGCACTTCTTTTCTTTTTTTTACTTCATCTGTAGTAAAAAAAAAAAAACAGCACCATTTCTCACAAGAACCCATCAGTTTTTAGTGGTGGTGGAATCAGGTAAAAGCTTTGTAACTTGGCCATGGTGGGGCACAAAGTGATGTACCAACAATTGTCACAGTGAGTAGAGAAGCTCCTAATGGTGTTCAAGATAGTGACAAGGTAAGTAAGTGGCAGAGCTGGCATTGAGTACTGACATGGCCCAGTCCACCAAAGCATTTCAATATCTCTTGATGTCTATCATCACAATCATGCAAAGAATACTCCCATGATTGAATTGACCAGTGATACAGTTCCTTTGGTACCCTAAAGGATTTATAATTGATATCTCTTTGGCCTTGAAGCATAAGCCATGCAAGTTTGGTCAACAATTGTCAGCTCATGGAGAATTGTTGATAGCAAGCATCATGAGCATGCTTAAAATATCTGATGAATACCAGAAATTGTTGGTAGCATAACATATTATCATTTCAGATAATTCTAAAGATAATCCAATTAGGGGTTGGCCAACTTGCAATCATGAAAGCAACATTCAAGCAAGAAGCTTCATTAAGTTGGTACATTGGTTTGAGATGGTTGGAGTATGTATGGTATGACCAAGTTTTGTTAAAACTTTATTTCAATGATTACTTGAACTTAAATATGAATCACTTTCTCTAGTATTGATCATAACCACAATGTTTTAGGCATATTCAAGATATAAAACTGATCTCAATTATTGATTGTGAGTGGAGGTTATCTTCTCAGTCTTTAGAAAATGACAACTTGCATCTTTTCAAGGCCCTCTCATTATCTCTTTCAGAAATATATACATATATATATATATATGCTAAAGAACAATAGACATCATGTAGGAAGAAGTGACTTGGTACCTTCCAATCTTCATTTGAATTCATGCAATTTGTCCCATCAGAGATACCAACACATTCTTCAGAGATGATTTGTGCTCACAAATCTTGCAACAGTTGAATTTTTTTTTATAGATCCTATCAGAGAGAGCATTCCAGTAGAAAAAGAGTCCTAAATAAAGATCGACTTATAAAGCTTAAATCTAAATTAATAATAATATGCATATTAAGTTTTTAAAAATTAACATAAGTCTTTGCTTACATCTTTTAATGAAATATTATACATCGAGTAGGAAAAATATTGATAACCTTTTTCTTTTTGATAAAATGATAAGAATATTAGCGAGATAAAGAAAAAGATAGTATTCTGTGAAAGAAACAAGTTGCACTAATAGGAGACAAAAGAAACAAACAAAACCTACTGATAGAAGGAAAAATAAAAAACAAAAACTCAAAAAGCATACAAAGCAATACCATACCAACTCCAATAACTATCACTAGACAATGTTATGCAAAATGTCTTCAAATGTTAGATCAAAATAAGGTTCAATACTTTTTTTTATTTTTCTATAGTGAGTTAAAGATTGAAAAATACAAAGTTATAGTATTCTTCCACCTCCTCTCTAAAGTACTCAATCACAACACCTCAATTAGTTTTATGGATAAAACCAAAAATAATTTTAGTTTTACTATTAACTTTAATTTAAGTATTTTAGCTAGTGATCTAAAATGAAGTTGATAAACTTATTATCCCGTCAAATCTAAGTCATAACATCAAATCTATTAAAGGCTATTACTATTTTAAGGCTATAAATCAAGATAGATTAATGTTCAGACACTCATATAAAACCAAAATATAGTATAATAATATATGATCTATATGCCTCATATGATTAAATATTATTAAGATTAACAAAAAAAAAATAATGAAATTGATGGATTAAAGGAATAACTATGTTTTTATTTTGTTTGATTGCAATGTTTCACCAAATAGTTATATCAATTTGATGAGCGAGGCTACACCTAAAGTTAGTATGTATACTTTCTAACCATTGAATGATTGATTGCACACAGCATTGCAAATTAACATAGTCCATTTAGTTTTATTAAGTATTAACATCATGAACGCAAGTAATCAATCCTCATGGTTACAAGTCATTATGGTCATCACCAACATCATCATATTAGGTATAAGGTCCATTATAAAGCATGATTGTAGGAAGAGAAGCTTTGCCATAAATTATACTACAACAGCTTATTACCAAACAACTTATATAATATATTCATTTTATGAAAGAATATACTCGTGTTATTTAATTAATATAATTATTTTATTAAAAATATTCATCCAATCACGACATGATTTATGGGCGATAGATGCAATCATCTAGTGGAAATGAACCTAATCAATAATTTAACCATTCGGATATCAATTCAACAAAAAATAATTAAAAAAAATGTTCTCCTCGTATTATCTTGGGTGAGGCTCATCGGGTTACTATTATCCGTATTAGTTATTGTTTACTTGAAACTCTAATCTTTCATCTCGGAACTCATATGAACATCAAACTAATTTCGTCGAAAATCTCACTTCGACATCAAACGAACATTCACATCTCTCATTCAACTATATTAGGCTTATGCACACATATTTAAATCTAGCTAAACTAATTTGGACATTATCAACATCCATCACATCGATCATCAGGAGAACATAACAGTTGTTCTCTGTTGGCATAAAAACTATTATGTCAGGATTTGAAATCAAATAATACGAGATCTATTTACGATGCGTACCTTTAGATGTCATCCGATTGAGATCCAATTAGATCTTCAAGAGCATCGTCCGTCGGATCTGAATAACGTTGAATATCGATCTGCAAGGAGAACTAGAATGGATCTAGACTCATTCTCCTCTCTTCTTATCCTTTCACAGGATCATCTTAACTGTAATCTCTTGCTCTATTCATCTCTTTATTATTCTGTGTTGTGCCGTGCATTGGGTTTATAGTAGGTCATGTCTATTTATAGGCGAGAGCAGAGGGTCTAGGGTAAGTTATTAGGAGAGTTCCTTCCATCAAGGACATCCCCTAAAACATCTCAATATAATATAAATTTTATTTAATATTGACCAATATCTTTTATCATAATTCAAATAATCTATAATACATCTTATTCAATTAATAAAGTAGTACCACGTAATCTTACATTCTCTTCGTTTATACTGTTATTAAATCTCTTGAAATCATCATCAATTCAAATATGAATGATACAAGTTATTCCCAAGAGTAGTATAATTTAGTAGCTCATACGTGTCTACTGTGATGGTAATGGATTATTACCCCCATCATAATAATAATGTGAGTGTGAACTAAATAGAGAGGTCATGTCATCATTCCTTGTTTAATCTGGCAGTGCAAAAGGAGAAATCGACAGAGCAGCTACCAACATTTTGAGCTGCCACCAAATGTTCGTCTCATCAAAGAGTAAATGTGTTTCTTCTGCGTGTCAGCTCGGCATCAGAATGCAATGTGGTGGCCAATATTTCTAATAATGAATATTGGTGCAGAATGAATTCTTACTAATTATTTTCGTATAACTGGATAGATAAATATTAAAATTTTTATCATTACTTTTTAACCATAATTATTGAATATCAAAAACTCGTTATGCAAAGTTTTTTTTTTTTTTTTTAAGAAGTGGGCATTATTGATGGAGAGGAAGTAATAAATTAGAGTTTATCGAAACCGATGTTACCCAGCTTGATCATGAAGACTCAATGACTTTTAAAAAATAAATTTTGAACTTTAATATATATATATATATATATATAATCTTGTAGGTTGTAGTTTTTATGGGATGGACTTTATACATACCACCCCTGAATCTGACAACATCAAGAAATGCTACAAATCACAAGTAATGGCTGAGTTTGCAATCAAACATCAGAGGGACAAATCATCAGAGGGACAAATCATAAAGAATCAATCTATCCATTTGCATTTTCGGAAGAACATACCATCATTTTTTTTTTCGCAAGAAATTTCTGGCACAAACCAGTGTATTCGAACAGATTGCCATCCATGCTTTCCTTGGTAGTGATGTGAAACATGCATGAAAAGAAAACAGGCATTCTTACAAAATAATAATAATACATATATGATTTTAGATATATACACTGGATATATATATATATATATATATATATATATATATATATGCCCATCTCTTCCGGTGGATATTAATCCCAAAGTTTATTGCCCAAAAGGTTCCATCTATGAATGTGAAATGAATGCAGATGAGCATATTACAAGACAAAGGGAACCAATTACATATTAATCCCTATAGTTAATCTCTTTAGCATTTCAATCCTTCAATTTTTAAAATAATTATATCAGAATTTTTATTGTTATGAAAGTGACAATTAAGAATTATATCAGAATTTTTATTGTTATGAAAGTGAACATTTGACTCCATTTATCCTAGTGTCGTCGGTTTTACTAACAGAAGCATAAAAACAATAGATAAAAAAATAATTTCAATATCATAATTATGATTTTGATGGTAGTGGACGACAATACTATTGAGGACCACAGGTAGTTGTTGTAGATGGGGAGGAAGAGTGACAAAGAGAGATAAGGTAAAGAGAGAAGAGGATGATACATAGGCTAATGCTCTACAATTACGTCGATATTGACAATGATGCAAGGAATGACAATACCACTCTGTATCTACATCAATGCTGCCAATGATGTAGGGAAGGGCAGTACTGCTCTACATCTGTGTTGGCACTGCTCAACATCTGTGTCGACGTCGATGAAGATGTCGAGTGGCCATTTCGTCGCTCTACATTTGTGTTACCACCGACGTAGTTGCCGAGTAACGCTGACGCATATACAAAACGTTGGTATATATATATATATATATATATATATATATATATATATATATATATATATATATATAATCTTAATCTTTCACTCTCTTTACCTCATCTCTTGTCGTCATTTTCCCTCATCTATAGTAGCCATCCGTGGCTTCCAGTGGTAACACCGTTCGTCACCATCGAAACATAACCGAAATATTAAAATTATCTTTTCATCTATTATCTTTGTTCTTCCGTTAGTAAAATCAATGATATTAGAGTAAATGAAGCTAGATGTTTCACTTTCATAACAGTAAGGATTCTAATAAAATTTATTTAAATTTAAGAACTAGAATACTAAAAAGGTTTAGTAGCACATATGTTTTTTTTTATTTTTATGTATCTCTTCGGTAGGTATATATATATACACACACAAAGTTTATCGCTTAAAGATTTGAATGTGAAATGTAGATGTGGACATCTCAAGACAAAAAAAAAAGTGCATAAAGCAGTATACATATATCTTTGGCATGTCTACATATCTGATTTAAGAAGTTGTTTAATGGGAATCATTGCTTGCTTCGTTCTACCTTAATAATAATAGACCGCCTCACTCGGTCATCGATCAATGGAAATGAAGGTTGTGGAGACCCTTCTTCTTTATTCTATCCTAACAATAGGAGTCTCAATCTTAATCCCACGATGACATGGATTTGGAAGCTTCGTGTTCTCTTTCTTCAAACTATTTTTATTATCCATCCATCATTGCTAATGTTATTGCCAAACACCTTTTTTTTTTTTTATGTTGTACGTGTTTTGATTGATCTCAAGACTTCATGATGAAATATTTTTAGCAATCAAACCATCTGTCACCTTCCGAATATTAGCGAAGAGATCTATATATATATATATATATTCTTGAATGCAAAAGCCTAAAACTATGAACATTTGGGGTGTTCTAATGTTCCATGCAGTCATGATTACTTGCCCCTGACGACAAGATTAAAAAAAAAAAAAAAAACAAAACTAAAGGAGGAATCGTTCTCATGTTCTTTATGTGCTCGTGTTGTTGTTGCTTACGAAACGCAAAGCTTGTTCACAAGTATGCGGAAAGCAAATGGATCGAATGAGGCGGTGCCCCAATTATTGCGTTAGAAGATGAGGAGGCCATGAATTGTCTTCTTCCTTGTCCGCTTGCTTGATCACCACAAGAAACCTATTTGGATGAACATTTCATAACTTTTAGCCCTCATATAAGTTATATGGCTCGAATATATATCATTAGCATGTGAATGTTTCCAAATAAACCTTCTAATAGGTGATAATATCGATATAACATCGACGATACGATTCAACTCTATAGAGATTAGTTAGTACATAGGATCTAATTTGAGTAATCATTATGTAATAAATATTATCTTAATTCAACACTAACATCAGACGAATTAATTATCTTAGATATTTAATCACGACGACCTCGAATACAGTGATTTGAGACTATATATTCTTCGAATTGTATATCTGATAGTGTACTTTTTTGTTTTTAAATAGACTCGACATCCAATTTGATCCTCAACTCCAAACTATAAATTAAGTATAAAAGAGATTTTGTTCGGAGCACTCTTCGCTCAACATATAATTTCTCAATATTTGATCTAAAGAACTCTTCCCTCAACACCGTCTCATAGTTTCTCAAGATTTAACCCGAATAAACTATCCATAAATAAGTTGTATACACTCGGCTTCAATACTTAGGTTATTATGGCGATAAAAATATGAAAAAAATATTTTTTTAATTTAAATTTACAAACAAATGGTAACTGTAATTAGATAGATATTAACGGGGATGGCATATATGGAGAATATTAGCGTAAATGGAGGGTTAGACCATAATAAATTTGTGAGGTCAAATATGCTGCTGACGAACTCACATGCACGGCAATCAAACCAAAAATTAATGATTGCACGGCCTCCTTGCGAAAGGATACAAACCAAAGGCCATTGATTTCACCCCCACTTCTTTAGATGAGAGTGTAGTTACTATTATTCTAAATTAAGATTAATTATATATTACTCATGTAGTTAAACCTTTTAATATTTTAATTTTTTAGATTTAAAAATTTACATTAAAATTTGGATTGGTTATGAAAGTGAAATATTTAATTTTATTTACCGTAACGTCATTTATTTTACCGATCAAAGATACAACACATATAAAAATAATACAAAGATGAAGGACAAAAAAATAACTTTAATATCTTAATTATATTTTTGATAATGACGAACGATGACACCGCTAAGGGTCGTGGATGACTGTTGTAGTTGTGGTTGTTGTTGACGAGAACATTAGGAACTCTTATGATTTCTTATAAGAAAGAAGGATGATGAGGAAGAACGATAACGACATATAACGTAAAGGGATCGGTATATCTATATCAATATTGCTCGAAAACTACGTCGTTATTGATGTAAATCTATATCGTCCTCTTCCTTCACTCCTCGTTTTTGTCGACCACAACCGCAACATCCACTTGCAACCCCTAGCGACGATATTATCTGTCATCATCGAAGACGTAATTGAAATGTTAAAAAATATCTTTTTATCCATCATTTTATGTCATTTTTACATCTGTTATCAAATATTTTATTTTTATAATTATAGAGATTTTAATATAACTTTTTTAAGTCTAAAGATCCATATGCTAAATCTTTTAAGTCTATAATTAGCCCACCAAATTATGAGGTCAATCCAAGTGCACCATTATCTCATCACTTGGATAGTTCCATTATTAGTTAATTTATTATGTTCTTAATCACCTCTAACTAAATGGGAATCAACGGGCATCACTTGTTTGATCTCTAGCCTAATTCAATTAATCACCTAAAAATCTTCAGTTGAAAATACAAATAATCAAACGTATAAATTACAACATTGCATACTTCAACAATTAGGATTAACTAGAATTCTCCTCAGTTAATATAGTCTAAACGTTGCTTCAGCTACTTAGCTCCACCTAACTAAGTTGGGTTAAAATTTATTTTTGCCGATTGTGGTTTTGATCATTAACCAGTTAAGTTATTATGGTTTACTCATTTCTAAAATAACTCATATACTTTAAAAAATGTAACATATAAATCTCTCCAATCAATTCTGAATTAACAGATAGAGTCTACTTACTTACGTAGCATGTTAACTCATAATAAACTATTAATATAATAAAATATATAATTTAAATTAAAAAATCTATTTTAGCCCCTGTAATTTTGATTATAGATCATCTAAACCCTTGTAGTTTTACTCGTGTTTAAAATAACCCTTATATTTTTAAAAACATAGCAGATAAACTCATATTGTCAAGTTTGAGTTAACAGACATTAGAGTCTCGTGACACATGTCCTTCCACTTTTTTTTTTAACTTAATATGAATCATCCATAATTTATTTTATATTTTTAAGATTCACATTAAGTTCTTTAACAATAAACTTTTAATATAAAATTATTTAATTAAAATAATTATTAAACAAATCCTCAAATTTATAAATAGATTTCGTAAATAATCATTATTAAATAAATCATCATTAATAATTTAAAACAGATCATCGTAAATATTTTGAAAATGAGAGATAGTAACATATTGACTCATAATAAATAATTAATATAATAATATATATAATTTAAATAAAAAATTAAAATAACTATCAATGGCGGGAGGATACATCATCGTGGAAGCTACCACCAGCAACAACACCGAGTCATTACTGCCTAGTACGGGATCATACGCGTGTAACCTCTCCCGTGCTGACGACAAGCTTAGGAGCTTTCGATCCTACCTCAAGTGGATGTGGATCGACCAGTCAACGCTATGCACGTAATGATCTCATGGTCCATCTGCTCCTAGGCATTTTCATCTCCATCGCCTCCCCCTTCATCCTCTATTATGCCCCCACCCATCATACCTACGACGTGGTGGTCTAGCTCTCTCGCATCCGCCTTCGACCTTTTCTACATCTACCTCTCAGTCTTCATCTATCGCTTTTTCTTCCTTAAAAATATAAGTTTTTTAACTTAAATTATAAATATTATTATATTAATAATTTATTATGAGTCAACATGTCACGTAAATAGACTCGAATATTTATCAACTTATACTTGGAGAAGCTTATATACTATATTTTTAAATATATAAAAATTATTTTAATCACAAGTAAAATCAAACTTAAATGATTCAGGATCAAAATCACAAGAGTTAAAAAAATATTTTAAAAAAAATTAAATTATACGTGTTATTATATTAATAATAATGTACTTGTGAGTCATGTTTATATACTCTAATTTTTGTTAACTATAGAAAAAAATTTATATACTATGTTTTAAAAAATATAAAAATTATTTTAAACACAAGTAAACTCTATAATAACTTAACGATGTATTACCAAAACCACATTAGTTAAAAATAAAAATAAACTTTAACCCAAGTAAGTTTAGCTTGAGATATGAAATAAAAATTTTCCAACGCTATAAAATAAACAAGAAATTAAGCTAATACAAAAGTAATTAAGGATAGAAAAAAATGTAATGACAAGAGCAAATTCCGACACTTGTAATGAAACTTGCAAATTATCAACTGGTGTCAAAAATCAAGCATCGGAGTTAACCCAGAGGCATGCAGTTTGTATTTGCTATCCATTCCTTATTTAGTTTGACATAAAGAGTTGCAAGAGTTTTCTCCACAGTACTTTCTTTAAATATATGAATGTGATAAAAGGTTTCCCATGTCTATATCTTACTCAGATGTCAGCATGTGATATATATTTATTTATACAGGACAAGAAACATTTGAAGTAAATAATCCAATATGATCAAACAAAAATTCTCTAGCATGAATCCTTGTACATAACATTGACAAAAAACCAAAAAGATTGTAACCAGTAAGCTTGCAATATCATTTGCAAGACACCTCTTAAATTATCATCCAGGCCGGAAGCAAAAGTGTGTTCCAGCAGCTGAAATCTACAGAATGAGAAAAGCAAGGACGCTTATGATGGCACTAAATCATCCTCAATTTGATAATCTCTTTGGGTGATACAAGTAATTCATATTTGAAGAAAACTGCAAACTACTGCAGATGGTCATGTCGGAATGCAACGCACACTACATGGTTTAGTAGTGTGCACATCAACCTAACAAGCTACCAATAAATAGTGTATGAAAACAGGCATAAAACAACTTGTTCCTTAGTATCAAAAAAGGGTTTCACTGTAGTACTACTTCCAATCATCCTTTTATGCCAAGGAACAAATTAAATTGGCATCAGAAGAAGACAATTATGACAGATAATGGTGAACCGCCTGAAGCAAATCAGCAAACAATTGAATTTGTCCATCCTAACAGGACATCAACAGAGATGAAGGATGAAAAATTAAGTAGGGAGATATGCAGACAGGAAAACTTGGAAAGTTCAGAGCTTAAAAATTCTTTCAAGTTGATAGCACAAAGGCTCTGGACTTGACCTGCTTGCTTGCATATGCCGAGATGAGGAGGAAACTTTGGAGGATCAACATGAACAATTCATAAATTAGGAAATTTAAAACTCTAATATGATTCAGATGATGCAATTAACCATTGCCGACCTACCTCTTAATATTGATTTAATGATCGTATTTAATTCCTAACTATCAGCAGCAACATCCACAACTTAGTATATACTATAGTCAGCTTTCAACTACATCTAACAGTGTTTCCTATATGCTAAATTCCAAGCTCGTAAACAATGACATTTCATACACTAATAGTCTTCTATAGATTATAAAAAATACTGTGGGTCCAAGAAGGATCAACATACACAGATCCACTCTTGCAAGCCAAAGGATGTCTTTGTAACTCAAACCTTTTTGTAACCCAGGTTGTGGATAAGCAACCTTTACACTGACACCAACTCTTGCCTTCTAACTATAGAATAGATGTCTTTAAATTTGGAATACTAGGAAATAATCTCATATCAACTTAACCTAGATGTAAACAGTATCTATATGTTCAGACAAAACAACAAGCTTATTTATCATAACTAACAACCATCCCATTAGTACAATCAAAATTCCACAATATACTAGAACTTGTAGAATAATTATAGTTGGTCTTATATGGCTTGGATGTCAGAAAAATGGAGCACCAATTTAGCACCTGGATGACAAACTAATACACAATCAGAAGTGGAGCAATCTTTCAAGGAATAAAACATCTTTCTAAATGGTCATTTGTAAAGAACCACTGACACATACAGACTGTAGATATTGCATATAACCTGATAATGCCTAAAATTGTGAGTTTCGTTCAAGTTCCAAATTTACTTCCATGTTGGGGATTACAAGTTATTGAGTTTCAGTTTACAATATGAAAGAAGTCCCAACAAGGTTAATAGAAAAATGGCCTCTCAAATTGATGGTGCAGGGATGTCATGAATTGGAACATGTTGTCAAAACAAATAGTTCATTTGGCCATCAAAACAAAGAGTTTCACATAAATGGCCTCTCAAGCTGCCCTCTGTCATGAATTGGAACATGTTGTCAAAACAAATAGTTCATTTGGCCACCTAATGTAATCAAAAGTAGCAGCTGGAACAAAATATCCTACTTTCTTCAATGATTTAGGCTCGCTCTTCTACCAGATTTGAAAAGTGATTCTTACTTTTTGATGAACTCTTAATAATTATTTTTTGAGTCCACAGTTTGAGAGTGGCTCAATCTTTCATCAAAGGGAAGCAGCACAGCGTGATATCATAAATACTGGATCTAGGATTTGAAAAAGGATTGATTCAACAAATTTCAGTCTCAGGAAGAACAAAAAAAATGCCATGAAGAGACAAAAGGTTACAAGAAAGATTATTTTCCCCATTGTCAGTATTTGGTCTTATAGTTGCTGTATCTGGATCAAGCACAAAAAGGAGAGAAAATGGGAAAAAAAAAACAGGTACAAATTTCAAATTTATATATTGATACTCATTCTAGAAGCAAAGGATAAAATATTGAAAATAGGAAAGATGAGAAAATGACACAAAAGAAGGCAGACAAGTAGAAACATTGCACCAATCTATAATATTTGAATAACAATAAGCAAAAAGAGAATCAAAATAAAAGTAAAAATTAGCATACAAAAGAATGCAGACTATTAAAAGGATTGTACAAATCATATTAAGAAAAAAAAAAATCAAAGTATGAATAAAACAAGGTCCAACATAGCAAAAAATAGCAATCGTTGCATGAATGAAAAGAACAAGAGCACCAGTTGGAAAATTAATGCATACAATAATCTTCACAATTAGTTATAATCAGATCTAAATCTCCATAGTCCATTATTCTCATAAATAACATTTATGTGATCTACACTGTTTGATGAAGACTCCTTATGCCAATCACAACTATATGACAATTTATTTAAGTTAAAAAAGGCAGAAACTACCTTCCGTCTATAACTAAGGCAATATGATGTACTTCAGAGGATTTATTAGGTAAAAGAGATACCTGAAAAGTAAATGCATCAAATGGCATCTCTGTGAGTATAACGATATACTTTTATATTCAAAGTATCTAAGGCAAGTGCATAACACTCATTGGTATGATCCAACTGCAGAACATGCAACATACTCCCAATGGACTTCACCATTCAAACCTTCTTAAAATGACAATTGGAATTATCATACCTTGCAACATGAGTAACAAACAAGGTTTGTTAAGGTTCCTAGTTGCGAAGAGAACTAAGAGCTCATTGACAAAACATGATATCAAAGAAAGATCAGCTAAGAAAAAACTATGGGCAGTTATTTAATGGCGTGAACTAGAAAAACCACCAGGTATAAATATTAATATCAATAATTCAGTTCTTCTATATCAAGCAAAAGTAACAGATAATTTTTTTAACCTTAGAAACAAACCTCCACATAATAGGAGATTATTGAACTCACAAAACCCTTGCAGCATCCACCGAACAACTGATAGCCCACTCCCCTTACAAAAAAGAGATATGCTAGCACTCTAGTCTCTAACTATGATCATTAGAGGAACTATAAGTAGGTGCTGAAGAATGACTTGTGGAATAATCACAAAAAAGAGGTACAACTTATATAGCCAACATGAAATAGCAGAACTAGTTAGTGACCAGAAGCAGCATTAATGAACGTCTAATCAATCAAAAACAATAACTAGAGAAACTGTAAGGTTCAGAGGGATAAGATGATGCAGGAGCACCATTATTTTCACCAATAACTGCAACCAAAGGCCACAATCATCCGAGTAATTTCACAAATCTCATAACAGGCTAGTACAGAATTAAAAAGCAAATAACGATTACTTATACTGGTCTCAACCATAAAAAGATGCATAAATCAGCAACAGAGCATACAAATAAAACCTACATCTTTAACATCAAAAAGGTAAAGTGGGTCCATTGATAAAGAAAGGGCGAAATCGGCCAAGCCCGAACGTAATATGAAGGCACATGTACTCTCCGTTCGGATCTAAAGATCTTGGGCTCATTCGGAGCGCTTGAGCTTTTCGATGCGCTGGTTGAGCTGATCGATGCGGACGACAAGCCTGGTAACGGAGAAGAGGAGCCAGTATAGGAAGAGGGCGGAGGCGATGAGGAGAGCGTTGCGCTGGCTCTTCATGATGGACTTCTGGTGGCGGACGTGCTCGGAAGGGGTGCAGGATTCCTGCTCGCAGGACGGTCGCGTCTCGTACTTCCAGTATATGTCGGCGAGGAGGAAGAGGCAGAAGGGCACCACCGAGAGGAGCGGCTTCAGGGCACTCCGGATGACGGTGACAAGCCCACGACGGAGGCCGTCGAGCCCCGGGAGGGTGAGGAAAAGCAGCATGATCGCCTCCGCGCCCGCCGTGTAGCCCAGCACCACCCACTCCAACGCCATGCCTATGAGATCGATCGATCGATCCACGAATCCGTCGGAAAGAAACCCTAATCCTAGTCAAAGCAGACCTTGGAGACGGACCTCTCGCGTCGCTTCTCGAACGAATCCATGCTCTTCTATATGTTAACAGGGAAAGGGTCCGAAACTAAATTCCTACCTATTTACTTATACCCAAAAATTACCTTCCTTATCATCGAATCTATGTTGGCTTCGCAGGATGTCGTGGGAGATCCAACGGTGGCCGACCAATGTTGTTTGGAGAGATCGAATTGTAGTGTAGCGAAACGGTGGCGCCACAAGGGGAGCATTTGGGCCATGACTTCCAACCCGATGTAGGATCTAACCGTCAGTTTTCTCTCAGGCGCATATCGCCTTTGCTTGAAGCGGAAGGAAAGTGACTCCATAATGCGGGCGATATATATATATATATATATATATATGAGCGTTGCTTTCACAACAGCGTACACCACAAGAGCATCACCGCAATCACTGCGTTCGAAACCTGCTTTCATGTATTAACGAAAAAGCCCATGTCTATGTCAATTTATAAATTTATGACGTGCCCTCAGAAAATTGACAACTTATTATAAAGATAATTTATCATTATAATTAACTTTTCTATATAAACAATATACGAAGTTATGAACAATCCATCCATAGATATAAACATCTCATTGATGATCAAAAGATCAGCATCCTAAACAACCTCCTATAGAACATTCAAGAAAAAACAAAAGATTATTTCCAACATATCCTACAAAAATTAAATATTTAAATAATTATTTTAGAGATTACAGAATTTAGAGCGTGCATCTGCTATATGTCGAAAACGTATCTGACAAATTTTATTTCCAACCCATCTGATGGACACAACTTGAGGTCCTCAAGTGTAATGGCTTTTTCGTTTTTGGTGGGTAATTTATTTTGCTTTTCCAAGTTACAATTTTGCCGTTTTCTTGCAAAATGTAGGATCAATGCACACAACCACCTGCAACAAATAGAAAACGGTTCCTCAATGAAAAAAGAAAGAAGAAAAGATTAGTACAACAAGATTTGTTTCCCTCCTTTGGGTGTCCAAAATACCTTGCCGAGGCTTTGACCAGAATGTAGATATTCAACTGCATCTGCTACAGAACCAACACCCATGAATCCTTTAGGATCAACAGCAACCTATTATGTGCAGTTTATGACAAGCAAAATTGGTCAGCATGGAACCACCGGCACTTTGAACATAGGTGTAGCTTTGTTTCTTGAGCAGTAAATGTAGTAGTGCTGCAGGTGCTCCTAAGAAATCTCGAACTGCCACTTAAGGATAAGCTTCTATAAAATGATACCAACATTCCCATGTAATGGTTGTATGACACAGAATCACAAGACAACGAAGAACCAGAAAAATTTACACAATCTGACAGGTACAAGGTTTGATTGGGCTGTTCTGATTATATCTAGCACCAAAAGTTTCTTAATTGAAGAGGACATGAAAATGTGGAAACTACATACAAAGCATGCTCCACTAATGCTGCAAAACTAACTAATGAAAGAATTTAACCACAGATAAAATGTTAGGCAGCCAATCAGTGAATTAACACATCACTCTGTCAGCCAATTCAACTACTATTATTTGCAACTTCTATTAGTTCAATCTACAACTTAAAAGGGATGGATAAAAGCCCAAGTTTTAACACCCTAGAGTAATCAGTCAAAGGCATAGATCCCCTATCAACAACTTTATATTACAACAGTCTAGCACAGATATAGAGTGACATAAACCAAAGAAGTGAAATTGTGAAATTTAGACAATTAGTCAAAACAAGAAATACAAAAACAATACTCATGAAACATATAATTCACCGATCAATAAATGTTGTATGGATGCAGCACTTCCCGATACAAAAATCAATTTGCTTTTACTTTGCCCATAAAGACAACTTCTATTCCTGCTCTAAAAGAAAAATGATAGCTTGACATAACTAGAGAATAACTACCACCTAATTAGTTGGTGCAGCAGAGAAAGCAGATGAACTGGAAGTTTGCTTGTATGAGGAACTCAAATGAGAAATGCATTTGATTACCAATGAGAAGATGATGATAACTAATACATTTTATCAGTGAACATCTATATAGTTTTAAGGATTCAGCAATATTACATTTTTACCTATATATATGTGTTTAGGGCATACATGCATAAATAATATATTATATCAGTTGATGCCTATAATTGTATGTATGCAGCAATAATAGATTTGTTCCCACTTATGTGTTCAAAATGCATGTGTAAAACAACAAAACACACGTTTGTGTACCAATGGAGGTCCACACAACAAAACACATGTTACATTTAGCTGCTCAACCAAAATATTGCACAAGAATCCTCTCTTTGAAGAAATATAATCCAATGCTGAAATAGTACCTTAAGCTTTCCTGCAGAGTACAGATCAAAAAGCCTGTCCAGGTGTTCTTGCCACAAGCTAGCATGTTGAATCAGGAAAAAGCCAGCCTGCATAAAATAAAACAGATCAGCGTTATAAGTCACAGTTCATTAAAAATGATAGTTTAAGGATGACACTTCAATGTCAACATGCCCTTGAGATGACAGTATGCCAGTATTTATACCACGTTGGCAAAGTACATGCTGACTAATACAGAAGGTATGCACTCCTTTAAATTTTATAACAAAGTAAACCATGAATTCACCTGTTAATCTTGATTAGTGTGATATTGCATGAAACTACTTGTTAGCAGAATTAGTCTGTAGCTCTCTGCAAGATTAGCATCTTATGTCATCACTTGTGGATCGTGAAAATTATGGTTAGGTTGTTTAAAGAAATTAATGTTTTTCAATAAGCAACATTGACTGGGAAGTGAGAACATAAGTATTACGTAAAGAATTCCAGCAATATTATTACAAAACTATATGCTGGTACATTCTCAAGTAAAATCCAGCTTTTAAAGTTACTAGACATTACTAATAATTTAAATTGTGAAACAAAGAAAATTATATCATCATTTTGGGATAGACATGCCAGTATTTTATTTCTGATAAAGTATCTTAGGTGCAAGCGTAGATTGAGGAAACAAGCAAATAATAACATGATAAATTTATGGTCCATCCAGATTAGGCATCAACTGAATTCCAAAACTAAATGTATTTTGGTCATTATAATTTCAAAAATAGCGACAATCCAACACTGGCAATATCGCCAATGCTGGTCACAAGCTCGGATGAAAAACGTGGAGGCTTACATTAGGTCACTGGCAATCAGCATAAAACTATGTCAAATCTCATGAACATGGATCTTAACCGATTTCAGTATAGTGCTAATCATCACCTGGAAGTGATGTGATGGACCTTCACCACCTAGGCCTCCCGAACTGCAAATGGTGCGCTAAGAGGTCGCACGAAAGCAACCCATCACATCGACGCTCGAATGTGATGCTAAGTACAAGGTTTAGGTTAGCAACTTGGAATATAGGAATACCATCAGGGAAGGGATTAGAATTGGTAGACAGTAGACACTATGATCAAAAAAGAAAAAAATATTATTTTCTTATAAGAGATTAAAAGGAAAAAATCTAAAGATATGTGGCCTTTGCATGTGGGCTACAATTGTGTGGCCCTCACGTGAGGGTCATCTGCTTCAGATTCTAATCGTCAGCACTGCAAGGAAAGAAATCTAGAGATCGTCGTAAAGAAAGATATATCAATTATATCTAGAGATTGTCAAACATCGTTTCAGTGTCCTAATTTTTTTAAAGATGATGTGTCACTGTTTCATGTCAAGTTGTGTCCATGTCACGTGTCTGCTCCACTGAGGAGGGTCAATACATGCAGCCTTACCCATAGATATTTAGAAAATCTTGCTCCTAACTAACCTGCTCTCCAGATAGCCTCTAAAGTCTAAATTATGAAGCTATTAACATGTAATGGCTCTTAAGGCAACAAATTGACCATCCAATACAAGGACACCTAAGTTTGTGGCCAACAACCAGAGGATGTTAGCTGCTATTAATAGAAGACATAAAAATATTAATTATGATATCCAATTCTTCATGAACACATGGAACCATAGATGTTATAAGAGAAAGGCTCATTATTATTATGCTCAAGTAACATTGATATTACACCAGATGCAAATGACTGGTACCAACCTTTTCTGTGAAAAAACACATTTTTCTACATGCTATTTCTAAATGCTAATATTTCTTTCTAAAAGCCCGATTTATGTAAACTGACTTACAATTTGATATACTGGTGATAATCGTGGATTGATGCTGCACTAGATAAAAATGACATGCAACATTTTTCTATTGAAGAACACATTCTTTTTCACATGATATTCCTAAACAATAATATTTCGCTCTGAAAAGCTAACCCATCTAAATTGATTTATAATTCAAGATGCAGGTGATATTAATGGGAACACAACATGAGAATCATAGAAGCGGGGCTAAACTAAATCTGATGACATCAAGGCAAGGTACTGAATCAAGAAATGCTCTCAGTAACAAATCGCTGACTTTAAAATCAAACATCACAGATGAAGATAAAAGATAATCATAAAGAATCAAATTCTATGCATTTGCATTTCAGCCGGACATACCACTGTTTGACTTTTTGAAAGAATTCTCTCACACAAACCAGTGTATTTCAAAGGTTCCCAGCCATGCTTTCCTTGGTACTGAAACATGCATAAAAAGAAAAATGCATTGTTACAAGAGTGCATATATGATACAAGATAGACTCGAATATAAAGTTGAATCGAAATTCAATATTCATTTATTTGGATTTTCCATTGGTAAGTACATTTTGAAAGCAAATCAAAATGATGAACCATGGTTACACAAAGGCAAACTCTACTAGAGGGACCATGGCTGATAAATGTTAATTTGGTTATTGCATTGATCTAAAGAAGCCCTTTGCCATTAGATACAATAAACACTATTAGCATATGAAGGAGATCGATTTTTAGTTGGTGGAAATAACCCACATAACTTGATCAAGCATCTTGGGCATCCTACATAGGACATGAAATTCTTTGAACCATTAATGCAGGGATACCATACATGTCGCTTGTACCAGTTTGTACATTTAGTGATGCGATGCTAGTTATTTAGGGCATAAGTACAAGCTGCATGCCATGCCACTAATTTTAGCACTTGTATCATGATTCAACAAAAATCTATTCATACCACAATAGGCAACATGCCAGTGGATTGTTAGTTTCAGAATTTCAACAGTCTCAAAAGATGCAATTTAAGGAAACAAAAAAATTTTAACTCATGCAAAGGTATGTTTAAGTGCTTTTATGTTTCCAGCTATTTTAGTTCACATAGAATTGTTTAACAGCTAGTTTAGTGAACCAACTCTTAAAGCTCAAGTCATGGGCTCTCTGTATTTATTTAATGTTTTAAACATTATTTGCAAAACCAACTAGAGCGGTACACTACAAGGTTTTACTTACCGGTCCGTACCGGTGTACCGACATATTGTCGGTACCGGTATGGGACCCATACCGGACAGTATGCACAGTGCGTACCGCCCGGTCTTAAAATATAATATAATATTTTTTATAATATTATATTATATTATATAATATTAAAAATATTAAAATATTAAAAAAAAAGAAAAGGGGGGCGATGTCGCCTCGATCTGTCTCCTCGCGCGGGGAGATGCTCCATCTCCTCGCGCGGGAGAAAAAGCGGCCGCGGCCGCGAGCGACCCGCGGGCGGCGACAGCAGGCGGGCGAGGACGACGTGCGGGCGAGGTATTCTTTCTTCCCCTCTTTTTTTTTTTTTTCTTTTCCTCTTCTTTTTCACTTTTTCTTCCTCAATCAACCGCCGACGGTCGATTTCTCTCTCAATCGACCGCCGATGGTCGATTTCTTCTTCAATCGGCCGCCGGCGGCCAAAATCGACCGCCGACGGTCGATTTTTGACGGAACCGCCCGGTAGCGGGCGGTCCACGTACCGGTAACCTGACGGACCGGTATGTACCGCCTGTACCGGGCGGTACAGATCGAAATTGCAAACCTTGGTACACTATAAGCAGTATTTACCAATCCATCAGCTGTTGAGACCTGGACCGAGCCCATCCAGATGGCTAATGTTTGGAACAGTTGTCACCCCAGGTAACCCCTGTAAACCAGGCTGGTACAGACCCCATAACAGATCTGTCCTAGGTGATAAGCATACCCGATACTGATCCTGGGGTCATTTTGGCAGCTTTAAACCCTCTTCCTCTCAGACTTCTATCCTCATATTTACTATCTCTCTCATACACCCTTCTCAGTCACTCTCATTCCCTTATAAATCTCTTTCAACTCTCTTGCAAAATCAGCCATGAACGTCTAGGGGAGGGCTATTTGCTCAAGAAAAATATTGAAGTTCAAGATGCAGTCAGACTCTTCATATCAAGGCCAATCCAAACCTAACTTTTGATCAAATTTCATGCAATTAGGTTAAGATTTACGTTTTCACTTCCAACCTTTGCCTAGATCTCTTCCCTTTGGATCTTATTTAGGGCTTGATCTAGAAAGATCGAGCCTTGATTCTTGTAGATCTAAGCTACATCACTCATGATCCACTAATCATTTTATTGTTATCAAATATCAATATTGATCATACATGCCAAGAAAAGATGAGAAAGAAACCAAAATTAGAATTTATTTTTTATTTTTTGACCTATTTTTGGTCTTTTTTAATTGTATCACAACACGTACCGAAGTACCATGAGTAGGTATGCTATCACACTGGTAACATACCATGTCGAGCTTGGACAGGTACATGCCCTATACATGAAATTCAATTCCTTGAGAGCAATGCTAGTAGTTCAAAACATTAAAGAGATGCTCTATAGTTTAGTTGGTTGGGTACTCCTCGTCCCACTTCATCTCTGAGCTTCACCATCAATTCAAGAGAGGAAATGTAGCTAGAGAATAGGAGGGATGCCTAGAGACCACTTCTATGGTTTAGTATCTTTTATGATTTTGTTATTTTTTGTTTTTCAGCTTCATCCCTTTGTTTAGTTTTGTAACAATAGACAATAGCTGGCACTCTTCATCACCTCGTCTCATTGAGGATAAGTGGCCGACAAAGAAGAGAAGTGGAGGCGCAATAGGAGAGGCCTATACTAGAGAACTTTTCTTATTTTTTCTCTTTTTTCTTCTTATTCTGTTGACACAGAAAATGCACTGGTGATACTTCTGTTGACACAGCAAAAGCACCAGTTCTAGTATCCAGTCGCTCCAAGAACCACAACGATTTCAGTCAACCTCACCAGCATATGCATACTAACACAATCCTTATTTGGGGCTCCTTTTGGATGTGCTGTAAGAGATTTAGAGATATAAAAACAGTGGTTTAACCTATATGAAGTGCTCTGACCAAAACTATATACTGTCAGTAGGCTGATAAAGGCTTTTTGTTAACATGAAACTATTTCCAATTTTCAACTAAGTTGAATAATTTTATGAAAGCAGAAAAACTAAAGGACAATACCTGAGAGATCATTCCAATGACAATAAGTCTTCCATGAACTGCTAGAGCATTTAGACATAAATTGAACATTTCTCCTCCAACAGATTCGTATACAATATCAATACCTTGAGGGAATTCTTTCTTTAGCACCTGAAGCAAAGTTTAACAGAAATTCTAGATACAGTATGATAGACAAAGGGACACAGCAAAAAGTAATTAATCTATTTAGTATGTATCTATTAACATTGGAATTTTCAGTGAATAACAATCAATCTTTCATTGAGTAACAATTTATCAGTGAAGTCCTTTATATGAAGAATTAACAGCCACAAGATGCCTCTTTGTTCATAATGGAATTTTCAGCAAATAACAACTCATCTATAAAATCCTATTATATGAAGAATTAAGCTACAAGAGACACATCAATTGTATATATAAGATAGATTGATTTTCCAATAAGAACATATTTCTTCACCAAAATAGGAAGACTTGGTTTTCATGATGATCTCTTAGTAGCATGAATAGTTCTTTTTTTTTTTAAATGCAATCAAGGCCAGGGTAGCAACTCCATTAGAATAGGAATATGGTAACCCAATAATCCACATTTTTTCTGTTCCTTTACAGGTTTCCTCCTCTGTTAAATTGCAAAATCACATTCAAGAAATCTGGAATAGAACATGTCATGTCATACAAAAGAATCTACATATATCCTGTTAACACAATTCTTAAAAAAATTCATATTTATCCACCTTAATCATCCGCACAGCCTAATGTAATAGTTCAATTGTGACTTAGCAACTGAGTCGTGGATACAATATGAAGGATCAGAACTCTGCAACTGAGTCCTCACAAAATTTCTTCTCAAGTCAATCTCCTTAGTTTTTATTAACCTGAGACAGGATTGGATACTACATTCATTTTGGTGGTAATTGACCAGTATATACTCATGTGATTGTAATGCATGTGTCACGTGTCATGTTTATGAGTTATATGTAATTTTATACATGTTCTCTTCATATATATATGGTTTGCAATACTCAATAAAAACATTTCAGTTCATTATTTAACAAAAGTTTAAGTTACTAATTCCTATATAGCCATATTTAGGGTTAGGTTGATTTTTTAAATAGGTCCACGTCTGACCTGTTCTAGTTGGACTGACCCATGCCAACACATGATGTAAGGGTTCGTACCAGCACTATGTCAGTCTGCCCAAAGATCGACATTGGTACAAGACAACAATTTTTAACCATGCTCATAAGATATGATAATTTTTATGCTTATTATCAGCTGCCTAATACAACCCTCTTCTTCCCAGGCTTACGATTGGAAATAAAAAGATGTAGCAACAAACATGAACAGGAACAGTTAAATCTTGCATCCATAGATAAAAGATAAAGTTCCTTCTCATTCTACAATGCAAGAATCATATCCACTACCAACAATAGCACCAAATATATTTTAATAATAACAAGTTCAACTTCCTTGCATATGAATGGAACAACCAAGGCTCTATGTAGTCATGTCCTGCCTGTTTCCCTTTATTCAAATCAAAACTTAGTTGTTCTGGGTTCATAAACAAGTTCATATTGATCAATGATTATCATTAACATTATCAACATATTTCATTTAAATAGGGATTGAACTCATGCATGAACGCCAACAAATGCAGTCAAAATTTTGGTATCACAAAACAATGTCCAATTGATCTGAGATATTAATAAACTATCCAGCAACTTAAATGGATTTATATTGAAAGTTAGTGCATTAACCAACAAAATAAAAAACAGTAACAATACAATAGATACCAACATAAATCAAGTTTAGTCCATGACATTTCACAAAGAATCAATCAAGAGCAGAAAGAATAATAGAAACATACATCTTTTATGTTTTCCTTCTTATAATCAATAACACGGTCAGCTCCCAAGGACCTTAATAGTGAAGCCTTCTTTTCACCTCCACATGTTGCAACCACTTTATTGCCAGCCAACTTTGCCAGCTATCAAGAGAAAGTCTAGTTTAATTTGCTTCGTAAATAACAGAAAAGAATTGAAAATGGTGAAGAATGTAACTAAACCTCAGAAAAACATAACATTTGACATGGTAAATTTGTTGGTACACAAATTGAAAACTGGCATCTTAATATTCATCATAATGTGGAAGGCACAATCCATGCTTTTGGTGTCACATGACATTCTAAAAGACAAGATAACAAATAATTTTTAGTTATGTATTAAATAGTGCAGTAACGAGGGATGCTGTGAACAGAAATATTAGAAAATGTCGATAGTGGAATCATGTAAAAAGCAAGGTTTGCAATTTCGACATTTACCACCTGGTATGGGCGGTACATACCGGTCCTCCAGGTTGCTGGTACGCGGACCGCCCATTATCGAGCGGTACCGCCAAAAATCGATCGTTGACAGTCGATTTCGGCCGTCGGCGGTCGATTGAGGGAGAAATCGGGTCGATTGATGGATAAAAAGGGAAGAAGAAGAAGAGGAAAAGAAAAAAAAAGAAGAGAAGAAAACCTAGCGCCTGTCCTCGCCCGCGCACCGTCGTCGCCCTCGCCCGCGGATCGCTCGCGCCCGTCGCCGCCTGCACCCGCCCGAGTAGACGGAACATCTCCCCGCGCGGGGGAGAAAGATCGAGGTGACGTCGCCCCTTTTCTTTTATTTTTTTATTTTTTAATATATTTTAATATTATATTATATTATAAAAAATTATATTATATTTGATATATCGGGCGGTATACACTGTGTGTACCGCCCGATACTGGTACCATACCGGTACCAACAATATGTCGGCAAGTCAAATCTTCTGCCTGATGATCCTTCCATTTAGGGTCTTGCAAATGGCAAATCCAAGCAGCTTTTCCGCTGAGTGAAGATTTTGGGAGTTTAGGATTCACAAATCACAGCGGATTAACATTATATATTAAGACCTGTGCCTCCAGAAACAGGATTTTCAAACATAAAATAATTTAAGATCTAGGCAAACACAGCAATGTTCCAATATTATTTTATTAGGAATATGAGATGAGTACAAAAAAGCAAAAAGCAAAAGAGTACGATTACTGTCAACTGATCAACATTTACTCAAAAACTTTAATTTCCACTAAAAAATGCTGGAGCCAATGAAAAAAAATAATGACCCTTTGGTTGGGAGAAAGAGAAGAACATAGCCATGACATACCTGAACTGCAAACTGTCCTGTACCTCCAGCTGCTGCTGTCACAAGTACTACCTGTCCAGATTCCATTTGTCCAACCTAGAAAAATAGCATTTAACCAACATGATGTTTAGGCTGATTGGTGGTAAAATATCCATGTAACGGACCCCAAATAGTTGGGACATTAGGCATTGTTGTTGTTGTTCGTTTTTAGGATTACTTATGTCGATTTAGCTTCAAGTACAGTAAAAACAATAAGAAAAAGAATGCCATGACAATTTAAGCCTTAAAACTCGAAACTAGTGTAAGTGATTCCAGTAAATAGATCTAAAGAGGAAGAAGCTACACTTCAAGCATTCATAAAAAATGGAAGTCTCTATATATGAAGAAAGAAAGAAATAAAATCTTTCGACCATACCTTTTCTAGAGCAATTGAAGCAGTCAAACCTGATGTTAGCATCGCAAGAACCTCCGCATCTGGTCTTGGAACAGGAAGAAGATGCTTTGCAGGTACCTGAAAAAGAAAAACAAAAACAGAGGTAGAAACATTGAAAGCTGATGTTAATCATATGTAACTGCCAATTTGGCAAGCCCAACTGAAGTAAAGGAATGCCAAAAATAAGAACCACTGAGAATTCAGCATAGCTTCCAAAAGCCATAAATGCCACAGGGGCTCCAATTTTCAGATGGACCGACTCGCCAACAGCAGCAATTATGCCAACTGCCTGAACAAAGAAATTTTAGTTTAGCAAGGAAATAGCATCAAAGAGGATTAGAATTAATATTCAGATTTATCATCACTGCACCTTAACATTAGAGATGGTACATGATTAGTGTATTGTAATGAGCATCTCATTAATATTATGAATACAACAATAAAAGGAAATACAACCAAGGAATGATTGTTCTTTTGGCAAGGCACAATATCAAACTATAAAAGAAAAATACTTTCAAATATATACATAATATGGTAACCAATTACTATATGTCAAAAGATCACACAAAACTTTATCTACTTACCTACACTAAGTAAAGATAAGAATTCAAATATTTTGCACTGGGAATAATTCCTACACACACTTTCAGGAAGAATACTACTTATGACAGTTGATCATTTAATAACTGAAAGAGGAATAATAATAAAGTTTACAATTTGGTTTTGGGACAATTTTATGGAGCAACAACTGATGTACAATGGATCTTTATCATCAAATTATATCAATTCAGTTTGACCAAGGAATTAAATCAGTTTGTATTTTATCCTTGCTGTCCATTGGAGTGTTACATTTTACAGTGTGCTAGTACCACCCAATACTTTGAAATGTCCAATAGGTGAGCACTGGGCAATAAAAGGAAAGATAAAGAAGTGTTAAGGATATATATATATATATATATATATATATATATATATATATATATATATATATATATATATATATATATATATATATATATATATATATATATATATATATTCTGAAGTCTGAACCTAAAGCATACCTCCTAGGCCCTACTTTTCAATGCATCAGAAGGGGATTTCCACCACCCATCACTCAAATTGCACAAACCACAGATGTGAGGACAACCAACAAGGTCTTAAGACATGGTAACATTCCAACCATTGAAATGTCCAAGATTAAAATACGATAGAGGTTTGAAGCTCAAAGATTGAGCATTAGGTCAACAGTAGAGGTTTTGAGCCTAAAACATTCAAACAGCTCAACAATTGAACAGGTTGGAAGCTAAAAGAAGCAAGAGGCTGGCACCCTTACAGATAAAACAGAATCCGAAAGGGAGTAAGACACAATCTGACACCATTACCAGCCAAACCAACTGCTATTTTTTGTTTTATTGCTTAATAATGAAATGAAATATGTTATGAAGGCCTATTGAAAAGGATAAATCAAGAGAATATGTGCAAAAAGCTTTTAAAAGTGTTAGAGTAGCATATTGAAATTTTAAAATATTTGTAAATACATAGACAAACCAGAAGTTATCAACTATGCATGCCCCAAATCAGTAACTACTATTACCGATAGAATCATCATGCTAGCACAAGACATGGGTCAGGATCATCAAGTTAACTTTAATTCATAATTATAGTTTTCAAAACCCATGCATGACATCTGATAGTAATATATGTCTACCACAAATGAATCAAACTGGTAAAGAGTAGTGGCAAGTTGGTCATTAAGTACTGCATGCATACTAGCTAACATGTTGGTAACTGGCCAGGCTTGGAGCAAGTAGGTTGCAACAAGTAGGGTTGCGGAAAGTAGGAATGAAGCAAGTACAGTTGTGTCAACGCTGAGCAAAAGAACTGCTCTTGTCATCACTTTACTGGTGTTGTGCACCATATGGAGCATGAGGTTAAGTGAATGAGTATAAATTGAACGAGTACAAATTATTGACATAAAATTGTGATCAATAAAATCTATGCCAATTGAAAGGCTACACCAGCTACAAACTCAAGTCTGGCTTCGATCTTATATAATTTCTCTCATCTCATCCCCATTCCTTTCTGACGGAAAACTAATAAGGTTAATTTGTGTGCACTATGATCATCATTTTATTCCTTGGCCCACACTCCATCTCTCTACCGACATACTAGGACCATATAGTACTCAGTAATAGCTCAGTACCAAGAAGATTACTGGACGACACACTTGATATGTAAATGTACTAGGTGGTAAGCTAAGTATCAAATTGGGCCAGGTCCATATAACGTTTCACAATTGGAACAGTGAACTCTTTACCAATTAATATGATTGAAATTCAAACCATTGTAGTAGACATAGAAAATAAAAAATAGCTATTTCTTGACAAACAAACTTCGATATTCCCAAACACGTCTGCTAATCTAAAGAAACATCAGAGTTAGTACTTTAAATCAACAATTAGTTCTGATATATACTAGTGCAAATGTTGTCAGGTTTTGTCTCATCTTCACATTTATATCACATCCTATCAAAACATATTGCTCATTTCTGTGCTTCATAAATGCCAGTTAACCAAATTTATGTGATCTTATGAATTATGATATTGCAAAACCTCGAAACCAGCATCAAATGGAAGCCGTGCAGCAATTTCATTATCTTTGCCTTTAAAGTATCGCCCAGAGCTAAAGTTTACCTGTCAGATGTGTCATAATTTATCACATCAGATTAATAGGAAACTTAAAAGTAAACTATAACATATTTAAAAAGTTAAATAGTTAAGATCACAAGCATACATCACTGGCATTCACACCAGCATATATGATTTTGACAAGGGCATGGTGTGGTTTTATAGGCAACTTCAACTCTGTTTGAACAACCTTTGTAGCAGATCGAAAATTGTGATCCAGAGAGTGGACAATCCTACATAAAAACAACAAAGTTAAATTCTAATGGATATCCAATGACCAATATAACAGAATTTACAGGAATGAACTCTGATGTCCAATAGAAAACATTAGATTCAGCAGTGAGAATATCTAAACAGTGAATTTGCTAGCTGCAACAACTGTATCTTTCACATCTACTGCTTTTAATTCTCTCAGCTGCTTACTGCACCAGTGAGGATTTATCTTATACTTTCTTTTTTGCCATCCAAAAACAAAGAGAAAAATGTCAGCTTCTAAAAATTTAACTACAGACCAAGAAAAACATAGGCAAGCATCTTAGCCAAAACATTTATGTCCTAAAACCAAGGTTTGCAATACTGTCTGGTATAGAGTATGGTTCAGTATGGTAGTTATCAGTCCGATAGATTTACATGGATGAGTGTAAACTGGGTTGTATCCCCAATATTAGACGCACCATACGGACAAGCGTCGGTAATGCCCAGTGTAGGTGTGATACCAGGCATACAACCCATTCACACTCATCCCTGTAAAGAGTCAATAACACCCAGTCTAGGACAGTACAAGCTCTGCATTATGCAGTTTCTGTTTTTTTTTTTTCAGCTTTTTAAAGCTTATTCCGAGACTTGATATGTATTGCCGTATTAAAACTTGATACCACCCCTACTGGGCATACAACCCAGTTCATACTCATCCCTGTAAAGGGTCAACAACGCTCAGTATAGTGCGGTACAAGCTCTGCATTATACAGTTTCTGTTTTTTTTTTCTTTTGGCTTTTTTAAGCTTTTTACCGCATTATACAGTTCCTGGTTTTTTTAAGCTTTTTTTGAGACTCGATACGTATTGCCGTATTGAAACTCGATACACTGGTATAGACTGATACCCTACCGGTCTGACCCCTAACCGGCACAGTAACAGTACACAAAATTATGAACCTTGCACAAAACTTCTACTCCAAATTTTGATGTTAGCATAAGTTGCTCCACAAAAGATAAACAAACAACAAATTGTAATGTCTTAACCATTTAGGGTTGGCTACATGGATCTTGCTAATAAGGTATGCTCTACTAAATCTAAGCTAACAAGGTTCTCCCAGAGAAAAAAGGTACTCATGAATTACCATCAAAATATGTGAACATTTCATTAGTTAACAGTTAACACATTTACTGGCTATACCAAGCCATGTAAATTATAACTATGGAGGGAGACAAATGTTGTCCAGGAAGAATCATAAAACAAATAATGATGCAATGAGTAAACAAACACTGATATGTTATCAACTACATTAATACCAGCTACACCAAAGGAAAAAAGATGAAATAATGTAAAAGAAAAAGTTGTCAATCATATTGTTAACTTATCCTTTGAAGCTTTCACTATTTATACCACCACAAGTCTGTGAGCTGATTAGTTCATTACATCTATCTTCATCCAGGCTATATCAGCAATAAAAACAAGAATTCACAAGATATTTCCAGACCACTTTATTTGCATGGATGGACCTAAGCAACTACTCAATTTAAGTTCAAGTAACTAGTCCTACAACTGACTAAAAGTACCTACCAGATCTTCATTTACATGTTAAAGACATAGGTAGCCCAAAATCAGAGCTATTATTGGTTGAATCTTTCAGCCATAATTATCCCAGAAACTGATATATATCACTACTTCTTTGTGGTCTCTACAGTCTACAATACCAAACACACTGCATGAAATTAATCATACATCAGGATCAAGGACTGTAATTTCGCAGGGACAGCTACGTACTGATCAGTATTTACCATCGGGAGTGAATTGACACATGGAACATCCAATTTTGGCTATCTACATGCGATACGAAGTTTACTGGGCCTGGACCAGATGATAAGCCTCTTTTATTTTTATTCTTGGACCCCAATCACCTCCCACCCTCTCTCTCATTATCTCAGCCCATTGATGGTACTCCTCTCCTCCTCATCCTTGTCTGCCACCTCCTCCTTTGCTGCCACCTCCTCCCCTCATCTTTTTTCTTCTCCTCCAACTCTCTTTCTTCTTTTCTTCTCCTCCTCCCACCTCCTGGTACTGCAGCAGTACCAGCCATGTGTTGGTACATTGGCTCATACCAGACCCATATAAGTTCAGCCAACAATCAGCACTAGTGTGATATCCAAAATTGCAATACTTGATCAGGATAACTTCAAAATAATTCACCAAATCTCAGTCCTCAAATTATGCATCTGCTAAATGTTAATCCAACAGACATACTGTACAGAGATATGTCAGCATTTCACTTTTTATTCTGACAAAACCAAGGTTGAAGAACAAAAAGGCTGGGTATTGTATCTTACATATCAAAACTCAATCATTGTGGCATATCTGCGATCGCAATGGCACTCCGTGAAATATTATTTGAGTCAAGTAACTTCTATTGCCTTCTGCTTCAAAAACTCTACCTAACAACTCCAAGTTAGTTTAACCTCTGCCCAAGAATCTTTTTTGCAGCAAGGATAGGGGAGGAACCTTTTCATGTAATTTCATTAAGGTGATGAAATAAACAATACTAAAGTGAGAATGGAATACAAGAAAGACAATATTAAAGTAACATATTGGAGATGCAGATAGAATTATATCCTTCAAATTTCTTGCAGGAATTTTAATTATACCAGATATAAATCATCTGAAAGAGGCCTTAATGGTATCTTTAGATCTTCATCTGAAAAGTCTCTTATTCCTCCAACCGTAGATATATGTTATACTACATCCATTCCATTTTAAGCCTTTTCTTTCTCCATGAAGCCTAGAGCAAAGTAGTTTTAGTATGTAATGGTTTAATATTGAATTTTGGAATAGAGGGTGCAAAGCATGTTTGGTAAAGGAACAGAAGAAGAATATAATCAATAATTTCTGTTCAGTTAGTGGCCAAACCATCTGTGCCAAAGCAACTATATTTTTTTCTGAACAATAAAGTACCCAAGTGAACTATTGGTCTATCCTTCTATGCTGATGTGAAAAAGTTTGCGTTATTAGGAGAACTTGTAAGGCCTTCGAAACATTAAGAGTTCCTCCAAAGTCAAGTGCCTATATAGGAACGCATAGTAGTATTTTAGCATGGAGCTCCATTCCCAATGAACTTCATCCACTACAGTAAGAACTAAGAACCATTTTGTTCAATCAACAAAATTATCTGTTGAAGTTGCTTTATCTTCATCGTTGGTGTATGTATGCTTTTGGAATTTACTTTGGGTTTCTAGCAAGTACCAATACGTAGACCAGGGCACTTATAGTGATCAAAAATGCACAAAGGAGAGAGAGAGAACCCTTTGGCAGCAACAATGTTGCGTTGGATCATTACCCTCATTTACGATAAATCACACTTAAGTTCTTACTCTTTATAAGTCAGGCTTAAGTTCTTTACTTTTTTACCTAAAACATAAACTGCTAAACACTGAGGAGGTGCTGCTAGAGTTCCTGTATGGTTCAGAAATCAAAAATGCTCTCCTAAATTACAAGTCCTATGATTAATAAGAAAGCTTAAATGGAAATAGCCTGAAAATAAAAAATGGTAATACCATCACTTTGAACTGGCACCTACAGGCAGAAAGCAATAAGAAGCAATAATCTGTCACAAAATCACAATCATGACTGCTACTCTCATGTTCAAGTGAAAGGTTACAAGTACTCGTGAACGTATGAAAATTAGAACCTTTATCTTATTTTTTAACCAAGTGGTAGCTTACACATAGCTGTGACATGTGAATATAAGAACATTTCAAATTTCACCTCTATCTCACATTTTTAATCTAAGATTTCCCAGTACTAAATTGCTATTCATGACCAAACAGTTTCATCATTTCAACCTGAAAAATGTCAATGATTAAAAATCGTAATCGACAAGGAATAGAATAATGGTTGGTTATCTAATTTAAAAGAAAGTGAGCATCCAGTTGACATTTTTCCAAGACTAAAAAAATGGCAAAAGTTGATCGATGTGCCATTCTTGCTAAGAATCTGTGATGATATTTGTCAGAACGATGCCATACAGGAATATGGACAATTGTGTGGCACAGCCCACTCTAATATGTTTCAAAAAGCATGGCGCAGCTTGTGCAGTACATGACATGATATTTACTATGTCCAACACTAGTAGCCAATCAGCACAACAGTAGACACATACTAGAAAATAGATTGAACTTTAACATTAGACTAAGTCTTATCTAAAGTTTCCTAAAGAAGAAGGCTACAAAAATCTAAAGCAGCAACATTCTGAGTTTATACATTATTATACAATAATGGGGAAACTATGCCAAAACTCCTTAGAAAAGATAATGTTAGGTACCAATAACCAGCATGAACCAAATATATCATAATGGCTTTGGTAAAAGCCTAAAAAGGTAAATGGATGTGGCTTACACTTTCTCAAAGGTATCTGGGATAAGGATGTCAGAAGTTGTTGTATATTGGATTCTTCTTTGAGACTTGTATGGCCTTATTAAGTACTTTCTTTCTTCTGATGGTGCAGGCCAATACTCCATTCCTCTACGTCTAGTGATCCACAGACAAGCACCAGCTTTGCTCTCATCTTTAATAAGCTCTATTGCACCTAGTTAATGTGAAGCAGAGAAATTCTAGACAGTTATCAAGAACATCAAGAAAGGCCAAGTCCCATAACATTATCTATTAGATGGACAAAGAGGTTGGATATTTTTCTGAAAATTGAAAAGTCTATATTCCTCAACATATGATTGCATTCAAGTGACCATGGCTTGGATTTTGAAAAACTGGTTCTCAGGAAATTTCGTTATTTTTAAGTCAAGAGTGCCACTTGAATCAAACTAGTAAAACACACAAGATACACAAAAAGGCAAATAAATATGTCTCTATCACATATCCGATATGCGTAATACTAAGAAGAATCTAGGGTACTCACATATATCTTAATGCACTTAAACATATAAGTTAAACTGATTCTTCGGCAGATTTGAAGCAAGTAAAGTTATGTTGATGGAGAAGTATACAGAAGTTGAAAGATCACCACAATTAAGAAGGTGAAAGAATAGTAATAAGCTAAAGCAAGATATACCTTTCCTCAAAGGTAATTTCAGAAAGCATAGAAATGAACTTGCATCAACAAGTACCATAGTTCAAAAAGAACATACCATTAACCACTGTGTCCATAGACAGGAAGCCACCAACTGCATCAACTATTTTGGGGTTTATTTTTGATCCCATCTCAGTTTGAACAAACTGCAATAAATCAGACAACCACCACAAGCAAACTGTGAAAAAAATTCATTAGATCTAATATAAGACATTAGTTTAACTCTGCATAAACTGGTACAAACCATGAGATGATGTTCTGGTAGGATGGGAAAGGAAGTGGTGGTGGTGATAATGGTAGTAGAGCTGGTGATGGTAGTGGACATAACAAGACAGCTTGGCATTGGTAAAATGGTGGCCGAGGACAATAGGGAGGGAACAGAGGCAGTGGTCATGGTCTCATAGTGGAAGAGGTAGAGGAGGAGGTACTGAAAAAAAGAGAATGTATGAAAAGGAGAGATTAATGGTCAATATAGTATTGACAATTTGACATTGCTAACAGACTTCAGGTATTTGACATTGCTAACAGACATCTTAAAGAAGTGGTGTCTTCTAATTAATACTAAAATGAAAGTTGATCTATTAACTAAGCAGAGTGCATATAGCACTTCCAAATAATGCTCAATTGGATCTTATTCCAAGCAACCCACAACAAGAAAACAGAACTGTAGGCTGCATGATCTAATACCTCGGGGCAAAGCACATTAACACGAATCCCTTCACGCTTCAAAGGAGCAAGTGCTCTAGTGAAGAGAACCACACCACCTGCACAAAGTAGTTTCTGAATTCACGTATAGCAAAAATAAAAAAATGGAATAAGTTAATTATAATTGTGGATTTAATCCAACCAACAGCTAGCTCAAGTCATGTCATAATCAGTCATGCCAACACAGGCCTGTCTGAAGGAAGAAGAGAAAAATCAGAAAGTAAAAAAGAGGAAAGGTAGAAAGAACAAGAAAGAGAGGAGTGATTTCAATAAACATATGTATATATATAGGTTTAATGGGCTGACACATCTAATCCTCTTATCTGGCCTTTAATTGGATTAAAAATCTTATTAGATCATACATGGGGAGTCACAGTCAAGGAGTTTACTGTTGATCCTTTTGCTGAATTCCTAAAAAATCTAGAAGAATGAATTAATTGCAATTTATATGGTCCAGTCAGCTCACTCAGGCATATCAATTTACAATACATAAATAAAAAAGGGCTCTTTTGAAAGATATACCTAGATTAATACCAAGGATCCATGATGAAGTAGTAAGCTATCACACAGCAATGGAACCATTATACAGTAAGTAAATACTTGTTTTTAAAGTTCAGTTAAATTTTACCTTTTGAGAAACAAAAAATAAGTCCTCTATATATTTCATTCCAAAAAATAAGCTCTATGAACTTGCAAACCTTATATGTCCACAAGAAGGCAGCAATCACTGTATATCAAACACCCAGATACAAAAACAGATTAAACATTATGGAATCTTGAATCACAATATTGTGTGAGTTCAGTTCGCAATTGTAAGTTCTGAGTTCTCACATGCAACTTGATGTTCTATCAAAAATTCAATTAAGATTAATATAACTTATCTACCCAATGCAGTTGTAAAACTTAGATGTCCACAAAAGTAGATAAGGAGCTAGAAAATGTATTTATTTGCACTTTTCCTTGACATACCAAAACATATAACAAGCAAACCAGTTGTTGATAATGAGGTAAAACAATTTACGATCAACATGAAAAATAATAGCCAACATCAAATCAAGTCTGCATGCACTAAACTTTTACGAATATGAGGTTATCATATATCTGGAGCAATGATGAAATAGAAGTTTAAATAAGTTGTGTTTATAAGATGATATAGCTTTTTTTGTTAAACCAGAAGAACTAGGAGAAGTCAAACCTTTTGAGCCAGAATAGATCGGGTCAGCATATAAAGGATAAAGACCTGAAGCTGAGCCAAGATTTATTATGACACCAGGCTTCTTTTTATACCTCATGATTTGAATCTGTAGATATTTTTATAAAGAAAATATAGAAAAGCTTCAACACCATCATGAACTGGCTACTAATTCAGCAAAAGAAATATGGAGAGATATTGCTACAGAAATCTGAAAGCAAGTAAGCCAAGAAACAACAAAAAAGGTATTTATATACATAATTTTACAATTATATATCACTATGATATTTATATTTCATCTAAAGGCAAACAATGGCATGCCAAGTAAAACAAATCAATGCCTAAGCATATCATATTCTAAGTATGAACAGGTCCCTTCGAATATATGTCAATCAAGGATTAAAATCTTGGTTGATCAATGACCGGACCGTGACTGCTATGACTGTACTGATATTCGGCATGGGTCCACTCATACGGTCTGAACCAAGAAAATTTAATGATGTCATTTTCCTTTTTACTAACATTGACTACATCCTCTTAGGTTCTTATTTGAATTTTCTGACCTGGTCTTCTCATTACTATTACAATTTTTTTTAATCATAAATTAGTTTTCTCTCATTTTATATTAGGTTAAGATCCATTTTAGCCTCTGTGATCTTAGCCATGGACCACTTAAGCCCTTTTGATTTACTTGTGTCTAAAATAACCCCTATATTTTCAAAAACGTAGTATATAAGCCTCTCCTGTCAAGTCTGAGTTAACAGACGTTAGAGTCTTCTTACGTGACATTTTGACTCATAATAAACTATTAATATAATGACACGTGTAATTTAAGTTTAAAAAAAGATTCATTTTAGCCCCTGTGATTTTGATCATGGACCACTTAAGCCGTTATAATTTTGTTTGTGTCAAAAGCAAGGTTTTACATACCAATTCGTACCGGTGTACCGAGATTATCTCGATACCGGTAGCTCGGTACATTAAAATATTATTATAATATTTTTATAATATAATATTATATTATATTATATTAATATATTAAAAAAAAAGGGTGACGTTGCCTCGATCTTTCTCCCCCACGCGGGGAGACGTTCCGTCTCCTCGCGCGGGAGAAAAATCGCTTGCGAGCGAGGGCGACGAGGACGGCGCGGGGAGAGGAGGTACTTCTTTCTTCTTCTCCTCTTCTTCTTCTTTCTTCTTTTCCTCTTCTTTTTCTTCCTTTTTTTCTCCCTCAATCCACCGCCGACGATCGATTTCTCCCTCAATCGACCAACGATGACCGAAATCGACCGTCGATGGTTGATTTCTCCCTCAATCAGCCGCCGACGGCCGAAGTCGACCGTCTAAGTTGATTTTGGCGGTATTGCCCAGTAGCGGGCAGTTCGCGTATCGGTAACCTGACGAACTGAAGCGTACCGCCTATACCAAGCGATACAAATCGAAATTGCAAACCTTGATCAAAAGTAAACCCTACATTTTTAAAAATATAGCATATAAGCTCCTCCTGTCATGTCTGAATTAACAGACGCTAGAGTCTGCTTACATAGCATGTTGACTCACAATAAACTATTAATATAATAATACATATAATTTAAATTAAAAAAATTGAGACCACCATCAATGGCAAGAGGAGGCATCGTCATGGAAGCGACCACCAACAACAGCACCGAGCCGCTGCTGCCTAGTAGCGCGTCGTACACACGCAACCTCTCCCGCATTGACAACGAGCTCAGGAGCTTCCGATCCTACCTCAAGTGGATGTGCATTGACAAGTCTAACGCTAAGCACGCAATAGTCTCTTGTCCCTCTTCCTCCTCCTAGGTGTCTTCGTCCCCATCGCCTCCAACTTCATCCTCTCCTACACCCTCAATCGTCACACCTACGACGTGGTGGTCCAGCTCTCCCTAACCTCCGCCTCCGACCTCTCCTACCTCTGCCTCTCCGCTTTCGTCCATCGCTTCCTCTTCCTCGACAAGATAGATCTTTTTTTAACTTCAATTACACATGTTATTATATTAATGATTTATTGTGAGTCAGCATGTCACGTAAGCAAACTCTAATATCTATCAACTCAGACTTGACAGGAGGGGCTTATATGCTACATTTTTAAAAATATATGAGGTTACTTTAGACAGAAACAAAACCATAAGGACTTAAGTGGTCTATAACCAAAACTACAACGGCTAAAATGGACCTCTTTTTTAAAACTTAAATCACACATATCACTATATTAATAGTTTATTATGAGTCAACATGTCACGTAAGCAAACTCTAACACATGTTAATTAAGACTTGACGAGAGGGACTTATCTGCTATATTTTTAAAAATGTATGGACTATTTTAGACACAAGTAAACCATAAGGGCTTAAGTGATCTATGTCCAAAACCACAGGAGCCAAAAAAACCTTAACCCTTTTATATTTAAAGAGTTCTCCCCAGTTCTTTCACAAGTGAAATCATTTTATATTTAATATTTCCAGATACACAAGATGATGATCCCAACTCTCATCACAATGATCTTGTTATTGTGCAAATCAGATTTGACCTGACCTCAGCTCCAACATGGACTAGGCCAGCAAAAGTCAAGCCAGGCATGACCAGTGTAAGACCTTTGTTCAGCCTCATTTTGGGTTAATTTTGGCAGCAGGTCAGACCAAGAAAAAGTGTTGGGTGCTGATGTGGCAATCAATTTGGTCGCTTTACTTACTGGGAGCCTCCTGCACTGGTTTTGCCTCTACTTAGTAATTTAATTCTCTAGTTGATAGTATGAGGGACTTCTTGAATTCAAATCATAGAATCATTTGTTGGAGGTGAGACTGATAAGTTGTTATTGCTCTATCCTTTTGACTACCTTACTGTCTAATTTCCTAAAACTGGCCCATAAAGCTTGCATCTTATTTTTAGTTTGCATCTGTTCCCATTGACACCATCCCTACTTTGTGCTTCATAAGTATCTTAGGAGCTACTGAGCCTGGGAAGCACCACATACAAGCCACAAGAATGATAAGGTCCCTTAGCATATAAACCACATGCAACAGAGCATTTTTTTATATCCATTCTAGAATCTAGTTGCTGGCATTTTCAACATAGTAAACCCTAAACCTCTAAAACAATTTGTACAAGATCCCATGTCTGTCTGAAGAAATTACAATTCAGTGTCTTAATCAAGGTTTGCAATTTCGACCTGTACTGCCCGGTACGAGCGATACATACCGGTCCGTCAGGTTACCGATACGCGGACCACCCGTTACTGAGCGGTTCCGCCAAAAATCGACCGTCGGCGGTCGATTTCGGCCGTCGGCAGTCAATTTCGGCCGTCGACGGTCGATTGAAGAAGAAATCGACCGTCGACGATCGATTTCTCTCTCAATCGATCGTCGACGGTCGATTGAGGAAGAAAAAGGAAAGAAGAAGAGGAAAAGAAGAAAAAAAGAAGCGGAGAATAACTCGCCCGCGCTGTCACGGGCTTAGCTAAATTTGCCTAAGCCGTGCGGCACCCTTGCGGCCCTCCCGAAGACTTAGCTGAAATTGCCTAAGTCGTGAAGCAACCTTGCCCACTGTTCTGGACTTAGCTGGGATTGCCTAAGTCATGGAACGCCCAAAGCGTTATCTGTCCGCACAGGGTCAGCCCTCTGACAACCTCTTAAGGTCCCGTAGGACCTGCAAAGAAGAAGTTGATTAACTTGGAAGCGAGTGACGGACACGTCCCGGCGTCTCGCAAAGCGGAAAGCTATACAAGCAATTTGTTGAACACCTTGAGTGCAGCTGAGAAAAGAGAGAGAGAGCGAAATAGGACTTTGGAGGGTTGTAGGAACGGTCGCAAGTCCGCAAACGACGGTTCCCTAGGTATCGGACGCAAGTCAAGTTCAATTGCTGATGAACACCTACGCCCGACATATACCCGGAGCCCCATCCATCCCGGTGCCACCCGGGGGGTTCCAAGGTGCTGAAATGGCTGACATTTCGCACCGCTCAAAAAGGTTGCCGTGGCACACGAAAAAGACCCAAAAACAGGGCTGTTTTGGGCTGTTTTGGCTCTATGCAGCAGACGACCGTTCTGCAGCCTTCTACACTACATTCGCTTACATTTCTTAGGTGAAAACACATAAACTCAAGGCAAAACAAGCTGTCAAACATATGTACAAGCAAGAAAAAGCACGAATGGTTCACGGGGTGAAGATGTTGCGATTGAGCGACGTCCGTCCGTGACATTCTCCCCCACTTAAACTGTCGACGCCCTCGTCGACGCTTGTTGGTAGGCTTTGACGCGAGCTTCTTCATGTCGGAGGGCATCTTCTGGCTCCCAACTGGCTTCTGTTTGAGGAAGCTTTTGCCACTTCACCAAATACTCATTGCATTGCGATGTCATTCCTTTGCAAAGTGATAGGCTGATGGGCTACTCCCTGTATAGCCAATAACCAGGGTGTGAGGAGTTGATGGCTCTTGTCCCGTAATAATCTCAAATGGGCTCTTGTTGGATGCAGAGCTCCGCTGCAAGTTATAGGAGAATTGGGCAATGTCCAACAGCTTCACCCAATCTCGTTGGTTGGCACTTACGTAGTGCCGCAGATATCGCTCCAAGAGCGAGTTGATTCTTTCTGTTTGGCCATCCGTTTGGGGGTGGAGGCTTGTGGAGAAGTATAATTTAGATCCCAACAACTTGAACAACTCGGTCCAGAATCGTCCCAAGAACCGAGAATCTCGATCACTAATGATGTTGTGTGGGACTCCCCAAAACTTCACCACATTCTTCATCATCAGCTTAGCCGCCTCCTCCGCTGAGCAATGTAGGGGTGCAGCAATGAATGTTGCATACTTCGAAAATCGATCAACTACCACGAGTATCGATCCAAGTCCCCCTACTACGGGCAAGCTTGATATGAAGTCCAAGGAAATGCTCTCCCAAGGCCTTTCTGGTATGGGCAGCGGCTCCAAAAGTCCCACCGGCTTCTGCTGCTCTACCTTGTCTTGTTGACAAGTAAGGCATGTTCGAACATATTCCTCCACATCTGTCCCCATTTTTGGCCAATAGAAGGCCCTCTCCACGAGAGCCATTGTTCGGTGGATGCCCGGATGTCCAGCCCAAAGGGAATCGTGACACTCTTTCAGGAGTTCACGCCTCAAGTTATCCGCTCGCGGAACATAGACTCTGTTCCCCTTGGTATAGATGAGTCCCTCCTGGACCTAAAATCGTCGTGCCTTGCCCTCTTTGATAAGTTGCATCAGAGTTACTGCCTGAGGATCTCGGTGCAATCCATCCCTGATCCTGGAAAGGAAGTTGGAGCGCAATTGACTTGCTTGGCCTCCGCCCTCCAACTGTATAGCATTCACTAGCTCCACTTTCCGACTCAATGCATCGGCCACGACATTTGCTTTTCCGGGCTTGTACTCCATTACCATGTCGAACTCAGCCAAGAAGTCCTGCCATCGTGCTTGCTTTGGGGAGAGTTTCTTTTGAGTTTAAAAGTAACTCAATGCGACATTGTCTGTCCTTAGCACAAATGGTGCTCCCAGAAGGTAGTGTCGCCACACTCGTAGACAGTGGACCACCGCTGTCATCTCCTTCTCATGCACAGGATATCGCCGCTCGGTCTCGTTGAGCTTGCGACTCTCATAGGCCACCGGATGACCCTCTTGTATAAGAACTCCTCCAATAGCAAAATCAGAAGCATCTGTATGGACTTCAAATGACTTTCCATAGTCCGGCAATCTGAGTACAGGTTCCTCTAACACAGCAATCTTCAGGTCTTGAAATGCCACCTCACATTTGTCCGACCATCTCCAGGACTGCTCCTTCTTTAGCAACTCCGTCAACGGAGCTGCGCGCTTCGAATACCCCGCTATGACGCGCCGATAATAGTTGACGAACCCAAGGAAGGATCTCAACTCTGGTACCCTCTTTGGTGTTCGCCAGTCCGCCATAGCTTGCACTTTAGACTGGTCCATTCGGATGGAGCCATTGCCGATTCGATACCCCAAGAATAAAATCTTCGTTTGGGCGAAATAGCACTTTTCCCTCTTCACGAACAAGGTGTTCTCCCTGAGAACTTTGAAAATTGTTCGGAGGTGTCCCACATGCTCCTCAAGTGTTTGGCTATAGACGACGATATCGTCTAAGTAGACGACCACAAACTTGTCCAGATACTCCTTGAACAGCTGGTTCATTAGAGTGCAGAATGTGGCCGGAGCATTGGTTAAGCCGAAAGGCATCACCAAGAACTCGAATGCTCCATACCTGGTCACACAGGTAATCTTTGCTCATCACCTTCTGCAATGCGCACCTGCCAATACCCCGACCGAAGGTCGAGTTTGGAGAAGTACTTTGTCTTGCCCAATTGATCGAACAAGTCCGCGATGAGCGGGATAGGGTACTTGTTCTTCACCGTCATCTTGTTAAGGGCTCGATAATCGATGCATAATCGGAGACTCCCATCTTGTTTCTTCTGAAAGAGGACTGGAGCTCCGAAAGGTGCTTTGGAACTGCGGATGAGACCACCGCTTAGCAGTTCATCTAACTGCTTCCTCAATTCCGCCAACTCTGGAGGGGCCATGCGGTATGGTGGTCTCGCTGGAGGCTTAATTCTCGGCTCCAGCTCAATCCGATGATCCACGCCTCTGCGTGGTGGTAGAGTTCTTGGCAACTCTATTGGCATCACATCCGAGAACTCCTTCAGGATGTTCGCCACAACAGCAGGTTCCTGAATGGTCTCTCCATCAGGTGTCTCTAGCTTCATAGCCGCTACAAAGGTTGATTCACCTTTTCGTACCCCTTTCTTCAATTGTAAAGCCGATATTTGTCGTAGGTCCTTGGTTCCTCCCCGAGAAACTGGAACCATGCAGGGATTGTCACCTCCTATTAGACACAAGAAGTTCAGGAACGGTACTGGCACCAACTTCGCTGCGTGCATAAACTCCATTCCGAGAATCACTTGGAAGTCGTCTAGTGGCACTGCCATCAAGTTTGTGCTCCCGCTCCATGTCCCGATCTTGATGGGGATCCCTTTTGCTTGTCCGGAGATCCGCTTGGCCTCCGAATTCACCGCCTTCATACGACTTGGGCTCTTCTCCAAGAGTAATCCTAGTCGCTTAGCTTCACGATCGGCAATAAAATTGTGGGTCGCGCCCGTGTCCACCATTACACGGGTTGTTTGGCCATTAAGCTTGATGTCCACATACATCAACTCGTTATTTCCTGCCTTCAGTGGCTTTGCCTTTGTGTTCTCCCCCACTTGACCCCGCAACGCATTCAACAAACGCATTGCTCCCATCCTGGGTCCTTGCGACGCCTCACTGTCGCTACTGGAGTTAGAACTGCTCGAACTAAGGGCGATAGCTTTGCCCTTGTCTGACTTACGGGATAGAACCGATGCCGTTAGAGCATTGAGTGTCTGTTTTTGTGGGCACTCTCTCACTTTGTGTGATCCTCCACACAAGAAGCATCCACTAGACTTTGGGACTCTACCCCTTGAGCCCGGTCCCTTGTGGAAATTCTTCTTCTTTTGCTCGCCCCCAGACTCCTTCGCTCGAGAGTATTTAGATGGGCGATTTCCCGAAGAGTGTTTCTTCTTTCTCGAATCCTCCGAAGAAACAAAGTCAGTCAGTCTTTCCGCGGCTGCAATTGCCCCGACTACGTCAGTGACATTCCTCCGATGTAGTTCTTGTTGTGCCCATGGCTTCAAGCCATCGAGGAAGCTGAATAGCTTGTCTTTCTCAGACATGTCCCGAATATCCAGCATCAGTGCTAAAAATTGCTTCACATAGTCTCGGATTGTTGTACTCTGGCGGAGTTGTCTCAGTTTCTTTCTTGCGACAAACTCTGTGTTCTCAGGCAAGAACTGAGTTCTCAACTCTCGCTTCAAGTCTCCCCATGTATCCACTCGACATCGGCCTTGTTGGATCTCTTCCCAACGGGTTCGCCACCAAAGTTTTGCATCCCCCTTCAGATACATTGTTGCTATCGCAACTTTGGTTTCTTCAGAGTCGAGCCTTGTAGCACGAAAATACTGTTTCATGTCGAACAAGAAATTTTCAAGCTCTTTGGCATCCCTAGCACCACCGTAGTACTGTGGCTCCGGTGCTCTGAAGTGTTGTGGTGGCGCAGCGCGGGTGTTGTTCCCTCCCGCATCAAGAGTCCTTGTTAACACCACCACCTTTGCCGTGAGTTCCGCCACAACTTCATGCAGATGTCGTACGGAATCTTTGGTGTCCTCTGTCAGTTGATCAATCATGGATTCAACATTCTCGATCTGAGTTTCAGCTTCTTCTTGCGAGCTCTCTACCCCAAGTAGCCTTCCTCGGCCTTGGTAGAGTTCCTCCACGCTCGCTTCAAGAACATCGAGGCGGGTTTCCACCATTGTAAGTCTCTCTCTGTGGCCCTTCTTCCCGGTTGGCGCTCCAGATGGCGCCTCCTCCCCTCGAGGAGAATACCCAACTTCACGCTCGTCTTGTTCACTGTCGTGCTCCTCATGAGCGACTCCAGCAGTTTGCGAGCGAGTTTGCACTTGCAGCCCACCTGCGGCTGCTTGGAGCAGGGGTCCCGCTTGCCCCATCTTGCTCGATTCACCACGATGTCTCACCATGGCGAAATTACGAATCTTCTTCGCTGTTCGTATGAATTGCTTGCCTGCTCTGATACCACACTGTCACGGGCTTAGCTAAATTTGCCTAAGCCGTGCGGCACCCTTGCGGCCCTCCCGAAGACTTAGCTGAAATTGCCTAAGTCGTGAAGCAACCTTGCCCACTGTTCTGGACTTAGCTGAGATTGCCTAAGTCATGGAACGCCCAAAGCGTTATCTGTCCGCACAGGGTCAGCCCTCTGACAACCTCTTAAGGTCCCGTAGGACCTGCAAAGAAGAAGTTGATTAACTTGGAAGCGAGCGACGGACACGTCCCGGCGTCTCGCAAAGCGAAAAGCTATACAAGCAATTTGTCGAACACCTTGAGTGCAGCTGAGAAAAGAGAGAGAGAGCGAAATAGGACTTTGGAGGGTTGTAGGAACGGTCGCAAGTCCGCAAACGACGGTTCCCTAGGTATCGGACGCAAGTCAAGTTCAATTGTTGATGAACACCTACGCCCGACATATACCCGGAGCCCCATCCAGCCCGGTGCCACCCGGGGGGTTCCAAGGTGCTGAAATGGCTGACATTTCGCACCGCTCAAAAAGGTTGTCGTGGCACACGAAAAAGACCCAAAAACATGGCTGTTTTGGCTCTATGCAGCGAACAACCGTTCTGCAGCCTTCTACACTACATTCGCTCACATTTCTTAGGTGAAAGCACATAAACTCAAGGCAAAACAAGCTGCCAAACATATGTACAAGCAAGAAAAAGCACGAACGGTTCACGGGGTGAAGATGTTGCGATTGAGCGACGTCCGTCCGTGACAGCGCGCCGTCGCCGCCTGCGGGTCGCCCGCGCGCCGTCACCGCCCGCGGGTCGCCGGTGCTCGCGGCCGGTTTTTCTCCCGCACGAGGAGACGGAGCGTCTCCCCGCGCGGGGAGAAAGATCGAGGCTACATCGCATCGGCGACGTCGCCCCTTTTCTTTCATTTTTCTAATATATTTTAATATTTTTAATATTATATTATATAATATTATATTATATTTTAATATCAGTCGGTACGCACTGTGCATACCACGTGGTACAGGTTCCGTACCGGTACCAACAATATATCGGTACATCAGTACGGATCGGTAAGTCAAACCATGGTCTTAATACATATTATGGAAAAGAAAATCTAAAGAATGCATCATCAAATATGTAAATTCATCCAGGAATCTTCTCATAAATTGGCTACTTTAGTTTGCTTCTGATATTATTACTTAGTAACTGAGTTGAAACATACCGCAATGCGGGTGCAGTCAACAATTGCAGTCAGGTTTACATTTATGGTACGCTTCCATGTGTCAATCCCATTGGTTTTATCTTCATGAAACAAGATAAGATGACTAATTCCAGCGCTGTTGATGCAGATATCCAGTCCTCCGAATACCTCTAAATGTTTCTCAAAAGCAGCAGCTAGACCATCTAGAAATGACAACTTTTTACATAAAGCACAAAAGAGGTTGTACACGCAAGATACAGTGGTTTAAATATTATATATATTTAGAATGACATATAGTGTTGATAATACATGTCAGATAATCAAATGATGATGACATTCAAGTTCTCATGTTGCTAAAATATGTATAAATGATTAAACATTAGAAATAAGAACGCTGAAACAAAATGATCTGACTGAAATATACCCGATTAGGACAGAATATTGCCATTTTTGGTTGTCCTAAGGTAAATATGGAACAAATTATGGAATGACTGAGTTCCCAGGAAGATATGATATTTACTAAGCCACTTAACAATATATATGGGCACAATGGAAATTAATGTCACCCGCATGATTTCACATATAAAAGTGTAGACGAGGTGAAGATAAGTAACTTGGTACTGTTCTTTTCCTAGTAAAGCAGCTGACATTAATGAAAAGGAAGACAAATTTCACAAAATGTGGCAACTTCCTTTCTTCTGAAGGCTAAATGAAAAAGAGAAAATAAAACAATAAGGCAATGTGATTTACAGGATGTTCTCTTAGTCTTAAATGCAGGAGATAGAGGCAAAACAAGAAAGATGTTATTATCTAGGTAGAAAGTAACTCATTAAAAAAAGCAATGATAGCATGACAAATTCTCCTCTTAAAGAGCAATATGTTAGCCCTCCCTAGGTTGACACACATTGCTACCTAACACAACAAACAGAGCTCATTGGAGATCAGATCATTAACTTCAATTCATGGCTCAATAGAAGATTACATGAACTCAATGCTACACTGAAGTTCAGTGGCTCCAAAAGGCAAATAATTACTATACCTGGTTCTGGTTCAAAATTGAAGCAGTTACTAGACTATAAGACAGAAGTTGTTAAAATGCAAGCGCACCAGCCCATGCTCCTTCTTCAAGCCCACACCACTCACTAGGTTTAAGATTCTGGTCCAGTGCTGATACCAAATGGCAGACAAATTGGTACAGTCTTGGTATGGACTGACATACTGGTGCATATAGGTCATAGTCAATACCAAAAGAAAGTGTTTTCAGTTCTGACTCAACTTGTAACTCAAGAAGACCATGTCATGCATAAACCTTTCTTCAAGAAGTCATAACAGAATGTTATATATTTTCTCATATATTGGTCACATTTATTAGAACCATATTAACTATCTAGCTCTACTTCCACCTTGAACAACCATCCGACCGTTGAGCTATCACGATACATTGAAATCAGATACCTCCATGTCATAGAATCTCATGAGAAGAGTACACCCAATACTGAGACTCGCTAAATTTAGGACCCACCAATTACTCGGGATAGAACAATCATCTTATAATCTTATAGATACGACAGATCATTCTATATCACTCCAAATCATCACTGAAAATGAGTGGTGTTCCATGCACTATGGTGGACATAAGTCCCCCTTACAAATGTAAGGAACCATCTTCAGCATATCTAACAACCAGTAGCCTGGATTTGCCAACTAGGCTTAGTGTAATACCCCAGTTTAGTTGCATATCAAAAGTGGGTTAAGACTTAGAATGACTTATAAGAGTCTAATGTACCGTTCAGCTTAAAAAATCTTCAATGTGCATCAATAACTAATATGTAAATGCAGCAAGCAAAAAGTATAGTTGATCAGTCCTCGTGGTATTATAGATCAGCCCTTGGTGTATTATGGATCAATTCCAAAATTTAATAATTCTTTCCGATAGAGACAACTTTCAATCTATTTAGAAAACTAAGCAAGCTCTTCCTTAATTCTGTATGCCCTTTCAGGTGTTGGAGAATATTTGGTCTACTGCTTATTGCTAACAGTTTCCATCCATGTCATGCATTCATGATGTATTTCACACAATAGAGCTCAAACTATGTCGCAAGAGCTTAAGCTATCGTCAATGCTTCATGTTAAATTGAATGAGGATCTACCGCATGTTTTGACACATGTCCTGAGCTTCAACAACTATCAAGTTAATGGAAATTTTAAAATAAATATTTTTGTCAGATGCAACATTTGTTTGCAGGATGATCGCACTTGGGAGCTTCACAATGATCTCCAACAATCTTCAGAGTTATTGCCTTGGAGAAAAAGGCAAGATGAGGAAGGATGAGTTGTTCAATGCCAGTCCATAAAACATCCTACTTTGCAAGCCTGCACCACTTTCCATAACCTCGTCCAATGCAGTCCACATCATTAAGTCCAACCAGATCCCACAACTCCTCCATAGACTCAAAAAAAAGGGGCGGCCTTGTCTCTAAGTACCATACAACTCCTCTAGGAGTTAAGGGAACAACAAATCATCAAAATATAGGGTGTCAGATAAAGAGTAAACGATAGAGGTAAAGCCCTTTTCTTAGGACTATTCTGGTCTAAATTGTTTCTTATTGTGCTATAGATAAATCTTGTAGAACAATAAATCATCAACAAATAAGGTATCAGACAAAGGGGAAAAGAGAGAAGTTAAAGTCATCTTCTCAGGACTATTCCGGTTCAAACATTTTATTATTGTTAATAAAATTGTCCAATGTAGTACCATATATAAGTTCTGTTAGACTTCTTTCATTTTCTGATTGTCATCTTTGTTAAACTTCACTTATTTTTCCAGCAACAAACAGTAATTTGGGAGGTCTCTGTCCTAGGACAGAACAAAACCCTAGAGAGGGTCAATCCTAATACTTGTAAGAGATAAAGGATAAAAGGAAAAGCTATATACTGATGCTTCTTGTAATTCAGCAGAAGCACAATCATCATAAGGTATTTAAGAGTAGCTACAAGAAACATACTGAAAAAGGTAATAATTGAAAGCTTACTCGTATCGGTAACGTCACATTTAACAAATATTGCCGATGGAAACTCGGGTTTTGGATGGAACTTTGTGTTCTCCCTTTCAATCAACAAAACCGCTTCTTTTCCCTTCTCTTCAGAGAAGTCGATTACAGTTACAAAAATGCCCTTCTGTGCAAGAGCCATACTAAGTGCTTTACCTATAAAAGAAAATGAATCAAATGTTAGCATATGTTTCAAGGTCTCATACATCATGGAAAGATAGAAGTAAAAGAACAGCAAGGGGAATTCCCAAACTGCCAAATATTGGGAACATCTTGAGTTTTAGCATCTATCACTCATATGATAACTATAGATAAGATTATCGTACATCACTATCAAAGCACCATCAGGAAACAAAAATTGACTAAAGTACAACTTTTATGCATTTCAAATTCAATCTTTGATGATTCAACTATCATTAGTATAATGAAGCAATAGTTCCAGTAAGTATACTATGCTAGTCAACAAAACTCATTCTAGTTAAAAAGAAAATAAGAAGTTAATAACACAACCCAAGTTGAAGTGTGATTAAACAATTGAGTAATCAAAGGATACAGATCAAAGTTTTAGCTCTGTTACCACCTAACATAAAGAATACCAGAAAATATCAACGCGAGAAATGGCATAATTGTGCTTGTCAATTTGATGTTTAACTTCTGATATTATGATGTCAATCTGATGTTTATGTTGCTATTACTATGATACAGTGCTGATGTGGCACATATGAGGTCCTCTTTTGACTATCTTTATCCTACATGAGCATCACACAAGTATCACATGTATCAGTAACTATAGTTCTGATATAGCATTTCATTGACATGACAAAAACATGCCATTCATAAGGAACTTACGAAGTACTTGTTACTGGCATCATTCTGCCACACATTTATGAAGGCATCTATTTGTATAAATATGCCAAGTTTACACCCTTTTACAAAATTTTATATGTTCTATTTCATGATTAAAATGATCCTCACCTTATAGAATATCAAATTAAAATATCAAGATCAAGGAAGTCTGTTTAGTGACTTTAGTCCAACTAATACAAAAACAAAAGGAAAACTTAAACACTAGTTAGGGCCCACTTCTTCACACGGGGTGCATGGAACCGACACTGCCGCTGCTGTCATTCGCCTCACTGCTACCATTCAGCTTTCTTGCTGCTATTTTCACCACTACTATTTTTCACTTCTTTTCGTGGGGCACGTGGAACTGACGCTGTCGTCGCTGTCAGTTGTGTCGCTGCTTCCGTTCGACATTGCCACTGTAATTTTTGCCACCGATATTTTTCACCACAGTCTACCTCCTTCGTACGCTCCTTCCGCTTCTCCTCCTCCTCTTCTTCCTTCTTCCACCTCCTCCACTACTTTCTCTTGCTCCTTCGTTCTTCCTCCTCTTCCTCCACCACCTCCCTTTCTCCTTCCTCTTCCTCCAACACCTCTCCTTCCTTCCTCTTTGTCCTCCTCCTCCATTGTACCTTCCTCTTGTCCTTCATCTTCTAAACACCGGTACATACTGGTGTACCATGTTATCACGGACAAAGCTATAAATAGGGTGTGTGATGTAATACTCATGTATGTTTGTGTCTTTTGGTTTTGTTCATATTTTGCACGGCATATAGAGGGCTGACAGTAGGCTTGGCAGCCCTATTTTGGTTGGCTTTGGTAGGCGTTTTAGGCTTGTAATCAAAGGTTGTGTCATGTGGGCACTTGTGGGGATTTTCAATCTAGTGTGGACCATCTTGGACCCTTTGTTATGCGACTGTTCAGAGCTTACAAAGTCTATGTTTGTAATTTGCATTAGCCATAAAATGTTTTCTGAAATTATTGCTTGTGGATCCTGAGTGGAACGCTTTCTCTAACTCGTCTTCTATTTTGTAGGTCCTAAGGGACTATAAGAGGTTTTGAGGAAGCTAACCCTTCACGGACGGACACACAAGGGTGTCCCGCGACTTAGGCAAAACCAACTAGGTTCATGACAGTAGTATCAGAGCAGGACAAACACACATAGAAACACTTGGCATGCAAACATAGGGGACCTAGCAAGGCTGCATTGAGAGCAACCAGCACGCACGACTATTTAGGGGGAAACAGGCGTTAAGATGTAGGGAAAGGAGTCGCTCAAAGGAGAGAGCATCCGAGATTGGCATTCAGATGAATGACTAACCTTTCGCGCGAGAGGCACCACAAGGACAAGCGAGCTAGGAAGAATGTGTAGTGCACAAAGGTTCGGATGACAGAGTTCGAGCTACGGCTCGACGTTGGCAACCAGACTTGACAGTGCTGAAGGCAAGCGAGGTGCTTGGCAAAGGATGAGACCGTGCAAGGTGGGATGGATGGTTCTACAATCGAATGAGTTCTGCAAAGCTCACAGAGGTGAGGGGACTTGCTAACCGAAGAATTTGGTACTCGTACAAGGGCTTGTATGCGAATGATAGATTGTCCCATCCCAAGGCGACTAAAACTCAGCATCATGTAGCATTAAAACTTTCTCTTCGGCATAGGAAGGATACGTCCATAAAAGGTTAAAGTGTGCAACAAGTTCAACATATTGTTAGGCCTTAAAGGGTGGGGCAGTATTGGCGAAGAGTCACAATCTAGCAAGTGTGTTTGTGGAGGCAGAACAATGCACAGTTTGTTCGACAAGACAGAGCAGTCCAAGAGGATGGTGGTCTTTGAAACTTCCAGAAGGAAGAATGCTAATAGGAAAGTTGCTCCAACAGAACAAATATTAAAGAAGGACAAGTCCTAGTTCTTCAGAAGGAGAATCACATGCAACGGACCTCACATGTTGAGGAGTATCTCGAGACAACAACTCCACAAAGTTCAACGGACCGAGCGAGCAACGAGGAGTCATTACATGATCTCGCATGAGATAAGGCATTGGTGGATGCATTGCGAGATCAAGTGGGGAGCGACCCAAGGCTACACAAAACGAAGGCACACTTAAGGTTGATGTAGAAATCGGACTCAATGGAGAGTTGACCCGTGGAATAGTGGGCGCGAGGGCCACTATCAATTCAGTGCAAATCGAGGGGCGGAACAATTTCAATGGAACTTGGTGAAGTGCCCGAGCCATATGAAGGGAGTCAACATAGAAGATGGAACATAGAGCAGAGGCACGAAGTTTTCCTTAGACAGAGGTCAAGGACATGAACTCTTGCAAAGGCTAGAGTAGGATCATATTGTTTCATAGGTTCTTCATTCTGATGGAGCGAACTCATCCTGCATAGTGCCCAAGATGAAGGGAGCTTCGAGGCATATGCACTTTATCTCAGAGAAGCATTTGATAGAGGAACTAAGACGACTCAACTCGCGAAGGCAAAGTTGGGGTCAGAAGGCCTTGGCATGGGGTCAGAGGACGTAGAAGTGGGTACTCCTGAAGAATATCGCAATGTTGTCATTCGAGTTATCACAAAGGAAGCAGTGCGAAATGGAGATTGTGCTGGAGGGCAAAGGTCCAAGATCAAGACAATGGTGCACAAATTTCAGTGAAGTCAGTGGACTTCGAGAGCTATGCTTCGTCTGGGTGTGGCCTGAGAATGGGTGGACGAAGATCGATTGCCAAATGAGTCAACACAATTGGAGATTGCAGAGGCCCTACGACGTGCTGCTAGAGGCCACATACGGAGAGATCGTAGCTCGAGTTTATCCTACGAAAATCTGAATGCAATAGAGATGCCACTAAGAGACGACATGGTGCAACGGATTGTGGTGGAACAATTTGAGGCAATACAACACAACTGGAGAGGTCCCACGAGGAACTTGATCATGCGAATATATGATCAAGAGCTACTGGGAGCTCCACTTTGGTGAACAACACAACAACAAGAAGGGCTATGGATTCGACGAATGAATGTCATGGTACTGCAGAGGCGAGTCTTACGTGTGTGCATCAAATTTTGAATTGGATGAAAGCCTTGGTTATAAACATATTATCACGAACTTAGTTGGTTTTGCCTAAGTCGTGCGGCACCCTTGCGTGTCCGTTTACAAAGGTCAGCCTTCCCGAAACCTTATAACATCCCTTAGGACCTACAAAAGAGAAAACGGGTTAGAGAAAGCATTTCCCACGAGATCCACAAGCAACCACTTTAGCAAACACTATATATAACCAATACGAATTACAACTATAGCCTTTACAAGTTCTGGACAGTTGCACACAAAGGGTCAAGGTTCATTACAAACCGAAGTCCCCACAAGTATCCACATGACACGACTCTCATTTACAAGGCAAAACCGGCTATGAATGCTAACCAAACGAGGGCTACCAAGCCTACTGCAAGCCCGCTACATATTGTACAAAACATGTGCAAAAACTGAAGGACACGAACAATCATGAGTATTACATCGAACACCTTGTTTATATTTTTGTCCGTGACAATGTGTGCATCAAATTTTGCATCGGATGAAAGCCTTGGTCATCTACATATTGTCACGAACGATCATCACTCAATCGCAATATCTTCGCTCAGCAAACCGTTCGTCGCTTTTGTTTGCTTTTACAAATGTTTGGCAGCCTATTTTGCCTTAATTTCATATAGTTTTGCCGAAGAAATGTAAGCGAAAATAGTTTGTAATGCTGCAAAACGACCGCTCACTGCGCGAAGCCAAAACTACCCAGCTCCATTATTGGGGCGTTTTCGCGTGCTGCGGCGAATGCTCTGAGCGGCACGAAATGTCAGTCATCTTAGCACCCTGGAACCCCCCGGGTGGCACAGGGCTGGATGGGGCTTCAGTTATATTTCGGGTGTGAGCATTCATCAAAAGTTGAATTTGTCTTGCATTTGACACCTTGGGAACTGTCGTTTGTGGACTTGCGACCGTTCATCCAGCCCTCTAAAGTCTTGTTTCGCTTCCTTTCTCTCTTTTCCCTGTTGCACTCAAGGTGTTACATGAATTTCTTGTAAAGCTTCCCTCTTTACGAAACGTCGGGACTCGTCCGTCGCTCGCTTTCAAGTTAATCAACTTCTCTTTCGTAGGTCTTGCGAAACCGACACGAGGTTGTAAGTGGGCTAACCCTTTGTGGACGAATAACGCTTGGGCATTTCATGACTTAGGCAATCCTAGCTAAGTTCGAAACATTGGGTAAGGTTGTTTCACGACTTAGGCAATTCCAGCTAAGTCTTTAAGTTTGTCGTAAGGGTGCTGCACGACTTAAGCAAATTCAGCTAAGTCTGTGACAATATGGGGGTGGTGTACCACCAAAGGAGAATTTTAAATGCAAGTACCATTGAGTTCCATAGGGGGACTTGAGCATACAAAGGTATGATCAAAGTGGCTGGAGAATTGAACTACTCAAGATCTCATATTCGCTTAAGGGAGCCCGGCAAATTAGAGGACAAAGTCGAGTAAGCAAACATTGCTACCAATGAAACAAAGGTAAGAAAAAAATTGGCATGAGCCCTGTAGCATGATAGTAGAGGCCATGCATATGAGTTACAATCTGTCTTTTCATCGACCAAGAGAAATTGCTCAGAAAACACAGGCATGTTGAAACATGTGGTCGAAAGGGGCAAGAAAGCGACAACGAGTCCAGAGGGACTCAACTACCCAAAAACCAAGCATCGGTTAGAATAGAAGTGGACTTAAAGGAGTGTCATTATACCGCAAAGGCAAATCTACTGATAGTAAAGAAAGGGACGCAGATGCGAGGCGATGGATGGCATGGCCATGGGCATAGTAACGCCATGGTACCGCAAAGGCGAAACTTCCGTGGAGTCATTGATCCCTTGCTCTCATGAGGGAGAGTGTTGGTCGTAAATGGGGCCAACGATGTGGAGAATGCAGAGGCAAACTCCAAGTACCAAGACAAAGCTAAAGGGCAGAGACAAGAGAACTTTATAAAACAGTGTCAACGAGCTTCTCATTAAGATAGTTGAAAGTTGAAGGCTTCGGGTTGATACAAGAGTGCTCGACCAAGGAACGAAGTATGCAGTACGCAGTGTCGTACCTTTTCTACTTAGAGGAGTAGGTGGCAGAGATGATGGAGAAGATAGTACAATCCCAAAGACGACTAAAACTATCAAATATTTGCTCCAAGTCGAAGCAAAATTTTGCTCTTTTTGTGTAAGACTTCTTACATCCCGAAAGTTCGATTGCAGTGAGAAAGTGAATCATAGTAGCTAACTCAACGCAATGAGTGTAAACACTTCAAGTGCTTCAAAAGTGTGAGCAAAGAGCGCGCGAAGGCTAGTAACCAGCTCGATGCATATAGTACAACCCTCAAGGAGGTGGACGAAGTCGAGTAACCATTGCCTTCTAAACCCTTAAAAAAATTGAGTGAAATTGAGTACCCCAATTCTCTTATTTATCTAGCAGAGGAGCTCTATATAGGTTTAAAGACCCTTTAAAGAAACCTAATAGAAGACAACAGTTATCAAATCCTCACCAATGGTGATAAGTTCTACTGAAAGTAGATTGTCTACTTCATTTTCCAACAGAATATCAATTGAAAACAGAAATGATATGAACTTAATTAGAGGTGACAACTAAGTAAAAGAAGAATCGATGGGAAACTTTGTAGAGGAAGGACCTCAAAACTTCAAAGTCTGCGAGGTGATGCTCGTTAAAGCTCCAACAAGCATTTACCCAGTTCAAGCGGCATGAGACGTTTGAGCAACTGGTGCATAACAAGAAAGGTATTTGCCTTCATCAAAAAGATTCACAAGAACCAACAAGGATCAGTACCACTCAACCAACTCCACACCAGAGTTAGAGTCATTAGCGAGTTGAAGTAGCATGGCGGATCAAAGTACGACTACTCAACAACAACAGCGGAGAGCAGTTGGGAGCCAAGAGGTGCACTGCAGCTAGAGCAGAAGATTGAAGATTCAACAAAGGCGAGGAGATGCAGCGTCTAAAGAGGCTTCGACGAGGACGTCAAAGGAATAAGTGGGGGAGAATGTCACAGACAAAGCTATAAACAGGGTGTTTTATGTAATACTCATGTATTTTCGTGTCTTTCAATTTTGTTCATACTTTACACAGCATGTAGAGGGCTGACAATAAGCTTGGCAACCCTATTTTGGTTGGTTTTGGTGGTTATTTTAGATATGTAATCAAAGGTTGTGTCATGTGGGCACTTGTAGGGATTTTCGATCTACAGTGGACCATCTTGGACTCTTTGTTGTGCGACCTTTCAGAGCTTGCAAAGTCTATGTTTGTAATTTGCATTGGTTAGAAAGTGTTCTCTGAAATGGTTGCTTGTGGATCCCGAGTAGAATGTTTTCTCTAACCCATCTTCTTTTTTGTAGGTCCTAAAAGATCATAAGAGGTTTTGGGGAGGCTGACCCTTTGCTAACGGACACATAAGGGTGCTGTGTGACTTAGGCAAAACCAGCTAAGTCTGTGACAATGTGTCGAAAATACCAGTACCAACTGGTACATACCAGTCCAGCCAGCAATGGATTCGAGTCCACTACATGATATGACATTCCTTGATCAAGATTACTTTAGCCAGAATTTAATTTTTCTACTGAGGTGGGTAATGAAAAGGTATTCTGACTAACAAAGAAAACTTGAGGTGGGTCAAGTATCATGAAGTAAACTGTACGAGGCAACATGTAATTATATCCATAAAATAGGTATCCTACACTTTGCCCTATCCCTCAAAAAGAAAACTAATCAATATGAGATACCTACAACCAAAGTTTAGAAAAGCTAATCTGACCAGTAAGTACTAACCGGTATTTACCGATCCGACCAGGATAAGCACTTGAACCATGCAATTTTATCTGATCTGATTCAAAACTTCTTTTATTTTTCTACTTGGACAGCCTATCAGCTATCATTGAGTTGTCGATTGTCAACAGCAGGCCCCCACATAGCATCTACGGCTCTTCCTCCTCCTCCTCCTCCTAGTCATCCTTGCCCTCCTCCCAACCTCTCCTTCTCCCGTCATTTCTCCGTCTTTCTTTTTGGTCTCTGTCAACGAGCATGCCGATGTACCATGTAATATGCTAGTATGTACCTGGCCCATAACCCATAAAGATCTGACCAGGGATCAGTATAGGCTTCCAATTGAAACTTGAAACCTTGTCTCAACAACAATAGAGTTTCGAATTAGGTGGAGGGAGTAACATCTTGTTTCTAAATTATATAAGATATTGCAAGTTCATCAAAATCAGTGATCCCTGAACATAATTATTATTCCATGTTGTTTGATTCACATTTACATATAATGTTCCTATACAGTCCTCACATGTTTTATAACCTTATTTTGAACCAATGTACTCTATTTCTAATTGTCTCACATCTTTGATTGAAAAGAACAAGGAAGTGGAGAAAGTGGAGGGTAACTTGATCATTTAGGCATCAATGTGGCACAAAGGCCTGAACCCACAGAGATGATGGTAAGAAAGGGAGTAATGGACAGCAATAAGAAGGAAAGACTTAGTACATTTTATAGTCTATTTCTTTTTCGTGTCAAAATAGAAAAGACTCAAATACCACTATCAGGTATTAGAAACCAACCAATTGAACTGGTCCAACCAATGCAAATCAGACAATTTCACTTGGTTCATTACAGAAAGGGATTACCGCCCGATAACCCTAATGAGCACAGTATGGTCAAAACTAGGTGTATCAGATGAGAAGTCTACCACCTGTTGTCCCTATCTTTTTCTTTAAGATGACTCTTAACAGTTTTTATTCTTTTGTTATTTTGTTTTTAAGCTTTCCTCACGCACTCCTCTCTGTCTTTCTTTCTCTTTTCAACTCTCTGTCCCCTCCTCCTCTACCTTTTCCTCCTCTTTCAAGGGCCTAGTCGCTGCCACCTTGCTTAATCATCAGGTCATCATTTCGTCCCCCATCTTCTCCTCTTACTCCATTTATTTACCTCCTATTCTTCTGCCTCCACCTTCTCCTTCTCCTTTTCCGCCCCATCCACCAATCCTCCTCCTCCTCCCCTATTCTTCCCTGCTCTATTGGTCTGAGTGGTATTGAATTATCAGTATGTTGGTTTGTTGCAAAAGCTATATCCATCTGGACATTGATTCATATCATCACCGACCTGGACTTATAACTCTTGATTCTTAAGCAGTGACTTAAAAAGCGTTAGGTGCCAAGGTCCCGAAATGCCCAAGTCGCTAGGCGCTCGCCTAGACGCCTTAAGATTCAAATTTTGCAAATATACTATTGGAAAGGACATATAGGTTTATCCATTTTTACTAATTTAAGGCATTCACTTTTTTTTTTATAAATCTTCGTGGGCATTCTGTTTCAATCAACAAGATGGTTGCCATCAGCACACTTCATTCTGGTTGGAAGCTGCCCAATGGTAATTGGCACATGCTTGCTGTTACTTCCAGCTGGTAGCAACTAAATCCTTAATAATTAACACAAGGAATTATGAGTATCACACTTTTTTGTTTAATCCTTATGCAGAAAGAAGCACAATACAGAACAAAATGGTGATAACAACTTAAAAGATCCTTCATGACAACTTTATTGCAATGAGCACCTCCCAGGATCCGTCTCTCAACAAGAACGAAATCAAAAATGTTCGAGACAAGATGTCCTGTTTAAACGTTCGACACATGATTCAACAGAAACAACAGGTAATCAACAGAGTCAACTTAGCGTTACTTATATCACTGGTGATAACACTTTAATGAACATCTCTCTCATATATTCTTTCAGTTCCTGTCATGTGGATCATCGATCATCCATAAACTTCGCATCAACATTCAATTAGCAAAACAGTCTCAAATCACGCGCAGGATCGAAAATTACGTTTAAATGATAACAAAAACTCATCCCAAACCAATATAAACACGCGATTAACGATTCAATCTTCTAATTCCCTGAGCTATATAAGCACAGAAATTACTATCCAATCTTCGACTAGAGCAGGGTAATTATACCATAGTTGAAGGAAAGAGAGGAGCATACCTATTCCGGAGGCACCACCGGTGACGATAGCCGACATTCCGGGCTTTAGCTCCATCTTCCGACCAATCCAAATCTAGGGTTCGGGCGATTTCTTGAACAAGCGATGAATCAATTAGGGTTGGGAACAAAGAGGAACAAAGACGACGACCACATCCAAATAAGAAATCTGCCCTAATCATACGGTGGTAATCAGGGAAAGGTCAAAGAACTCCGCCGGCTTGGCTTCATGTCAGTGACTGTCGAGTAGGGGCCCAGTGGGTCCCGTTCCCGTCATTTCATAACATCCGCGTTATGTGGTTAGCACAACGTTTGTACTGTCAATACAGCAGAGCCGTCGCTCACGTGTGTACCTTGAACGCAATTGGTGACGTCAATGGAGCCCATGAGAAATACAAACCCAAAGGTAGGTAGAAGAGCGGGTCACAAGTAAACCTTTGGAAACGAGTTGTTTTTTTTTTCTATTGAATATATAATATACTACATCAATATTTCCGTCAACGGAACACGTGAGGCGTTATCGTAGATATCAGTACAACAAATACTTCTTTTTTTTTTGGCATTCACATGTACGAAAAAAAATCTTAATTTCTTGGGAATCATCTCCGCGAGTCATTAAATATGTGTTTGATTAACGATAAAATTTACTTTTTTAATATTTCCACAGTAGAAATGCAATATGTGACCCGCCCCTATCTTTATCGACCTATCCTTATGTATCTTTCCCTTATCATTTTTATTTATGCCACGAGGAATTATTCATCCCGAGTCATTAAATCTTAATTTCTTTCGAATCATCTTCACGAGTCATTATATCTGTGTTTGATTAATGATAAAATTTATTTTTTAAGGTTTACAAAGTAGAAATATAATCTGTGACCCGCCCATCTTTATCGACCAATCCTTATGTGTCTTTCCCTAGTCATTTCTATTTGTGCCACGAGGAATTGTTCATCCCGATCACCCTAACTCCCCTCTCCTCTATCTATCTTAATTAGGCTTACTTCTATCTTCATGAATTCCACTAGCTCTCATCGAACCGCTTCTATGTGCCTCGTTCTTATCGTCATTGCCTGTGGCACAAGCGATTACCGATGAAAGAGATTACGGGCGAGAAAGAAGGGAGTTACAATAGGTTCAATTGGATAAAAAAAAGAATAATTAAGGTGATATGAGATCATTAGTCATTTATGCCATAGATGATAATAATAAGAATTAAACATCCAATGATAAATTCAAGAATGGTGACGATGTTGGTAGAGATAATGATTGATATAAGTAATATCATTATCTTTTAAAAAAAATCTATTATAATTTTTTTTAAGTTGAGGCACTAAACGAGAATTTTTTTAAAAATATAATTTTTTTATGAATTCATCATATATATATATATATATATATATATATATATATATATATATATATATGGGGGTTTCGCTGTTGGCTGGCTGGAAAAGTACATAGCATACGGACTTCAATTGCAAACTTTGAGGCGGAAGATAAGTACAAGACTCGAGTTAGAGAGACAGTACCGCTGCTGTACGGGGAAACGTGAAAAGAGGAGGTTGTGCATTGTGTGATTGATGATAGATTACTTTAATTAAATAATTTCGTAAAGTAATCAAATATACTATAAACTCTAAAAGGCGTTCGGTAAAAAAAATATCGTTCCTAAAGACTTGATTGAATGATAGATTTAGTTAATCGATTATTTGAATGAATCGATCATTAAGAAACACTATGTAGAAAGAGTCATATTTATTTGATGTGATATGTGGTATTAATAAAGTCACAGACCTCTAAACCTCTACCGTCTATTTTTCTCGCCATACAGAAACCAAGTTTCATGCTCTCTACTGCTTAAAATCAACTTCATTTTAATTTCTGTGTTCTTGATTGGAAGTGTTGTTGTCGTCTTCCTCCTTTCCTGTTCCCGTGATGCAATTCTATATCGATAGCAACAGCAGGCGAAAACAAATCAAGTCGCAGAGGTAACAGATAGGTGACATAAATGAATGATGTATTATCGCGGATGCATGCGAATCCAGTCGAAATATAACTACATCTCTCTCCCAATCTATGGCACTGTCTCTCCTGATCTCTCTCTCCTACCTGAACCTATAAGACAAATGTAGCACTGTTTCCCACCGAGGAGGGGCCAAACAAGATTGATGCCACATCAAAGCCATAAAAGACCCTCGTCTCTCCAGTTCAGATTCATCGCACCATAAATTTGCTAGCCACAGACATTTATACAGAGGAAGAGAAGAGACAGCTCACCCGATACATGCATCCCTGGCTCTAAAGCAATGCATATGTTTCCTTCCACAATACATAGATTAATGAGCGAGTTAATACCATCAACAGACTTCTCACAAACACCCCCCCCCCCCCCCCCCCCCCCCCGCAGCCTTTCCAACCAGCTTCTTCTGCTAGGAGTGTCTATCCAACTCCACCCTAAGGAACAACAAAGCATCAGCAAGAAGATGGAGAGAAAGCATCGCTACTGCTGCCACTGGTTTAAGTGTAAATGTTGGCGTTGCAGTATTAAGATCAGGTTTTCCTCTAGTTTTCATAGCCCCTAAAAGAAACAAAAGAGAGATGACAAGTCCCATCTGTTTTTGTGATCTTTGCGAGGGGGTTGCACTAGTTAGCTGCTACTGCTAACAGTGTCTTTTGCGTCTACATGCAGCAAAACCCTAACAAGGACGAGATGACTGGAAGATAGCCTACAAGTTTCAGGAGAGGAAGCATAGCGTAGGATATAGAAGAAGGTACATAAAAGAGAGCGAAGCAATGTGGTTTCTTGTTCAGAAAATATTGCCACCAACCTGCATAGACTTGCCGAGTTGGTCATCCGCAGCTCCAGAAGGACCCTCGCTTCTATCGTTCTTCTTCGCGGCGGAGCCACGTGACTTCTTGAGCCCGAGAAACTCCTTCCACTTGATGGGGCCCTTCGACGGCCGCTCCCTCGGCTGCCCGCCGCCCTCACCGGCGGCGCGGAGCTCGTCGCGGAGGGTGGTGACGCTCCTGTGTGAACCAGAAGGGCAGTTGTCCTTGAGAGGAAGAAGTCTGCCCTCGGAGAAGAGCTGGTCGGCCGCGATCATCCGGTGGCTGCCGACAGCGAACTCGAAGTTGGGGTCAGGCGGGGGACCGGGGACGCGCGCGGTCGGCCTCTCCACCACAAAGTCACAAGAAAAAGAGATGCGAGGGCTCATCGGCGGAGCGGGTTGGCCGCCGCCGCCGCAGAGGCTCGTGTGGTCCGGGTTGAACATGTCAATGCATGCCGCCGAAGAATGACCGTGATCTGATCAGCTTCGCCTCATCCGTTCCCTCAAGAAAGGCTCTACCAAGCAATGGCTACATACAAACAAGAGAATTTGTGCGTGTGTAGGTGCGGTGTACACTGAGGGATCCGATAGTACCACTACTTTGGCTCGAGTTGGTGTAGGCTCCCATTAGAGAACAGTGGAACTGAGGATTTAATAACGTAAGGCCTGTGGTTCTGCAGTGTAGATAGGTTAGAGTAGCATCTAGACATGTACTATATATATATCTTTCACCATCTATATGTTTAAGGTGTCTGTGAGCCAGTAGTATATGGCTGTTCCTGCATTTATTTGTAGATGGAGCTGCTGCACCACAATCGAACAGGACGTCACCATTTTAGGGTAAAAGAAACTTATTGCCAGTGGTAATAATGGAGAAATTTTGTTCTATATAGAGACTTATTGATTAACTCATAATTTTAAATTTATTATCCTAGAAAAAAAAAATTAACCTCGAAAAGGATATGATGGGATGATAATACCGTGAGAAAAGAAGAGAGAGGGGTGGAATGGGCAGTCCGAACTGTCTCACCTGCCAAGTGGAAGAAGCCATTGTGAAAGTAGAGTAACTTCTTGATTGACCGCGGAGACCACTGCTTACCGGCCCGATTTAAGCCACGACTCGGCGGACGAGCGCAACTATTTCCTCCTGTCGGCGTCTTAAGTCGCGAGGTAAATTGGGTTACGAAGCCGAGAGAGAGAGAGAGTGAGGGGGTGGGGGCCACGGAGAGGGTTATCACTGTGAGCGAACAAGGTGGGGGGTGGGGATTGCGTTGACCAGTCTTTGCGTGTTTGTTATTAGCAAGCTGGTGAGCTGGCGACGCGGACAGCTGGATAAGACCACGTGATGTCTCTCCCGCTGTTTCCATCAGCTCACATCGCAAGGGGGCCCACGACGATGTCATTTTTTATTTTTTTTGGAATTTATAAAATGGTTCTTTCAGCGTGTAAAGTTAGAAAGATATGAAAAAAAGGGGGAGAAAATTGATTATGAATTAGCATATGATAATTTCGGATAAACGCACAAAGTATACATAACAATCTTAACATGACAGCAATACTCATCAATCGAAACTTTATTTTTGTTGCTGTTGTTGTATTATTGATTAATTTTCATGTAAAATGACGCTAAACGTGGTTGGTCAAACAAGCCGTGCTGTCCGGCATGGCTGACGAGGCTGAACGATGCCCGTGTATTTTACTCGAGCATTTTTAATGCAACTTCACGGTTGTTTATCCAGCCACATCACCCATGCTGTAGATGCCAATACCACCCCCCTTGTTCATGATTGCATTCGACCGTGTTGGTAGGCTGGATATAGGATTTGACTGTACGACTGTAGAACAGTCACCAACGAGAGATAGATTCCAAGTGTTCTTACTCCAACCTAAACTGCGGATTTGACCATTATGTGTTTGACACCTTAAAGCTATGTATGATGATATTTTAACATCACATGGTCAAATTGGTCAAACCAAAACTATATCACCGGACTTAACACAATATGATCAAAATCAAACCAAAGAGAAATATGCAATGATCTAATAGTTTGAAGAGCCCATTATAAAAGAGACTTCGCATGTGTATTCCTCACACACTTTAGGGCTCATTTTATATCCTCACAATAACTCACAGGTGCACCGACTGCCTGCTGTACCCACGGTAGATAGAATTCATGCAAGAGAAACAAAGCTTGAAACATACAGAACAAGCTCGGTGATCAGTAATACAAAGCTTTTATGGCTCGTAGACAACGTGACGACGACGGTAATAGATGATACTTATACTGCGAGGTAGAATTAAAAGGACACGATCTTCAAACCCAAACTCTTCTGGGCGAAGTCCACCAGGTTGTCGAACTCGTCCTCGTCGATGAAGCCGTTGCCGTCGGCGTCGGAGTACCTGATTCCACGTTTGCTCTTCCAGCCGCTGAAGCGGCCGCGGATGCTGCGGATGGCCCGTTTCAGCTCCTCGCGGCTTATGCGGCCGTCCCTGTCGGTGTCGAACCGCTTCAGCCACTCCTTGAACTCATCCACCGTCATGTCCCCTTCCAAGGACCTCGGGGTGGCGTTCCTGATGGCCATCTCACTGTGCTCTTTGGGAAGGAACGATGCAGCAATACTCATCCAAGTTAGGGTCCTTATAAGCAAAAGCGCCTGCCACCTTGTTCCACAAGCTGGAAGACTCGCCTTTATTCCTCGAGCAAAAGAAGTCGGTCTGGTTGGGTAGGTTAAAGGATTCTAGCAATAGCTTAGAAAAGCTATTGAAATCTACAGCGAGTGGGCATATGTTGGGCGGGTCTCATTGATCAAGCAAGGAGAGGAATCGCATAAAGCGACGATAAGGGCTGCCACTTGATGCCTTTATTCCAATAATGAAGTCGGCCGGAAAGCTGATTCACGAGGAACAAACAATCTGCAAGATAGGTCTGAATAGTTCTTGATTTCAGATGCGATGGAATCAGCTGGCAGGAATGAGATGCTGGTGTGCATGATTCACGATAAAATAATGATATTGGATGATTTCATATCACTAGCTAGGTGATGTTCCATGCATCATTCTCATGATGTATGGATTCAAAATTGTCCATATTTCAGATTTATTTCAATTTTGTATTTGTTTATTGGATCAAATATACTATGTCTGTGAACAGAGGTTAGCATAAAAGATTTTGAGATTATTCTATTTCCGAGACTGTTCTCTTATTCTCAGGTCTATCCCATCATCCATCAAGCCAAATGAAGACGCTTGTTGTAATTAAGGCTGTGTGGTTTCAATTCCTAGCGGAAAAAAAAGCCAAGCATGAGACGTTGATTCAGCATAAAATGTCATATCAGGTGGATAACCACAAGGATAGATCAAGCTGCATGCACTTCTTTTGTCGAGAATTGTAAGAACAGTTCAACAGGATGATGTACTCCTATTACTTCAGTGGCTGAACCTTTTCTCTCCTCAGAAACGAGGCCACCCGTGGCAAGAACGATCTCGTCTTTCGTCTTGTGTCGGTCTTGGAATCCATGGTTTTCGATCTTGACATTTTGTGCAGCTTGGGAGCTGTCACTGAACTCCGATGAAGAACCTCTTCTGTCTCGCTTGTGAAGGCTTCCTGTTCTCCAATGCCGTCTAGATTTGGCGACTCAGACAAGCTCCCGGTGACGGCGTTCGCTCTTCTCTCTTGCTCTTGCTTACCACTCCATGCCCTTACCTTCTCTGCTGCCGCTCTTAATCTTTCCTCGACTGTTCTTCTACCAGCATCGAGCTCCTCGGCTTCATCAGCTTCCATTCTAAGCTTGAAGTACTCCTCGATCGATAGAGTTACTCGATCGCTTGCTTGTTCACTCTCTTCCATTGCTTTGGCTGTCGAGTAAGCTAATTTCTCCACTGCTTTAGCTGCCTTGATCTCGCTAACCGTGGCGTTTAATCTTTCCTCCATCTTAGTAGCTTCGGCTTTGTCTTGTTCTGCTATTTCCTTGGCCTTCCTTAGCTCCTTTCGTGCCATTTGAGCTTCTAATTTAGCTTGCTTCGCTTCCTCGGCTGCTTGTTCTAACGTCTTCAGCTCCACCGTCTTTTCCTCTACCTTCTTCTCCATTATGTTGAGTTCAGCTTCGAGAGATGAGACTGATGAAGATGCGATACCTTCCCTCCGCTTCGTCGTGGTGGTGAGGGATGTTCTCTCCATTTCTACCTCGGACTTGAGCGAAGAAACTGCAGCTCTCAGGTGATTGATTTCACTGGTAGCTTCCTCAATGTTAGTCCTTACTTCCTCAAGTTCCTTTGTGTATGTAAAGTCCTTTACCGCCTGACTTAGTTTTGCTTCCATGAGCGACGCTCGTTCAACTCTCAGACTACACAGTGATGCAGAAGCTTGTTCTAACTTTGACTTGAGATCATTTGTCAGCACGAGCTGCTCATTCAGCTGTTGCAAGTGGCCTTCAGCTTGCTTCACCTCCCTTTCCCAGTTCGATTTCTCCTGCTCCAATGCCAAGGCTGCACCATCTTCAAGCAATTCCTTGGTCCCGATGAGTTCCAAGGTTAAGTCCTCTACAGTCTCCTTGGATGCAGAGGTAGGATCATGATCTTTCCTTGCTGCAACATGTTCTCTTTCCCTTGATTCCAGCTCTTGTTGTTCTGAGTCCACCCCTGCGACTACAGTTGTGTACCTTTCTCTGTTGATCTCAGTGAGTTCATCTTCTCGATTTCCTTTTGCCGCCTGGGATTCTGCTTTCTCCAGCCTTACATTTAGCTCCTCCATTAATCTCTTTGTGTGATCTAACTCCCTCAGCACATGTTCTTTAGTAACTTCTGCAGCTTCAAATTGTTGTCTGTACTTTGTAATTTCTTCTCGTGTCTTCTCAAGTTCAAGTTGGATATGCTTCTGCCTCTACATATATCTCACATCGATGAAAAATCAAACTAATATATAATGGAAAACTATATACAGGAAAATAAATATACCTCTATGGTTAAGATTGTTTGAGCTTCTCCGTCAACAACACTTCCTCCAAACTTACTAATGGCATCCTTCACAGACTCAAAGGGGGCAGCAGTGTCGATATGCCCTCCATCTATATCATATTTTCCTATACTCTCTGATAGTTTTGATATCTTAGGTGAAGAGTCATTTATTTTAAGTATCTCCTATAATGAAATCAATATAATAAATCAATCCAGAATGTATAAAAAAAAGGATATACAATTACTAATGGAAAATATAATAAATTGAATTTACCTCTACAGACACAGCCATTTACTGAAAATGATCACTGCATTCGTGGAGAAAATATAAGCCAAAAATGAATTTATTCTATTTAGAACAACTAAACCATGCAAAATGCTCTTATAAAGGAAAATGTTTGTGCAGGCTGACACTAACAAGAACATGCAGACAAGTGAGACGAAGGAAGAAACGGAAAACTTACATGAACTTTCTCCCTCTTCTCTCTTTTAATCCATTGTCAGGAGACAATGTGCATGGTGAGGAGAGTACAAATAGGATGGAGAAGAGGTGGAAGACGACCTCTTTCCCAAAACTCTCACTGCCTTTGGACCATCAATATTTTGGTCTCTCTTCTGGCTTGTAAGCCTGTCTTTTCCTTTAATACAATGATCTTGATAAGTTCGACTGTCCATATCCTTTTAATGGGTTGATGATGACTCTGCCACCTCACAGCACTTCATTGACGCTTTGTTTAATAGTTGTGTGGGTCAAAATATTGAGAAGGGATCATAAATGCGAATTTATTGAATTAGTTTACTAGCTGTTAGGGCTCATTTGAATGGAAGAACATCTCTCTTTATCCTACATAAATGTCATATTTTTTTCCATCATTACATTGAATGATCTCTATGGTCAATAATGGCTTGAAAAAGGTACTCCAAATAATACAATTTGTGTGTGTTATTTTCACATTTTAGGCTGAGTAATGTATTCCTTATAATTAAAATAAGAAAAGATGAGCTTTTTCTTTTAATCGCTTGACTATATTACAAATCGATGCATATGTGAAATGAATCGAACACTGTAAATGCTGGGAAGGCAGTGCACGCTGCAGTGAAGCAACTCTTTCGAGGTCCCGATTCCCCCACTCGGTCTCCACTGTTCTCTTCCTCCATCTCCCAATAAGTTGGCCTCCGTAGTTCCCACCCCGGAGAGCAGTTGTAGCTTTCTGCCATCTCCAAACCATAGCTCCCCCCCTGTATGCTCGCTTCTGCTTCCATGGTGGCCGTCGACCGCCACATGGCGGCACTGACACCCGCCCACGCCGCCGGCCTCCGCCGCCTCTCCTCCCGCGCTGCCGCTGCTCCCTCCTCCTCCCGTCGCCGCGGCCTCCACTCCCTCCGCCCCCTCGTGGAGGACGTCCTCTCCCACCTCCGCGCCTCTTCCGTCCCCCTCGGCCCGGGACTCTCCGAGCCCGAGCTCGTCCGTCTTGAGGCTGAGCTCTCCCTCTCATTCCCCCCGGACCTCCGCGCCCTCCTCGCCCTGGCCCTCCCCTCCGCTCCCGGCTTCCCGGACTGGCGCGCCCCCCGCCCCGGTCGCCTCTTACGCCTCCCTCTCGCCGCCGCTGCCCTTCAGGTCGCCCGTGGCGCTCTCTGGCCCCGCTCCTGGGGTCCTCGGCCCGCCGAGTCCGTGCGTGCCCTCCGCTGCGCCCGCGCCGCCCTGCGCCGTGCTCCCCTGCTTCTTCCCCTCTTCCGTCGCTGCTACGTCCCCTGTTACCCCTGCCTTGCTGGAAACCCCATCTTCTACGTGGACGACACCCGCGTCTTCTCCTGCGCCCTCGACCTGGCCGACTTCTTCCAGCGCCATTTCGCGGCCCTTCAGCCCCCTCCCTCCTTTCCCCGGAGCCTCCACGCCACCGCCGGATTCAGCCCCTGCAGAATACAGTTCTGGAGCGAAGCCGCCTACGACAGCCACAGCCGAAACTCCTATTCATCGGCGTCGTCCTTCTGCACCTCCTCTTCATCCGCTCCCGAGACGCCTTCCTCGTCCTCGTCATCACCGCCGCTGGTCCGGGAGCGGTTCGTGGAGATCCCGACGCCAAGACTGAGCTGGTTCACGAGCTACCTGGACCGGCTCGGCTCGGTCCTGAGGCAAGGCGGGTGGGGGGAATCGGACATCAGGGAGATGGTCTACATGTCGTCTACGGGGGCCTTCAACGGCTGCGAGGACGCCGCGGTCGACGCGGAGGCGGTTCTCGACGCGCTGCTCGTGAAGGCGGACGTCTGTTCCGACTCGTTACTTCGAGCTGGCTGGAGCTCCGACGAGTTTCCCGACGTGCTGGGCCTCGACCTCGGGCCGCGAAGAGGGACAGAACGCCACCCACCGATGAAGGAACTATTGGGCAGATAGGCGGATGATCTAGATTCAACTCATAATAGGTTTTAGTAAAGCTTAAAGTTTAAAATTTTACTTATATTAATCTAAATCCTATATTAGTTGGCTAGGGTTAAGATTAAGAGGACATCGACGATTGAAAATATGGGAGAAAGAAAAGAAGACTGTAGATTAATAATATAAGCCATAAAACAAGAGATCCAGTAAAGGGAATAAGACAAGGATAAGAAAAAATTATTCTCAATCATTCATATCTCACGTTAGATCAATTTGTAATAGATTTTTACTGTGATCTCTTGGGAATGTTTTGTATATCGTGTTTAGTAATATAGTCGACGAGTAAAAGAAGACTATAAATTGACAGTAGAGGTCAGAAAATAAGAAATCCAGGAAAAAGAAGAAGACAAGGACAAGAAAATCTTATTCTCAATCATTCATATCTCATGTTAGATCAGTTTACAATGGATTATTACTGTGATCTCTTAGGAAGATTTTGGATATTATGCTTGGTAATATAGTTCTTGTATCTATGTGATTCTCTTGTGGCTGTTGTTTTGGTTTGGGCAAAAAGTCTTGAGATCTGTATATTCATTATTTTGATAGTGGATTTTCTTTATCTTGTCTCATGGTTTTTACCTTTCGAGTTGACGGTGTTTTCCACGTAAATCTTGGTGTTCATTTGATTGTGATTTCTGTTTGATTCCGCTATCTGTGACGATATGCTAGTATTTATTTGTATACAAAGTTTATTCCTATTTTATTCCCATCAGGTATCGTCGACGATTGCTCTCAAAATCGAGAAGCTAGCCGAGGTGGTGCGCTGAGCCGTATAACGAGTTGATAATGCTTGATGTTAGATTATAAGTTCTATATACGATAAGGATAATAGTGTTCCCTTCCCAAATCGAATGACGTGGCCTAAGATGAACCAACATGGAAGGACGAGGCCGGCTGACTAATCTCCCCGACCCCGTCCTCTGATACACATGAGCGACATGTCACAAACGAGTGGACAAACCTAAGGTCTGACACCATCGGACGTTGTGCAATCACTATCATGTCTCATAAGAACCTAAGGGAACCATACGACAACAGAGCATAAGCAACACACAACCGGCACCACGAACAGTCGATGACACTACCTGCAACATTAAACAGGCTAGCAGAGAATGTAAGAAGCATGATGAGGTCGAGATTTGATCGGTCGATGAGGTACATATATAAAAGGGGGCACCCAAGGGCAACTCAGGGGGACCTCGGAAAAATCTCTCTCTCCACTTCAATCAAAAGGGAAGAAGCTCCAACGTCCGAGCAGGAGACGTCGGACTTCATTATTCGAAACAATCCTAATTTGATTATCGGAAGGACCTCCTCAGGAACCCACCTTCTCGGGCGAAGGTCTTGTTTTGCAGGAACAACTATGCAAGGATAGAAGAAAGACCCGTATCAAAGTGACAACTCGAACCGAGCATCCGCATGCATCGTCCTCGAATTACCATGTGTTGGGCCCCTCTTGTACACGCGGCCTGAACTCCATTATACGGATTATCTGGATGCGGTGGAGCACCTACAACAGTAATCAAATGTTTGATAACGAAGAATATGTTATGACGGAAAGAAATATAGAGTAACAACACCAAGCAGCGATGAGAGGGTCGATCGACAAATGTTGCATCATATTTAGAACTAAACTACTCGAATCGGATTAATCCAAATATCATCGATATTTTTGCTATCGGTTACAAATGCGATCATATAAGTGGCTGTGAGTTTTCGCGTTCCCTGAGATCGAGATAGCGGCGCGTAGACGTGGTTTCCCCACCTTGTCGTGCACGGAGCCTCAGCTGCTGCTGCTGCTGCTTCCCTCTGGTTCATCTGCGTTCTTGGGGTGACAGCTTTATGGTCGAGGTGGATGAAGAATCACTGGTGTTTGGATTTGTTAGCTCAGGGACAGACGCGATGGCCCAGCCAGTTTGGCAAGTGCAGAAGATTCATTGTTCAGTACAAGCTTTCCGGTCGGATGGTCTGCCTTTATTCTATGTGTTTGGCCGTCAGAAGTTGCTCCCTGGCACCCCAACTCCTCTGAGCCAAGTCGGGTGCGACGAAGAGGAGCCATTGATGAGAGACGTGACAGGAAGTTCTCATGTGAAGTCATTAATAAGGACGTGAGACCTCCTCGGTTTCTGTCATCCTCGCGAATGATCCAACAACAACCGGACGACTGCGTCTGAGGCAATAGTCCGGCAATGTCCGTGTTTACTTGTGTAAAGCTCTTCTGTCAATCGTACTTTCAATGGACCCCAAGCCACTTCGATTCAACAACATGGATGCATCCATGAATGCTTACTTACAGTTCCCCCACCAGATCTCCATCCAAGGGTGAGGGAAGCAGACACCGAAGCCGCATTCCAGCTGTCGGGGTGCACATCCTGCCCCTGTCCGGCCGCGAAAGCGACGGCGGAGACGGCACCATGAGGCGAATCCTCATGGGGCGCGTGGCCGTCCACAGCTGCTCCGCCCTCGGAGCGAGCCACGTCGCGAGCGGCCACCTCTTTTTATAATACGCCGCCCCAACCCCCTTTTGGCCCTCCCGCCCTCCCGCGTTCCGACACCTGGGCGTTCCTCCAAGCCGCTACCACAAAGCTAAGTAAGTACAAGGAGAGAGACGGGCAACAGCCTCTCTTCTCAATCCTTTCTCCCCTCGTCTCCGTCATCTAACCCCACATTCGTAAGAAATCTAGTGTTTTTACTAATTTTGGAAAGAAGAAATACATGGGGATATAGATATAGTTGTTTATGATGTCGACTTTTGTAAGATATGTTAATTTTTGTAAGATATATTTGTTTAAGATGATGATTCTTGGATGCTACGTTAATTTATGTAAGATATATTTGTTTAAGATAAATTATGTGTGAGATATGGTGGTAGTGGCAAGTGTTGTCACTGCGGTTGAGTTGAAGGCAGGTTTTGAGTGTTTGTTTGTGGAATCCAACTGAGTGTCAGGATTGGATTACCTTTTTCGGAGATTGAAGGAGTTCAGAAGCTTCAGAAGAGATGAATCTCGAGAATTTTGGAGGCGGCAGAGGTGCCGATAGGGAGGCGCCGCCGCTGCTGGCACGGCAGGGGTCCATCTACGCGCTCACGTTCGACGAGTTGCAGACCACGCTCGGTGGGCTGGGGAAGGAGTTCGGGTCCATGAACATGGACGAGCTGCTCAAGAACGTGTGGACCGCGGAGGAGACCTACGCCGTGACCGCGGCCTTCGGTGAGGGCCGCTGCGGCGCAGCAGCTGGCCCTGGCCTCCTGCAGCAGGGCTCGCTCACCCTGCCTAGGACCCTCAGCCAGAAGACGGTCGACGAGGTCTGGCGGGACCTCGCCGGCGGCTGCACCGCCTCCTACGTTCAGGGGATCGCCGGTGGCGGCGGTGACGTCCCGCAGCAGACCAGTCTGGGAGAGATGACCCTCGAGGAGTTCTTGGTGAAAGCCGGGGTGGTGCGGGAGGACTCGACTCCGTCGCCAGCACTCCCAAGGCCGGCCGGGAACAGAAGCAGTAGCACCAATGTGTTGTTTGACGATATGCCGACGATAAACAACTCCACCGGGCTTGCTCTTGGATTTGAGCATCGAAGTAATACGAACACAATCAACGCTTCCATCGGTCGTAGTTCAGCTGCCGATCTGGGGATGATGGTCACTGTGGCGAGACCTTATGCGGCTCCGATTCCTGTGCGAAGCAGAGGACTTGTTAGCTTCGATGATGCTGAAGTGACCGATGGGTTGATGACAGGGATAATTGGCCCAGACAGAGCCGGAGCTGTAGCAGTGAACGGGTCGCCGGGGAATCATCTCTCTCCCGACATGCTTGAGAAAGCCAACAGGGATCTGCCTTCGGTGCCAAAGGCTCCATACATGTTTAGTGGTGGGATGAGGGGAAGGAAGCGCAGTGGGAGCGTGGAGAAAGTTATAGAGAGGAGACAGAGGCGGATGATCAAGAACAGGGAGTCAGCTGCTAGATCGCGTGCCCGGAAACAGGTACCTTTCCTACTAGTTTATGCTTTGCTTGAATTCTTTTATCTTATTTTTTTTTCTTCTTATTTTTCTTTGCATAATTGCACATTAATAGAACAATTCTATGCATTTTGGATATGGTGATCCACTTGTAAGTACTAGTTTAATATTTAGCCTGGCCAAGGTTCTCTTTGTTTGTAGCATGAGATGTGAGACTGCTCTTTGGTAGGAAATTTGTTCCTCAGCTTCTTTGTTTTGAGCTAGAAAATTTGTTGGTTAGTTTGAAATAAATTTAGGATCCTGAATCGATCGTGACATGCTAACAAAACCAATACGATATACGAACACGGCTCATCTTGTTAATGTTTTGTCTCCAAGTTTTCTGAACATTATTATTCAGACGAAAGATGGAAGGCTTGATTGATCTTTTGGCCACCATGTGGCATATATAGATGCATCTTTTTCCTGGAAGACAAGTACGTTCTTGATCAACATGCTTACGGACAACTAACTGATGCTGGAAGGACAAGTATCAGAACAATGCGGATCTAGACAAGCGAAGTCGTAAATCTAAAGAACGTAGCAAAATCCTCCATCGAGCTTTAGCCCGATGCTTAGCATTTTATCTTTCTGCGAATGAGATTACATATTTCAATCCTACATCGATGATTCGTAAATTATTTGGCACGATATTTCCTTTAGTATTTTTATGGTAGTAATCTATAGAACAATTAAGCCGTAATCATTGGCTATGTTTCTACTTCCAGTTTCTTTCTGTCATTTGAATGGGGCTTTTATCGATTTCTCTTTTTTTTAAAGGACATTGTGTCGATACTGAGTGGATACTCTTTTTTTACTGATTTGAGTTAGGCTTATACCATGGAGCTGGAGGCCGAAGTAGCAAAACTCAAAGAGCAAAATCAAGAATTGCAAGAAAAGCAGGTTTTTCTAGTTGTAATGCTTATATTTACATGTCCGATTCGTGATAACATGATTTAATTTTCCATCAAGTCATCGAAATCTGTCTATAAAAATAGATGTCCATCAGTTTCTTCCTTTCTATCACCGCAATTCTTGCATCACTGTCCCAAATTTTCAGTAACATTGTCATCGTCTTTTCCACTTGGATGTTTATAATGATGAAGTCACAGCTTATATGTGACTATGGGAGATAGGAGGTTGCAAGTTAAATTGGAAATCCTGATTCCATACATCTGCCTCGAAGAACCAAAATTTAGTTGAATGATGTCACTGATGCCATGATATTTTTTTGTTACATGATAAGAGAATGGACATATTTGTCGAGGGGACAAAAAAAAAACCCTTCATTTCAATGGATGGAGTGGTTTGTACCATTGATATCCATGAACATTTATCGCCGTGCCACAGCATGTAAATATGAAAGTTATGATGTTAGAAAGCCATACTGTAGTTATATACGACACTACCGTGCAAATATGAGAGTAACTTCGGTGACACTGTTCAATTGTTTGCAGGCAGAGATGATGGAGATGCAGAAGAATCAGGTAACTCTTTCTTTCTGAAACGATCGTTCATTTATAATTTTTCCCTCCATTTAAAGATGTTGCAATAACCTTGATGTTCTCGACTTAGAATTTCATGATATGCTTTTTATTTTCAATGCGGATCAAAATAGCGCCGAAGTAGACCTCTGATAATCTTTGATGTTCTTTCAAACTTCAAGCCCTAATCGGAACATGTCAAAATAATCCAACAAATCCAAAAGTCATTAATTAAGTGTTAAATTTCTTTGTGCAAGTATATTTATGTAATCAGAATTCTGATATACTCTATATAAGATGAATGTACTTAAGGTTTGAATTTGGTTCTAACAGGACCTACAGACGATCAGTCATCTGCACGGAACAACGAAACATCTCTTGAGGAGGACACTAACAGGTCCATGGTAAACCAGAGGTCTCGACGATGATAGCTGAAACAGGACATCTCAATTTTTTGCTGGTACGGCAGTCGCATATATATATATATATATCAGGGAATTGCATCATTTGCTGTAGAAGTAGCTACTGATCCATCTGGGTTGCTCCAGTCATAGTGATCTTGTTCTTGTTTGTTCGTGTTGGATGGCCTTTTTCGTAGCCTATCGATTAGTCCCCATCGAAGCTTATGATCGACTTTTTCTACACAGCGGCATCCATTGCCATTTGGATTCAGGTGTCTGAATACTGTGAGCTTAAAAAGATGAACTTAATAGGATTTTGATGTGAGTGATGCAGTTTCTATTGCTGAGGCATGTATCCAAGACGTATTATAGCTAGATGGAGTTCTTGATATCACTCCCCGTTATGTATGAATGGTTTGGTTCGGTTTTCTGGCTTGAACATTTCCAAGTATCTTTGGAGATCACTTTTTCTTTACTTTAATGAGTGGATTTTGGAATGGCTTGCGATGCTTCATCTGATATAATCGGAGAAACTGAGTCTCCATGCAGCATCATACTCTTGCTGTTCATTTTATCCTCCTCCTCTTTCTATTTCTCCTTTTTTTTTTTTAAACGTAAGTGACACAGACAGAGTTTAATCTCAGGATCTTATGATAAATTATTAAAATATTTATCAAGCTAATCGATTTATCTCAATTATTTTATTATTTATGCTCAACAAATTTATCACAACTTTTTTTTTAAGGGTAAGTGACAAAACTATTAGAATATTTTTCAGCTATGTTAGCTGATATCTTAAATTTAATTTAATATTTTATTATTTATACTTATTAAGGAAAAAATATTATTGATGTTCTTGTCAGTCCGACGTGACCGTAATATATATGCACAGAGTCGTTTGAGGTGGAAAACTCTTTCTCCCAAAATGTTACATGGACAAAGATCGAAGTCAAGAGAGACTTCTCGAGTCGATCCCTTCGTCGCTCAAGTTTGTCACGAGGCTAACTTATGTTGGTTTATGTTGTTAATTTTAATGACATTTTATCTAGAGTTAAGGATATATTTTATACCTGATCTTAAAGAGATAAAATATTCTTGTGAAGACTTCACAAGGGAGTCAGTTTATAACTATCCTGAGTTGCCCTTTAAACTTATGTGAATATTCTTATGAATATTTTGTAAAAAAAATATTTTATAATCGACTTACTTTGAACACTTATATTCTTATATAGTGATTGAGTGCTGAATGATGACTTGTATTACTTATCAATGTTCAATTAATTTATCTCAAAACCAAGCTTAAGTGTGCGGAGCTGATCTCATGGATCAATCAATCCTGCATATAAAAAAAATTTCTCTACAACCACATTTCTTTTGCATTAAAGAATTCCTACTTCTAGAAAGCTCGTCCAAGAGACCCAAGTGTTCCTACAAGAATTTACACACAACAAAAGGAACAACGATACAATAAAATGAAACTAATACCTGCCCTGTTTAATACAACACCACGAAGAGAGTGCAAACGACACGATCCATTGTTACGTAGGATGCTGCTCCTGATGCGCCTCGTGACGCATCGTGAGGGTGGTCGAGGTGGTGGCCGTGGAGGCAGCGGTGGTGGCGGAGTTGATGGTGGAGGAGGACTCGCCGGCTGAATAGTGGGAGCCGCGGGTTCCGTAGGATCTTCTTCGGTATCTGGATCCAGGAATGCCAGGCCTGGTCGGCTCCTCGAGCACGCTCGGCTTCTTGGAAAAGATGATCACCACGCGCTTCATGTCCGGCCGGAGCTTGGGGTCAGCTTGTGTGCAGAGGAGGCCGATCTGAACACACATCGCGACTTGCTCCGCGTCGGCCGCGGACGCCACGGCAGGATCCAGGAGCTGCAGGCTCTGGCCCTTCCTGTAGAGCTTCCAAGCCTGAGAAGAAGCCATTCGAGTCAACATGTATACACATACGCATGGAGGGAGGAAGGGGGTCATACCCATTCCAGAAGGCTGTCGGACTCAGGGTCGGGGAGGGGGCTGAATGCCGAATTCTTCCGGCCCGATATGAGCTCCAGAACCAAGACGCCGAAGCTGAACACGTCGGCCTTGGTGGAGAGGGAGCCGTGCATGACATACTCCGGCGCCATGTAGCCATTGGTACCCGCGACGCGGGTGTTGACGTGGGTCTGGTCCTCCGGGAAGAGCCGCGCCATCCCGAAGTCGGCGATCTTGGGGACCCACCGGTCGTCGAGCAGGATGTTGCCGGCCTTGATGTCACGGTGTATGATGGCGGTGTGCGCGCCCTCGTGCAGGTAGAGCAGCCCCCGCGCCACCCCGACCATCACCTGGTACCTCAGCTTCCAGTCCACCCGCATCTTGTTCCCATCACCCTCCTCTTCTCCTTCTCAACAATCAAATTGCAGTAAACGTCAGTCAGCTACCAATCACAGTTCACATGTTCCAAACCCTAAAATTAAGCGGAAATAATATAGCACAGTAGGCTCAACCAAATGATGCAAACTCCACCTCAGCCTGTCGTCAGCGGTAGACCAGTCAACATTTGGATTGCATGGCGTGAAACCAATCATTCACGTTTAAAAGCAACCTTTTGGGTGGTCTTATTGGTTGACTAAGAAAAAGGCTCCCTCTTCACATTACAGAACTAAGGTGAGACTTAGGGATACGGATTCTATCAAGATGACATGCATCGTTTTCCTTCTTTGCGTGTAGAAGGATCGATGGATGGTGACTTTGATGCACAGAATGCAACGCAAGAGTTCATATTTTTTCCACGGCCAAATCGTACTCCCATCACATCAGACCACGCGTGCGACGTGTCTTGCTGAGCAGCAAATGCTGACGCGTGCATCACCCATGCCATTCTCAAGCTACCATTCCCGTGCGAACAAATGACGCACGTGCCGTGACTCGAGGCGATCACGTGTGATGTGGGACTCCTAAATGATGATGAATCAATCAGTAAATAGTAATCAACGAGTCCGCGTTTCCTGCAATCCGAAGGAATGCTGTGTTCTTTCTTTGGCTTGCATTATTGGCCAAACACAGCTGTAGCTTCGAGTCACGAATTGGGTCACCACCGACTGGCGGAGGTGGCGCACATGCACCACTGTGGCCATACCATGCGTGGTGACACATTCGGGTATCGTGACTATAGTTGTGCCTAGGGAGTCGGGGCAGGAGGAAGAAGGGGGTGAGTGGTGCTTACTGGAGAAGAGGAGCTTGTCGAGGCTCTCGTTGGGGACGTACTCGTAGACGAGGAGCTTGTCGTCGGCGTGGACGCAATAGCCGTAAAGGTTCACCACGTTCTTGTGCTGCACCCGCGACAGCAGCATCGCCTCGTTCTCGAACTCCCGCGCCCCCTGCCGCGACCCCCGCCCCAGGCGCTTCACCGCCACCTCCCGTCCATCCGCCAGCCGCCCCTGCAGTATAGATCACGCTACTCATCAATCGGCACAAGTCACTTCTCCCTCCGCCTAATTCGAAGGTCCTACTTCTTCGTTGTCAATCCATTTGGCACACTTCACCTTGAAGACGGGACCGAATCCCCCTTCCCCGAGCTTCTGCTTGGGGTTGAAGTTGCGGGTGGCAGCCACCAGCATCTCGTACCGGAACACCTTGTGCTCCTTGGCCGCGATCGCCTCCAAGTCCTCCTCCTCCTTCTCCTCTGCAGACACCATAACGAATCGATTGGAGCCGGAAAACAAACGTCAAAAACCATGAAGAAGAGAAAAAAGACCTACCTTTGTTGCCGCGGCCGATGAAGGGCTTGATGAGGCTCTCCAAGAATTTCTTAGGTCTCGTCGTCATCAGCGACGACCAATCGACGAAAGGAAACCGTCGGCGAACAGAAACCCGATCCGATGCGAGGCGGTGGGTTTGGGATTGCGAGGCGAGGAAGGCGGTGAGCTAATCACCCACCGAACGCAATTTGATCTGCTCTCTCTTTTCATCTTCCTTTCCCCCTTTTCTTTTATTCTCGACTTAATTTGAAGGCCACCAGAGTCAGCCAAGTCGAGGACAAAAGTTGCCCGAAGGGCCCGCGGTGCACCAATTAATACACGACTCGGGAAATTGGAACCCGTATCGCTTACCTTCCCCGGTGCCGGCTGGGTCCCGCATATGTGACGTAGCAACACGGGGACGGTGAGCAGAATTAAGTAGTTCTCACACCGTCTTGTGGGTCCCGACGGAGGTAAATTAGACGGCACCGCTAAGCGCTAGACGTCAAATTGGTGATGTGCTTCAAATCTCGCGCTCGACAGTGTCGTAGTGGTTGGAAGTCAAAACGAAAATAAGAACAGTGACGAGGGTGATGAACTCATGACTCAACCAGACGGAGTCAAGGACGGGTGAAGACTGTGCAGAGGAAGGCAGCGTGTGAGAGCACAACAAATGTCAGCTTTAGCTAACATTGACGCCAGAATGTTCTCGGAGAGCCAACAAAACATAAGATTCATAGACCACCACAGAGAGTAATGGGCAGCAAGCTTGAGAAAAGAGGGCAGTGATGGTTGCATCCCTGAGAATATTAGGTTTAGTAAGTACTCGACGTGGTCAATGAATCTCCAACCATCAGCTATCCAAGTATTTGAAGCACACAACAGTCGGGACTAATCATAATATGTTGTTCTGCCAACAGAAGATGACCAAAGCGAGCACCCATGGATACAGAGAGAGCTGCGGGAAATGGCAGATGACAAGATTTAGCAATAGAATAATTATGTGCAGCTACTTGCAATCACAACTAGACAGTATCATCAGCACCTCTGTAATCTATTCTCTCGTTAAAGATTTGGTGGTAGTAGTGTCTTTGTACAGTAAAATCTTACAAACAGAGATGAAGGTAAAAACATAAAGTAGTCATTTCTTTCAGTTCAATAAGAATTACAACGGTTAGAGTTCAAAAGGAAAGACTGGGATGAGATGGGATGTCATTCGAAATGAATGATGGGCAAAATTTGGGTTAGGATACATTAGAGGTCAATGCTTCAGTGCTTGCACATCCTCATCCTTGAACAGAAACACAAATGTAAGCAAGTGTCAGATTGAGTGAGGGCTTTATTCATCCCGTGGGGTGAGGAGAGCATGGGGATGCATGAAAACCGCATCCCACCATGGCCACCGTAATCCTCAGACAAAGCATCATCGAACATGGGGAATGTACAATCACCAGAGTTTACTGGGACATGACGAGGCTGGAGATCGCCATTGGGGTATTGAACAGAGGGTCACCTCCGATCTTGCAGTTCTCGTGATCAACAGTTAATGACTTGGGTAGCACAAAACCCCCACAGGCACTGGACTCCACCGCATCTTGACTGCCGCTGCTGCTAGCTTCCCAGTGTTGTTTCTTGTGAGAAGAACCATCTTCTGTTTGCTCCCTTCTTCGTTTTCTCTTCCATTTCAGTTTATTGAAATGGGAATCTTTGGTAAGGTCCAGGATGCCTGCCTCCCCATCGCTCGATGAATCTCCACTTGGTATGGTCTCATCTTGTACCGTGTCAGCTGGTAAGCTGCTGCCATTAGTTTCTTCCACGTATTGCTCTTTGGTGAATTGTTCATAATCAGATATATCATTCGTAATGGTCATCGTATCTGAGAACAGTGAATCTGCAATATCCATCCTATCTTCTAATCTGTTCCATTTGTTATTGATCCAATCCTGGGACTGCCTCAACTCACCCTGACAGAAAACCGAGGTGCGATTTTCTCCTGCACAATCAGAGTTTGCAATACATGACATTAGTTAGCATAGAAGTATTCTATCAGGATGAAATATCTAATTTTGGAATGCATTTGGCATAAAAACTTGGTATACCATGAGTCACAATACCTGGAAAGTACACATGCATTTGCCCTTCAAAATCTTTATGAATGACAATTCCTTCCCACCAGCCATCATGCCACCATGCATCCACAATAGCACCAACATCGAAGTTGTATGTCTTGCCTCTCCGAGGAGGGTGCGGCCGAACAATGGTCCTTTCACAGTGAATGCCAAGCTCATCAGGTGCTGCAACCCTGGATAGCGATACCCATTCCTGCCAAAAAAAGGTCTGAGCATAGACACAGATGTGATAGAGAGGCAACATAAAAGCAATGTTTCCAGTAATTACCTCTGTATTACCACCATCTTCAGGATCTAGTATATCTTGGTAACGGACCTTTACCCTATCTTGATGCCTTTTGATAATCACACATCGGAACCAGCAACCCCTTAGTCCACTGTCCTGTGAAAGCACTTCAACCTGGCAACCAGGATATAATTGCCGCTGAAGTTTTTGCTTAAATAATTTTTTTCTTATCATGGCAGAACCAGAAAGGGTGCTTGTGACATTCTTTCCAGTTTTTCTGCTAACAGCAGAACCTCTAGATTGCATATCCATTATAGTGGTTTCTGCAACCTGGATATCCCCATAATGCAACTGGTGATTCCTCCTGGAATCACCTACGAAAACATCACTTTTTTCTGCAGATAAAACAGAACCTCCACGGGTAATCTTCAGCCGCAACTTAACGGGAGATGTGAACATGGACCGAAGTAATTGCTGGCTCCAGTAGCCTTGGAGTTGGGTGATATCAAATGGCTTGACATCATCATTATCAATCTGCCTGCGGCACATATAAGGTCTCCAGTTGGAGTGTCTTGTCTCATTCTGAAACTGCTCAAAATGTTGCGCACTGAGAACTGAAGCCAATCCATCAATACACTCAACACTGAAATCTTGAAGACAAAGAGAAAAGAAAATCTCTCTGTCATTAATGTCGGGAGGCAAAACAATACCAACTTCATCAGCTTTGTGAAACCACCGTACCACAACCATATTGTTAGCTCGCAGGTCCTCATATAAATCTTCCACATAAGCGACAAGACTCTTGTTCTCTTCAGTCATTACAATGACAAAATCATGGACCTAGGCAAGGAAAAGAAAAGCATCCATATAATCAAGGACCTGCCAATAACATTGGTAGCAAAGAAAATTTTGGAAATAGTGCTTACTGAAATTGTGATTCCATTCTTGCGGAAGGATCGATAATGCTTTTTCCTTTTACGGCAGATCCATGAGGCACCTAGCCATGAAAACTCTTTAGATGGATGGGCTGTTTTTCTTGAAGGAAGCTGAATGAAGATAAGCATTGAAGTTAATAAAAAATATATCTTTCTGTAATACAAGAATATCATATTGCAACCAATTTTTGAAGACATCCAATTATACTGTTTTTGGTACCTTGGAATTTGGGGGATCGGTTTCAGAATATTCACAATCCGGAAATCCATCAACTGCCAGAGGAGACTCAGTGGCAATGGCATCTGGATATACAAGCATGTGAGTTATTCAAACATTCAATTGAACAAATTCCAGACTAAAAACTTGAATTGAGAAAGCAAGCCACAAAATGTCAGAAAATTAAAAAACGGTAACATGCATCAACTAGATAGAGACTAAAGTAAATGAAAATCAGAAGGAAAAGTACTATTATATCCTAATCAAGAAAACAAACAGGATTGTTAAAGTTATCAAACAGACGCAAACAGGAATAACTACAAATTATGACCAAAATATAAATTAGAAATCTAGCCGATTTCAACACGTTTGTCTCAGAACCCAGTCAATTTGTTGCAGAGACACAAGATGAAAATCAGATGTAAGAAAATATGGACAAAATGACAGTGTATGCCTTAGACAACATCAAATAAAGAGAGTCCATAAGTAGAGAACTATTTCATAACAAGAGCAAAAAGTAGCTTTTACAAAGCCCAAAAACAACATGGTATTTTTTCACTTCTACCTATGTTAAGACTAAAGAAAAGATATAAAGAAACAAGGTCTAATAGAAAAGAGAAATAAGACATAGAAAAGAGAAATAACAACATGGTATTTTTATATTTCAGTTCTCACAATTGAAAACTGAAATAGAAAAGAAAAATAATCAGCCATGTAACTGATTCAGATATGAAAGATTTAGATTTCCGGGTGGTACAGAAATACATCACTAACAAAGGGAATTGGAGAGAATAAGACATATCAAAGGGTAAAAATGGAATTTAAGTAAATACAATATTCAGAAAGCTTCGGCAAGATACACCCAAAAAAATCTTATTAATATGGATGAACAAAGAAAAAACAGAGAGAATTTCAAGAGAAACTAGCATACTGAGATCTAAAAAGGTGAAAGAAGTATAAGGACAAAAGATTAGTGTGGCATGACAGAATCCACGGCCCAACTAGAAGAATTTAGACACACCATTGATCGACAAATTGATTACAAAAATAACATGAAACTGGAAAAAATATATCTCAGTTAAGAGAAGTCACAAGTGAAAAAAATTACAGCATCCTTCAATAAACTTCAAGACAAAAAAGTAGAACCATGCAGGATCAGATCGGAATCAAGGAAGAAAGAAATAACCATAGGCACAATCATGTACCACTAGATTTGTTCTAGAAAAATGGAGAGAAAGGACACATAAAACAAACAAGAGAAAGTAATTACAAAGGATAAAAAGAAAAAGAAAGTAATCCAGATCTAAAAGAACAAGTTCAACGATCAAAGCGAAATACATTGTTTTAAATGTGTATACATAAAAACAAGAACACAAATTGAATATGCAACAGTCTGCATATTTTTTTTATCAAGTCAATGCATATATTTGAAAAAAAAATAAGGCAACAAAGACACATTAAACCAACCAAAATATATTCTTATGTTACTCTATCTAAAAAAGAATGAAAAGGGGGTAAAAAAAATCCGAAACACTGGAAATTTCACCAAACAATACTAAAAGGCATCAAGACATCCAGATGAATTCTTGTTCAAGACTTCGTTCTTTTACCTTGAGTTCTTGTTATATTTCTTCTTATTAGATATCAGCATGCCATCAAAAAGGGTATAACTTGGGATGAAGAAAGAGAATCATTTAAGTCTATCGCCCAACGAATGATCTTGCAAAGAAATATACAAGGAGAAACGAAGAACCTCTCAAAAGAACACATCAATAGATGAAAACAATCTAACACTACAAAGTTTTTTACTCCACAAATTCGTAACACAAATCCAGGAGAGAAAAATGTTTTTGATCTTTCTTTGTTCCTGTTTCTCAGCTGAATATAATTATACGATTCACGAATAAAGATTTACACACACGACACGTCAAGAAGGACACAAGAGATAATTCCAAGCCAAACAAACCAGCAACAAGCAGCCACGAGGAGGCACCTTTCGCAAGAATCCGATTAGAAACCAAATATATCCAACCCAACAATTAATGGTTACAAATTTGATGAAGACGATCGGCACATGAGATAAGGAAAATAACACCATTTCCAACGAACACATCAATCGCAGAAATAAATCAAATACTGCTGCAAAAGTTGAAGCATAAAAGAAAGCACCGGTGTCCATCCAATACAGACAGAACGTGTTAAGAAAGGAAACATGTGAAATCCCGCAGGTTAACAATCAAACCAAATCATGAAACAAAGTGGCCACAAGGAGCGACCTTTCAATCAATTCTCATCACGAACCAAACAGATTCACCCCACAAACCATTTTCCAGGCCATAAAACCCAAATCTCATCTTTAAAAAAATGTGTATTTTTCAATTTCCAACGTTTCTTCGCTTATTCCTTATCAAATCCGACGATTAAAAAGAGCAAATTGGAAACTTTAGGCGCACCTGAAACAAGAGAAGAGAGCCAGTCGATGACCTCCCTCCTCGAGCGCCACTTAAACGAGAACAACGCCTGCGGCGAGTGCGGTGACGACGAGGGCGAGGAAGGCAGGAGGTGGGGCCTAGCCATGAGCGATCTAACGAACTGATTTGGGACGGCGTAGGACATATGCCGCACGCTCTTCTCGCGACCCACCACAGCCAGATCCGCCCCGCCGCCGGCGCCCTTGAGGTAGTAGTGCACCACTCGGCGACCCCTGTCGTTGGATACCACCACCTCCTGCCAACCCACGTACGGACCTTTGGATCTCTCCATCGACCGCAGGAACAAAGCCGAAACCTTAGCCCTATTCCTAACCCTAGAAATCGCCCCTCTCCCTGTTCGCCGCCGTCTCTCTCCCCTCTTCGGGAAACCAAATCAAGAGGTCATTTTAATATGCCGTTTCGTTCCTATATATAATAAGATAGCAGTAAGGAGGGCTGTGGACGATGGGGTTATCGAAATCAACGGCCGAGATCTCGTGCACGGCGCTTATTATATATAGGAACGGGGGACCCAGGAAATGGGTTCACTGATCTGCCCCTCTATTCCAAGAAAACTACGGAATCGCCATTCCGCTAAGATCCGGTGTTAGATGTCGACCACGATACACGAGAAGAGCTGTGTTATCCAACAACGATTGGCCAGCGGTGGACGCTTTACGCGTTGATTACGTCAAAAACCGCGTCCTCGTTCCGCAGCACCGCGAGGAAGGATCACGTGGCGGATGGCTTGTGGATGGATAACCTGCTGCGTGGAGCAGCTGATCCCCACCCACTGCTTGTCCGTTTCTTTGCTTCCACGGTATCCTTCGGCTCGCATCACCACGGCTTGGATCGTTACGAATCAACTTAGCAAGAGTTAGGATCCAATACAATCGTCCCTGCAATTGGTTCATGATCGACACATTTAATACTTTTAAAATCTTTTAATAGGAATAAGCCAGTTTTTTAAAAAATTGGAACGGTCAAACCAATCAAAGTTTCAATAAATTAATCTTCTTTATATTATCTTCAGAGATTTCAAATGATAATTTCTACCTAGCTCATAAGTGCATAATTGTATGATATGTCATCGAAGTGAAAACATGTATAATTTGCATGAAAATAAAAATCAAAATTTTTTTATCTGACCCCTTATACGCATATAAATTAGTAACCTGAAGTATATTAATATTTTGCTACAATTATGATCAAATACAATTGTCCTACGATTGATTCATTATCAACACATTTAATACTTTATAATATTTTAATAGGCATAGGCCAGTTTTAAAATATTGGATCGGTCAGACCGATCAAGTTTTCAATAAATTAATCTCCTTTAGATTATCTTCAGACATTTCAAATGATAATTTCTTTCTATTGAGAGAATAAAGTCGTAAAGCTTATATGTGCAGATTTGTATAATATGTTATCGAAGTGAAAACGTCTAGCTCTCAATTAAAAAAGTGTCGATTTCATAAAAATCAAAATTAAAAAATATTTTTCAATCTGATTCCTTCGATGGTTAAATTAGTAACCCAAGGTATATTGGTACTTTGTAATATCCCTACAATTGGTTCATGATCGACACATTTAATACTTTAAAATCTTTTAATAGGATAGACCAGTTTTTAAAGATTGGATCGGTCACACCGATCAAGTTTTAATAAATTAATCTTCTTTATATTATCTTCAAATGATAATTTATATTGAGAGAAGAAATCATTGAGCTAATATGTAAAGAATTGTTTGATGTGTCTCCAAAGTGAAAGCGTACAGCTTGTAAAGTGTCATTTGCATGAAAAAAAAAATCAAAAAAGTTTTTTCGATCCGACCTCTTCAACGCTTGAATTAGTAATATGAAATATGTGAGAATAGACGTTAGTGGTCAAAAAGACGATTCTCTTTAATTATATTAAAAATAAAATCTATACTTGATCATAAAATAATTGAATATTACATAAAATATTTTATGAGAGATACACTCTTTAATCACCTTCAACAATCTCCCATTTTATCTTATGTTGAATCATTGTCTATGTTAGTAAATGAGTGAAGGATGATCTTCGTCTTTTCTTTTTATCCTGCACGTGATAGTCATATATTAGATGAAGATTAGCTATCGATATATTTCCTATTAGTTTTATATTAATAATATATAAATTTTTAATTATTAATGAGTTATTATTATATTAGAAGAATAGTATGATATAATTAGTATATATAAACCAAATATATTAGTGTATAATATTACCATACATTTGGTAAGATATTGTTTAATATAAAGATCTAATATTAGTTATTGATGCGTTGGAAATGATGTTGCATCCACGTCGTGGCTGCATGTCATTTTGTTATATGATCATCCTCTTCATAAGGTATTCGGATAGCATAGTTAGAGCACATAAATAATTAATCGTATCATGATTGCATCTTCTCTACCAACAAGCATTTGACATAGAAATGTAATATGTGAGTAGATTTAGATATATTGGAGCAACAAGCCATCTAATTTGACTTGTTCTCACCATTAATCCCTTCGTGATGAAGATTGACATATTTATTTGATAGCTTTTTTATTTTAGATTAGTGGGCCGAAACTTCATTTTATAAATTTTAAATATATTAACTGATTTAACCGATAAAAATATATCAAATATCGTATTCATAATTTACTATGTACAATCTTTCACCTATAACTAAAACATATGTCAATGATATTATATATATTAATATCAGTTATTCGCATCGGAACAAAATTAAAAAGAATATTCGATTTTTTTGTTTTCATGTTGGTAAAAAATAATATTACATTTATCAATTGAGATAAGAAATAGAGGAAGATCGTGTGATTTTTAGTGGTAGTTTAGTTGCTTAATGATAAAAGGAAATTAAAAAATTCGGTTCAAGTTTAACAATTAAAGAAATCAAGCATATGAACATGTCATGGCGAGTTCACGCTTATATCAAATGATTTGATATGTCTCATTTGATTATTGAGTGAAGAACGAAATTAATCTTTTGATTCATTCAATCATGTAGGCAAACCATCTTTTGATTGATTCCATCATAAACGAAAATATATATAAGTTTGATTTGATGCATATACATAAAAAAAAACTTTATATTTATAATTCTATCTTCCATGCTTAGAGTTATACTCGATATAGATTTATATTAATATCTTCGGTTAAGTTATATGCACATTCTAATCTTTGAAAGTTCGTTCGAGTGAAAATATGTTAATTACCTTATTTTAGTTAATGTTACATTCATACAAAAAATTAATGCATAGGGCACAAACAAATATATAGACATTATTCAAGCTTGTACACATAGATACACAGATATAATATATATATATATATATATATATATATATATATATATATATATATATATAATACACAGATATATGGATATATATATGATAATATATGAAAGTATAAAATTGATATAAATTTCATTGTCATTTGTTAACTTGCTTTACATCGTGACCGATAAATTAGCACAACTTGGTTCAATTCGAGTATGTAAGAACATCAATCGTCGCTTCAGGCCGGTGAATGAGAATTTAGGAAAGACCTGGTTGTGAGATCTCCACGTTGGCACCTCGTGATGCGGAATATGATCGCCTCCTTCTCCTCCTCCCAAGTCATCGTGCCCTGCACAAAGGGTACAGTTGGGCCTATGGACTCTTCAACTCAGCCCCTTCGATGGTAAAATTAGTCAAAGCCAGAGCTCAAGGAGAAAGATCATGGTAGTCTAATGTGTCTCACCCAATACTATTCATCGGAGTGACTTTTATACCTTTTGCTAAGGGGAGGGGTCGTCGTATAAGGATATGTAATGATTAACGGTGTCATCGTACATGGGCGTTAATACATGTTGGCACTTCAAGAGAGCTGGATCATACTTTGGGCATCGATATCGTATGAGTTACATTACACCCTGTCGTGCTTCTCGGATGGTGGGACAGACCGACGATATGTCCGTTGACGTCGTTTAGGCTACGTCACGTCTTACCATGCTCCTCGAATGACGGGATGAAACGACTACCTACCTCAAAGTCAAAGTCGAAACTGACTTGGGGGTGCTAAGCTAGCTCCATCATGATAATATGATGACCCTCGTGGAATGGGTCAGAATACGTTATATCACCATTCATTACAATGAAAATGCATTAAGGTACCATAACAAATAAACAAAACCATGGATATAAAATTTTAGATATATCTAGTAAATATTTTAGCTCTTCATAGCAAGATATTAGGATCGAATAGTATTCTCACCACTTATCATTTGAATTAAAAAAAACAATGTTACCTCATATAATTATAAAGTTTATCTTGAATTGAGAGAAAAAACAGAAACGAGATCAAGTTTTTCTGATACCTTTTGAGTCAAATTAAGTATGAGACGAGTGATCTTTTATGAGACGTGTCGATAAATCAAATGAGATCGTATTTATCTACCTTTGTCATGCATATATTGGGAACAAAATATCATGCTTTAAATGAGTATCTAACTTTTTCAATATGTGTGTCGCGAATCTTATGCATTTAAATATGACAATAAAGCAAAGAGATTCTATTATTGGTATCTATTTTTAATTTTTTTAATTTATATTTAAATTTTAATTATGTGATTATAAATCTAAAAAACCTAAACGATTAAAAAAAAAACTCAATATATTTCTAAACAAACACGATTAAAGAAATTGAACGTCCGTCGAATATTCATATTAAAAATTAATGTGAGAAACACTCATTACAAAAAAAATATATTAAAAATTGATTTTTTGCTCGAGTTTGGTAGCACCAAAAAATCTAATATCATATATATATATATATGTATTATTTTTCATTCCCAGCCTTTAATCTATAACAGCAACTGTGAATTATTTAATGGGGGAAGCGATGCCCTCGGCATGGATCATGTAAAGATGGTCCAACAGCTTAGCTGGATAACCACTGGCTATTGCGGGCCCCATCACTCTGGACCAGTCACCGTTGCCATCAACTTTAAAGACAACTCTCTCTCACGACACGCAATGACAAGTGAAAAAGAAAACGAGACCAACTCTGCACACCCACGAGTTTCTCCGCCCCGACGAAGCTGCGCGGGGCCCGCCCGCGAGAGCGCAAGGGACAGCGTCGTGAGCGACGCAGGGAGGGGGGTGGCGTTTTGGGGAGGCGTTTACAAAAGGCCAAATGAGGCACCCGAGCGTGATTTGACGTCTCGCGTTTCGTGCCGGGTGATGGAATCTGGGCCGCCCGTCCGCCCACGACAACCCGACAAAGAACACCCTTATCTGGCAGTCCGGCATCAATGCCGTAACTTGTCTCGTGCGAGGTGCGGGCCCCGCCTCTGGACCCACGATCTCCAATAATTGCCAAGACTTTTGCGGTCGTCAGGTTGACCGATTCAACCGTGACCCCTTTCCCGGGCATCCTCCAACCTGTCACGGGTGATGTCATCTCACGTCGTGTCGCTGGTCGTAACAACCTGATCACGAAGAGACAAACATTTCTGATCTCTGCACAGAAATCCTAATTAATTAATTAATGCATTATACGCAACCAAAATTACCTTTGATACAGTATTTAAATACATTATAAGTTAGTTTCAAAGAACGAATTTGTTTTTATAGAATTATATTTTAAACGCTATAAGATGTCATCCGTTACCTACATTATGGTTTGTGAAATTATGTGGCGTATTAATATGATGGGATAGTCGACTTGTAGATGCATGATGAGATCAACTTATGGTGTAATAAATAATATTAATCCGAACTTAAAAATGGAACAACAAGCTCATTCTAAAGGATGACTTTATTATCTCGATCTAATGAAAGATTCAACAGCTAAGCTAAGATCTTAGCTCAAATTAGTGAGCCGAGGCTCATTTAATTATGGCATCATCAAAATGTTTCAATTTTAGATAGCCGAGTCGTCCTATCAATCGTATACATCAGAACCAGCGAGATCATAGGGACAATTAATAGTGCAGTCTCCGATGGCCGTCCGTCGTGACTTAACTCTCGACTCTACGAATTTTGAAGCCTTGGCGAGCAGCAATAATGATAGATGGGGGCTCGAGAGAGAGAGATTTGTATGCAACTACAGAAGCAGGCATGTGATGGAAAACGATGGAAGGAGACATGTTCTTGGATGGATGGGGTTGCATAAAGCTACTGATAGAAGAAAAAGAAGAGGAGGAGGAAGAAGAAGAAGAAGACAAGAGCCAAAGGTGGCGGCCCATGCATGCATGTACTTTGTCTTCGCTTTCTCCCCCATTCTTCTGCAACAATTCTTGTTCTAGAATTATGAATTATAACTCGAAAGTTACCTCCCTCTTCTTGCTTTTAAATTTTTTTTTTTTTTTTTGGTTTTGGAGATGACGAAAGGCAGAAATGATGCAACAATCATCTCTTGATAGTTGTGTTTGGCTTCTTCTTTATTTGTTTTCTTGGGGTCCAGACAACACAGGCAAATTCAAATGATTGAAAAGAAATGCACACAGGTGACAACACATCTGTTGGCTCTCTCGAGTGAAACCTTATCCTCCTCTTTCCTTGCATTACCATTGTTGATCTTTGGACGGTGTTGTGTGCCAGGAGATGACGCCCACCTTCTTCTTCTTCTTCTTCTTCTTCCCCATCTCGGTTTGGGGTTCTAAATCATAAGTGAGAGTAAGCTGTTCCAGAATAAATGTTAGCTCCACGTACAACTCACAGAGATGTTATGGAGTTGCTCATTGACATGAACAATAAGAGAAGATTGTGATCCCAGCTGCATGCATGCAGTCTCAGCGTAGAGTCGAGCATCACGCATCCACTCCATCACATCCAAGTTGACATCCTCACCCAATCTACTGCACACTCTTACAGTCTGGTAGATAGATAGCATTCATCCGTAGAACACTACTTGCTTCGCAGTTTACGTCCGCAGCTACGTACAGCATTGTCCCTTTGTTAATTAATGCACTCGATCTCTTCTTCATCGTTGACCCATCTCCCTTCCTTCCCCGTCCCTCTGAATCCATCGATGGAGTCATCTCCACCAAAAGAACAGCACTTCTACACCTACCGCCGCAAGGGGAACGAGAGAGAGAGAGAGAGGGGGGAGTGACTGGGCTTCTTCTTAAAGGCTGCAACCATAGCCCGCGACGAAAGAGACGAGCAGTATCCCTATTCAAAGGCCGTCTTACACACCACACCGTATTAAAATAATGTTACTATGGATTAGACAGATAACAAGTCTGAACTTTGATTAGGATTAAAATATTTAAATATATCAGTACCTGAGCTTGATGAATTAATTAGCTCATTACCTTCGTTTCAACAAAATACTTAGTCTATAATTAAAAATAATATACTCATCAACTTTTGATAAGATAAATATAATTTTATTCATTTACGATATGAGACTAATCTAAGAGCACTTATCATACTTATTTTTTTCAATAAAAATCTTTTTTATTTCGATTTATTAGTATGATGTAAGCGTAGTTCAATGATGACTGTATGTATTTTAAACCCAAATGTTATGGCCCAAGCTTCACAAATTAAATGGGTCAAAATGCTTAAGTTAAAATTAATAAAATACACCTATCAAATTATTATAAATTAATTTTAGTTTTTATTTATTTTTGATGCGAGACTAATTGAAGTATTACAATAATTCTTCCACTAAGGGGCTTGACGTCCTCGTCAAGAACCATCATAACTAACATCAAAATTTATTATAGTGCATGTGAGGTATAGTCCAATGATAGTTTCATGTTACGATGAATTCTTCAACTTCATTCACATGTACTCTTTTCATACTAAAGTTCAGTTGTATTAAAATACTAGTTAGTCCATCAATTTCGTTTAACTTAAACCACCTATCAAAATATAAGTTGACAATAGTACACTAATAAGATCTTTATAAGTTAATCTTAATTTTATAATTTGAAGCTTAATTATAAAATGTGACTTAGGTTTTAGGTTTAGCTAATAATTGAGTTGTAACCAACTACTGAAACTCCTAAATTTTTAAGCTGCACTCAGATAGTCTCTTCTCGTGTGATATAATGCTTCAGTTTTTATTAAATATGTCATTTATTTATAATGGTGAACGTTATTACAGTCTTGAGAATTTTTTTTTTCCGATAGAAAGACATCAAAATTTTACAATCTATTAGGAAGTGTGTAATATTCTCATTTTGGATTGATGCTACAAGATGAGTGTCGGTATCTTAAGTAGAATAAAGGATGAAACAAGAAGAGACTCAATCTATTAAATACTAATCGTGCATTTTATTTATATCATCAAGTTAACATAATTGTCGTTTGCAATGGCAATCCAAGCAAGAATTTTATAGTTTTGCTCATGAATATATTAATGATTTAGGAAGGGCGTGACGCTCCTTTAGACACTAAACCATATATAATTAATTAATTACTTACTAGTGGAACGGCTATAGTAGGCTTAATTGTATAGATCAAACAAAATGTATGTGTTACGTCAATGGCCGATGGTTTATTTTCATATTATTTGAACAAGTGCATACGATCATATGATTCAATTTGTGGAAGTGTAAAAGTTGTATATTAAATAACCAAAGGAAGTCATTTTTTCCATCTGTTTTCAGGAAACTTATTTTATTTAATTATGAATAATAAATTACACTGATGACTGGACCCGTTATTAGGGCCGGTTCGGATCCGGGCTGGGTGGAACCCAGATCCGACCGGCCCGATGCCAGCTCAGCTTAGCGAAGCGTGCAAGTACAAAGAAAACCCAGATACGACGGGGGCCAGCGAGGCTCGGCGCCACGTCACCGATCCGCGAGACGTCTGTTCGTGCCACTCGTCATGCTTCGATCCTCACCCTCTCCTGACATCAGGACCGTCCGTGCGCTCTGCGGAACGACCACATTCCCATCTCTTATCACCATCTTCCCTTTTGTTTCTTTTATTTTTTATTTTTGGCCATTTTTTTAATCTTTTTCTGTTCTTTCCCTTCTCTTTCTTTCTCCTCCATTAAAAGCCCTCTCGATCCTGCAACCGATATCCCCAATCAACGACCTATCCCCCAACCCCAAATCCTCCAGCTGAAGTCACACTCTCCATGGCTACTACCGACGAGGAAGCTAGCAAAACATACCCTGAGGTGTGTCGAGATCTTTCCTCCTTTCTGTACTCTCTCTGTCTCTCTCTCTTTCAAGATGGTGTCTTTATCACGAGTCTTGAGTTGATGTGTTGGTTTGTGTGCGAACTGCAGATGATAACGGAGGCGATCGAGGCGTTGAACGATAAGAACGGGTCGAACAAGTCGGCCATCTCGAAGTACATGGAGTCCAAGTACGGGGAGCTGCCGCCGGCCCACTCGTCGCTGCTCACGGCGCACCTGGCCCGCATGAAGGAGAGCGGCGAGCTGCTGTTCGTCAAGAACAACTACATCAGGCCGGGTCCCGACGTGCCACCGAAGCGTGGCCGCGGCCGGCCGCCGAAGCCTAAGACGGCGCTACCACCCGTGTCGGACCTCCCCTCGCCCCGACCCCGCGGGCGGCCCCCCAAGCCGAAAGATCCCCTCGCCGCGGCCGTCGCCAAGGCCACGGCCGGGCTCCCCCGGCCCCGCGGCCGGCCGCCCAAGGTCGCTCGGCCTGCTGGGTCACTGACTGCCGCTCCCGCAGCCGCCGCTGCAGCCGGTGGTGTAGTCAAGAGAGGCCGGGGTCGGCCTCCCAAGGTGAAGCCTTCGCTAGTGTCGGAGGCGGCATGAGTGGAGCAAACCGGGGAGGTCAACTTCTAATGCTGATATCTAAACTTATTGCTCTTCTTCTTTGTTCGTTTCTTGTCTTAATTGTTGTGAGTAGTTTAGAGATGGGAGGCTGTCGGGGTGGTGGTGCTTGGAATCTGCGTGTACATTATGCTGAGATGTCTTAGTTGACTGTGCTACCGAAAATGACTGACTAAAACTGATGATTGTGGTGCATCTTTCAGATCTCTACTGTTGCTATCTTTCCTGAGAGTTCTTAACTTTCTAACTTCAATTTTTTTTTTTTTTTACTTCTCCTGTTACTGTGACAGTGTTTGTGTTTGAATTAGGAAATTACTGTGAATTTGACAAGGATTGATTGTGCTGCATAACCTTGCTTATTAAAGTTGTCTGTATTTTGCCTTGGCTTTAATCTTTTGCTGCTCTGTGCATGATGAATCTGTTCCCTGGAAAAAAAAAAAAACTAGTGGAAATGCATGAATCTGGTGTCTGGGAATTGTGATTAAAGGTATATCTGATTTCAAATTGGGCAAGTGAATTCATTGTAGTAATTGTTGTTAAGGCTCTAATTGTATGTTAACTTACTTGTAAGAAAGAAAAGCTTTAGGCATCTCATTAAGTGCATAAATCCACTCTGAGTTGAATTGCTCTTGTGCTATCTGAGCTTTCTTTCAACAGTGTGATGTAGGTGCATTATTTGTTCATGCTCATTTGGGGGGGGGAAGAACTTTTCTGTCTCTTAGAACAAGCATATTCCACCATTTTTTTTTTCACAAAGGGGATTATATGCAAGAATTTTGGTGCTTAAAAAAGAAAAAAAAAAAAAGGAAAAAAGAAGACTTGTATGTCCTGTTACTGCTGCTGCTGCTACTGGTGAGGTTAAGAGAGCTTCCCAGGGAGAAGTCTGTTGTAGCCAGAGATGTGGCCTGACAGGGAGAAAGGTAGGGAGGAGCTGTGTCTTTTGGGGAAAAGAAAAGAGGTTAATTGTTGTGCATAATATGGAGATGAGGCTTGTTTTGAGTGTTGGTGCTTGCAATATACAAAAGTACATTATTGTGAGATGTCTTATTTGACTAGGTTTATTTGGAAATAATTGGTGGTTGTGGTGCCTAATGTTTTTTTGTGGGAAACTTTTTATTTGTTCTTTTCCTTGGGACTGTCATATGCCTAATGGTGAGGTAGGGAATAATTGAGAGTTTAATTTGATGTCTAATTGTGATGCTTAGCATGTGCATGTATGCTGGCACTGGAATACTTGTCCTTAGCTATTGCCTTTAAAGTGTTGAGATGATGATGATGATGATGATTGTGAGCATGAGTCTGTGCAGTGGAAAAAAATAAAAATAAAGTAATGGATGGAGGGAGGGTTTGATCTCCATTACAAAATGAACAAAAGAAACATCTACTTTCAGAAAGATTCTCATGTTCTATCCACATTCTTTTGGTCATCTCAATCAATCACTGAATCAGGCCACAATAGATCTGAAACACTGACAAAAGGTTGGATTCTTTGTTGCTGATTCAGTTTAAAGTGGTTAGTGTGACTTGGGTGGATTGTTTGCCTCCTTTGGGTCATCTAAATTACTGTTTTGAGGCCATAATAGTACATCTGAGACTGCAACTGCAAATGCAAATGCAAATGCATGATTATTTTGTGCCGAGTTTTAATGTGATAAGTGCAGCTTTGGGTTGATCATCCAACCTATTTATTATGATAAGCATGTCTCTTGATGCAGGAGAAGTGCATATGAAAAATATTACATGCAAAATTTTAAAACTAATTACATATTATTCTTAGTAGTTATTTACAACTAAAAAGTTATATTGGTGGTTTCATAATTACGAAAGTATAATATTTAGGTTCAGTTTTTTCAACCAAAACACGAAAATAAAAGATAAAATGATATTTTTAATATTTCAGTTGATTGTGACGGACAATAACATCGTTTGAGATTTTATTTATGTCGACGTAGATGCAAAGTGATAAAAGGATCATTCGGTAATTATGTCGATGTCGATGAAGATGTAGAGCAACGTTCGTCTCTTATCGTTGTTTTTCTTATTTATAACGATCATATGTGGTCGTCGTTTGTCACCATCAAATCGAATATTAAAATTATCTTATTGTTATTTATTTTAATATTTTTGTCGGTAAAATCGATAATGACAGTATAAATAGATCTAAATATTTTATTTTCATAATTATAAGAATATTAATATAATTTTTTAAAATATAGGGAACTAAATACTAAATATAACTAACTGAATAATATATAATTAACTCAAAATTTTGGTTGAAGCTATTTGGATATTACAATCTCGAGAATAGTGCCTTCGTTGGCTGATCTATTACGAGAGACCCCTTTTTTTTTATTCTCTTTGCTTGTTAATGCTTAAAACAACTCTCTTGTCCATTCATTTATATTTATTTACTTGCCATCATGAAAAATTTCATGTCAACATAAGTTTGTAATCGTCTCTGCTATAAACAATTGTAGCCGAGAATAATGGTAAAATTGCTTGAGATCTGTCAGTCACATAAGCATCTATTGAAATAAAAGATATTTCTTTGAATTTATAATGCTTCAAAAAAAATATTTTCTGAATCACAAGCGGTTCGGAAGTCCCGAACAAAAAAAATTACAAATGGAAGGTTCGTCCACTACGATCGATTTAAGCGACAGCAAAGCAGAGTTAACACTTTACAAAGGTTTTCTTTTTTATACATCAAAATAATATTAGATTACTCATCATCGCATGGCTTCAGAATTGAATTCGGCTGCAAATTTGTCCAATTCTATCTAGTTTAGAATTGAGTTCTATTATCACGATATTTGAATCTATTACTTGTTCTTTTTTCTGATTTCGGTCGCAAATTAATTGTAATTAATCGGTTAGTTAAAAAGCCTACTAAGAGAGGGAGAGAGTAGTGCATAAGGAAATGACCTGTGCTGATGTAATATTTATTATATACATAATTTTATTTTTTTAAAATTAATTTTAGGTTTTTTTTTGTCCTCATAATTGATTTTGATGTTGGAAGAATCCCTTTTTTATTTTTATTTTTTATCACTTTGATGGAAATGCACCTCTGTATCGTTAACTTTGACTAATATTTTTTAGTCGCATCTTCTTTACTCCATCTCCTCCTCTCACCGTGCTTCCCCTCCCCCCCTCCCTCTCCATCCATCCTTATAGTTTCGAGGATGTTAGTGATGATCGAGGATGAGGTGCTCATGGAGAGAGATTTTTTTTTATCAAAGTAATGAAAAAAAGATACCCCTTATAAAAATTAATTAGGGGGTGTCATTGGAAAAACATATATATTTAAGTAAAATATTATAGGGTCGATTCTTGTACGGTCTTTGGTATTTTTCCTCATCTTTTTTCCCACCGTAAGTTTAATGTGATTGGTTGTGTCGAAGAAAGGAGGCACAAAGCTATCACAAAATTTGACATTGTAATCTGCAACACAGTTCGTATCAGACGAAAATTTGACATTGTAATGCTCTCGTTTTTAGTCTTTTTTTTTTCCCCCAATCAAATCTCTCACTTTTAGTATATCTTAAAAATATTACGATAAGATTGATCAAAATAACTTTGGTTATAGATATGAACTAAATTGCTAAGGTTCTGTTAGCCGTAACAAATTTCTCTAATCGAATGAAATTCGTCTCATATCACTGTATAAATAGATGTTGAAACCTCAATAACAAGTGTGTTTTTGTTTTTCCAATTCACTTTCAATATGGTATCAGAGCAGTTTGCTTAGAGCAAACTCTCCTCTTGCTGTCAAACGACAGCAAGTTTCCATTGCTTCCGGTCGCGTGCAGATTTTGTCGTCGACTCCAGTCCATCTACTGTTGCGACATCTACCTCTGCTACGAACGGAACTAACGAGATCAGCACCGGTCTCCCAATGAGCGTTGATACTGTTGCTGCAACCTTGGCATCCTTTCTTTCGCCGGAATAGATCTCCAGCGAAATCCCAGCCGCCTCCCCAGTCTCCAGCCTCGCCAATGCTCCGACACATTGGCACTAGCGGTCTCCGGCCCTACAAACGCTCCTCCAAATGCAGCGCCCGCGAATGCTTCAGGGTGCCGCTGCTTCCTGCCGATACACAGTAGATCGAAACAGAGTAATCATTACTTTGTTTCCTCTCATTCTTCCTCTGTTTTGCTGCGATTGGCCCAGCAATATCGTAGCGCACAGCCAACGATGCGCTTCTGCAGCCCATCTCCTCTCTACCGCTGTTGCTCCTCTGCCCGCTGCTCCGTTCCGTCGGTCTTACTCTGCTTCCCGTCGCAACATATCGACACGATTGACAACAAGAAGAGCCCATCTTTGGCTCTTCCTCCTCAACACATCGACACGGTTGTCGCCCTTCCTCTACTTCCTGTGGCAATTGCTGCCCGCTACTTCAGTATCCCTAAGTCCTGCGGCATCCCACACCTATTCGCAGCCAGCGTCACTCTTCATCGTCGGCTGCTTCCTCTTATTCTCCAACCCCAACAACCAGATCTCTGTTTTATCGACAAAAAAGAGCATCATTTTCTCTGTTTTCTCGATACGAACGAGCAGCCGCTCACCTCGTTCTGGACGCTGTGCCTCCAACACCAAGCAGCAGCTACCCTCTTAGCAGCTCCAAAGAGCGATCCAAACACGGACACCACAGCCGCGTCTCCTAGGATTAACTGTTGCCTCTCCTGCCTGCTCCCCCTCCCTCACTCTGCTTGCGGTTGCGCAGTGCTAAAGCTGCTCTAACATGCTGCTACACCAGCTTCTATGTGCATGGCACCGGAGACGGAATAACCTGCTCTCGTGGTTCGTCTCAGCGAGTTGGTCAGCTATGAACGCCAGACCAATCTGATGATTGAAGGAGGAGCCTCAGAGTCCTTGAGAAGTCACTCAAGAAGCCTTCTCCCTCCCGGTGTATCCTGTTGGATTTGGGGGGAGTGCCGGGTGATCTATTTTAACAATGGATGCACTCACTGTGTCATATTCAGAAGGGCTGATTCCAGTAGGATTGTTGCACCCGAACATTGCTATTCATCGTATCAGGACGACGGTAGAGTCTCCTTACCTTTCATTCCTCATTTCTTTTACCATCAATCTTTTGGACGCTTCTGTCATATTATTCAAAAATCAGCTTCCTACTCTCGCTCTTACTCTATCTTTTAACGATTTTTGCAACTATTTTCTCGACGAGATTACCTACCTTTCTCTCTTGGTTTCCCTTTGACCTGGTATTGGTTCCTCGATGTCTTCCTTCTCTACCTCCGATACTCCAACACTTTTTCCTGTTGGCAATCTTTCTCCGCATTCAGGACTCACCTCCATCAATGCCGCCTCCTTGATTCCGTTTAAATTATCCAAGGGTGGTAATTATGCGTCCTGGCAGCCCCAATTCTCAAACCTTTTATTTGGTTATAATTTATTGGGTTACATTGATGGCTCTCTTAGTTGTCCACCATCGATGATACATGTTCCAGGAGAATCCAACCCAGTACCGAATTCTGCACACAAACTTTGGTTGCGCCAAGATCGGCTAATACTCCAAACAATTCAAGCTTCTGTTGTGGGATCCATTGCTCTGCTTGTATCCTCCTGTGTCACTGCTGCAGAAGCTTGGACCAAGTTACAAATTACCTTCACGAATCGCTCCCAGACTCGCATGCTCGGACTCCTATCCAGCCTTATGAGCCTTAAGCAGGAGGGAAGTACTATTGCCGATTACTTACAACATATCAGGTTCCTTGCTTTGATAGGTCATTCCCTAACTGATGAAGAAGTTCTTGTCCACACGCTTAATGGATTGAGTCCCGAGTTCAAAGAACTGACAGCCGCACTTCGAGCATGTGACTCACCGATTTGCTTTGAAGAACTCTATGACAAGCTCACCGACTATGAAGCTTACCTAAAGCGTGTTGATAGACTATCAGGTTCCTTGCCAGGACCTCCTATCACGGCTCAGTTCAATCAGAAGTCCAACCGACAAAATCGTAAATACCGTAAGAATGCTTCTACGGGTCCCTCTCTATCACTGCCGCCTCCCCATTCTCCGCACTTCAACACTGTCGTTCAGCCGCGTTGTCCTCCTACCATGCTTCAGCAACCAGTTATCTACCAATTATGTGATAAAGTCGGTCACTCGACAAAGGTTTGTCGGTCTCGACCTCGTCTTCCACCTCAGTCGGCCTAGCCTCAGGCAAATGTCATGACGACTCTCTCTGACAGTCAATCTAATTGGATTGTGGACTCTCGTGCTTCCCTCAATTTACTTCTGATCTCCAGAACCTGTCGCTCCACAACAACCATGATGGAACTGAAGATATTATCATCATTGATAGTAATAGAATTCCTATTACTCATTTCGGTACAAGGACTTGAGCACGGGGGCATCGTTGGTTCGCGGTCCTAATAAAGACAACATCTATGAATGACCATCTACCTTATATCTCACTCAGCCTACTGCTAACGCCTCCACCGCTGCTCCAATCGACATGTGGCATCAACGTCTTGGTCATCCCTCAACTCCTGTTCAACAAAAGTTACTTTCTTGCTACTCTATTCCTGTTTCTAAATCTGGTTCTACTATTACTTACTGTGATGCTTGTCTTAGTAATAAGAGTAATCAGTTACCATTTGATACATCTTCTGTTTCCTGCTCTAAACCGTTTAAGGTTATTTATACTGACGTCTGGGGCCTTGCGTCAATTGTCTCTTTTGACAAGTTCACATGGTTATATTTATACTGATTCTATGTTATCTTTGTAGACTATTTTACAAAGTACATATGGTTATATCCTCTTTGTAAAAAATATGAGGTTGATGTTGTCTTCTCTAAATTCAAGAACTTGGTCGAGAATTATTTTCAAACTACTATTAAAACTGTCTATTCTGATGGTGGCGGTGAATATGAAGCTCTTGCGTCTTATCTAGCTACCTCTCGTATTCAACATCTCAAGTCCCCACTATATACCCCTCAACTGGTTGGCTCTGCTGAGCGTAAGCATCGTCATATTATTGAGACTGGTCTCACATTGCTCCATCAGGCTTCCATGCCTTCTATCTTTTGGTCCGTTGCTTTTAAAACTGATGTTTATCTTATTAATAACTTGCCTACTCCTCTCCTACAATATCATTCATCATTTGAAAAGTTATTTCAAAAACATCCTAACATCCAAACCTTAAAGGTTTTTGGTTGTCTATGCTATCCATGGTTACGTCCCTACAATTCTAATAAAATGCAACCTCGATCTCGACCTTGTGTTTTCATAGGGTACTCTCTTGAACATAACACTTATCGATGTTGACCCTCACTCTACTAAAGTCTTTGTCTCCATGTTATTTTTGTGGAGACTGTCTTTCCCTTTCGAGATCATCGACAATCTGTAGATCCATTGGATCCTTATAAACAATATTCCTTCTCCATTTTGTCTTCCTTAGATCCAAACTCTCTAGTTACTTCTGTTCCACAGTTTTCCTCTTTTCCCTCTCCTCCGGCGCCTCCCCCCAAATGTCTTTTGTCTTCACCATGCCAAGGTACTTCTATTGTCCCTTCGTCTGCCTCCACCAGTATTGACCCACAGCCCTTACCTCCTAGCCCTACTGTCACCTCTCGGCATCCTATGCAAACTCGTTCCAGGTGTGGTATCTTTAAACCACATCGAGTTCTAGATTTGCATGTTAGCACCGAACCCTCTTGCAACTTTGTTGAACCTACTTCCTTCTCTCAGGCTCAGAAATATCCTCATTGGCGTAAAGCGATGTGTGAGGAGTATGATGCCCTTCTTCACAGTGCTACTTGGACTCCAACTCCTCCTCTCTCCACGCAAAACATTATCGGGTGCAAATGAGTTTTCAGAATTAAGCGGAATCCTGATGGTTATATTGCTAGCTATAAGGCACGTCTTGTGGCCAAAAGATTTCATCAACGACCTGATATTGACTTCACTGAGACATTTAGTCCTGTTGTCAAACCTACTGCCATTAGGCTTCTTCTAAGTCTGGCAATATCGAAAGGCTGGTGCTTACGTCAGTTAAATATTAACAATGCCTTTTTACAAGGAACCCTCCCTGAACTCTACGAGCGTGATATACTGAACTTGGTCTCTACTTATCTTCAATTGGCTTCATCAACTCTAAGTCTGATGTTTCCTTATTTCCACGCCAACATCTTGGGAGCACCATCTATCTCCTCGTCTATGTTGATAATATTATTATCACATGTGATAACTCAACGGAGGTTCAGACATTTATTACATAATTGGCAAACTGCTTTTCCCTAAAAAATCTTGGTACCTTGCATTACTTTCTCGGTGTTGAGGCTACATTTACATCTTCTGGTCTCTTTCTTTCACAACGAAAGTATATTCATGATTTACTGTTGAAGATAAACATGCAAGACGCTAAAGCAGTCTTCACTCCTCTATCTCCAAGTACATCGTTGCATATCTATGATGGTAGTCCTGTCACAGATCCCACTCTATATCGATAGGTAGTTGGCTCCTCACAATATATAGCACTCACTCGTCCCGATGTCTCCTTTCCGATTAATAAATTATCTCAATTTATGCATCAACCATCTACTTTGCACTGGACTGTTGTCAAACGCATTTTGCGTTATCTCAAAGGGACTATTAATCATGTCATTTTTTTCGCAAGAATTCTCCCTCTCAACTTCATGCCTTTGATGATGCGGATTGGGCCGATAACGTTGATGATAGAACATCCACATCTGGGTATATTATATTCTTTGGTGCTAATCCGATAAGCTAGAGCTCTGAAAAGCAAAAGACGGTTGCCAGATCTACTACCGAGACTGAATATCGGGTTGTTGTCGCCGCTACTACTGAACTCAATTTGATTAGCCACTTGCTTCAGGAACTTCAAATCCATTCTGCTTCTATGCCTGTTATTTACTGTGATAATATCGCGGTCACTTATCTTTGTACAAATCCAGTCTTTCACTCCTGCATGAAGTACGTTGCTATCGACTTTCACTTTGTTCGGGATCAAGTAGCCTACAAGCAGCTCCGTGTCTCTCATGTCCACACAGCCGACCAACTGGTCGACTCCCTCATGAAATCTCTAGCACGTAAACTGTTTTTCTTCCATCGATCCAAGATCGGCGTCCTTGACAGGAGCTCGATCTTGCGGGGGCATGTTAGCTGTAACAAATTTTCTTAACCGAACGAGATTATCTCGTTCATCAGTTGAGGAAAATCCGTCTCTTATCACTATATAAATAGATGTCGAAACCTCAATAACAAGTGTGATTTTGTTTTCCCAATTCAATTTCAAAAGGTTCCAATAAAAAAATTAGTTTTTATTTGATTAAGGTAAGAGAGTTCAATTCCAACATATTTAATCGAACAAGTTCAAAATCCATTAATCTTATTTACTTAATTAATTTATAATTTAAAGTAATTAAAAAATATATAGATGATTTGATTCGATAAATCAAATCAATTCAATTCAATTAAATCGAACTAGAATCTTAATCCAATTAGACCAATCAATTGTCATCCTAGTTACTGTCTATCTAGCACCTACTTAAATGTATAATCTTCATATTGTATTAGCGAGGATTAAAGTGAGGAAAAGAGGATAATATAGGCAAGAATATATATATATATATATATATATATATATATATATATATATATACTATGACTTTGAGCCGGTTAAAAACTTGAGAGAACGAACTTATTCGAGTTGATATTTTTTAGATTACAATCAATTTGATTTAATTCAAACTTGTTAATCAATCGATTGCTAGTTACTGTAATATATTTTTTTTTTGTAGCTCGATAAAAATACTATATGCTTATATAAAATTTAATATAAATTAGTTTATTAATCTTGGTTGATTTTTAATAAAGTTAGAATATTTTTGTGTGTTCGTGGAGACACTTAAAAACACTATAATATAATACTTTAGGTGAAATTTTTTTTGTCTGTCTTATCAAAGATACTTTATAAATTTAGAAAAAGGCGAGACATTGATGGAAAAAAAAACTATAAAGGACACCAATTATAAAAAAAAATATCCAAAATGAGGACTTTTGCTTGGAAATCACCACCATAGTTGTTAATTAGGTTGAAAGTGAAATTGGTAGATAATGCAAGCATCACTTTATTCCTAGGCTTTATGTAGTGTATTCCAAAGGGCCACACCCTTTCATTCATGTCTTTATGTCCAATTATTATAAAAGTAGGGAAGAAACTTTGTGTTGTGAGAACTAATTGCCATCGAGAACAACAAATCGAAGGAGGACTTAATGTTCCGTCCCAATCCTATAATATTACCAACTTCATCTTATGCATTGAAACTTCAGCTTCACTTGATAGAGTCTACTTTTGACTCTCTCTCTCTCTCTCTCTTTATATATATATATATATTTTTCAAAGATCTTAATTTTGAAATCGTATGCACCACAAATATAATGTACTCAACTCAATCCGTCATTCCATGCGTCATATTAGTCAATCTGATATTTTTAGGTCTCTCTCCTGTCTTCTTCATCTTCTTAAATCAAAGTCCATATATTTTTAATCGATTAAATCAGATTTGATATAATAAAATATATCAGATTTCCAATTGGAATAGATTCTCTTCAATTTCGAATTTTAATATTTTTATCTTATATGAAAAGATATACTAAGTTTTGGTTAAAAGACTTATAACTAGTTGTTGATATAAAGATGATTAACTATTCCCATTAAGATTGTTCGACAAGAGATCACTCCTTTGTCCAAAGCACGTCTTGCTCGTAATAATCCGATTAATTGATTAAAAAATATAAGACATATTTATCTTAAGAAATTAATACTCTTTGATGTTACTTGAAGCACAAATAATAGGTATTTTAGGTATTCTAATAAAATACGAAAAATTAAAGCCATAACCGATATTAAATATATTTTTATTATAATTATTATTAATTTGAGAATACTTCAACCAATTGAAAATTCAAGCGATTTGATTAATTTATTTCTATTAAATCATTGGCGAAGGTTTGCACGGCACGTTTTTATAAGCCTCACTCACCACCGTTTCTGCAGCTACCGAAACCTCTGCTTCTTCCGGCAGCGGTCTTCGCAACCATGGATGCCGATGCCGAAGTCGTGCTCCATGCGCCCCCCTTCCTCCGAATCTTCAAGAGCGGCCGCGTCGAACGCCTCCTCGGCAACGAAGTGCTCCCCGCAGGGCTCGACCCCGCCACCGGCGTAGTCTCCAAGGACGTCCTCATCGACCCGGCCACCAACCTGGTGGCCCGCCTCTACCTCCCGGACCTCGCCGGTAGCCCGACGGACAGGAAACTCCCCGTCCTTGTCTACTACCACGGCGGCGGCTTCGTCATCGAGACCGCCTTCTCCCCGACGTACCACAACTACCTCAACTCCCTCGTGGCCGCGGCCGGTGTGGTGGCCGTGTCCGTGGACTACCGCCGGGCGCCGGAGCACCCTCTCCCGGCCGCGTACGACGACTCGTGGGCGGCACTCCGGTGGGTTGCGTCGCGGCCACCGGCGGAGGAGTGGCTCGCGGAGCGCGGGGACCTGGGGCGGGTGTTCCTGGGAGGGGACAGCGCGGGCGCCAACATCGTTCACCAGGTGGTGCTGCGGGTGGCGGCGGAGGGGTTGGGCGGCGGAGCCGCGATCAAGGGGCTGCTGCTGTTCCACCCGTACTTCTGGGGGGCGGAGCCGCTGGGGTCGGAAAGCCAGGATCCGGAGACGAGGGCGGGGCCGGAGAAAATCTGGTCGTTGGTGTGCCCGGGAACGGCGGGGCCGGACGACCCGCGGCTGAACCCGCTGGCGGAGGGGGCAGCGAGCATGACGGGGCTGCCGTGCCGGAGGGTGCTGGTGACGGTGGCGGAGGAAGACATACTGCGGGAGAGGGGGCGGGCGTACTACGAGGCGCTGGAGCGGAGCGGGTGGGAAGGGGAGGCGCGGCTGATGGAGGCGGCGGGGGAGCAGCATGTGTTCCATCTCCGTAATCCCAAGAGCGAGAAGGCGGTGAGCATGATGCAGGCGGTGGTTTCTTTCCTCACTTGCGATTGATCAGAGCCGTGAGTTGAAAAATGGACGGACGGACGGACGGCTGATAGCCCATCTCGAGCCACCAATAAAACCGTGCTTCCTACAGTTATAAAATCGAACGCGTTAGATACTTTAGACCAGTCGATTAATAAAATTAATTCCCGAGGTTGAAATATTTGACCCAATCATCATGTTTTGATCGATCGATCCGACGGGTAAAATTACACAATCAGATCATTGCCACTCGCCACGAATCTCAAAGTGATATCATCGGACATGATACCTTACACGAGATGTAACATTTTATAGAACAAATATATGAGATAGTATGAGTCACCATCGGTGGTCACGAGAAATAATAACTCATCATCTTGGGAAATAACTGGGTTGGTTAGATTAGAGTGTCAATCTTCACGGGAAGCATTCAATAATCTTATTCCGGCCAGCTGACTGACATAAGCTAAAAATATTTCTTTTGCTCATACAGCGGAATGACATAATCCATGAACACCTGTATATGATTTCGTTCCACCACCAAAGTCTAGGATGAATTATCAAGCAAAACTTATTTTGATGGCCAGAAAGAGGAGTGCGAGTAATAACATAGACAAGATGCACAATCATATCATAAAAAAAGATACAGCAAAACCCTAAGGAAAAAAAGTAAGAAGAATCTATGAACCTGTAATGACCTTGGTGACGGTGGTCTGGAACAAAGCAACGGAATCCACAGCAGACTTGGCAAGCCAACTCATGCCTACCTTCAGCCGGTGTTCGTCGGTGGGCAATCTGAACAGGTATGCTATCTTCCTTGCTGCAATGTAAAAGCCACATGAAGACCGAATTTGGATTCACTAATCACGCAACTGAGCGAAGAAGACATACCAGCATGCCCGACAGGACCCTCCAAGGTGAGTCCCTCGATGAAACTGGGTGTGATGGCAGCATCACTCCTTCCGAGAGTCATCATCTCACCAAGATTTTGGAACCTATGATGGAAATTTGGCATGAACCATGAATCTATCAGTCCCAGTATAATTTTATGAAAACTGATCCAACAAATCAGAACAAAAGCTGGATTCAGGTACCAGCAAAAGGGGAAAGCTACTAGCTCAACGCATTCATTTATGCCCTTCGTTTTAGCAGAACAAAACTAACTCGCATGACGGATGAAACATTTAAGTGCTATCTTGAGCTGAAAGTTGCATTCAACAGTACTATCTTCTACATTGCAAAGCGCTTTTTGTTAGAGCTAATTGAAAGGTAACATCAATTCGGACAAAGGTCTCTGATCTGAAAGTTTGAAACGTCCATATTTGTTGAATACCACTAGGCTTGCCTATTACATATGTTACACAACAGAAGCTAAAAAAGGAGGTGATACTTTGCATATTTAAACCTGAAAATGGATTAAGTTCTATTCATCAGAGTTTCAGAGCTTAAATAGGCATTCATCAAAAACAAGTTTCTATTGCACTGTTGCGATCCCTTTTACAATATCAACCATGCTTTGCCAGCAAAGAAAGACCTAACAGTTACTAACCTGAATGGTAATAGAGGTCGGTCATTAATTGCTGCCCAAAGATTCCAACCAGCAAAGTCTGCTTGCTGAAAAGCAACCTAAGAATCAATTGCAGCAAGTGTAGTTAGCTCATGGATTACTATACATGATGGATGCAAACGAAAAATGGGTGTACTTGTGCAGTTGCAGGGAGTATCCTGCTAGACGAATCTCTCAGAGCCGATGAATCCCCAATTGCAAATATTCTTGGATGCCCTCTTACGCGGAGAGTTTCATCTGTCTCAGCTTGCCCTTTACCATTCAGTGGAATCATGTTATAATAATCTGATGGATCCAGCTGAGGAAGCAGAGGCTTAGATCCTACTGTCCATAACACCAAATCTGCTTCAAGAACTTGACTCTGAAGGCCCCTTTGTGCAGGTTGAAGTTCCAAAATAAACTTCTTTCCACAGGTTGCAGTATCAGTACCCATTTCTTCTTCAATCCCTATCATCTTGGCCAAATCTTCAGAATCTGAAATCTTCCTAATGCAGCTGACGAAATATCCCAAGAACAGTTGAACATTCCGAGATTGCAGAACCTGATCAAATAGACAGATGTCACAAGAGGTTATTGTACAATTGTGCACTTACATTTGTTTATATCTAACTATCATTCAACTGCAACATTTAAAAGAATAGTATGCACCCAGTTGTTGCTCTTTTATGTAGACCTATCAATATCATGGTACTCCCTTTAAGTAAAGTTGATAGATGATGTGTATGCTCACCAATTCCAAAGAATTATCTCGAAGGAAGGATGCTATGTTTTTCCATTTTCACATTATAATTGGCTCACAACCAAATTTTACATCACATATATGCAACTACAATGAAATTTTAACCCTCTAGATAATCCTCTCATGTTATATTTTGAACCTTGATGCCCACTGTAGAAATGCATGGAAAGAGAAGGAAATGAATAAATACGTATTCAAGTTTCCAATTAATTCACATGGAATAAAAACAACGATTAGATGAATTCCAACATAGTGTGATATAATTGTGAATTCCAACATCAGTAAGGACTTAGCGTTTTAGAAGGCAGTGGATTCCAGTAATTTAAGATAGTTTTGACTGTATGGACTTTAGTACTTTATAGCAACCCTTAAGCTTATAATTCTAACCACTTAGTGTGTTCCACACTTTTAAACTTAACAGCATGATAAATGGCAGGTAAATTTAGCCAAGAACCTGAAAACTGAGTGGAAGAAGAATATGGTACCAAAAAAAAACTTATGATAACATAAGTGAGACAAAAGATAAAAAGTTCAAGAAGAATTCTTACTTTAAGTGCAGCCTCTCTATTTCCAGATGGAGCATTAGGACATACAGTAGTTTCAACATTGATTGCTTGAACTATTCCATTATTCTGTAATCTTTCAGAGATAGTAGCAGCTAACTCCACCCCTGAGTAGCCACAGCCAACAATAGCCACACGAATGGGAGAGGAATCCTTGCCAAACCTCTCTCTCTCCAAAACCTTCAATTTTTTGTCGACTCTCTGCGCCATTGCAAGAGAAGAATTGACAAAACGGTGAATAGGATGCAAACATTGAAGATTATAGATGTGTACATATATACATATACACAATGAGCAGACAGTTTCTGATGCATTGACAAACAAAAATACCTTCAAGTCATGTATGTTTCCACATTTTATATGCAAAGAAGTCATACCATCAGCAGTTATGAAATTTGATGATTTTGATTTGGGACATCAGAAAATTATTTTTGTCTATATACCGGTCAAAACAAAGTCCTGGAATCTTCTTAGAAAAAGCTTGTTCTTGCTAACGTATGAAAGGCCTAAAAATAATCTACTACAATTAAAGAAAGCATTACAGAAAAATAATCTAGAGAAAGTGACCAAAATAGGGAAAGCCAATCTGGATACTTACACAAGCATCCTCCAAGGTTGAGAAAGGCAAGGCGTATTCAGCAGATCCAGGAACGACATCCAGTTTAGCTTCAGCTCCTAAAGCTAGGACCAGCCTGGGCTGCCCAGTAGTAGGAAATGCAAAATCAGCAACATAGGATAGATAGCGTGACATACGCAAAAGCAGAGAAAAGGAATGCCACATCAGTATATCAGTTAAAATGACAAGCAACTATTGCAATTAAAGAGAATATCCAATAAACTGGTACACATGTCAGTTTTACTTATCTCAAACGAATAACACCTGCATATGAATGCTTCTCATATTATTCTTGTTATAAAATTTCCCAATTATCTACTGTCGATGTTGAATTATCATACTTTGCTAGAAAGTAGAAAGAGTAGTTTTGTGATACTTGGTGCATTAGAAGTTTAAAAGAAACAAATACAGAATCACATATTAACAAGATTAAATTTGGTTAATTAGATATTCAAAACTTGTTGATGATCAGTGATGTATGAGCAAAGAAAAGAATTTAATATCAAATGAGCATCTAGAGTTAGCTAAAAGGGTAGCTGAAAGAATTTAAAAAAGATTAATATTTCTCTTATTTTGTTTGAAAGGAAAGAAAATCTATCATAAAACAAGTTTTGCAGGCATTGAAATAACTTTACCAATCATATTCTATGATGATTCCACTTTTGAGATGAACAGTTTCTCCAGAGCATGTACCAATCATATTCTATGATAAAACAAGTTTTGTAGGCATTGAAATAACTTTACCAATCATATTCTATGATGATTCCACTTTCAAGATGAACAGTTCCTCCAGAGCATGTACTTCCAGGTTCCTTTGTTAAGTGATCAGAAGGGTCTAAAAGCTTTACTCTATCCTTGATAAATTGTATGTTTGTGTTCTTCAGCAAGTCTGTAAATAAAGGCGCTACTTCCCATGCATCTACTTCTGCCATGTAGTAAATACGACATAAGAAATTACAGACACTGAAAGAATAATATTATATATAATATATAATTAAAAAAGTTGTCATCTAGGTCAAACTTCTCATACCCCCTGACAGTAGTTCATACAGCATCGGTTTGAAAACAAATCGATCAGACTGGTCTACAAGAACAACCTGTAACATTCTGGTTATGAGCTACAATTTCAAAGTATACAACATTAACATTGACAAAACAACACATGCCAAAAGGAAGATTAAAATGGAACAAACTATGAGCTAGAAGGAGGGCTGGCAAAAGAGGATGCAAGAAAATAAAAGGAAAGGAGTAGTTGCATGATCTGCCATAAGAGTACGCAATATTAAATCTTCAACGTCAAGATGGACAGGATAACACCAAAAATACCAAAAAAACATTATTCATACAAATTTGCTAGGAAAAAAAAGGCCTAAAGAAGAAAGATAATAGATTTCTTAAAAAATTGATATGCCAACCTATTCTGTCTTCTACGAGAATGAAAGTGGAGTAGAACTTTCCTATATGAAGAAGAAAAAGAAGGGAAAGACAAGAAAAGAAAGAGATAACAAAGTTATGTCCTATGTGTCCATAATGGATATATTAGTACTCCTGATATTCTAGTTTGGAACAAAAAGTCCTGCAATAAAAGTACCGTTAATACGAAATATATTTGTTACAACAACAACAATAAGGCCATAAGTCCCAACTACATGTGGTTCGGCTATATGAATCTTTTGTCGCCATTGAGATCTGTACAAAGTCATATGTTTAGTTAAGTTCAAAGTAATTTAATCTTTATTTATAGTTTCTATTAAAGTTTTAAGAGTTGAATCATCTTAAGCCTTAAGCATAACAATCAAGCCAAAATACTATGACCAAACCAAAATTGTATAAAGCTATGCTAGCAATAGGTTCATGCTATTGCACATGATGCAATTAGATTTCACTCTCTAAAAAGTTGTGCGTCATCCTGGGAAAGGACACCAGCTGTGTTCCAAAGAAAAGAAACCAACAACCATCTTAAGAATATGCAGACTCTAATCGAAGTGTGTGACAGAGTCACAAAGTAACGCAACTTTGATATGGAAAAAGACCTAAGATCTGATAAGAGTCCCAAAGGTCCTCATCCGATGAATAGTTCTGATGGCATTTAGAAATGACATCCTCAGCATGCATTGGCTTCAAGGGTAGTTAAAGGTGCAATATATAGAGATAACCATCATGAATGTGTTCAGTAAGAACATCCATAACTACTGCAAATACATAAAACTCAAACCTAAGGAGCAAATTGCATCATTTTATATTTATGTAATTTGTTAAACACACTAACATTACACAGTCATTGGATTTGAACTAAAGCAGGAACTTCTTCAACTACATGTAAGTTACAAACACCAGTAGTAAATTAAGTATTATGAAGGAATAACCATCTATTACCTGAGGCCTCTTGTCATCGGTCCATACAAGAGATTCCAACCTTAGGGCTGTGTATAAGCCCCCAAATCCACCACCTAAGATACAAATTCTTGGCCTCTAGAAGATAAAAAATATATCAAATCATTGGTCAAAGTTATCTACATATATATATATATATATATATAAATTAAGAGAACATTATAGATTGGGACATGTATCAGGTTTAGTATAAACTCATCAATCATAACTTACAAATTCCAAATGCCAAGGTTTAAGCATCTATCTTTTCGCATGGCATTAATCATATTCAGAATTTGTATCAAATGTATTAGTTGCAATGCCTTTACCATCAAATATGAATTGTGACATTCAAAATTACATGAACATTTATATTATATGATTAAACATAGAAACAGGAGACAATAAAATAGAAACAGCTAATTTAGCATCAAACATGACCAAAGATAACCATTAAAAGAAGAAATCTTTGATCATAGAAAAAGTAGTTGTGAGGGTCATAAGATCAACATAAATAAGATACCCTTCACGAAAACAAAATTAACATACTCAAACATCATGATTGTAGATCACTTAAGTCACAAAAAGCAAATTAAGAAAGGTTAAGAATGGAAAGAAAAGGTAGACTACATAATACACAAGAATAGAGAGCCTGATGGTGGACAAGTGACACCAGAATAGTTGATAAACAAGAAAAAAATATCTAACCAATTATCCAGACTTCGGTCTTCAGAGTTCAAATCATGGTGAAAAAGATATAACACTCTCCATTGATCACAATATATAACTAAGAAAGTCAGGGAAGCAATAGTAATCAAATTGATTCCCCATAACGAATGCAAAAGACTCAAACTAAACATGAAGTGTGTAACATTGGATCAATCGTTAGGTACCAAGTAAAATAGGTACTAAAGTATAGAGACAAAATGTCACGACCCGAGCCTGATGGGCTAACTGGCCTATCAACTTCGTTTGACCCAAACCATTGGCTAAAATACTTAAAACTGAAGTTGATAGTAGCAAGGTTCACCATACCGGTCCGTACCAGTGTACCGAGATTTGGCCGGTATGGTACGGTATGTCGGTACAGCTCGGTATGCTTGGGCATACCGAGCGGTACAAAGAAATAATATTTTAATGATTACAAAAATATTATTTTTTTAATACCTGAAAAATTAGAAAAAAAAGTTGGGTTAGAGTTTGTAAGATAGAAATTGGTATAAATTCAACAAAATCAATGTAAATTAGGCAAAAATAATATTACATATCTTTTTCGAGCTTTAAGGAACCGTTTTGAGAAAGTGAGAGAGTCTGAGAAAGAGTGTGTGTGAAGTGAAATGGGAGAAGGGTGTGTTTAAATAGAGTTAGAAAGAGTTTTTCGATCGTTACAGGGTCTGTAACGGTTGATTTTGACATTTTATAGGATTTGTAACGGTTGAGTTCGACCGTTACAAGGTTTGTAACGGCCGGTTTTGACCGTTACCGAGTTGTATCGGTCAATTTCACCCGTTATATTTCTGTAACGATCGGTTCCAACCGTTATATACCATGTAACTGTGGTACCACCCAGTACGTCCGTGTATCGGTAAACCATCAAACCAGTATGTACCGCTCGTACCGGGCGGTACAAGGTGGTACAGAAAACCTTGGATAGTAGTACACTCATAAGACCCTTATAAGTCAATCTAGTCTTGCCCACTTTCGATATGGAACTAATCAGGGATGTTTCAATTTTCCCTACTCAAGAGCTTGACGTCCTCGTTAAGGCCCAACATAGGCCAAATCAAACCCTAGCATGGTGCATGTGAGGCGTAGCACAATGGTGGCTCCACGCTGTGATGAGTCCTCTGACTTCATCCATGGGTAGCCCTTTCCTACTCGAGCTCCCTCACCATGCCCAAATACTATGTTGGCTCTGATACCAAATGTCACGACCCAAGCCTGATTGGCTAACTGGCCTATCAACTTCGTTTGACCCAAACCTTTGGCCAAAATACTTAAGTTGAAGTTAATAGCAATACACTTATCATACCCCTAGAAGTCAATCTTAGTCTTGCCCACTTTCAATGTGAGACTAATCAAGGATGTTTCAGCAGGTGAAAGCAAAACATCAAGTACCTACGGGAAAATTGCAAAGGATTTCAGTTCTTGAATGGAAGTGGGAGCAAGTCACTATGGATTTTGTTATAGGATTACCCAAGACTACGAAATGATATGGTGGGATTTGGGTAGTAGTAGATAGATTTACTAAATCCGTTCACTTCCTGTTAACAAGAAGTACTCATTAGATAAATTAGCAAGCTTATATATTAAGGAGATTATTCGATATCATGGGGTGCCAGTTAATATTATCTCAGATAGAGATCCAAGGTTCATCTCTAAGTTTTGGGAAAGTCTACAAAAATCTTGGAGCAGACATTTAAATTTTAGTATAGCTTTTCACCCGCAAACTGATGGTCAATCTGAGGAACAATACAAATTCTTGAAGACCTCTTAAGAGCATGTGCTTTGGACTTTGATGGAAGTTGAGATATACACTTACACCTAATTGAGTTTTCTTACAATATTAGTTATCACTCTAATATATAGATGGCCCCATTTGAAGCTTTTTATGAAATGAAGTGCAGATCACCTGTGAATTGAGATGAGGTAGGAGAACAAAAGCTTTTGGAACCTCAATTAATTCAAAGAGATGTTGATAATATTCAAATTATACGTCAGAGATTATTAACAGCTCAAAGTTACCAGAAAAGTTATGAAGATCGAAGGTGAAGAAATCTGGAGTTCAAAGTTGGTGACTTGAACCAGGGAAGTTATGAGGTTTGGTCAAAGGGGAAAGTTAGTGCCTAGATTCATTGGCCCATTTGAGATCTTGTAAAAGGTCGGGCCTGTTGCATACAAATTGACATTGCTCCCGGTTTTGGATAACATCCATGATGTATTCCACGTCTATGCTTCAGAGATATATCAGGGATCCATCACATGTCATATCTCACCAATCTATGCAATTAAGAGACGATGCCACTTATATAGAACAACCAATCCAGACCTTGAAAAGGAAAAAACATGTTCTAAAGGAATAAAGTTATCCCTTTGGTAAAGATTCGTTAGTAGCACCATTTAGACCAAGAGGCAACTTGGAAAAGAGAAGAAGATATGCGAGAGCGGTATCCCCATCTATTTCCTTGAGGTAAGCTAAATTTAGGGACCAAATTTCTTGTAGGAGAAGAGAAATATAATCAAATCAAATATTTGATTTACGAATCAATTTTTACTTCCTTACTTGTTATTGTAATTTAGGAAATGTTAATATTTATTTCCTTATTTGCCATTGCGAATTAGGAAATGACTATTAAGCATTCCAAATAGGGTAACATCATATTTGTTAGCATATCAAATAAAAATTAATATTAAATAAATATGAAAATTCAAAGAAGAATTTCCTTTAATGGAAGGCTCACCTCCTCCTATTTAAGGGGAGAGATTTCTTTCCTTCGTTCCTCACCTAGCCAAGTCAAGCAGAAGGAGGAACGAGAAATTGCATCCTGTTGAAGAGAGACAGGTTTCCCTACCTTTCTTGAAGAAAATAAAAGTTTTTTTTATTATGATCCCTTTAAATGTTGAAAGTTTTATGATTCAAAAATATTTATCAATCCTTTAAATGTCAAAATTTTTATTGTTGGATTAAAATATATCATATGAAGTTCTAAAGATATTCTTCGATCATCTTCTTAAGATTTTTATTTTTTTAATTTAATCATGCTAAAATTATCCATGTTTTATGTATTAAATGCATAATATTTTCTGGTATTATAGTTTATCTTTTAGTCTTATCTAGATTAAAACTTTCTTCTTAGATTCAAATGTTATCTAAAATTTTTGATATTCTTTAATCAAAAATTTTAAATGTGCTATTATGAAAGGTTCAAAATTTGTTTAATTAGATTATGTTGAAACCGAGCATGTATTGAAAATATGATTTCTAATACTTATTGAATTTAGAAAGTTATTTTTTTGTATTAAACTTTATCTCATAATCTTGTCTTTAATGCGTGATTATATTTTTTTATAACTGTTAGTGAATATATACTGTCGATGAAATTGGGTTGAAACAACCCACATACTAGGCCTAACCCATAGGTCAGGCCATAGCCCATTAGCTAAGCCCAGTCTGCCCAATCAATAGACCAGGCGTAGCTCGTAGGCTAAGCTCGCAGGCTAAGCCCAACCGCGGGTCAAGTCCTAGTCTACAGGCTAACCCAACCCGGCCCAACATGGGCAGTCATCCGTGACTTACATGACCAGTCCATAGGCCGACCCAGCCTAGTGTGGTGCATGCACACATGATCATAATATGGGCTTGGCCCAAACTAACCCAATATTATACAATTATTAGATTTAAGTCCAAACATTAATTGAACCAAACCAGATTTGATCAATTAGACCAATTCAGGGTAATTTCGAATTAGTTGGCTTATTCAAGTCTGTTTAACTTGGATTAAATCTAATCCAGTCCAAATTATACTTGTCTAGGATGGTTTCAGACCAATAAATGAGAATTAGAGATAGGTTCAACTAGGTTCTAGTTAAATCAAGTTCAATTAGACCGATTGAAAGTCAATTGAGGGTTAATAAGTAGTATTTGACATGAATGATGTTTGAAAGAAATGTTTTGATGTGTTATTTCATCATGATATAAATACGACCAGTGTGAAATGATGTTACTTCCCCGTCGAGGGCAGGTAGGGGGATTCCCTTCAGGGATTAACGGGTCGTCAAACATGGTGACTAGATGGTTCCTCCATTAACTGTTGGAGGAACATATCCCCACTTTGGCGGGTGAGGGATACCACTTCATCCGCTATTGGGAGTGTGATATGAGTTTGCCTCCGTCAGTTGTTGAGAAAACACAAACTCATCGCGTAGGATAAAGCCTCTCCATCCATTGTTGGGGGGTGCTCCTTTGGGTATTTGATATACGCCAATGGGATGATTGATTTTTGATAATATATTCATTTTGAGTTGACCTTTGGAGTTCCTACTCAGCGTTGCTAAATTTTGTTTGTTTTTTATTTTCAAAGTAGCCTCCCACTAGCAATAGATCGGGGTTCAGTGGAGAGCAGACTTTCCTCTGTTGTTAGGTAAAGCCACTTAGATGTTTCTTTGAGTTGACATTATAATGTTCTTCAATAAATATTTCTCACTTGTGATTTGATGAATAAATAAAATTATACTAAATATTTATAAATTATGAATAAAGTGATGTTATTTATTTGGCTCTGAATGTGTGCAAAAATGTGATCCTGAAAAAAAAAATCTAAGATGTGATATCTTTTTATAGTATCAGAGAATGGTCTAGGGCTTGTAGGTGTTTAAGTTTCTTGATTGACCTTGACTAATAATTGTCTTTAACCTATTATAGGAGTAATGGAGTCAATCCAAGAGAACAGTGTTCCTGTCACTCGGGGTGTTTGTGGTCGTAATGCTACTGGCCTACGTAATCGAAGAGGTATTCGAGCAAACAATAACTTAGAAGTTCCATGCATTATAGAGCAAACCCAGTCCTTACATACATCTGTCATTGATAATATGCCAGTTTCTCTAACCCCATAGAATGCACCTCACGCTCCAGCACCTATCAATGCTTCAAATGATGTGCACGGAATCCTCAATGCTATTAGAGGATACTCTGAGCGTCAGGTGTAAATAATGCTTCAGATCACTTTAAGAGATGGGGACCACCTGTTTTTAAAGGCAAACCAGATCCAATCTTTGCTAAACGTTGGATTCGTCAAGTGGAAAAGACATTTGAAACCATCAAATGCAGGAAAAATCAGAATGTGTCTTTCGCTTATTTCATTTTAGAACGGAAGACAGACACTTGGTGAACCTAAAAAAGGAGGATGTTGGAGGAAATATAGTGACGTGGGGGTAGTTTAAGGATGCTTTCTATGAGCAGTTTTGTCCTGATCCAGTTCGCTTTGAGAAGTAACAAAAATTCCTTAACATCCACCAGGGAAGTAAAATGGTAATGAAATATGATTGTTATTTCACTGGGCTGGCCCAGTTCTCTCCACATAATGCTTTTAATGAAAATCAAAGGGCTCGTCACTTTTATAGAGGACTTCATCCATCGATTAGGAAGTATGTCGCAGTATTGATGTTACCAATATATGCTGACGTGCTAAATCGAGCTCTGGTGGTGAAGAAATTTGATAATAAACTACAATAAGCAAAGGATTGAAAGCGATCTTTTAGTGCTGCACCATCTGCGTATAGGGGATCACACTCTTAACCCTCAAAGAAAGGCAAGGGCAGACAATTCAAGCATCAACAGACAGGAGCTCCTAGTAATTAAGTTGTCATGTAATTGAGCCAGTGTAATTTCCAGCTCATTGAAGTTATGTTTCTCGATCATGTAATTTCGAGTGCTGGTATATCTGCTGACCCCCAAAAGATCGAAGCTGTGATAGAAAGGAAGCAGCCTTCTAATGTTTCGGAGTTTAGAAGTTTCTTGGGTTTGGTTGGATATTATAGAAGATTCGTAAAAGGCTTTTCCAAAATAGCAGCACCCTTGACCAGGTTAACACAGAAGAATATAAAGTTCATGTGGCACGATACATCTTGGCACCAGGATGTATCGGGATATACACAGATCAAAATATTCTTCTGTGTTAACCTGATCAAGGGTGCTACTATTTTTGATTTGATTACACAAAATGATTAAGTCTATGAAATGATAGGGTCATGTCAAATTCCTGGTGTCTTGTAGTATGAGAGTTTCTTGCCTTACTTCACTATATTAATGAAAAGTAAATAAAACAAACGTAACAGAACGCCTAAACAGGAAATGAATTCTGAACCTGATAATTCAACATCATCACTAAACATGTGTCTAAGGATCTAAAGCAGAATTCTTAATCTATGTTTAAGAAAAATTACGTCATTACGTGCTTTCAAATGATATAATACTTTCCTCCATCAATTTTGACTGACCTGTTTGTCTGGCCATGTATATGATGTAAATGCTGTTTCACCTCCTGACGTGTGTCCGGTAAATTTGTCTTGGCTAGTCCTGCCCGACAAAGTATCATTGAAGTGCCCCAACCGAGGGCCCATGAAGATTGCCAAAGTGAAAGCATATCTTCTCGAACAATTTACTAGTCTCCCCAAATGGCTCCTCAACCCTGTAATTGTTTAGAAGAAGGTGCCTTCATGAGCAGCTAAAAGAGGCAAAATATGTGCTTCATTTTCTCCAGCATGAATTTCAAGAATTTGCATGATAGATACATGGGATGTTCAAGATAGAACAATGTATTCGAGTTAACAGCATGTTTATTAAGACAAGCATCAAACCAAAGTATGTAGAATGGCAAGCTATAATGGCATTATCGCCGGTAAAAATCAAGTCCAGAAAAAAACTTCTCGGCGAACGAGAAAACATGAGATAACACAAGAACGTGGCAATAAGTAATTGAGCATAAGTTGAAGTAAACAACCACATGATTGCCTCCCTAACTATACCAACAATGACATCTCATTCTTTGATCTACTCCGACAAACAAAGCATGAAACTTATCCACAAACATGGAGAATCAAGAAACCACAGTTTGATAGAAAGCTATGTGATCAAAATAGTACCCTTGGAGGGTCTTGAGCAATCCGGGTTGCTAGAAAGGCGAACAGTTGGTCGGGGCGCGGGCGCGGCCATGGACGGACCCCCGACGAAGACCGGGAAGTGCGAGCCGACAGAGTGGTTCATCGCAGCGGCGGACGAAGAAGATTGCCGGATGGGGTGAAGGGCGAAACCCTAATGAGGTCGGTGACGAAGGCAGGAAAGCAGAGAGTAGATGTCGTGGGTTCCTTTTAGCCTGTGCTCGGAGATACGCATATGAACATTAGGGATGTGTCCGCTTCGGTGACCGCTCAAAGATTACCGTCGAGAAGTGAAGACTCTCGTATTTATAATATATACTTTTTTTTATTCCCTTTTATTTCTTTTTTCTTCACAATGTTGGAAAAAAAAATAGAAATGATAATGTTAAATCAGTTGCAGATAATATAAAATATCTATATTTGTGTTTCGTTTTAATACAGGATAATTGTCTTCCAAATTAAGTATTTCTTTTTTCATTCTTTAAAAGTTTAAAAATGATTTTATAGTCTAATTATTGATGTTGAATGATATTGAATATAAACTCAGAATAATTTCAGCTTACCTTTTTTTAATTTGTAAGATTTTATCTTACAAAATCAATAATAAAAAATCAAACCTACTTTCATACATATTGAAAACTCTAAAATATCCATAATAAAAAAATTGAGAAGAGAGGAGAGAAAATGGTGAACAATGATTAAATTCTTATTATTATCTCTCTTACCATCTTAAACTTCTAAACCTTGATTTGATATATATATATATATATATATATATACATTAAAAAATATTATGTTTTTAAGTTTTTATTATATCTACTATTAGATCGTCCCTTTTGCTATTATCGATTAGGAGTTAGCATGACTCAGTCTTGACCTGAAGGCATGGAGTCGTTCAAGTGACCCTCATAGTGGTGGGATGGGGTGGTTAAACAAGGTGGTCGAGGTGTATCCCAGATAGTCTTCGTACGTTCAATATTGATTTTGATCTCCTCAGAGATCTCGCACAAAGATTAATGTCGAGGGGAATTTCTCAACCCGACCCTCTGATGGTTAAGTTAGCTTTTCCTCGAGTAATAGAGGCGAGAGAGTTAAGAGCAAGAGAGATTTGACCCTTGAGCAAGTGTTGGCAATTGGCTTTTATACCTGGGGGAGGACCATTCATGATTGTCAAGACACTTTCCTTTTGTTGTTTATCTATGTGGCCACTTGCGACTTATCCATAGAGGTCATCGACAAAAGGGAGGGGAAACCAATATGATTAACAACTCAGGGGTCACTGTCCCGATGATTAATAAGGTCGACTCGAATGACTCTCTACGCCCTACCATCTACAAAAGTCGACAGAAGAGGGGCGCAGGTGTTTTCGACTGCCCGAGGACCATTGCCCTCGATAGCCACTAGGGTCGGCCTGTACTGCCCCCGGTAGACTATTGTCCATGACCATTCATGATTATCAAGACGCTCTCCTTTTGTTGTTTATCCACGTGGACATAGAGGTCGTCGACAAAAGGAAGGGGAAATCGATCTGATTAACCACCCAGGGATCACTGTCCCGACGATTGATAAGGTCGACTCGAGCAACTCCCTATGGCTTATTGTCTACAAAAACCAGCATAAGAGGGGCACAAGTGTTTTCAATTGCCCGAGGACCATTGCCCTCGATAGCCACTAGCGTCGACCCATACCACCCCCCATGGACTATTGTCCACGACGGTCGATAGGTTATCACCATACCGTCGAGTAAGGGGGATAACATGGCCTTCGCCCTCCACATCACTTCCTCCGTGACGATCAGCTGGTTGGTTATGATTAATGTCAGAATATACCCTATCGATCATGGATGGTGTCAATTACTTACCATAACTAATTTATAAATATTTTCATAATTTACATAAAAAGAAACTTAAATTGATAGGATTAAATATTAAAATTACTAACTATATAGGAATACATATATAATTTCACCTTTGCTTACACCGTTAAACACTTAAAGTGATAATTAATTATCGGAATTAAGGCTATGAGCATCTTGATATCAAATTTGTCCGGATGGAAGTTCTTGTGACCTTTACGACTTCGGAAACAAATGGGGAGGAATGATCTATCATGAACAGCTCATGTGATTGGTGAAATAAGTGATTCTACCAATCTATTTTATCATTTCTATTGTAATGAATTTTTTTTACCAAAGATAAATAACAAAAGCATAATTCGAATTTAGGATACTGATATGACAAACGCTGACTTGGTCGCCACGTCGTCATACCCTCGGACAGCTGGCCCGCCGATGTGGCCGACCCGACACGGGCAACCGGTCGGATGCAAGTATGGGGGGCGCCAGTGGTCGTACAGCCGACCTGACGCAGGTAAAGTCGACACCTCCTACCTGCAAACGCACGCCTCATCGCAAGGATGACAAGCGTGGTGGAAGGGTACGACGACATGGTAGGCCATAAAAGCAGTAAGATTACCAGGTACGAATGATCTACAACACTCACTATAAAAGCTTCTACACTTCTACGGGGCAGGGGGATCGAAAAAAGGAACCACTAAACTAACTTGACCGTCGGAGGGGTCACGTCAGGAACCTACCCGACCCGGCCTTCGTACAGGAATCAGCGGCCGACCCGAGCTGGAGTATTTCCTCCCGACTCGAGCTCCACCACTCCAGTAGCCGACCTCCCAAGTCGAGTTCTGTATCACCACTCATCCGGCCGAGCTCCATCTCTGTACCAAGAAGACTGCGGGCGAGCTACGCACACGGCCTTTATCACTCATAACGGCACATATTGCTACAAGGTGATACCGTTCGGGTTGAAAACGCTTGTACAACCTACCAGCGACTTATGAACCGCATGTTCAAGGACCAGGTCGGAAGGAACATGGAGATTTATGTAGACGATTTGATAGTCAAAAGCCGGCAAGCTGAGACCCACCTTTCCGACCTGGCGGAAACGTTTCGCACGCTAAGGAAATACAAGATACGTCTCAACCTGGCAAAATATACTTTCGGCATCACATTCGGAAAGTTCCTCAGCTTCATAGTACATCAACGGGGAATCGACGCCAATCCCGACAAGATAAAGATAATACAGGAAATGCAGCCCCCCAAGACTATAAAAGAGGTCCAACGACTTACAGGAAGGTTAGTAGCCCTGAGCCGCTTCATTTCCCGAGCCGGAGACAAAAGTTCTACCTTTTTCCGGGCACTGAAGTCGGCAAAAGACTTTAGATGGACCCCCGAATGCGAGGAAGCATTCCACCAACTCAAGAATCACATCGAAAATCTACCGCAGCTAGCCTCGGTAAAGGACGGGGAGCCTCTCGGCTTATACCTCGTTGCGACCGACCTGGCGGTTAGCTCGGTCCTGGTGACACTCGATAAAGCCGGGGAAAAGCTGATCTACTACACTAGTCATGTCATGGCGGGACCTGAGCTCCGTTATGCCCCCATAGAAAGAATAGCCTTGGCGCTGAACCTGACATCCAGGAAACTGAGGCCGTATTTCCAGACACATCCCATCAAAGTAATAATCAACCAACCTTTGCGCCAGATCCTCTCCAAATTTGATGTCGCAGGTCGGATGCTCAAGTGGTCGGTAGAGTTAGGAGAGTTCGACATCGAATACGAGCCAAGAAAGACGATCAAAGGCCAAGTGCTTGCGGACTTCCTCTCGGAGCTCACACCCCCGGAAGTCCCGGCGAACCCGAACCCTGGATGGACTCTGCATATCGACGGCTCCGCCAACTCGGAAAGAGGAGGCATCGGCTTGGTGCTCAAGGACCCCTCCGGCCACACCTACGAACACGCCCTGCGGTTAGGATTCAAAGCTACAAACAATGAAGCAGAATACGAAGCGCTCTTGTTCGGTCTGAAGGTCGCGACCGAGCTGGGAGCAGAAGACATCGAGATATTCACCGACTCTCAGCTCGTCGCAGGCCAAGTCAATGGAACGTTTGAGACCCGAGAAGCAGCAATGATTAAATACCTGGCCAAGGCGCGACAGATGACGGCTCAGTTTCGAAGCTGTACTATCACCAAGGTACCTCGCAGCGAGAACGCGCAGGCAGACGCCTTGGCCAGGCTAGCCTCCTCCTGCGTGACCGACACCCCGACCGGAGCAATGGTGAGAACTATCGGGCCCTCCGTCAATTCGACTGTGTTGACTATTGATGAGGAAGACAGAGGCTGGATCGATGAGATCCTTCACTTTAAACAAGCAGGAATCCTCCCCGGGGACAAGGCGGCCCCCGACACGTCAAGACGGGCGACTTGGTGCTCCGAAAGATCGAGGTCAGCGACCCGACCTGGTCTCGCGGCAAGCTAGCCCCGAACTGGGAAGGCCCCTACCGGGTTATCGATGTTATCCGAGACGGAACTTATACACTGGCAACAATGGAGGGACGGGTGCTGCCAGGAACTAGGCACATCACAAACTTGCGAAAATTTTACGCATGACAATGTCAGCAAAACGACCCGACTTGTATTGCGACTTGTATCGATTAGAAGCACAGCAATATCAGCAAACAACCCGACTTGTATTAATTTGAAACAAGTACAAAAGAGGTCGGGAACAAAAATGAGGACTTCCCGACCCAAGTTACAAGCTTAAAAAAAAAAGTTAGGGCTCGGGAGGCGCCGAGTCGTCAAAATCTTGCTGCCTTTCCATCGGCACCAGGTCGTCCTCGGGATGAATAATGAACGGGTCTTCTTCGACGTTGGCGTCGAGATATCGGGCGCGAAAGCGAGCTAGTGCCACCTGATACCTGTATTCATATGTCACCCGACCTATCCGCTTTAGGCCCTCTTTGAAGCCGAGGGACCCCTTGTACCGGGCGACCGCTTGCCTTGGCAGTTCGGCTCGGGCGCTCTCCAGGTCCTTCATGGCCTGCAGCAGCTCGTCATCCATCCTCCGAGCCCTGGTCCGGGCCTCCTTCAGCAGCTGCTGGGCGTTGCCCAGATGGCCCCGAACCGCCTGCAGCTCCTTCTCCGAGGCCTCGCGCCTGAGGAGCTCTTCGGCTTTTTCCCCCTTTATCTTCCGCAGCACAGACGCGCGTTCCTCAGCCTCGGCGATCGCCTCCGGTCTTCCCCTGGACTTCAGAGCGTCAAGCTCTTCTTGCAGCTACTTGACCCGGTAGTCCATGAATGTGATTAGCCAACCCGCATCATGAACTCGGTCAACCAGCGCCATTTGGAAATGTTGGCTCTACACGAAAGGATGACTGTTAGGATCCAACAAAAGAGTAAAACTCACGTTACCAAGGCACGAGTCAGGAAGCTTACCAGGACCATCTCCTTGGCGGCTCAGGCCATCAGAACTTCAGAGGGGAGTGTGTACAGCTCCCGCGCCAGTTGGGGATGGAGAAGTCCCCTCTCAAACTCCTCGGCTGCCGACGAGTTGTTCCACACCTTCGTCGAATTCTTCAACCCTTTCCATCTGGTCTTCAGCTCCTTCTCGGGGTCTTGATGCCCCAAATCGGACATTAGTAGGGCATAGTAGCCCTGGTCGCCCTTATGAACCTTTGTTTTGAAAAGGTCCTTCATTGACCTCGGGCGCTCGTGGACCGGTGAAGCGCCCCCCTCCTCGGACCCAGCGGGCGCCTCGGGCTCCTCCGGCGATACCGTGGGCTCCTTACCCTTTGAGCAGGAACGTGACTCCCCTTCGCCGACACAGGGCTTGTGCTTTCTCGTCAGCACTTTCGTCTTCTTCTAATGCCTTCCCGCATCTTCAGCCCGCTCAGGCGGGGGGGGGGGGGGGGGAGCTGGCCTCTTCGATGAAGCCCTTGGAGCCTCCCTCGCAGGAGACGCGCCGACCTCTTGGGCGGTGGGGCGGGTCGGAGCAACCTTGCCACCAGTCACTCTGGGCATCCCGCGAAGCTCCCCGAGATCCATCCGGTCTGCATTCCGACCGACAGGTTAGTAGGAAACTAAGAAGGCTAAAGTAAAGCAAAATGTTAATACCCCTAGAGGCCGGGCTCAAACCCGCCTCGACGAGCCAAAGCTCGGCCATCTCCTTGATCGCACGAGAAGAGGAAAGAATCCCCTTCAGTCGACCGACCAGGACGGTTTCCTCCTCGGACAGGTATGGGGGGCATTGCCGATCGGGTGAGCCGACCAATCGAGCATGAACCCCCAAACCGGACCACTAACAAAAAGATTGCGGGACTTCCAACCTTTGTTACTAGAAGGTGCCCCGCTGACCCTAAAACCAACCCGGGCGGTAAGATAGTAACCGCCCTGACTCTTGCAGAGGCGAAAACACGCCATGAACAAGTCCCGAGTCGGGATAATCCCGGCTCCTCGGCACTCGCCCAAGAAAACCACAAGGTAACGCCACGAGTTGGGCGCTACCTGGCTGGGAGAAATTCTCCACCATCTCAGGCACTCCTCAATGAGAGGGTGCAAAGGAAACCGGAGACCGACCTCCAAAGCATCTACCGAGATGCACATGCCGGGAACGTCCAAGCTATAGGGACGCTGCCCCGGCTCCGGAACATGCAGCTCGTATTCAGCCGGGATGTTGTACCGCTCCCTAATCACGGCAAGTGACCCCTCAGTCACCGCCGTGTCGAGATCATGATCCGACATCATGACCTCTAAATACCTCAGAACCCTCGCATCGACAGGCGACGGGGGCCCAGAAGACGCTCCCGAGGAACCAACCTCGGGATCACTCCGACTTATCTCCCCCGACCCCGGGGGAGAAACGACCCTAACACTAGTCGAGGAGTCCGAGGAGGTCATCGCGACCTGTTCAAAAGAAGCTACCGACTGAAGGGACCAAGGGTGGCAAGGGAGGTCCGAGATGGAAGCAGGGAGAGGGCCAAATGAACAAGTGAGGTCTCTGCCCAACCCCACAGCGAACTTATAGCGCCCAGGGGAGTCGTTTCAGCTTCCCGAGGTAAGAGGATGCGCCGCCACCTCGAAACGACACCCAGCGCATTAAATGCACCATAACTCTGGCCGAAAGCTTAGGCGGAGGACGAAATATATATATATATATATATATATATATATATATATATATATATATATATATATATATATATATATATATATATATATATATATATATATATATATATATACATATATATATAATAATATAGCAATATTGTCGCATATATGATAATATGCACATGGCAATAAAGAGAGAGCTCACCTCCTTGGCCAAACCTCCGGATTTGCTCCCGAGTTCACTCTCTCGGCCAAATCTCCGGATTTGCGCCCGAGTTCACTCTCTCGGCCAAATCTCCAGACTTGCGCTCGAGTTCACATCCTCGGCCAAATCTCCGGATTTGCGCCCGAGTTCACCCTCTCGGCCAAATCTCCGGATTTACGCCCGAGTTCACCCTCTCGGCCAAATCTCCGGATTTGCGCCCGAGTTCACCCTCTCGGCCAAATCTCCGGATTTGCGCCCGAGTTCACTCTCTCGGCCAAATCTCCAGACTTGCGCTCGAGTTCACATCCTCGGCCAAATCTCCGGATTTACGCCCGAGTTCACCCTCTCGGCCAAATCTCCGGATTTGCGCCCGAGTTCACCCTCTCGGCCAAATCTCCGGATTTGCGCCCGAGTTCACCCTCTTGGCCAAATCTCCGGATTTGCGCCCGAGCTCACCTCCTCGGCCAAATCTCTGGATTTGCGCCCGAGTTCACCCTCTCGGCCAAATCTCCGGATTTGCGCCCGAGTTCATCCTCTCGGCCAAATCTCTAGATTTGCGCCCGAGTTCACCCTCTCGGTCAAATCTCTAGATTTGCGCCCGAGTTCACCTCCTCATCCAAATCTCCAGATTTGCGCCCGAGTTCACCCTCTCGGCCAAATCTCCGGATTTGCGCCCGAGTTCACCCTCTCAGCCAAATATCCGGATTTACGACCGAGTTCACCTCCTCGTCCAAATCTCCGGATTAGCGCCCTAGTTCACCCCCTCGGCCAAATCCCAGGATTCGCGCCCGAACTCACCCTCGGCAAAAGCCTAAAATCATAATTCCCGGGCTCCTGCTCGGTCGGATCGACTCTTGCGACATCACGATTCCCGAGCTTCTGCTCGATCGAATCAACTCTCGCGGCATCACAATTCCCGGGCTCCTGCTCGGTCGGATCGACTCTTGTGACATCACGATTCCCGAGCTCCTGCTCGGTCGGATTAACTCTCGCGGCATCACAATTCCCAGACTCCTGCTCGGTCGGATCGACTCTTGCGACATCACGATTCCCGAGCTCCTGCTCGGTCGGATCAACTCTCGCGACATCACAATTCCCGAGCTCCTGCTCGGTCGGATCAACTCTTGCTACATCGTAATTCCCGAGCTCCTGCTCGGTCAGATCAACTCTTGCGACGTCACAATTCCCGAGCTCCCGCTCGGTCGCATCAACTCTTGCTACATCATAATTCCCGAGCTCCTGCTCGATCAGATCAGCTCGTGCTACATCACAATCCCCAGGCTCCTGCTCGGTCGAATTAACTCTTACGCCATTCAAGTTATCGAGCTCTTACTCAGGCGGATCAACCACCGCACCACTTGAAATCCCCAAGTCCCCACTCGTAACTAGTTCAGGGCGACCTCGAACCAGCAGTTAAGCACAAGACCTCATCTTCGACACCCTCATCAGGCGCCTCGAGTAGGTCTTCCCGAGGGGGGAAGAATGATATGACAAACGCTGACCTGGCCACCACGTCGTCATACCCTCGGACAGCTGGCCCGCCGACGTGGCCGACCCGACACGGGTAACCGGCCGGATGCAAGTATGGGGGGCGCCAGTGATCGTACAGCCGACCAGACGCAGGTAAGGTCGACACCCCCTACCTGCAAACGCACGCCTCACCGCAAGAACGGCAAGCGTGGTGGAAGGGTACGACGGCATGGTAGGCCATAAAAGCAGTAAGGTTATCAGGTACGAATGATCTATATCACTCACTATAAAAAGCTCCTACACTTCTACGGGGTAGGGGGATCGAAAAAAGGAACCACTAAACTAACTTGATCGTCAGAGGGGTCACGTCGGGAACCTACCCAACCCGGCCTTCGTGCAGGAATCAGCGGTCGACCCGAGCTGGAGTATTTCCTCCCGACCCGAGCTCCACCACTCCAGTAGCCGACCTCCCAAACCGAGTTTTGGATCACCACTCATCCGGTCGAGCTCCAACTCTATACCAAGAAGACCGCGGGCGAGCTGTGCACACGGGCCCGAACCAACAGTGCTTGCTCCACAAGTCACGAAGGCGGAACGTGTCTACTAGGCAAGCACCAAATTCTCCCCTAACATAGACTACAATAAACTGATCAATATCTTTACTATCTGATTGATAGCTTCGTAAGACGATGAATATTACCTCTACCGACTCTCTTTTACACTTCTAACAAACATCTTTTCAAATAATTTTTTATTTTTTTATTCAAATACATCTAGTTTATGATCGAATACAGGCTGGATATCAATGTGTCGTCAAGATCAACAACAACAAAGAAAAAAAAGAGGAAAAAAAAGAAAAAAAAGAAGACCATGATTCGTTGATGCAGCAAAACCCAACCAAGTTAGTCCAAGGCAGGCATGCATGCACTATCAACGACAAGTCGTTGGTTGGTGCTTTTACCTCACGTATTATAATAATACCCATGCACGTGAACTGTAGTAGTTGAAGCTTAGGGTTTGAATTAAAAAAAAATCATGATTATGTTATTATTATATAAATAATTTTAATATCAAAATTTAAAATAAATGATATATCAAATTTACCATGTACATATTTAAATATCATTCAAAAAACCTTTATCCGATCGACAAATACATCATCGTTGGATCTGAAAACTATATCAATGTCGATATGTAAGAAAAATAGACTCTTCTATCTTCTACGAGCGATAGATTAAGATTTAAGTAAGATTGAAAATAAATTTATAACTTACGCTAAGAATTTCTTGTAAAGGTCATGTCATAAATAATTTTATTACAATTAAATTTTTTTATTGACAGATAATTATAATTAAATCTATAAATATCTTACTTAAATAGATAGAATCATATAATATAATAGGTATGGAAATTGGCGTGGTGGAAAGGGAGGTTTCATGCATGGCGTGACGTGACTGTTCAAACTCATGTTCTTTGTTTGTGATCACAGAAAAGAGAAAAAGAAGGGACAAAAAAAAAAAGATGGAGACAAGAGATCAGGTTATACACCTCAAGGGTTTCTCGCTGTATGTGATCTGTCCCCTTTGGATCCATGACGAAAAGATCACAATGCCAGCAAAAGGAGGAGAAGAAGAAGAAGAAGAAGAAGAAGCCAAGAGAAGATGGTTCTCTCTCTTCCTCTTTCATGCTTTTGTGTCTGAAGCAAAAGCTGGTGGCTGCACGTTAACTAATAATGACCGCGTGGCAAAACCCACCATAACGTGCGCGGTCCCACGCTCGCACGCTACGGTGCGCTGCCATCCTAACTATCATATGCTTCCATCCTTGCGGTCCGGTGCGTCGCGGTGAGCCTAAGAGAGTAGATTAAACATACCCTTACCCGCCACATAGCTTCAAGAACCGAAGCTTGCAGACGAGAGAGGCGAACCGCTGCTTCTCACCCTTCTTCTTTCTTCTTCTCTTAATTTAATGGTGTCCTCCTCTGGCCATCGTTTTGCTGCTTTGCTTCCGTCTGTTCACATTCAATTTTTCCCGCTCTGATGCCGGAGTGAGATGGCATCCCCGAGTTTGACTCTTGTTTGACTCATCTTCGCTGGCTGGTTCTGTCGCTCTGGTGTCTCCTGTGCTGGCTGTTTGTATAGATTTGTTGTGCCTGGGAAGCGGTGTTGGCTTGTTGCGAGTTGCAGCCTTTTCCACTGCCGCGTCTCCTTTTCAGTGACTTTGGAGGAGGGGTTCGGTCGGTGTAAGCGGCGGAGGAGGAGAGAGGTGGAAGACGAGGGAGCGATGAATGCCAGAGTCCGGACAGCGTCGCAGGCCACGAAAGCCTCCCCGAAGCACAATAAAGTAGGCTTCTTTGAAGTCAATCTGCGACGGGTTGCTGTTCTCTTTGAATTCTCTTACTGTTGGCATCGGAAAGTTGGCTCCTTTGCTTGAATCGAGAGCTCTCTGTTCCTTTTTTTTTAATCCAAAATGGGATCTTTTAAAGCCATTGATTCATACGGTACGGATGCGCCGTGGCTTTCGATTCTGAGGCGGGCTATCGAGATTTTGCTATAAAGTTTGGGTTTTCTCGAGAATTTTTATTCGTCTTCGATTGTGTTTTGGTTTCGATCAGAGTTCGACATGGGCTCTGCGTTGTCTTCCGTTTCGTCTGCTGCTTCGAGGAATGGAATCATCTCGGATATGGAAAGAAGAGTTGTTTCCTCGATTCAGTCAAATTTTAGCCTGCAGGATCGATACTTCCGTAATCTGATTCCACACGCTTGTTCTTATAGATCTTTTTATTGGTGAAGGAAATGGAGGAGGAGGAGAAGAAGACCCAGCTGCAGGGGAACAGAAAGGAAGGATTCAGTAGATGCCAGTCTAGAAGAGAAAAGAAGAAGACGGCTTTACAACAAGATGTATCGGCTCTTCTTCATACACCTCTAATTCGACTAAATCTGTATCGATCATATGTGTCTTCTTCCAATCTTAGGTTGATAAGCTAAGGAAGAAGCTTAGACAAGAAGAGAATGTCCACAGAGCTTTGGAGAGGGCTTTCACCAGACCATTGGGCACACTTCCCCGACTTCCGCCATATCTCCCTTCACCAGTAACCTCTCTTCTGCTTTCATATGTTAATCCACTCAGTCGAGCTTCTTGAGAAGTTTCATTCATTTTGTTATTTTCCTTCTCCATTAAGACACTTGAGCTTCTGGCTGAAGTAGCACTCTTGGAAGAAGAAGTGGCTCGTCTTGAAGAACAGGTAGTGAAGTTTCGGGGAGCGCTCTGCATCTCATCCTCCAAGCAATCCAAGGAAAGTGAATCAAATTTGTGCTCGGATGGTCGTCGTCGCCTCTTGGAATTCTCCAAAGCTAGCAAACCTTCAGGCACGGAACGATTTGGGCTTTCCTTCGACCACTCTGCCAACATAAAAGCCACACCAAAAAAGCAGAGATTTCCTTTAGCCTTCCATGAAGGTAAGCGAGGCAAAGAGAATCAATGGATCACTAAACTCGGCAAGAACAGCGAGAGATCTCCAGCAAACAAAGTCTCCTCAAAAGTCCTGGAAAAGCATGCTGATGCACAGGTAAATAAATAAATAGCTCATGCATGTAATAAACCCAAGTATTTGGTCAGCCTCGAGCATATGTTGATTGCAATTTGGTCATCGATCAAGATCGAATGTGCAGTGACTGACACACAGAGAGAGACTATGCTTCAGATGAAGTGATTCCAAACAAATTATCCGAGGAAATCTTGAAGTGCCTGACGAACATTTATTTACCTACGGATGAGTTCAAAGAAGACAGAAGATGGCATGGAGGCATCTCCTTCGACTTCAGCTTCTTGTGATGGATCTGCGGAGGCAGGTTTCCAAGATCCTCCTTATGGCATCTGCGCGGAGTTCGGGAAAGGGGACATTGGTCCATATAAAGAACTTTCGATCGATTGAAGCGAGTTGGAACCATCAAAGCCTTGCGGCTTCAGCATCTCCCAAGCGCAGGCTGAAGTGAGCTGTAGTGTCTTCTTAATCTGGTTTGACTCTGCTTTTATGTGGTATGAGGTTGTCATCACATTCTTTCTATCCGCTCAACTTCAGAGTTTTGATGGGAATAAAACAGGAATCAATTTTGTATACGAACAAATACTAGCAGACCGTCACACACTGTGGCATCAAATAGAAATTACAATAATATGAATACCAAGATTTACGTGGAAAACTCTTTCAACTCGAAGGGTAAAAACTACGGGACAAGCCAGAGAAAATTCATTATTAAAATAATAAATATACAGATCTCAAGGCTTTTTGCCCAAGCCCAAAGCAATAGCCACAAGAGAATCACAAGGATACAAGGACTATAATCCTAAGTACAATATCCAAAACCTTCCCAAGAGATCATAGTAAGAATCCACTGCAAACTGATCTAACATGAGATTTGAATGATTGAGAATAGTCTTTTCCTGCTCTTGTCTTCTTCCATCTCTTATTTTCTGGCCTCTACTATCAATCTGTAGTCTTCTTTCTCTCTCCCACGTTTTCAGCCACCGCTGCTCTCTTAATCTCAACCCTAACCACATAATCTAGGTTTTAGGTTAATATAAGTGAGGTTTTGGGCTGTGGGCTTCACTAAAGCCCATTATGGGCTGAATCTGGGCCATCTGCCTAACAACCTCCCCCTTCAGCCCATAAGGGAGGCTGTCTCATGACTCCTCAATGTGAAGTCATGCCGACCAACTGTCGGCACATCTCCTGTTTCTCTTTTTCTACTCACTTTCAACTGCTTCCTGGTAACTCTCTGGTTCACCTGCATCAGTAAGCATTACATACTCATTTGTAGAGTATCATCAGGAAGGTTGACGTGGTCTAGAAGATCTTCTTAACGGAGGTTCTATGAAAACTTGCTCTCTTTCTTCTTCCTTCTCAACATGTCCTGCCAGTAGATCAACATCTGGCTCTGCATCATTTTCCTGCACATCTCTCCCATTATGTTGATATACTGGAGGAATAACTGAGTCACAGTCTACAAATCCCTCTGCAGAAGTCTTAGCTGGTGCCTCCTTCTTCAAATCTTCAATGGTTTGATCCTCAAAGAAGACAACATCTCTGCTTCTGAACACCATCTGCTTTTCTGGATCCCAAAGCCTGTAACCAAACTGATCATGTAAGTAACAACTGATCATGTGAGTAACCAAGAAAAATACACTCTTTTGTCTTACCATCCAGCTTGGACCTTTCATTGTTTGGAACATGTGTAAATGCATGACAACCAAACACTCTTAAATGCCTATATGAGACATCTTTACCTGACCATACATGCTCTGCAACATCACCATCTAGAGCTGTACATGGTAATAAGTTGATTATATCAACTACAGTCTTCAAAGCCTCATCCCAAAACCTTTTGGGTAGCTTGGCCTGTGAAAGCATACATCTGATCTTTTCCATGATGGTGCGGTTCATCCTCTCTGTAATTGCATTATGCTGAGGCGTACCAGGGACTGTCAACTCATGTTGGATGTCATGTGACATGTAATAATCATTAAACAATCATGTGTACTCACCACCATTATCTGATCTTATATATTTCAATTGTATTTCTATCTCCCTTTCAACTCTGGCATGAAACTCTTTGAAGATATTAATAACCTGATCTTTAGTCTTCAAAGTATAGATCCAAACTTTCCTGAAAAAGTCATCTATAAAAGTACCAAAATAAAGTGCACTATTGATACTAGGAACATTAACAGATCCACCAGGAGTTTTTGTCCTCAAAGGACCACACACATCTGTATACACACGGTCCAAGACATGCATTTTTCTAGATAAGACAGGACTAACAAAGGAAACTCTATGTTATTTACCAGCCAAACAATCAATACAGGGGTTCAAACGTGTACCTCTGAGGGATGACAATACCTCTCTTTTGGAAAGTTCTTGCAGCCCCTTCTCGCTATGTGTCCTAGTCGCCTATGCCACAACTCCATGCTGGAGTCTTTCTCTGTAGCATTCAACTGCTCACCATAAGCTTTAGGCTGCAATTTATACAATGTATGATATTTCTTCCCATTAGCTACAATAAGAGAACCCTTACTGAGCTTCCACTGCTCTCTATGAAATCTAATATCAAAGTCTTCATCGTTCAGCCTTCCAACTGAAATTAAATTCAGTTTTAAGTCAACCAAGTCAACCACATGCCTCACATCCTTAAGTATCAACTTGCAACCAAGGTTGGTCTTTATATGGATATCTCTCATGCCAATGATGTTTGGTGTGTCATAGTTGCTCATCTTGACAACACCAAAATTTTTAGACTTGTAAGTAGCAAAGAACTCCCTCCGTGGTGTAGCATGATAAGAAGCACATGTGTCAATTATCCACTCGAGATCCTGGCACACACAAGAAAAAATATCATCGGAAGTAGACAAAATCAAATAATCACTACCTTGTACGGTAGCTGTGATATTCTCTTTTGACTCTGTATGCTCTACTTCTTTCCCCCTTTTCTTGTTCTTCTTAGGTTGCTTGCACTGATTCTTGTAATGTCCTTTCTCACCATAATTATAGCAAACAATATCTTTCCTTAATCTCGACTTACTTCTACCCACACGTGAACCACTTCTATCCTTTGACTTTGACCTTCCTTTGTTCTCTGAGACAAGTGCTTGTGAATCAATCTGAGAAATTGCTGAATTTTTTCTCCTTAACTCCTCATTCAACAAACTGCTTATTACTTGACTAATGGTGACAATATCATCTGGTGCTGAATTACTGAGGGAAACCACCAGTGTCTCCCAACTTTCTGGCAAAGAACTGAGAAGTAACAATGCCTACAACTCATCATCAAGAGACATTTTCATAGATGATAACTGGTTAGTAATACTCTGTATTTCATTCAAATGCTCAGGAATAGAAGTATCATCTTTATATTTCAAGTTCACAAGTTTTCTGATCAGAAAAGCTTTGTTGCCAGCCGTTTTTCTTTCATAAAGACCTTCTAACTTTTTCCAAAGAGAGTAAGCAGAACATTCAGTAGAAACATGGTGAAAGACACTCTCATCTAGCCATTGTCGAATAAAGCCAACTGTTTTTCGATCTAACCTCTTCCACTTATCATCTGTCATAGATGTGGGCTTTGCATTATCTCCTTGCAAAGGTCCATACAAATCTTTGCAATACAAGAGATCTTTCATTCTTGGTTTCCATATCATCCAATTATTTCTGTTTAAATTAATCATGCGAGAAATATTACCGGCCTCCATGTTCAGATACAAAAGATTAAATACCACCAAAACCCTGCTCTGATACCAGTTGATAGGAATAAAACAATAATCAATTTTGTATACGAACAAATACTAGCAGAGCGTCACACACTGTGGAATCAAACAAAAATCACAATCAGATGAACACCAAGATTTACGTGGAAAACCCCTTCAGCTCGAAGGGTAAAAACCATGGGACAAGCCAGAGAAAATCCACTATCAAAATAATGAATATACAGATCTCAAAGCTTCTTGCCCAAGCCCAAAGCAATAGCCACAAGAGAATCACAGGAATACAAGGACTATAATCTTAAGCACAATATCCAAAACCTTCCCAAGAGATCACAGTAAGAATCCACTATAAACTGATGTAACCTGAGATTTGAATGATTAAGAATAGTTTTTTCCTGCCCTTGTCTTCTTCCCTTTCCTAGATCTCTTGTTTTCTGACCTTTACTATCAATCTGTAGTCTTCTTTCTCTCTCTCACGTTTTTAGCCGTCGTTGTTCTCTTAATCTCAATCTTAGTCACCTAATCTAAATTTTAGGTTAATGTAAGTGAGGTTTTAGGTTATGGACTTCACTAAAACCCATTATGAATGAATCTGGCCGCCTGCCCAACCATTTTTACTCAGAAATAAAGCTTGAATCAGTTGAACTGTCAGAGCTCACACACCAGCAGAAGCTTGCTTTCTGGATCAACATCTACAACTCATGCATGATGAATGTGTGATGTCTACTCAAATGCTGTTCCTAAGCTTCTATGATATTTGCTTGCCATCTCTATCTGAATCAAACTATGAATACTGTGAATTGGATGAAATCAATCAAAATTACATTCTGTTATGATTGAATTCTATGTTTTTGGGATTGTGATAAAAAAATTATCTTTTAGGCTCTTTTATTGCTTAATCTTAGGCATACCGACAAATCCTGAGATGATTGTTGCATTGATGACAAAAGTATGGTCTTCTCTGCCTTATCTCCAACTTTCTTTCAGACATGTAGAGATGCAGTATGTATGTATGTATGTATATGAGAAGCTATTTGTAGTGAACTTATATATTATGTATGCAATTTCACCAATTATATATATATATATATATATATATAATTGCAGGCAGTGATAAATGTGGGTGGCCACTTCCTCAATGCAATTACCATAGAGCATATCATATTACTGGAAGAAGGTAAGTATTTCTCTTATTCAATATTACCATTTGAAAATGACCCATCATTTAATATTGCCTAAAGGTGTCTCCTGAAGAAGAACCAAAAAATGGGTGCCATGCCAATAAGAGGCATCTTTGGATTGGAGTTACCTTTGCTCTCTCATGTGGAAGTTGGTCATCCCCTGCTGTAAGTTTGAGCTTTCCATATTTGGTGCAATGAACAGTTTGCAGTCTCTTGTACTGTGGTATGAGTTTACTGATGATACTTGTAATTGTCTTTGTCAAGGTGAGAGTACACACAGCAGCACAAGTGGAGAGTGAGTTGGAAACAGCCAAAAGGGAGATTATTTGCAAGCAGCTGTTGGTTGGTATATCAACACCAAACAAGTTGGCAATTCCTAAGCTGCTTGATTCTGCCAAGGATATGGGGTCACTAATGGACTGCATCTGCTTGCAGCTACCAAGTGACTTGAGGAGTGAAAGGCCTTGAGATGGACAGACAGGAGGATTGTTCCACTGGCAATTCAAGTTCTGAGATATGAATTCAGATTCAGGTTTATTTTGGCCCCATAATAATCTCTCTCTCTCTCTCTCTCTCTCTCTCTCTCTCTCTCTCTCTATTACTGTAACAATGTTGATGAAGTTTCAGGGTTTGACTGTACATACACATGTGCAAGGGGGACCAAAAATAAAAGATGAATAAGTTTTCAAATAATCTTTCTAACTTCTTGAATTTTTCTGCTAGTAGTATTCATCTGTGTTTCTTGATTCATCTCATACATGTATATGCCTTTGTTAAGATAGAGCAAGATGTCAGGAGGAAGAGGTAGCATGTTATAACTTCATAGACATAATTGCAGCCTTCAAATCATATAAATTAACTGCTTATGGACACATGTAATTAAATGTTCATTTTTAACTCACAAAAATTAAAGAAACTAAGGACACTGGGTACAAATTTATACTAATGTGTATAAATATTATGATATAATTAATATTTGACTAAGATTCATTTTAGCTCTTATCATTTTTGATGATAGACTATTTAAGTTCTTATGATTTACTCGTGTATAAAAGAGCATCTATATTTTTAAAAAATATAATATATAAGTCTGTCCATTAAGTCTAAGTTAACAGATATTAAAGTCTGCTTACTTAACATGCTTACTCATAATAAATTATTAATATAATAACATGTGTGATTTAAGTAAAAAAAAAAGATCGATTTTAGCCATTACGATTGTGGTCATTGATCATTTTAACCCTTATGATTTTGATTGTGTTTAAAATTAGCTCCAATATCTTTAAAAACGTAGCATATAAGCTCTTCCCGTCAAGTATGAGTTGACAAATATTAGAATATGGTTATGTGGCATGTTGACTCATAATAATTTATTAAATATAATGATACATGTAATTTAAATTTTTAGAAAATATCTATCTAATCGAGGAAGAGGAAACGACGAAGGTTGTAGCGACCGACGAAATCAGAGAGGCAGAGGTAGGAGATGCTGGAGGCGAAGGTGAGAGAGACTCATACTACCACATCGTAAGCACGATAGGTGGGGCATAAGAGAGGACGAAGTGAGAGGCAATAGAGACAAAAACACTAAAGAGGAAGAGGGTTCAGGAGATCATTACGTGCTTAGCGTCAGACTGATTGACGCACATCCACCTGAGACAAGACTAGGAGCTCCTAAGCTTGTCGCCAGCATGGGAGAGACTACATGCCTACGACGCCCTACTAGGCAATAGTGGCTCGGTGTTGTTATTGCTGGTCACTTCCACAAAGATGCATCCTCTCATCGTTGATGATTTTAATTATTTAATTTAAATTATATATATTATTATATTAATTATTTATTATAAGTCAGCATACCATGTAAGCAGACTCTAACGTCTGTTAACTCAAACTTGATAGGAGGAGCTTATATCTCATATTTTTAAAAATATAAATATTATTTTAGAAACGAGCAAAGTCATAAGGGCTTAAATGATCCATGATCAAAACTATAGCGCTAAAATAAATTTTTTTAACTTAAATTATATATATTATTATATTAATAATTTATCATGAAGTGAATCTATTAACTCGAACTTGACGAGAGAAAATTATATGTTATATTTTTAAAAATATAAAGATTATTTTGGATATGAATAAATCATAAAAATATAAAAAAATATATGATTAATATTAATCAATAGATAAATCTCAGCCCATTAATATGTGTTGAGACATCCGTGTAGGGCATTGTTGCAACAAGTGATACGTCACAATCACGTTTTGTATGCTATTTAATCTAATAAAAATATATTTTATTTTTTATAAAATTATTATGACCTGATTCTATTGCTAATAGTCAATCTTACTTTGTTATGTATTTGCTTTTATTTATTCTCAAAGAAAATGGTGATAAGTTTTCTGCAATGCAGAGGGTAACCAAAAAAAAAAAACACCTAAATTCATAGACAGTTGAAAAGATATATTGAATATTTCATCCATTACAGGAGCAAAGGAAAGTCCCTCAATTTATATTATTGCCAGCTAATTGATATAAAAGTCGTGCCTTTTTGCCTTGATGATGTAACTCAAATGATCTTACAGAACAAAATACAGAAGTAATATTATGTTCAAATGACCAAATAGGAGACTCAATTTTAACTCCATTGTTTGCATTCTTATGAAAAATATGTTAGGCTCAAACTTCTACACTCATGTCAGTATCTCTCATACTCAGAAAGTGCACATTGCTAACTTTTATATCTACATTATGACTATGTCAACTACCCAAAATCACCTATCTGAACAATGTTACATTTACATTAAAATTTTTGAGTGTTTGCCTCTCACTTTCACCCATGTCAATCTTCTCTCTCTCTCTCTCTTTCAAAGATGGTAAAAAAGATCCAGAAGTAGTGAAAGATTATGACCACTCGTCGTAAATGAATAAGCACCATTGGTTCGATCTTGAACCAATCCTGATCACAGCCACATACATTTCTATGGTTGACACAGTTTACATCCAGACGCTTAGAATTTACTACACTCATGCAACAAAGGGAAGTATGGAAATGTAAACCCACTAAAATAACATGTAACAACAGCTATTTATGAAAAATATTGCTATCGGAATTTCTCAATTATCACTACGTCCTAATATCTTCTCCTTGAGATCATCAAGTTTTGAGAAAAATTCATCTCTGGTTTCCTGCACCTCGGTCACAAACAGGCTGATTATTATGCAGAGCATGAAGCTGGAGGAACAAGGAACAAAAACTCCAACAGTTGCAAAAGTTCACCTTAAAGATCAGATATCTAGAGCTGAACCAGACTGTGTAGCCAAGGCCGACAAGTTCCAACACCTTGGGGAACTGTTTAAAGAAAAAGCATGTATTGACATCATTGGTTTAATGATAGATTAACTAGTTTGTTCAACAATACTAATAGGCATGTGTTTCTGCAACTTAATTGGAAAAGCATACCACAGGGATGGAATCAATGATAGAAATGATTGTTGATGAAATCCACAATGCAACCAGTGCACCAGCTCCATAGAGGAGGATGGTAGAGTCCACCTGCATCATAAGCAATCACATAATTTAGGAAAGCTATAAACATTCCCAAAATGTACTAGAGTTGGTAAGGAATGGGAAATTCCAGGTTAGACATATTGATTGCCCATAAGACCAGAAAACTATTCGGTGATAATAAAGCAAGTAATCTCTTGTGCAGATATTTAATTTCCGAAATAGGAATTCTTGACTTCGAAAATTCTTATCTCAGATTTGTGTCTGTATAAATAAAATTAAAAAGCATGCACAACCATCTCCTCATCGAAATGACAGTTCATACTTTTGTTCATTAAATCCCTGGTGCACATTTCACATCGTACAAAATAATATGAATCTCATTGTAGAGCAAGATAGAAGGACATGTTGGGGCTTTAAATTCCAGTTCGGAGATCAATATTAACCAGCCATGGAAATGGCACATTCTCTTCCATTTTGACCTGACCTAGGTAACAGATAGTCAGGGTATATAGTATACCACAATGTACAAAGTCTGCAAAACTGATGGATTGTCCTAATGCCATCTCAAAATATCATTTTAGTATAAATGCCTATGCAAAAGCTATGATAATTGTTGGTAGTTAGTGGGTTTAAGAAAGACAATCATTAGGCAAACATGAAAGGTTTTCGGTATCCGAAAAGTTTTATTGCCATGTTAGAAAGTAATAAGGTATTTCTAACATAGCTCTTATTCTAGCCAAGAACAGCAGTATGTGCAGGCCAGAATTAAAATGTGAGTCGCATTTGATGATAACAAGAGAAGTACAGAACTCAATGTCAGTAAGCCATCATGATGTATTGTAGTAACTTTGTGATATGCCTCTTGATATCATCGATTAAGCAAATTTGCAAGTGTGACTTTTACAATTGACAGCCTTATGTAGGGAAGAAAGTGGTACTCTTTTCCTTTGTAGTTCAGTTCATTTACGTCTTATAGTTCAGTGTCCACAAAAAAGAAGATGATTCAAACAAGTTGGTGCTGAATGGAAAATATAGTACATAAGTCTACTACATGTCCGTGACAAAAGAGGCTCAATCAATGTCAGCAAAAGTAGCGAGGACTCGAGCACTATACCCTATAGAAAATCCAATTAATGATCCAATTTTTGCTTATCTGTAGCCATGGTCAGAAACCTTGACATAAGACTACTAGATACTTTTTCTTTCTATCAGCTTCAACGTAGAAGGTATGCGTAGATAGAACTAATGTTTACCAGAGCCAAGCTAGCATGTATACCTAAAATCAACACCATCAAAGCATTATTCCTCAATAATAATGCATAAAGAAACAAGCAATCATGGTACAAGTTCGTGAGAGAGGACCTGATCATTAAGCTTAGAAAAAAGATCATCCACAGCCTCAGCAATCGCTTCACTGCCACCATCAGGGCTCTCTTCCCCTGGGGAGGACGAGTTCGTGAAAAAGGACGGTCCTTCGAGTGGCTTCGCCGCAGCATCATCGGCTACGACAGCCGCGGAGGTCTCCTCGCCCGAGACCGCGGCCCGCAGCGGGCGAGCACCAGAACGGCCCAATCCTGGATCCAGAACCAAACAAACAAATCCCTAGGGTTTCGATTTGCGACCAAATGGATACCAAACGCCAAGAGAACAACGAATTGAACCCCGAAAAAGAAGGAACAGGACAAGAATCGGATCGAGTACCGGGATTGGAGATAGGGGAGCGGAAAGCGAGAAGAGACTTGCTGGGGATGGTGAGGAGAAGAGGGGAGGAGGCGGTGAAGGGGCAGCGGTGGTGCGGGAGGCAAAGGAGGCCGCCGTGAGGCGCGGAGAGCTCCATTGCGGATGAGGTTAGTGTGTGCTTTGGGCGGTGCCACAGGCGTCTATTTTGCGAATGTTTTGGTTCTCGGAAGGTAAAAAGCGATACCAAAGATCGATCTCAGTATTCTTGTCAACCTACACCGACTCACACTTGCGTTAGTACCCGCCTTCTGATTGCCTGCCAACCTTTGGCCCGCAGAAAGGACATGCGGGTCCCATGTCTCACATGACGGGCTACAAGACGAATCGGACGAAGTATTGCAGTGTAGAGTTGGGCTGTGTCGCGGGGAACATTTAAGCACCGGGAAGATTCGACCCAGTCTCGCACAGAGGGGAAAAGAGTGGGTCCCATTGATACTCACCATCAAGAAGGCGGGTACACCGACGAGTACTAATGATCTAGTATAAGAAGATTACTTTCGCGTAGTTGGAAACGTTCGAGCACGGGCTTGTGTGTCATATGCTTTTGGCAAGGTGGTGACTCATCGTATGTGATGTACACTGCAATGGGACCCAGTGGGACATCCCATGGTGGGACCCGAACACATCTTTGAAGTCAAAGCTGTTTTTACACATCTTTGACCAAGTGGAATGGCGGTTCGCATAATTGAAGTCAAAGCGGAACAATGGTTCCCAGTGGCTCTCTCAGATTTAACCTGTGCGATCCTACTGCACCTCGTAGGAGAAAGGTTCTTTGGTTGGCCTGTGGTTGTCTACTCCAGCGACCATTCTGTATGATGGCGAATGACGAGAAAGGTTCTTAAACAACCATCTGTCTGATCCCCAAATGATGAGAAAGATCGGTGATGTAGATCTCAACCCCAACGACCATTCTGTAAGATGCAAAAGTTGTCACTGACATGGTATCAGACCAAGGCGTCTATAAATCTTTCGATTCCTGGATGAAATGGAAACAAGAACAACAAGTTTGATTCTTTCTTCCACCCGCTGTTCTTGTGGTTGCCACACAGAAGGCTTTTAGAGGCGAAGAGTTCATCCTCAGATGTTTCTACCCTTTCTTTTATGTTGTGTACGTGGAGGAGATCGTTCGTATTGCTCTGCCATCGCTAGTAGTCGACTTCATCAGACACATCAATGCTGACATTATTAGTCCAACTGTTGCATTGACTTCGTTTCAGCTGCCGCTCATATCTTATCTGTAAAAGTAGACATGCTTCTCTTGAGCATTCTATGATCACCCCAGGACGTACGTGCGTCGACCATGGAAGGAGAGACGGAGACTGGGGAAACCAGTGTGGCGTTGCTGACGAATGGGGAGGTGAAGGACGGGCCGGGATTAGTGAGGAGGGTGTGGGCGGAGTTGAAGCATCTGTGGCCGATCGTCGTCCCGTCCATGATCGGTAGACTTGCCTTGTCAACCATGCCCGTCATCACGCAAGCCTACGCTGGGCATATCGGTGACCTCGAGCTTGCTTCCTTCTCCATTGCCTTCATTGTCGTCGCATCTTTGGCCTTCGGCTTACTGGTACTATATTCCCTGTGCTAAGATGTCAGATTCAAGCTCTTGCTCCTGCATTGTATGCAGCTTGGCATCGCGAGTGCATTGGAGACTTTATGCGGGCAAGACTTCGGAGCCAAGAAGTACCACATGCTGGGGGTGTACATGCAACGATCGACGGTAGTGCTCTTCCTTTGCGCCCTCCTGCTCCTGCCCTTGTACATCTGCGCCACCCAGTTGCTGGAGTTACTGGGGCAGTCCAAGGAAATCGCACGGGAAGCCGGAGATCTCTCCTTGTGGCTGCTTCCTCTCCACTACTCCTATGTGTTTATGTTCCGGCTGCCGAGGTTCCTCCAGTGCCAGCTCAAGTACTACGTCAACGCCGCCTTCACCGTCCTCGCTCTCCTCGTCCACATCTTCATCAGTTGGCTGTTCGGCGCTGACGCTCGACTTCGCTTGGTGGCTGGCGGTGGCGGGTCAGTTGGTGTACGTCGTCTGTGGAGGTTGTCCTCGTACTTGGAAGGGATTCTCCTTCGAAGCATTTGCCGGGCTATGGTATATTACGAATCTTCGCTTGTTGACTGCTTGAATTCTACTTTTCTTTTAGATCTTTATACTCAAATAGAGATGGATTCAAGCTAGGAAACAGAAGTACTGAGATGGATGTTTATTGATCAGGCGATGGAAAGGGAGCAAGGTTTGCCACCATTGTCTCTGTCACAACATCTGCAGCTATAGGCCTCATCTTCTGGTCCCTAATCATTGCTTTCCACGACAAGATCGCTCTCATCTTCTCGTCGAGTTCGGTTGTGCTTGAAGCCGTTGACAGGCTCAGAGTCCTGTCGGCACTCACCGTTCTTCTCGACAGTGTTCAACCAGTTATTTCCGGTGAGCTCTGAAGATATGTGCACTAATCTCCGGATTTCCATCAGCAGCGCTGTCGGCATAATAATCATTGGAGATTCTTTCTGAAGGTGCTGCGGCAGGGTAGTAAGTAATGGTGGCGTTCGTAAACATAGGTTCATACTACTTCATTGGGATCCCCTTTGGGATCATTCTAGGATGGATTCTTAAACTTGGAGTACTGGTAGGTTCGACTGTTCTTCTGTTCTCAATTAACAAAGATTGTAAGATGATGAACAGCAATAAAACTGTGTGTTATTGAAACATGAAATCATGCAAAATACAGACAGTATGCGCTTTTGTCTCTGTGTTAATGTAGAGGATATGATGGGCTGGAATGATTGGTGGAAGAGGCATTCAGACTTTGATCTTGACCATTCTGACCATTGCCTACCCAAAAAACTTACGGATATCTTTACTGTTTCATCTCTGTTTCTTATAACAAATTTACTTTTCAGGCAGTCATAGCAAAGGGAGCGTGTGGAGAAATGGTCGGTTCCAGACAAGAAGAAGAAGAAGAAGAAGAAGAAGAAGAAGCTAAATTCTTGAACTATACAGGTTGCTTTAGGCAAAAAGATGAACTCAATTATGATGGCCACTGATTTATGGAGCAAGTTACGTTTACTTGGGAGTAAATGAGGAGAAGGAATAAGCTGTATGTACTTCAAAAAAATTAGCTCTTGCATACTAAGCTCTGGGAATGTGCTAAAACATTGAAAGGAAGAGCTCTGGAAATATAGCTCTTTCCTTGGCTCAAATCTTGTCTTCTTGCAAATAATATAACAGGAGAGTTTCTATACCTTAAAGTGGATACGATGATCAAGGCAAGTGAGCAATTGCATGCAGCTTTGCCATGTTGCCGAGTTCTTATTTGAAGAGACTTGATGCATTGTAGAAAGAAGCAATTCGTGCAACTTGATGAGCACAACATTGAAAAGGAACCATTGATGCTGTGGAAGAGACGAAGGATGATGTGAATGGAGGCGAGAGAGGGAGGGCACGTAACACGAACGTGGCTCGGGTGGAGAGCGGTCAGGTGAGGGGGAGACAGCACACGTGCGAACGTGGCTATCGTGGGAGCAAACTCCCAATGTGGGGCGCCGAGGCACGTACACGGCTTTTGAGGCGAGAAGCGCTCGTGTGGGGCGCCCGCCTCTATATCTCCGGCCTCCTTCACGCCCCCATGCAATGCAATAGGGAGTAGAGGAGAGATCGGGGAGGGATGGGGAGGCCGGAGACGAGGCGAAGTTGGTGCAAGCGGCACCCGAAGCACCCACAGTCGACAGGAGTTTGCCCCTTCTGTCTCCGGGAGAGGCTCACTCGCCTCGCCCAATGCTCCTCCTCCTCTTTTGTAGCCTACATCTCTTCTCCCTGGGCCTCTTCATCGTCTTCCTCGGCCGGCTCCGATAACCCATCTTCTTCTGCCTCCTCACTGCCGCGCCACCCTGACGTGAAGAGGGCGAGGGTCTCCTTTCTTCTCAAGCGCGACACAGCGGCGACCAGTGCACTGATGAAGAGCCGGTCCCTGGTGGTCGTCGTCGGAAGTCGTGAGGATGAGGAGAAAGAGAAGGAGACAGCTGTAGGTAAAGGGAAACAGAAGGAGAAGAAAGACAAGTTTTGGTCATGGCTGCTCAGTGGTCCAAAGAGGAGACAGAACAAGGAGGGCGATGGAGACTCGCTGCACTCACAGACCTTCAAAGAGAAGCCTTCAGCGAAGTGGATCTTATTCTCCTAACACACAAGCCTTTCTCTACATGTTTGGCTACTGCTCGCATTAACGTCTTTTGATGTCTTCTTCTTGTTGTCGTATGCGTTAAATGTTTGCTTGTTATTGTACAGATCAAAGATAGTAGAGAAGAGAGTTCCACATATAGATCGAGTTTCTTTGTCGTTAATTGTTGTTTTTAGCAGAAGGTAACCCAATATTCTTAGCTCCATAGAACACCAATTTGACAAGGACATCAACATAAGAACTTATGACGTGCAAGCACATTGAAGGCCAAATTTTTAGGAACAAAGATATGAACATTAATTACATTTGTAATGTTCCTTTTCCGACCTTTATGTCTTATCAAAATCATAAAAGAATCAAATGTATTCTTATCATCACCGATGATATGATCTGGGCATATACCCGACCAATTAAACTAGTGATATGCACTCGGATACCCCTCGCCCGTCTCCATGGTGTAGATTATGAACCGACGCGGCATCTCGGCATTGGCCAGAAGACGTGGGTCCCATGTGGGGTGCGCTCCCGTTGTCCACTAAGGTCTTTTAGAAGCATTCTTCTTCCCGCTCTTCTTTTATTCTCACTACCTGTCGATTACCGTCTCAGACGACCTGCTTCGTTATCGGTGCTCATGCAGGTCCCGCATGCGGGACGATGTTTGCGCCGATCACAGGGCGGGTAGGAAATACGGGTACACGAGAACAAGCTCCAAGAAGCGTTCCATCGTCGTCGCCTCTCTGCCCACCACTGTCAACCTACAGGATACTGCTTCTCTTTGGACGGCGACGTCGTCGGTGCAGTGTTAGCTGTCGAAAAGGAAACCAGAAAACGTAGTGATTAGGATCGGAATTCAGTTACAGAGACAGATGGACGTTCCAATCGGAATTAATGGTCACATGGCACTGTCGAAAAGTAAATAAAAAAAAATGTGATTAGAAACAAACACATCTACTAATGACCGTATACCTAATTTTTTATTCAGCCTATAGTAAATAATTTCACTATATATATATATATATATGACCGTATACCTAATTTTTTATTCAGCCTATAGTAAATAATTTCACTATATATATATATATATATATATATATATATCGAAAAGTAAATAAAAAAAAATGTGATTAGAAACAAACACATCTACTAATGACCGTATACCTAATTTTTTATTCAGCCTATAGTAAATAATTTCACTATATATATATATATATATGACCGTATACCTAATTTTTTATTCAGCCTATAGTAAATAATTTCACTATATATATATATATATATATATATATATATATATATATATATATATATATATATGACATCTTAGTCTTGATCATCCCTCAAATTCTATTCAATAAAAATTGATTTCTCGTTATTATATTTTTATTTTTAAATTCAATAATATTATTAGTTACTATAATGCATGTCTTAGTAATAAGAGTAATTAACTATTTTTTAGTACTTTCTTTCTTTCTTGCTTTAAATCATTTGAGGTTATTTATACTAATGTTTGGAGTCCTACGTCGGTTGTTTACTTTGACAAGTTTAGATTCTATATTGTCTTTGTAGACTATTTTACGAAGTACACATGGTTCTATCATCTTCGTCAAAAATCTGATGTCGCAATTGTCTTTTCTAACTATTTTCAATCTACTATTAAAACCATCTATTCTGATGGCGGAGATGAATATCAAGCTCTTGCACCTTATCTATCCGCTTATAGTATTCAACATCTTAAGTCACCTCCGTATACTCCTCAGCTGGTTGGTTCTACCGAACGTAAACATCGTCATGTTATTGAAACTGGTCTAACACTGCTTCATCAAACTTCTATACCTTTTGCCTTTAGGTCTGTCGCTTTTCAAACTACGGTGTACCTCATTAATCGCATGCCCACTCCTATTTTTCAATATCAGTCGCTATTTGAAAAGCTATTTCAAAAATACCCTAACCTACAAACATTAAAAGTTTTTTATTGTATGTGGTATCCATGGTTACGTCCCTACAATTCTCATAAACTGTAGCCTCGATCTCGTCATTGTATTTTCATCGGGTGTTCTCTTGAACATAATACTTTTTGGTGTTATGACCCTCAATCTGCTAAGGTATTTGTCTCCAGATATGTCACTTTTGTGGAGTCTGTCTTTCCCTTTCGATATCAATGTTAATGTGTCATCCCATTGAGTTCCTCTAATACATCTTCGTCCTCCCCCGTGCCTCTACGAGATCCATACTCTCTTGTTATTTCGATTCCGCATATTCCTCCTTCGTCTTTTCCTTCGGCTTCTTCTTCTCCTCCAGAACCACAACATTTGTCCTCACCTTGTCCTGGTGCCTCTACCATCCCTGCCTTAGACTCCACTAGTGATCACCGTCAGCCCTTACCCTCTGATACTCTTATCGTCTCTCGACATCCAATGCAAACCCGCTCCAGAAGTGGTATCTTTAAACCCTGATGGCTCGATTGCTCGCTATAAAGCTCGACTTGTGGCTAAAGGCTTTCATCAATGTCCTGGTATTAACTACACTGAGACATTTAGTCATGTCGTCAAACCTACTATCATTCGACTTATCTTGAGTTTGGTTGTCTCCAATGACTGGTGCTTACGCCAACTAGATGTTAACAATACCTTTTTGCAAGTGACTCTTACTGAAGACGTTTTCATGGAACAGCCTCCAGGTTTTATACATCCTCAGTATCCATGGCATGTTTTTAAGTCATGAAAAGTCATTTATGGACTTCGTCAGGCTCCACGGGCCTGGTATACTGAGCTTGGTCTCTACTTGTCTTCAGTTGGCTTCATTAACTCTAAATCTGATGTCTCTCTTTTTCTACGTCACCAACATGAGTTTACTATCTATCTTTTGGTCTATGTGGACGATATTATTGTTACCGGTGATAACTCTATGGCGGTTCAAGCATTTATTCAGCAATAGGCCGATCAATTCTCTCTTAAAGATCTTAGTCGCCTGAATTATTTCTCGGTGTTGAGGCTACGTCTACGTCTTCTTATCTTTTTATGTCATAGAGAAAGTATATTCTTGATTTGCTGTTGAAGACGACTATGTAGAATGCAAAAGAGGTTGTCATTCCTCTATCCTCTAGTAAATCACTGAAGTTATGTGATGGAGTCCTGCTATATGCCCTACTTAGTATCGACAATTAGTTGTCTCCTTACAATATCTTGCCCCTACTTGTTCGGGTATTTCATTTGCAGTTAATAAACTGTCTCAGTTTATGCATCGGCCATCTACTTTCCACTGGACTGCTGTCAAACACGTTTTGTGTTATCTTAAAGGGACTATTGATTATGGTATATTTTTTCGCAAACATTCTCCCTCTTAGCTTCATATCTTTGCTGATGCTGATTGGGCCGACAATGTTCATGATAGAACTTCCACATCTTGCTATATTATTTTTCTTGGTGCCAATCGATCAGCTGGAGTTCTAAGAAACAAAAGACAGTTGCCGGGTCTACTACTGAAGCTGAATATCAAGCTATAGCCACTACTGATGCTGAACTTATTTGGATCTCCAACTTGCTTAAGGAGCTTCATGTTTACTCTTCTACTCCGCCTGTTATTTATTGTGATAACATCGGTGCTACTTACCTCTATGCAAATCCGATTTTTCACTCTCGCATGAAACACGTGGCTATCGACTTTCATTTTGTGCGCGATCAAATTGCCCGCCAGCAGCTCCGTGTCTCTCATGTTCACATGGCTAATCAACTTGTTGACTCTCTCACAAAGTCTTTAGCTCGTAAGATCTTTTCATTGCATCGGTCCAAGATTGATATCTTTGACAGGAGCTTGATCTTACAGGGACATGTTAGTTGACCAAGTCTGTTGTCGATTCTATAACTGAACGAGTCAATCTCGTTCATTAGTTGAGTAAAATCTTCCCTCATCCTTGTATAAATAGACGATACATCTATCAATAATAATAATCTTATATTCTTTCATTTTCATTTCTAACAATTAGGATCGGAATTCATTTACCGAGAGAGACAGATGGACGTTACAATCGGAATTAATGGTCACATGGCTGCTTACGGAGGAAAATTGCGCCACCCTCCAACCTGTGAAGCAGCAGAACGAGGCGATGTCAATGTGAACGATAAAAGCCTTCCGATGTTGATGGCAATGGCACTACGACAGATAGAGGAGCAGCAGGAAACAAGAGCACCCGAAAGTAGATGGAACAAACCATGTCTTCCCCGTCGAGTGTGCCCCGATGGACTCCCAGTCCGAGCTCAACCCGCCCACTGCGCTCGCCAGCCAGGCTTGCCGACGTCGACGACGCCGCCTTCTTCCCCTTCGGTTCTTCTTCTTTCACTCCCCCGCACCTCCGCTCCATGGGGGAGGTCGAAAATGGTAGGAGCATGGATCAAGGTGTCTTCCTCACCTGGGAGGATCTGTGGGTCTCGGCGCCGGGCCGCAAGGGAGGGCGCGTGTCCATTCTTTGTGGGATCACCGGGTTCGCACGGCCAGGTGAGGTCTTGGCTATGATGGGACCTTCCGGTTGTGGCAAGTCCACGCTCCTCGATGCATTAGCAGGTGACAGACATATATATATCCATATAATCCCTCTGTTTCTTTCCATCTCCGTTTACATCAATCCTTGTTGCTCAATCAATTTGCAGGAAGACTAGCATCTAACGTAAGTCAGAAAGGAGAGATCTTGATCAATGGCCAGAAGCAGAAACTCGCCTTTGGAACCTCAGTACGAAGCTTTCGTCCGACTCCTCCTTGTCCTTCCTTGTTAAATGTTTGTGCAAGGATCATTGGTGTTCTTCTCCCTTAGGCTTACGTAACTCAAGATGATGTACTCATGACGACGCTGACGGTTCGAGAAGCGGTGTACTACTCGGCGCAGCTGCAGCTGCCGGATTCCATGTCGAGGGCGGAGAAGAGGGCGAGGGCGGAGGCGACGATACGGGAGATGGGGCTGGAATCAGCCATGGACACGAGAATCGGAGGGTGGGCTTCCAAGGGCATCAGCGGCGGCCAGAAGAGGAGAGTGAGCATCTGCGTCGAGCTCCTCACGAGGCCGCGGCTCCTCTTCCTTGACGAGCCCACCAGCGGGCTCGACAGCGCCGCCTCCTACCACGTCATGAACCGCATCGCTCGGCTGGCGAGGCGAGAGGCGATGACGGTCGTGGCGGTCATTCATCAGCCGAGCAGCGAGGTGTTCGAGCTCTTCCACGGTCTTTGCCTCCTGGCTCATGGTAGGACTGTCTTCTTCGGCCCGCCTCTAATGGCTGATGAGGTAGCTTTCGAGACCATCTCGCCTTAATGAGAATTAGAACGCAATAATAATTAGTTGGATTCTGATTCAAGTAATTACTTGAAATAAATTTTAAATTAGCTTTAAGACAGATTCAAGTAATTATTTGCAAATTCGACAAAGGATATTTTTTTATTGAAAAGTAATAGTAAATTTAACTCAAGAGTTTTATTATAGACAATCAAATATATATAATTCGACTTTTTTAATTCTTCAGATTATTTTTATGTTAATCTCTTCTCATATGTGAATGTTATAAGTTTCAATTGATGCTAATTATATACCATCACCTCTAACTAGTTACTCTTACCATCCCAACTATTATATTTTAAAAAATTATATTTAGATCTTTAGAGTTTTAAAAGTAAAATATTTAATTTTGTTTATCCTATAATATTTTTAGTTAGTATTTGTTCAGTGATAAATCCTATAATATTTTTATTAGTAAAGTCAACGATATAAGAAAAATTGAAATTAAATATTTTATCTTTATAATTATAGTGATCTGAATAAAATTTTTATACTAAAGATAGTTAATTATAAGAATAATATGTAATGAGTCCGTCCAATCATCGTGAAGATTAATTTCACTTGACTATAAACATAATTTAGATTTATTTTTATATTTACTCTTTATAATGAGCTTTTGCTTTGGATTCATGTTGCAAATTATGAGTCTCATCCAAATTGATCAAAATTAATATACATTAGATTCTCAATAAAGCCATGAGTAATATTATTGATAATTATGTTCGAATCATATTCGGCTGATTCTTTAGTCCTAAAACGTTGTAGCTTTAAACATAAGTGGGTCAATCGGTAACGTTATGCTATATATATTTTTTATGCAGTTTTTTGCTACGAATGGTTTCCCATGTCCTTCCCTAAGCAATACTTCAGATCACTACCTGAGGACGATCAACAAAGACTTTGACGTGGTCAGTCTCGTCTTCCCCAAAGCTCTCAGACATCACTATTCATCGATGCCAAAGCTAACGTCTCCATCGCCAGGATAGCGAGGACGGTCTTGCGCACAAGTCGAGAAGCACTTGCCAAGCAATTGAGCTCCTCGTCAGGTCTTACAGCGCTTCAGATATCTCACACGGAGTCACACAACAAATAGCACTGATGCGGAACATGGTAACCATACTGTTGAACTACTAACTATGTTTGCCTGAGGTACATCAATGGCTCATAGTTCTGTGTGAAGGGAGGATCTTTGGTGAAGAAGAGAAGCCAAGCAAGCTTCTTCACTCAGACCCGCGTCCTCACACGACGATCCTTCGTCAACATGTACAGAGACTTGGGCTATTACTGGTTGCGATTCGCTATCTACGTCGCACTTTGCTTGTGTGTGGGCACCATCTACTACGACGTTGGCCATAGTTTTGGCTCGATTCAGGCATGTAACTCGTATTGTCTCGTCCTCTGGACCTCTTTATTGCTTGCTTACGTGCTGTTTTTGGGGGTTCAGGCGAGGGGTTCCATGCTCATGTTCACAGCGGCTTTCTTGACCTTCATGGCGATTGGAGGTTTCCCTTCTTTTGTGGAGGATATGAAGGTTTGTGGAATTTGTAATGAACTGAGTCTTTTCCTTCATCTTTTCCTGTGGTGGAATGATGAGTTACGAGTACAGACCGATGCTTATTTGCCATCCTGAAACTTACCCAGATCTTTGGAAGAGAGAGACTAAATGGGCATTATGGTGCGACGGCGTTCACGATCGCCAACACGCTTTCTGCAGCTCCATATCTGGCTCTCATCTCCGTCGTACCAGGAGCAATGGCGTACTACCTGGTCGGCCTGCAGCAGCCCGCCGACCACTTCGGCTACTTCGCGCTGGTGCTGTTCACGTCCATGATGGTCGTCGAGGGCCTGATGATGATCGTCGCCAGCCTCGTCCCCGACTTCCTCATGGGCATCATAACCGGAGCTGGAATCCAAGGAGTGATGATGCTCAACGGCGGCTTCTTCCGGCTGCCACACGACCTGCCCAATCCAGTGTGGCGATACCCCACGTACTACATCGCGTTCCACAGGTACGCCAACCAGGGATTCTACAAGAACGAGTTCTTGGGGTTGACTTTTCCTGGAAACGTAGCAGCAGGAGGTCCTCCCACCATCACGGGTGAAGAGATACTGAGAGGTGTTTGGCAGGTGGAGGTGGGATACTCCAAGTGGGTTGACCTTGCGATCTTGCTTGCCATGGTGATGCTCTATAGGTTAATGTTCTTAGGTGTTGTGAAGATTGCTGAGAAGGTGAAGGCCAAGGTTAATGCTCGATCTGTGAGGGCTCCTGTGCTATCCACCCATGACAACGAGCAATCCTCCTTGGAAATTGTGGCTTCACCTTAAGAAGCTCGGTGGTAATCCATCGTCGTCTTCCATTCTCCTTGCACAATTACCGTCTCGGTCTTACAGAATAAGTCAGCATGTAAGCCACCTTAAAAAATTATGTGATTTATCATATCTTTTTCCTATCATCAAATTCCATACGAATATGGATGTTTCACTTGTAGTAAAAAAAGGAGTTAAAAAAGATAGATTCGTTATTAAAATTTAAATTTTTTTATAGATGATCAAATTTTAATCAATATTAATTTCATATGCTATTATAAAATATCAAATACTTGATTACAATATCATAAGCTTTTTGTGAGATATACAAAAATTAATAAAAATAATTTAAACAATATTATTTGATAAGGAGTACCCATCAGTTAATCGTCATCTAACATATAACCTTCATATGATATCCAGGATGGAATGATAATACGAAGGTTAATCTTGTTATGATCAATTGGCACTAAGGGAGGGGGGGGGGGGGGGGGGGGTTTAATTAGTGCAAGAGTAAATTTTTATTTTCGTTTTGAAGTAAGAAATAAAAATCCTAAACTTTTAGTTGAAGTTAATCAATTTAATCTTATATAGAAATGCTAAGATTCTTGCTTGAAGACGATTCAAAAAGAATAATCAAATCTGAATAAGGAGATAGACAATATCATAAGTGAAGTGCTTGATTTTAAAGCCTTGATACGTAAATAAAATCGAAAGCGTCGATACAAAAGTAGTAAGGTAAACAAAAAAAAAAACTCACAGTTTTATAGTGGTTTGACACTAACCGGCCTACGTCCACTCCCGAGTTCTCCTCCTTGAGGTACACTGTCGTCCACTACCGATCTTCTTTAGGTGAAGACCAAACCCTTACTTCAAAAACTTTTCTAACTCTAAGCTCTCTCCCTTATCTTTTCTTTTTCTTACAATTCATACATAATTTTTTTACAAAATGTAATCCCCAAAATTATTATAAGGAATGCAAAAAGACTTGTGATATTTATAGGCCCCAAATAGCTTCAGAAATTAGAATAAAAATTCAAACATACCGGGAAAAACTAGATACGGGCGGTTCAGCCACCGACTTGGGCAGGTCAATCGTCGAAAGTACCCAGAATCTAGGGTACTGACAGCTACTGAAAGTTGCCTAAAATCCTAGGCGACGACGGATATACCACCGCTCACTAGTGGTTTAGTCATTGAGAATCTCAGAAAAGTGATTCCCTTCACTCTTCCAATCCCGACATGAACTACATGTTGACCAATTCTCTAGTCAACTAATTGAGCTCAATCAAACCCTTTTAGTGGACCCGATTGTCTCTTTAAGTTGATTTGGATTTCTTTCAAATCATACTAATTTAGAACTCAATCTTAACCTATGACTTAAAGATTACAATCAAATATGACCACAAAGCTTACAACATCACTCCCGCAATCCGACAACCTTCGGCATTCTTTGCGGCAAGTCCCACGGTCTTCCTCTGGTGATCTCTTGACGTGTTCTTAGCAATCTTCCTGATACCTTTGGCGAAGTCCTAGCGAACGCCCGACGAGCTCCCACCGCATCGTCCAAACCTTGGCTCGATGACTAAGCTTGATCTTAGGTCCATGTCTGATCTGTAATTTATTTTCACTGTCGTGGTTAACATGTATGATGCTAACTATAACTTAATTAATTACAATCAATATGACCACAAATTCACTTCAAGACCTTTCCAACTCCCGACAAGTCTTTTGGCTACCCCGACAATCTTCTAACGAGTCTCGGTCTTCTTCCAGCGAACTCCCTTGCGCCATCCTGGTAAGCTCCCGACGCACTCTAGGTGAGTTCCCTTCCGCATCATCTGAATCCTGACCTGATGCTTAGACTTGATTCTAGCCAAACTTCTAATTATAATAATCTCTCGGTCATAGTTAATCCTACATAAATAAACTCTAATAGTCTTGTTAGATCAAACACTCATCAATTGATTTCATCATCAAAATATGAGATTTAACAAATGTCTACTCATCTATCCAAGTGGGCAAAGGTTCAAGATAGGTGATTATGAGTTACCCCTCTTTGTCTCCTACATGGACTAAGTATTTTAAAAGATATTTTATCCTTTTAGGTTAATATAGATTACCTCTCTGTAGAATATTTTAGAATATATTTTATCCTTTTCAGACTAAGTATAAAATTACATCTTTAATATAATAAAAAGGAATGATTGTCTTTTTTTTTTTGATAATTCACGATCATTTTTATATACATCAATTTACTAACTTAGACATCGACAACCTATTTTAATCTCAGGAGATGTTAACGTTTTCACCTTAAAGATATCTCGAATAATATACTTATATGAGTTCATATCATATCAGATTGATTAAGTTATTAATGATTTTCTTCATTAACATAAATTTTTTTATTAAAAATTCATCCAACTAAAAAAGTAAAAATTAGAGGTCAGAGATTGTGATAAAATATAAATTTAATTTAGACCGATAATATTTGATATATCTATTATAAAAAATAAATCATCCCACTTCTCGCTCGGCGCGCACGTGGCGTCGACCGGTTCAGCGTCTCCCATCCAATTCGAGAGGTCCGGTCCGAAATAAAAATGAACCGGACTGGACTTGCCTCCCACTCAACTCCACCGGCCCACCCCCCCCCCACCATTATCCCCCATCACCGCCACCACCACTCAACCACCACCTCACCCGCCCACTTCCCCATACCCACCCCAATATCGACGGCCTACCACCAAACACAAACCCTAATCCTAATCAAAGTCCTGCATCAGAAGCCATGGCCGCCGCCGGCCCGCCGGCGGCGCCGCCGAGGAAGCCCGTTCCCGGCCAGCCGTGGTCCCACATCGAGACGACCCACCTGATCGACGCCTACGCGGAGAGGTGGTACACCCTGAAGCGCGGCCAGCTCAAGGCCCAGCAGTGGGAGGAGGTCGCCGCCGCCGTCGCCGCCCGCTGCGGCATCGACAAGCCGTCGAAGACCGGCACCCAATGCCGCCACAAGATCGAGAAGCTCCGCAAGCGTTACCGCGCCGAGCGCCTGCGCCCCGGCTCCTCCGTCTGGCCCTTCTACGGCCGGATGGACCGCATGGAGCGCGGACCCCTTCCCATCTCCATCCGACCGCCGGTGCCGCCGCGTCCCGCCTCTGCCAACTCCACCGACGAGGACGAGGTGGAGCATGAGGAGGAGGAGGAGGAGGAGGAGGAGGAGGAGGAGGAGGAGGAAGAGGAGGAGGAGGACGAGAGGGTGGGGAGCAATATCCGGAGCATCAATGGGATACTTCGGGAGCCCAACTGGGGGCCATCTGGGGTTCCCAGAAATCACGTCCCCGCGACAAGGAGAGCTTTGGAGATGGAGGAAGGGGAATCCAGGGAGGACGAATCGGAGGGCGAGGACGCAGGCGGGAGGGAGGTCATGTCGCAGGTGGCGGCAGTATTGAGGGGGTTCAGCGACGGCTTGTCGCGGATGGAGAAGAGGCGGATGCAGTTGATGAGGGAGGTGGAGAGGGATTGGATGCAGATGGAGACGAAGAGGGCCGAGATGCTGAGGGAGTCGCAGCGGTGCCTCTTGGACATGATCGCCGACGCTCTTCCTTCATCCAAGAAGGCCAAGAAATCTCACGATCTATAAGCTACTGCAAAAGGTCATGTAACATGTCCTTCCTTCCTCTTTTGGTCACTCTATTAGCAATAATTACATCTTGGATGGTTTCAAGCTAGTGGGCCTTCCCCCCTTCAATTAATTATTTATTTGTGCCTATTATAATCACCTTTTATTTGATTTTTTTCCTTCTACTCCCATTTGTAGGTGGGAGCTTCAGGAATTGAGTAACAGTATGCTTTTGTTGTTGCACCTCCGGGATTTGATCTGCTTACTGAGGGCATTTGTAGCATCTTTCTTCCTTGCTAATGCCACAACCCTTAAAAATGATTCTGAAGGGCATGACACTGGATTTTTGAGGAAAAACATATTACTTGAAAAAAGTTTGCTACAGAAGTTGTTTCTAGTTTTTGCATCTTAGAGTATACGTCAAGAAATACGTTACACAAAAGTAAATAATTACTATACTAGATGAAAATTTACATTTACCAAGTGTTGTGTCCGTGCCGGGTTGCGTCTTATATAAGATTTTCCATGTCGGTATATCTATATCATGTCACATCAGTATCCATGTTTCATAGTGTATCATTGTCCAAAATAAAGCTCTATTTTTTCTTTCTTGTGTTTCACAATTTTAACCCAGTGCCCAAAATGGCTCAGAAAGGTACACTTGAACTAGACCTTTTGCATCTAATTTTTGCAGTTTCAAATATATATATTTTTTATGTTCTAGAATATTTTCTTTCTCCATTTGTTTTCTGCTTCTAATTGAGGTCTGAAATATGGCTCCTTGTATTTTATTTTATATTTTGTTTAAGCTTACATAGCCAATTCTCAGCTTGCTATTTGAGCTTTTCCAGTCTGACCAGTATAAGGATGTCATCTTTGTGGTTGTTGGGCTATCTGATTAAAGGAGTTTGATGGTTCATCGATAAGCTTTGCTTCCTATCGATCACACCGGTGTGCACTAATGACCACCAAATAGATGTTTCAAAAGATAAGTATAAGGCTATCCTAAGGGCTCAGGTGGCAATTGCCAGTTTGCTTAACAGATACGAATCAACTTGTGTTGAATCAATCTGTTATTTTTATTTCTTAATTTGCTTCTCAGACATATATTCTATCATTTCTTATTTTGTGGCTGTTGTGAGACAAAATGAGCAAGGAAGCGAGGGTACTTGTTTTGCCCAACCAGTGGTCTTTAGTGCACCAGAGAAATTCTCAAGTTGTGAAAGTGAACAAATGGAAATATTTTTATATGGCGAGCGACAAGATGATGATTTTGCTTTTCGTGTGTGGAAAACCATGTGGTGTCCGTGCATGTGGACTATTGGCTGATGGTAGAAGACATGATACAATGCATCAAAGGACAATAGTTTTAGAATCTTTTAGTAGTGTTGTGAGCTCATGGTTCAGTAATTGCTGGAGTCCATTGGGTGGAATGCAAGGGAGTCAACCAGATGAGTGTTACTATGATGAGAAACTTTTCTCATTCTTGCATTAGTGATCTGTTTTCTTTTTTCTTTGTTGAAAGACAAAGATTAAGATGAGAAAACATTATATAGAATCAATTACTCTGGGGAGAAACCAAATGATGGAATTTTCATATATGGCTATCAGCATGCAATTATTTGAGCATTCACAATGGATCAGAGAGAGAGAGAGAGACTCCATGAGTTGATGCAGGCATTACACTGGATTAAGAACTTTGATCTGATTTTTGCCTTGGAATTATTTGAGCGTTCTTCTGATCAACTTTGAGTAAATATCATTCTAGTTTCAATTCAGAATTTTCTAATTAGTTTAGATGAGGAACTTAGCAATTAGTTTGGTTCTTCTGATCAAGTCTATGTTTTTGGTGTATGAATATGGCAAGATGATGAGAGATTTCTGTTTAGATTAAAACGTCTATGACGTGTCATAAAAATTCCTCATGGAGGGCAAGGCCTACGAGACTTCTGAAATCACATACATCTTTAGGAGCATTGTTCTTAGGGGACGCTACTTTCTGAAGGTTCTTGTTGGAACCTGCAACTGTAAAATTTCCATACTTTCTAGGACTATTGTTGTTCTTTATAGCACCTGTCCTTTGCTAGAAGAGGTGAGTTATTGGGGATGCAGCCTCCTGCTTCATTTGACTAGTTCCTTGGAGTCAAATGAAGGCCGGCCCTGAACAAGGAGCAGCTGACAATGTGATAGTATCAGCAAACTAATTATTTTTTTCAGCCCCGGAGAAGATAAGCCTAAAACAAACACACAGAAGACCGGGCATGAATGAACAAAGGAAAGAAGCAATGACCTTATGTTTTCTACTTCCAAGCGCTGCTTTGATGGTAGGTACCCACCTGCTTCAGCTATAATGTGAAATTCTTTAACAAGGAAAGCATTGGTGGATGACCACTTCTATTTTCTTTTTTCTTGTTATTGCTGTTTCTTCTTTTAAATCCTTTAGCCAATTGTTCATGATAGAAGGATTAACCTTTTCTAAGAAATATATATTTTATCTGGGTATGAAAAATCAAAATTGGAACAACCCTGATATATTGAATTGCTAACAGAGTGAGTCATGCTTCTAGTGCTAAACAGCATAGAGACGGCCAAAAAAAGAGCCTTCTTTTTGCCTGACTGATTGAAATTTCATCCGGTCTAGCAACTTGACCCCTTGATTTTCTTATTTCAACTTTGGCCTGGAGGCAAAATCTAGGACTAGTTCCGATCATCCTGGTAGAGAGGAACCTTCAAACAGCATTATCGACAATCCTCTACTTTCATATCTTCATTCAATAAACAAATGAGGAAAATTTTAGGGCAATTACCGTGCTGGAACTTTATTTAGGATGTTATAAACTAAAGTCGAGAGATTAGGCTAAATTTAGAGCTTTCAAATTAGTTACCTTTGGCCCAAGGAAGAAGGTATATACTGCATATGGTAAACAAAGCAAATTGTGTACAATTGATGGAACTACTATTCTGACTTGTGCAATTCAAGAGGTATTATTTTGTGGATATATCACCAATAATAATCTGAGCCCATGATGACCAATACCAGAAGAACGTTAGTTGTTGGTTAGCTTTCTAGTGAAGCTCCTACTGTAGGTCGCATTTCTATGTTATCTTTGTAAATATAATTAGTGATATAATGCAATAGAAAGAAACATGAACAGGCGATTGGCTAAATACATTTTCCAATGGGAGGCTGGAGACAATCTATTATGGGATCTGTTCCATCATTCTGTTTACCTTACTCCTAGTTGATGATACTTTTTCCTATTATTGTTGTTGTCGGTGCTTGCCTTTCATTCAATATTTGATTTCACTTTGTGCAAATTGTCTCATGGATTAACATGTTGCTGCAAGGTACATATCATATCATATCCAATGTGAGGCTGGAGACAATCTATTATGGGTTCTGTTCCATCATTCTGTTTACCTTGGTCCTAGTTGATGAGACTTTTTCTTATTATTGTTGTTGTCAGTGCTTGCTTTTCATTCAATATTCGATTTCACTTTGTGCAAATTGTTTCATGGATTAACATGTTGTTGCAAGGTACATATCATATCATGTCATGGGCATGTGGCATGCATGACCATGCCTATATCTAGGTTTTGGTCTTTTGGTTTTATTATACATTCAATTTTAAAATTTTTGATAAAACATATAAACTAGTAGCTACTTTCATAGCCATGCTATATAAGTTAACATTGCTTTATTTTTTTTATTTGCAAGTGTAGAATGTTGTTGTGTCATGCCTAGCCATGTCATGATATTGTATTTGTGTGCTTCAAATGTCTAGGCATGGGGATGCTGCACAATGTCTAGATATTTGCTGTTTCCTATCCCCAAGAAGACAGGTAAACAGGGTTCCTCTACCACCATCATCAGTAAAGGTTCAACATTTTTTCCTTTTCTTTTACTTCAATGATTCCAGTTTACTATTTTCCGCACAAATATAGACAGGAAGCAAGCCTTCCAAACTCTTTGCCTCACTTTGCATCTTGTATCTTTGAATATTAGTTGTTTTCCTCCAGCATTTTCATGTTGATAAGCAGCAATGCCTTCCGATGAATGAGCGAACATTTGATCATGTGTGAATCCTCGTCATTCTCACCCGGTCCAATTATCATAGGCCTGTTATTGTTGTATGCCTCTGTAAATTCTGTGGTAGTTCCCTAAATGTAACGCACTTGTAAATTCTGAGCTTTTTCTTCTTGTCTAGTTAACCGGCAGCTTGCCACTCTATCAACCAGATCGCTTCTTTCTGAAACTTCCAACATAAGGCTGCAAGGCAATTCATTTTTGCTGTGGCTAATACAAGATGTTTTTGATAGGTTAATTTCAATTGGCAAGCCAAAGTTTCTCCTCTTGTCGTCTCTTTCTTGGACATAAGACATTTCAAATTCTTAATATATGATACGGCAGAGGACATTCTGAAAAATCTTGTGAACTTTGTTGTAGTTCATTAATCCCTGTTCAGGTTCATCCTTCATTTGTCTCCTCATTTATTTTTGTTCCTTAAAAGATCATTTAGTATGAACCTGTAGCAACTGAATCTATACTTCTTTTACAATCTGATTGCCTTTGAAGAGTTAAATATATCATTGTGCATGAAGAATCTCCCGGCCTGCGTCTGCTACTCCTTCGATCTTCCTCATCCATACATTGATCTCTATGTTTTATCTCAATAAGAAATTAGTAGTATGGATTGCGTCGGTAACTTCTGAAACCTTCTTCTGTACAATTCAGACTCGCCGATACCCTATCTCGACTTCGAGCAAACAGAATACTTTGTTTGTTTTGTAATCTCTTCGAAGAAGCAAAAGCAGAGGTTTCTCCATGCTTTCTACGGTAATTGTTCAGTGATGCTGGTGTCTGTATAAACTTTCATACCTTTCCTGATACTGTTTTAATATTCAGAAATTGGTGGTCTGAGTCTCTTCTATGTTACAATTCCTATTATACACATATATTTACAGGTGTGATTGCATGGCAGAATTCTCGTAGTTATCATTTTAATGCATCAAAACTGAGCTCTAAGATGTGAGTGATTGAGTATTGAGTTCATAAGGTTTTGAATTCTGCAGACTGCGGTTTCTGATCGATGGAATTGAATAATAATACTGTGTGGGGTTAGCTTGACGGCCCTCACTAAGCCATATCGTGGGGTGAAAGATTCGGCAGTCAAGTAACACACTCTTTATATTTTTGTTCAATTGTATTTTGCGAGCTATGGTTACTAATTTAGTGAATTGAAATGGCATTTTGTAAAAGTTTTCATGAGAAAATGAATGACTTTTAACACTATCCTCTCAGTCAGCGCTCACAGATGAGACTTCTTCCTTTCATGACCACAGTTAGCCTCGAATCAAATCAGAGTCGGTTTTGATTTGAAATCGGAATTGAATTGTAGTTAATGATTCGAAGGTTTTGGAATTGAGCCATGTGGTTTGATTTTAGTTGCTAAAATTGAAATCAGAATTGGAATCTATGATTTTTAATCAATAAAATAAATAAATAAATAAATTTTTTATAGTATAGTGGTTAATATCTTAGAATCTTAGAAAAGTATTTTATTTTTTTTAAATTAAAATCAATGGATCAAATTGAATCAATGGTCAGATCACTGATACTTCGAGCCTAGCACCGGTGGGATTCAGTGATACTTATTACAGTTTATTTTTTTTCAAAAAAAATATTTGGTTAGAGTCAAATGAGTTAATTACATATGAAGTATATTAATTAGATATTGAAATCCTTATAGTTATTGAAGTGAAACATCTAATTTCATTTACCTTGGTTTTAGTTGATATAAACATAAAAATAATAGATAAAAAAATTATTTCAACATTTTAGTTGATGGTGACAGATGACGACGCTACTTGTGGCCATGAGCGATCGTTCTGAAAGAGGAGGGAAAGCGACGATAAGAGATGATAATCGCTTTGTATTTGCATCAACGTCGACATAGTTATCGAGTGCATCTCTATGTAGTTGTCGAGTGGCCCATCGACGCATTTACTAACCGATGAAAGGGCCACTTGGTATCTTACATCGATGTTGATGCAAGGAGCCCTTTCGTTGCTATGATTTACATCCATGTCGACGCAATTGTTAAGCGACATATCGACGTAGTTTGTCGAGTGACATGTCGACGCAATTACCGAGTAACTGTTGAGTAGTCCTTTTGTCGATATGCATCTATGTTGACATCGAAGTAGATGCATAGTGTCAACATCTTCTTCTTTCTCTTCCTCCTCTCCCCTTGTCTCATCTCTCATCATCCATCATCCTCTTCATCCACAACAATCATCTGTGACCGTTAGTGACATCATCATCTACCACCACCACTGTAATAAATAACTAGAACGTTGAGATTTATTTTTTACTTATCAATTTTATGCTTTCATTGATAAATTCTTTTATCACAAAGTTAGAATAAATGAGGTTTGATGTTTCATTTTCATAATTATATGAATTTCAATATAATTTTTTAAAATATAGAGATTAGAATGTTAAAGAAATCTAACAATAGGAGGAGGTACTATGTAATTAACCCTAATTAACCCCAAGCAAGCATTACGCGAGCTAGAGATTTAGAAAGAACAAACCATAATAATAATCACAATAAAATTGTAAATCTCAATTATATAAATCTTTTACCATGATTAATATATATATATAATTAAATTTAAAATTTAAAATTTTTATTTAAAATTTATATTAAGATGCTCTTTCTCTACCTCATTTGGTATCATTAATATTATAATTATATATTCAATCATTTCATAATCATTTTTGAATCACTTTGGGACAAACTAAAAGCAAGCTGCTAGAGAATAAGAAAGAAAGCCGGAATCAAAGGCTGAAGCAGTAGACAAGATAGGACAAGGCTGAGTTGGACACTTATGAAGATATGCTTTTACTTACATGTGACCTGTGAGGAGATTAAGAAGTCGAGTCCATTTTGTTGCTCAGTTTGATGCAAAACCAGTCATATGAAAACATAGCGCAAGTAGACCTGATCTTGAATTTTTTCACTGGATGCCTGAAGAATCAATCCATAAGAGGATATAAAAAGCCTGATGAAACTGACTTCACTCCCTGAAAAGTTTGGCAGATGAACAAAATGCATCAGGGGATCAGAGTTATGATGGTATATTGCTCAAATAAAATACATGAATCTTATTTACAGGTGAAAGTAAATCCCTGAACCTACACATCAAAACTATATATATATATATATATATATATATATATATATATATATATATATATATATATATATATATATATTGTATAGCCAAATGTCTTTCATGAGTTGGATGAATATGCTTTGAACTTTGATATGAAATGCAGAAAACTCCAAGTATATTTTGTGTATTATATTCTCACTCCTTTGTCCATTTTATTATATTCTCATTTCTCTTATTTTAGGTTAAACTAGTCTTTCAAGCAGGAGATATTAAAAGTATTTCACATATAGATCATAAACATCCTTTGTGAACAGTAATATCAGATCAAGGAAATAAAAAGTATTTCACATATACATCATAAACATCCTTTGAGAACAGTAATATCAGATCAAGGAATTTTTTTATTGGTACTAGAAGATGTTCTGTTGGTTTCAATCACAAAACCATCTATACTATTCCAATAAGAGAATAATTATCAGCGGGTATACAGTTAGGAAGTAAATGACAATAAGGTTGCAGATCTGGTGATCAACTGCGACTAATAGATCAACCTATGGACAAGTATAAAAATAAGGCTCACATACTAATTATTGACTTAATACTTCAATATCGAGAAATAGTGTATCAATTATCACATGGAATTTCTTTTCCTTCCATTTATTTAACCATGTTTAGGGCAATGCCACTTAAATCAAACTGAAAACAATTAGAACACTTCTTATGGTTCCTAATGAAGATCTTTCAGGACTTCCTCTAATTCTCATCTCACCACTGATCAATAATCATAATTGATTCAGCTCGTCTAATGGTTTTCTTGTATTTGTTTCTTAATCAGAACTACGAATGTGAACATCTCTTATTCTTAGTTCTTGCAAATCTTCCATCTTTTCCAGTGAAGTTTCCAATAATTTTTTTACTAACACTCATATCCCTGAAAGAAATCTTCAAATAATTCTTAAACACATGTCAAACCTATGTCAGGGCTACCAATTGTGCAATAGCTGCACCATGATGATTCTCAACACAAAGCATAGAGGGAAGCAGATCAGTAATCATAATGAAGATCTTTCAGGACTTCCTCTAATTCTCATCTCACCACTGATCAGTAATCATAATTGATTCAGCTCGTCTAATGGTTTTCTTGTATTTGTTTCTTAATCAGAACTATGAATGTGAACATCTCTTATTCTTAGTTCTTGCAAATCTTCCATCTTTTCTAGTGAAGTTTCCAATAATTTTTTTACTAACACTCATATCCCTGAAAGAAATCTTCAAATAATTCTTAAACACGTGTCAAACCTATGTCAGGGCTACCAATTGTGCAATAGCTGCACTCTCAACACAAAGCATAGAGGGAAGCAGATCAGTAATCATAATGAAGATCTTTCAGGACTTCCTCTAATTCTCATCTCACCACTGATCAGTAATCATAATTGATTCAGCTCGTCTAATGGTTTTCTTGTATTTGTTTCTTAATCAGAACTATGAATGTGAACATCTCTTATTCTTAGTTCTTGCAAATCTTCCATCTTTTCTAGTGAAGTTTCCAATAATTTTTTTACTAACACTCATATCCCTGAAAGAAATCTTCAAATAATTCTTAAACACATGTCAAACCTATGTCAGGGCTACCAATTGTGCAATAGCTGCACCATGATGATTCTCAACACAAAGCATAGAGGGAAGCAGAAGCAGGAACTAAGTACATTCACAAATTGAGTTAAGATTTCATATATTGTTGAAGAAATTAGTAAAAGAATCTTCATCAGAAGTCTACCAGAACTATTTTATATTCAAAACATCAGTTAATGCCACTGCAAGTTAGACAAGTGTAGGCAGGAGAAAACTGTACCCCGTGACATGTCTATCTCGCACAATGCAACAACAATTTCAGGATGAAAAAACTCGCATTTAGAACTCCTGACAGCCGAACCATGCTAGAAAAATGAGCATCATGGAACACTGTAAAACCAATTATGACATACCAAAGCTATACATCAGCTTATTGATAAATTTCTTTGATGAAATTACCATGAACATTTATTATATTTCCTTCTTCATGCGTTTGTTTCTGTAATACATGATAGCGCACTCAGGAATTCTGAAAGATTCGCATAGCATGTCACTTTGGACCATTCTTTCGCCAATTAAGGGAGCATTTAGCTTTTTGTCTTATGGTCTTTCCAATATATTTTCCTCCTCTTAAACTTTCCTTTGATAAAAAAAAAACATCTTTACTCAACATATTATTTTCTTTGCTTTTATATTACTTGGAGAAGGCAGAAGGCAACTCTAATCACTAATCAGAATGTAGAACATGAAGCAACACATTGTTGATATGATAATAGAAATGCAGATAGGGCACCAAGTAAACCAAACCAAAGTTCATGAACCAAATGAGAGCAATTTATATGAACATACCATTTGATGAGCGACCCAAAGAGGAAATGCTGCATGATGGGCACCTTCTCGAGCACCTCAACCTTGTACATCTTCAGCATGCCGCTGTTCACCTTGCTCCAAGTCGGCACACCACTGATATCATCAAGCATGGGCGAGTGCTCCGGAAACACCCCCGTCTTCACCTTCTTCACGAAGGCAACGCATGCCAAGTACATATACTCATTGGAGAAGTTATCGAGAATGTCCTGGTTGTGGATCGACTTCGGCTTCATGTACTTGTGATCAATCAGCTGAGCGGATCCAAAGATGAAAGGAAGGAAGTGGTAATCATCGAGTCCCCACACCCCGTGCGACCCCGCCGGCTCGAGGCAGTAGGCGGTCTGCAGCCTCCGCATGAGGTCGAGGTAGGCTGCGAACGCCCGGAGGACGAGGACCGGATAGTCCTCTTCTTTGATGAGCCCAAGGCGAGCGAGGCAGTAGAGGAAGGCGGCGAAGTTGGTCTCGTGGCCGGTCCCGTAGTCGATGCGGTAGGCGTTGCCGAAGGAGTCGAGGAGGTAGGGAAGGAGCTCGTCGACAGAGGGGCGGAGTTCGTCAGAGGGGAGGAGGGACAGGACTAAGCCGCGGCCCTCGTCGGAAAGGCGGGCGTGCCAGGACCGGTAGGCGGGGTTGCCGTAGCGGGCGGTGTGGGGGAGAGGGGGGATCTCGTCGATCCAGCGGGCGAGGGTTTGGAGGATGGAGAGGAGGCCTGAGAGGGTAGCGGGGAGGGGCGAGGGGACGGGGTCGGAGAGCTTGCGGCCGCGGACGGAGTTGGAGAGGGCGGCGACGAAGCCAAGGAAGTGGCGGCCAGCCGCGGAGGCGTGGAAGCGGCGGATGTCGTCGGGGGAGGAGATGCGCTTGGACGGGACCTCGAAGCGGAAGTGGGGCTCAGCAGGGGGGACGGGAAGGGGTTGGGGGACAGGGGAGAGGACGATGGAGGCGGTGGCAGAGGGGGCGTTGATTGCGGGTGCGCGGATGGGGCGGTAGACCGGGGGGTCCGAGGAGTCGGACCACGCCGGGGGGGACGACAGGTCCGCGGTCGGGGCGCCGCAGGCGCAGCATAACGTGGGCGGCGACGAGATGGCGGCGGCGGTAGCGGAGGAGGGGGGAGGGTCAGTGGTAGAAGGATCGGGATCGGCCATTTCTTCCACGGGCGTGAAGAGTAGCAGGGTCGAAGCAGCAGAGAAATAAAAGACGCGTTAGAGAGAGAGAGAGAGAGAGAGAGAGACGAGGAATACTTATAACGGACGACAGCAGGGAGATGGGCTCGGCCGCTTAGTGAAATAGTAATATTGGGCCTAAAAGCAGGCCCATTAGGCTAGCAATTAAGATGGCCCAGCCATAATTCCATCAGTCCGTTGAATGATTTGCTAAGGACATACGAAATGGATTGATATCAAAGTAATATCATCCAAATATATAGAACTAATAATAATAATAATAATTAATTATTATAAGCTAGATGATGATGATCATGATTTACTACGATCCAATTGTATATTAATATATTAATTGACGACTTTCTACAACAATTGTGAGAATGGTTAGATTAGATTTAGTCTAACCGATCCATTCAACAGTTCTAATTGTCAATCTTAGTTGGCTAAGATGGTCAAACTTATCACCATGCTAATCATGTGTGTGCTATTAAAAAAAGAGGTTTTTTTTTCTTTAATATCAAAGGAAAGAAAGCCATAAGTTGGGCATAAAAGTAGCACTACTCCTTGTGAGGTTAGGTAGCTTACAGATCTTGCAAAATGCTCTATAGACATGACATCAGCTTCACAATCAAGCATAGCAGCAGATAGGAATTGCCAGAGAGTTGGGCACATCAGTTGGGAAAACTGAGAGAAGGCAAAGGTTCTTTATTCCTAATTGTGTATGGTTCTTATGTCATACATACATTATCCTCCTTCCCCTAATAACATTAATTTAGGAAAACTTTCTTGATGTGTTTTCTTTTCTTTTCCCTATTCATGCATGGCTATTAATTATGTCTTGGGAATTGTGTCATAAACTATTAAGAGGTCTGCTTCTTTGTTTCTTTCTCAATCTTGTGGTCAGAAATACCAAGAAAAATAGAGACAATGTTTATATCATAATTGATAGGTCAACCATTTGATAACATGGCTCTAAGAGGCATAAGTCACAACCACTAAGTTACTAAAGGTCAGCCTGTTTCTTTCTTTGAAACTGTAAAGATGTGATGAAAGCAGCATTATATTATCAACAAAGATCCGAATAAGATATGTACTTCTTTGAAAGAAAAAAAAATAGATCTATTTTTGTTAGATACTTCGGACTAAATTCTTTTGATCCTCGATATTCAACCATATTGTACAGATCTACATTAAAAAAAAAAAATCAATCGGTTTTGTTGATATCAATTAGATGAATATTTACTCTATCATTTTGCTTTCTTATTATTAATATTATTAATATTTTTGTAACAGTGGCATGCACAAGACACACTGCAAACCCTAGCTAGCTTGAGGAAAAGAACAAAGGCTTTTCTCCAAACATGGGCATATCATATTGCAAAAACTTGTTGCCGACACCAAATGATGCAAGTGAAGGAGAAAATGTGAAAAAGGAGAAGACCTTTTCTTCCCCCTTCTCTTTGTCATGTTGCATTCACTCAAATCAGTGAAGCTGCCACCATTCTGTGACTTTTCTTCTTCATGGTTTAGTTGATCTTTCCTTCTCTATCCAAACAGACAAGCCTTAGTTTTAGACAGACTTGCAGACAGATGAACTACTTTTTTTTGTCTCCCATACATCTATCACTTAGAGCGAGAGAGAAACAGATGAGAGTATCACTACCAACTCTTTTTTTCTGTGTACGATTAAGAGCTTAAATTATTGTTGATAAGGGATACTGTACAGGTTTTGATGGCTGCTTCTCAAATTATTATTCTTTAGGGATACTGTCTCTAGATTCATGAGTTACAATTTTTAATTCTCAATTATTATTCTTTTCGTTCTACTACTTTAATCATTTACATAAGAGGCGCGCTTTGATAAATAAATAAATATTCTCTTATGTAAATGGTTAAAGTGGCAGAACGAAAAGAAAAAAGAAAAAAATGAGAATTAAAAACCCTAACTCGTGAATCTCGAGAGGCATTGATGTGGGCTCTCTCTAATGAAAAGAAACTGACGTTAAAAAGGTGACAAAGAGTGGTTTGGTTTGTGTGCATGGCGAAGGTTTGTGACCGCCACACGTCGAGAGGCGCGCGTTTCCCGTCTTAAACTACTACAGGTTTGGTGACGGCTTAACTACCCATGCAAAGATCTATCACCAACTCTCCCGTCTTAACATTGATACGTACGTTTGACCGTAGATGCATATATAGATAGATAGATCACGATCAGATTTTTATGTATCTTAGTGTATTCTTCTACCTAAATCCTCCTACCCATTCTCCTAAACTATCTTTGGTGGTGTCATTGGGCTTCGGAGTCGATGGGACAATGGGAAGAAGTGTATAAGTAGAGGTCAGCCATCTCTTGGTGACAAGGTGGAGGAATTCTTGGTAGCAGGTGCAGTTTCTTGCAGGATTCCAATGGGGAGATCACCATGCTGTGATGAGAACGGGCTTAAGAAGGGTCCGTGGACACCTGAGGAAGACCACCTGCTGGTCCAGTACATCCACAAGCATGGCCATGGCAGCTGGAGAGCCCTCCCTAGACTTGCTGGTACTCTCTTCCTCTCTCCCTGTGTTCTTCTCTCTCGCTCCTCAGTTCTAAGTTGTGGTGCTGTTTTCTCCTGCAGGGCTTAATAGATGCGGGAAGAGCTGCAGGCTGAGATGGACCAACTACTTGAGACCAGATATCAAGAGAGGCAAATTCTCTGCAGAAGAGGAGCAAACCATCCTCGTCCTGCACTCCACCCTCGGCAACAAGTGCTCATCTACTGCTCTCTCGCACTAACTTCCAATGAATCGATCTGAGTTTGTTCTAATTGTTGAGCGTGGTCGACCTTACCTTTAGGTGGTCTGCAATCGCGGCGCACCTCCCCGGGCGTACCGACAACGAGATCAAGAACTTCTGGAACACCCACGTCAAGAAGAAGCTGATCCAAATGGGACTCGACCCCGTGACTCACCGGCCGAGGACCGACTTCTTCGATGCCCTCCCCCGGCTCTTCGCTCTCGCGCAGCTTAGCAGCGAGCTCATCGACTGCCGGCCGCGGGACGACCTTGCCGCACGGCTCCAAGCGGAGGCACTCGACCAGGCTGCAAAGCTCCAGTACTTGCAGTCCCTGCTACAGTCGTCGGCCTGCACCATGGCAAACAGCTCTAACACCACCATTTCCACCGATAATACCCTCCTTAGCACTCATATGACTTCATCTTTTCCTTCCATCCTCTCTCCCACTCCTCAAAATATCGATAGCCATAACCAAATTGACCAACTGCCGTCCTTCTTCTTTGAGCCACCCACACCCAATGAGACCACACAATACTCCCACTTGACTGGTTTCAGCGAATCTCCTCTTCCTCCTCTCACCGATATCTCGGTCGCCAACCAGGGGAACGCTTGTAGTAGTAGTAGTATCTCTAGCTGTGGTGGGAATGAGACTCTTTTCTTCCGGCCTGATGTGTTGTTGCTGGACGACCAATTCATGACTGAATCTGCCCAAAAATTTTAAGCGGATGCCTTCGCCTATAGATTCATCCTTCTTTCCGCAGTCATGGGAAGTGTGGTTCTCGTGTTACTACAACTCCTACCATGCATTCATGCATTGCTGGTTTCCGTCATAGATGTTTATGAGCACTTGTAAATATGTACAAACAAGCATGGTTTCTATCTTTGTTTATACAGACATGAACTCCAGTTCTGAATATTTATGAATTTGTATTGCATTTCTACTTTATCATGACTCTACACACACTAGTATGCATGTAGATCTAAGACCCATCTCCTTATGTTGACAACATTATTCCTATTATTTTATCTATCACAATCTTCAAGATTTAATGAAGTAGAGAGCATGACATCTCAGGCAGGTAAGACTTCAACCACTAGGCTTTCATGTCAAAATATGACAGGACAAGTTAGTAGTGATGATAAGGAGAGGTTTAAGGACTTGAAAGATGTGTTGGAGAACACAGCAAGCTTCCTATGTCACTCATTGGAGACCGAGTCATAAGATGTTATATCACCAATAAGATAGTGTCTGCCATACTCGTCAAAGTTGGTAACCATAACAACGAAGTTTCATCAGGATTGGCAACATCAGAAGGAGACATTATATTTTATATAATCGACCATTCCATGCAATCATTGCTATCTCGTACATGAAAGATCTCAAGGCTGGTGTAATTATCTGAATATTTATGTATATATATATATATTGGTGCATAATATTCTATTTATGTTTTGCATTGTTGTATTTATTAATATGACCATATATTCTATTCTTTTGTTGTCCTTTTTGACTTCTCTCTATAAGTTTGAGAACAACCATTCAAACAAAAGAAGCTCAAGTGATAAGGTTTTCTCTCTCTTTGTGATGGTGTGAATATGATATATATACAACTCTCGTTGTTATACTTTGGAGATTGACTCATAGGCGAGGAAACATCAATCATGGAAATCTAGTTTACTTTTAGGCACTTCAACTTATAACAGCATGATACTAACATCTCCAATTTGATAAACTAATGCAAGTAGATGATTGATTGAATATTTTCAACCCAAAACTTTAGTATTCTTCTTGACAATCATGTTTGCAAAAACCATGGATATCATTAATAATGTGAGACCAAAACAACAATAACTAAAGTAATGCTGCAACCATGGATATCTTCAACCAACAGCAACATCAGTACTCAATCACTAAAGATCAAGACTTGGTCTAGTATTATGTAAACCTCCATTACTTGTATTATTATAGACCAATAAGCTAAAGTCTTTGCTCCAAAGTCTGCAATTTGTAGAAGGGCCAAATTTTCATTTGGGTAAAGCCAAATAAATCTAAATTGGTTATTAGTCAAAATGGTCACTCTTTTAGCCACATATTATAAAAATACATCACCAAAACTAAAGCCAACTAAACCTAATTTGATTCTTACATCAAACAAAAAGCACAAACAAAGACTAGCATATCAGTAAACAAAGATTTACCAGAACAGTGAGTTCTGAAGAATGCTTGTAGTTGCAGTGGCAGTCAAGAATTTGATAGGGAGTAAAGAAAAAGAAAGTAGAACATGTAGTTGCTCATTTGTCAGTCAACTTTATGCTCTTCGCAATTCCTTCTAAGCCTTACCAGTTTAATTTAAGCTGGCTTCTCCATCTCTCTTCATGATAACTTCTCTACCACAATGAGTCTTGATGCCAATGGTGGTCTCAAGAGACCACCAGTTCTTGACAGGTGCCGCACTTGCACTTGAGGCTAATCTTCACACCAGCCACACCTGAGACTCGTATTCGAGTCTTCCTCCTCTTCTTTTCCTCCTCCAGCTTCTGTTCGCTCTTCTGCTCTTCGTCTCCCTCCTGCCATGGTAGACATGCAGTTGATTCAACAAGAGAATATACTAGATCGAGGTAACCAAGAAATCTGCGTCACAATCAACGATCGAGATCCGATGTCGGACAAGACGACCAAAGAAAAGAAAGTGGAGAAGGCAAGAGAAGTGCGAAAGCCCTCAAACCTCCTCTTCCTCCTTCTTCTTGTTCTTAGACTTGCGTTCACCCGCCGGACTTCGTGGAAGGTCCGGGACGGTCGCCTCCAGAGGCGCCAGGGGTCCGGATGCCGTCGGTGGGACGATGGAGATGGACGGAGCGAACGGACTCTGCTGCCGGGGCGACGGAGTTCCGGCGTCGCTCTCATTCGGTTCAGGCACCCGGCCGGCGCCGAAAGAGATGGTCGGCGGGTTCACTACGGCGGTGTCAGTGGCCGGATCGTTGGCGGCGGTGGGGGAGGAGTGGTCAATGGAGCCGGAGTTGGTGCGGGCGAGCTTCGCGGCTGGGGCGGGGATGGAGGAGCGGTCAATGGGCCAGGTGAACAGGCGGTCCAAGGAGGGCCGTCGGCGTTTGCAGCCGCAGTGGGGGCAAGGTTCGGTGTAGCCCACCATCTCGTCTTCCTCTTGGAGTGGTCGAGTTCTTGGAAGGGAAGCAGGAGTTCTTGGAGCTCTGCGGTCGTGTGAGATGGAGAAACGGGAAGAGTCGTAAACGTTCTCAAGACAAGTCTTTTATGGTGTGTGCGGACGAGGACAGCGGTTGGGCGACCGTTGGGTTTTTCTGGTATTACCGGCCTTGATCAGATCAGGACCGTTTGTTGATGGCGGTAGTGATGGTACGGCTTAATGGTACGGTTCTTCCTCGTCATGTGTGTCGCAGACCGGCTTACCCCGACCACGTCCCTGTGGGACCCACTGCGGGCTCCGCTGCAATCAACCCGGATGAGCGCGTGCGGGCCCCACGAGCTACGTTGTAATTTATTGACGACTAGAGGCGAAAGATTTCGGTAACTATCTGCTGAGAAAACTGCAGTTTCATATTCTCCCACAGATGCCGAGAAGTATGACGAAGGAGAGATGACAATTGCAGTAAGGCAGTAGTCAACGGGAATACTACGAAAGAGATCATTCAGGCAAAGGCTCCATCATCTATGGTCACTCTCAATGAACAGTGTCAAAGCCAAACAGTCTAAGACACATCAAGCACACGCAGCACATAATTAGTCCACAGAAACATGTTTAGGAAGTTGATTAGGATGACAGACTGAGATAATACACCGAGGACGTGGTCAGGATAGTTAAACCAATGCAATGCTGCTCTCACCACCGGGAGGCTTACGGACTCCGCCGAAGTAGTCTCGCGATGCAGCTTTCCCATCTGCAAAGATGTCGCTGCCGCTCATCTCCTTCAGTTTTGCTACACTCAGTGGCTTCTCGGCAGACCCCGGGGGTGCGTCTTCTTTGAATATGTCGTTACCCGTCAGCTCTTGGAACTTCTGAGTGTGGATCTTCTTTGCAGTCTTGGCGACACTATCATCACTGAACAGGATATTGCTAGGACCCCCAGCCGGCTATAACACCACCAAACGAAAAAGGGATAATGATTAGCATTTAGAGGGAAGACGTAAAACGAAATTTACTACTAAGATAACCATCAAATATGAAAAAGAACAGCAAGCATCAAGATGAAAGACACACTTTAAGCTAAGAATACGAAAATATTAAACCACATGCTGGACATGAACCATTCTAAAGTCTGCAAAGGAAATGCCAGGAGATATGCATGGTTATATGAATTAGATGGTCTCTTGCAAACTAACAGATATGCATTGAAAAGATGACGCATACACTTACCTCCATTCGGTATCATATTATTTATCATTCCTTCTTTATTCCTCTCTCAGAACAATTAACATAGATTTAACAGATAAAGATAGCTATAAAATAAAATAAAAGTAAAAGCATATATCAGTAGATCCTCCATGTAAGAAACAAGTAAAACATAAAAGAGCCATCATATGGCTCAGTCAATTAGCATTAAGAGTTTCAACTGAACAACCTGATCTCAAAGGAACATTTTTTTAATATCAATTTCTCATCTTAAAAAAAAGACTGAATTTACTTGACCAACAAAAATTCATACAAGCAAGAGCTTCTGATGAAAAGTGTTGGCTATGCAACCAATAAGAGGTTTATAGTCCAAATAGAAATGTTCAAGGAACTTAGAAGCAGCCAACGATCAACAATGATAATAATAACACTAAGAGTTTGTATTGACAACCTATAAAACTCAGCAGAAAAAGCTAGTTATTTGAAAATGATTGTCTATAGAACATACTGCAGGGAAGTGATATGTTAAACTACCTATAAGCAAAATTCCTAGAATGCAAAAGGCTTTTAGGTATTATAAGATTGTAGGGAGTTAATTGAGTTGCTTTCTTGTATGGGCTATCACAAGAATCCCGAATGGACTCTTGACCGTGGTGGCTGTCACTTAAGAATGCCATGAAGGGTACATGGAGTAATTATAATGTTTCCTCTAATATGATGCAGAATAAATTGATGTGAAGCAAATTCATACTGAAAGTTAAACTAATTTTTGTTTAAGAAAACATAAAATATATAACACTGATGTTAACAAAAAATTGTTCAGAAACCAGGAATCCACGTTTGACTGATGATCTTAACTCACATTAGATACTTTCACTGATGTGTGTATGTTTCGAGGCTGTGGCAAGACGAAATCCAAATTCCCCCTTAGTTCCAAATTCCTTGCAGCTAAAGGCCTGGCTGGAACTTCAGGAGGAGGACCAAAGATGTCATGCCCACTAAGCTCTTTGCTCTTTGCTTCAGAGAGCTGCTTCTTGACTTTGGCATCAAGCTCACTCTCAGTGGTACCACTTAGCTCTCGCTGCTTTGCTACCTCAGCAATCGAAGTAGGCTTCTTTGGAGAAACTGTCTCGTCAGCACTAAATGATATTTGGCTGATTGCACTAACAGCTTGCTGATGGCAAAACATATAAATTAATTAATATAATTCCAGCATAAATAGTATCAAGTATCAACAACATATTCTAGATATTTGAGGATCATATACAAAGTCAACTCATCATAGGAGAATGCTTAGATTGAACAAAACCATTATTAAATGTCGCCTAGGAAAAAGACAAAAATTAGGTACAATGGCATAACTATAGAACAGATTATTTGTTTGAGACATTCAAAATAGTTGATAACTTCTAGGTTATCAAAGTTGTCAAAGGAAAACAAACTGTATAGTTTCTAGGTTATAATTTTTGCTCTCAATAAATAAACTGTATTGTCATTCCATCAAATTTTAAAAAAGGATAAAAGCATCAATAAGCCACTATCAATGGAAAATTGAAAATCAGAGAAGTTACCTGGCAAATTCTAACACTTGTCTTAGCATTAGGATTTGAGACAGCATTACCAGATTCCATTATTGCATTCTCATTGTCTGCCGCAAAGATACCACTGCCAGTCATTTCTCGCAGTTTTGAGCTTGAACAGGGTTTCCTAGAAAATACAAGGGTTTTTAGCTCACATACTCACATAAGGTAAATAATGAAAACGAAAACAAAAACCTGATCATCTTCAGGTATGAATTTACAACAATATCTGAAGCTTAATTAAAGATTTTATTACTGGTGTTATCAGGAATGTAACACTTGTCCTACTTGCTAAAGTATAGCAAGACAAAGGTATGCATCTCAATACTAAAATGCAGGTCAGAAGACAAAAACAGGACAGTCAAAACCAGTTTCTATGTGAGGCTGCAGTATCAATCCCTTGGTTCACTGTGTTAACAACACCTTGATTTAGTCTCACATCGGAAGTGGACTAAGATTTAGGTCAGATGCGTACACTATTATTAATGTCTGCTCAAGTATTTTGAGCTAATTTTTTGGGCTCAATGTGATAATGTTAATGCTGTTAGCCGTAAGATAAACTGCTACAAGTGCTGTTAGCCACATAGCTTGACTTGTGGTATGTGGATTGTGGGGTTCCATTGTTTAGTTGAGTCATGGTGCACTTTGCATTTCTTACTCAAGATGCTTACTACATCAGATTAAATAGTGTGCTATTACAAATAAAATAACAATGTTAATGGGCAAATAACAACTATAGTAGAGAGTAGAAAAGAATGCTTTTGTTGTTTTGAACTTTTTCCTACAAGGAATCAATTCCGAAATACCTCCGATATGTTGTATTTAGAACCATTTACCTGCTGCAAATTTCTTTTAAAATTCTCAATTAGCGCCAATTTTTTTTTTCAAAAAGAAAGTCTATGGTCTGGTCTTGTACTTGTTTTGATGTGTGATATTGCATAAATACAACATCTCATTTCCAAACAGAAAGATAGACAGTAATCAAGAGTCTCCAGAACAGGCCAACCAGTGCCAGAGCTCCTTCACTGATGGCCTCCATTCAACAAGTTACTTCAGCTTTGTGCTCGGTTTCAGAGTAAATACTAGTATTTTCAATAGATAAAAATATAAGTATGACCTGAATAAAAAAAATGTTGCATAAAAACTCAAAGAAATATACCACTTCACAATAGCTATCATTCATACAGTCAAAAAAAATTAAACTAACAGCTAATATAAATCCATCAGAAGAGTTCAAAAGGAAATAAAGCATAGGGAAAAAAAAAGGGAGAGAGGAAGGGGGAGAAAGAACGGAGAAGCTGTGGATCAAAAACCAAGCAGATCATTAGCACGAAATATGGTAGTGTCAACTAAGAGCTCGTTTCTTAAATATAGTAAATAGGCGTCAAGAAAAATCGAATCTTGCGAACAGATCAGGGAACCCGACAAACTAAAAGCAGATCTCTTCGACTGGCTAACCAAATCCAAGAAAGCAACAGCAAAAGAGGGAAGTGGGCATTTCTTTCGTAAATAAATGGCCGCCTCATCGAAAGCAAACCAAGATCAGCCAAAACCGGTGGCCACCGGACCGGATCTCTCACCTCTTGTTCAAGCTTTCCGCTTCCTCCGCCGACATCTGCGCCCCGAACATCACCGGGCTAATCCCTCCCGCCGGCTGCGATAAGACACAACGATAAACCCCAAGCCGCCGGGTAAGCAGAAACAGCAGAACAATAAAGCAGGCATTTCCGAGCCGGGGAGGGGCGTGCATTCACCTTGAGGGTCCGGCGGGAGGCCGACACCGCCTGATCGACCGCTGCCGGCGGCGGCGTTTCAGACCATGTGAGCAGATCAGCTGTGGAGGTGTGCGACTTCCTCACCGGCGGACTCCGATCCATTTCTCCTCCCGCTATTTTGAGGGAGACTGAGCCGTGGAGTGAAGGCGAAGCAGTAATAGAAAGAAGCAACGAATAGGGGAGGAGAGAGAGAGAGAGAGAGCAATGCTCAATTCTTTTCTTCCTTTATCGAAAAGGATCGCATCACCGCGCCGTTTCATACCGCACCACTGCTCATGAATTAACGACCTTAACTATGCGATTATTTAACAAATGCTTAGTGCGGTCGGTCCACCGGAATCGGTGACTGGATCTCAAAGGACAACTCAGTGGACTTTACGCACGCGACGGCACGTGCGAAGTTGAATGGTAGATGTTATCATCCCAACGTCCTTTCTCACATTTGTGTTTCAAATATTGTGCGTAGATTTGCAGTTTTGCCACCCCTGCCATTGATTAGTGTCAGCATTCAACAGGGTCATTCAATAATCATTTATATCAGATGACAACAATTAATATTATTATGAAACATAAATGAATATATTATGAAATTTAAGGATTATGATTAAGAAGTACTTCACAAAGTGTATTTTTTGATTTTATGGAGCACATAAGGAAGAAAAAAAAAAAGAAGCCCAAATAGAGAGAATGAGAAGTCATTGGCAGTCTTCACTTCCAAGCTGCTGCTGCTGTTGCTGCTGAAGACAACAGGGTTGAAGCTGTGTGTGTGGGGAAGACACCTGACAGAGAGAATACCTTTGAGATCAAGCAACTTAGAATTCAATAGAGTAGCTTCTGTACTGGCATAATCCCTGTGCAGGGAGATGGCTCAGGTTTTCTGGGTTTTGTTGGGATCAAAGCTTGCATGTGGTTCGTGTGATGTCTTCTTCTCCACTCTGCCCTACAAAATGATACCAGGTCATAACCTAGACTTTACAGACAAGTTATATTGTCTCAGGACCTCATTTAGCTTGTAAGTTAAGCAGCAACTTGAGACTGAATTCCACCAACTACAACAAGTCACATTATCTTTGCATGAAACAGTACCTTTCACCAAAATAGTGGAGCTTTCACTGCTCCTGAGGCAGACAGTACCAGAGAAAAGAAAATGAAATTAGCAAGTGATTTAAAGAAAGTTCATAGCTTTTGTACAAAGACATAAGATTATATGACATGAAATAAAAAGTGAAAAATGGTTTGAACCTAACATCACATTCATTGACACGCTTTTGCAGACAAAGCACTGCATATATGGATCCTCTTTTTTTGGACTTTATATTGACAAGAGCTTCCAACACTGACCAACACCCATTTTTCAAATAAAAGTTACAATAGAATAAAGTATAATACAACACAAACAGATTGGTGCTGTTGGAAAGAGCACACACTTTGAAGTTTGAAGTCCAAAAACAATATTTTACTTATATCAGCTGAGTCCAGAGATTGATTGTAAACTGAAATAACTGCTGCATTATTAATAAGATAAAAAATGCACTGCGACTGCAACAATCTCAAGGATCAGGAAAGGCCAAGTAGAAGACACAAAAGCTTAAAGATTATATGTGGAGTCAAGAAGCACAAAAGAAGACACCAAAAGTTCACACAGATTGAAGATTCCCATAGAGAAGAAGCCGAGATATAAGGACATAACTAAAAAAAAATTGACCTCACATGTATGACTAAAAGAACTTATTGTGCAATCCAAACGAGTAGGGAAAATATAAGATTGTTCATGATAAGAGATTAAAGAGTAGGGTTGGATAAATTGGTGCTGGTCTATGTTACATCAACCTAAGCTGTTGGATTATAGCAGTGCCTGACCTACACCTGTATCCCCGGATTCATCAATGGAGAAGCTGATCATCAACCAGCAGTGTAGCACATCAAGCCAATCTGGAGTTAAGGAATCTATCCATTTCATGTGTACAAAACCTTGTTATCCATAGAACAAGTTCTGCAAATGTAGGGCTGCACGCACCAAAGACAAAATTGTCACACAAATAAGGAATTTTGTTAAGTAATATTAAATGAATTAAGACAATTAAGAACTCTCAACATATCATCATTTAGTTCTGACATCGGCCCCATGGAATTCCTATCAATGCTTGAGAAGTTGTGCAAATTAGGCCATTTGTCTCATAAAAATAATAGGATTGGTAAAAGAATTCTCTTCTTCATGAAGTCCTAATCTAGAACACGTGAATCACGTTTTATTGAACTTTTAAATTAGCAAGCATTAATTAAGCAAACAAAATCCAAAGTAGAAATGATAATTAGTGATTTAAGGGTCAGCTCCTTCATGACAAATCACAACTGTGCCAATTTGGTTGTCAGGATCGATATGCAGTTTCGACGTTAGATTGTCATTCATATACACAATATTGTTCATAATCTTCATGATTATGCTACTCCATTTAAATTATAATAAATATATTTAAAAAAAGCAGTATAAGACTAGAATGCCTAACATGCATATTGGTAGCTGGTCCATTCCAAAAGATGGTCATTTCCCATGATGAGAACAAGAAAGGGTGCACTATTTCAGTAGAGGTCATGATACAAGATCAATTACAAGAATGCTCACAGAGGAAAGCAGGAGCCAGAAGTTACCCATGACAGATCTAAAGCTTGAAAAAGGATTTCTAAGAGGTCCCATATCTTTCGACCTAACTCTCTTCCAGGTGCAGCTGGAACAGAAGACATTCATATCCAGTGAGAGGGCCTACAATGGCAATGATTCCATGGTCCCTGTGCAAGAATAATAATGTGATTTTTCATGACAACGCTGCCAACTTGACCAGATCTTTCACATTTGCTGACATGCACTTCATTCAGATGGCCCATGAATAGGATTTTTGCACAGAGCTGGAACCATCATTGATTTAATCTATAACAATGTTGTTGGGCATGTTTTGCCTCCTAAGGCTTGCAGCTAAGTGCATCAGAAAACCCAGTGGGAAGTGATCAAAAGTATAATTATATGACCGAAGACTACGAGCTACATAGTTCATGATATGATTCCAACGACCATGTATTCATTGTTTAATGACTGGTTCCACATAATTCCATGCTGCTACAGATACAACATATCTTTTATTGATTGTGGACAACTGACTTTGTGATTCCATAAAATGAATCTTTTGCATATTTTTCAGAAATAAGATTAGCTTTCTTTGGGAAAAAGGTTATAACTCTCTTCCCGTCAACCGGTTGATTCATATAATTCCATCTACTTACTAAATAGTTGACTAGATTTTTTGGTGGACATAATGATGATATGAAGGGCACTTTTAGTTATGTTTAGATATTGGTTTAGGTATATTTTTGTCGAGTTTATAAACACAATAATAACAGTAACACAATCTTTTGTAGAAGTTGAAAAATGTTTCAACATCCATGTCCACTTCTCAAGCAAGTTGGCTAAGGAAATTTTTATTGGGTTCCAGAGAAAGTAAGTCGAAGGAATAAAGATCTGATGACAACAATTCCTGCTTATCATAGTCGTCAAGGCAGATTGCATTAAGCCTATTTTTTTTTCATACGGCAAGCAATCGAAGAAAGTGACAACCAAGAAGAATGAAATGAAATAGTCGATGTTCTTCCTATCCTCCAATTTGGATCCAATTCTATGTTGCCAGTCCTACAAACTACATAATATTCATCAGCAACTCTGACATTATGTTCAATTGTCAACCAAAACAGCTGCGTCCAAACTCTTTTTTTTTTTTTGGAAAATAGCTATAAGCAAGAAATAATTGAACAAAGGAGTGCTATCTAATACTAAATCCAAGTTATGAGGCCATGTGTCATACATTACACTGCACCACATAGTTGAATTATGTTAGCATATGTAAAAACAGGAATCGATGCAAACTACAAGATCAATAAACCGACACAAGATCCAATTTTTTCGAGCCAAAATCACCTCCGCATTTCCAGATCATAACGATGCAAACCCACCGAAATCAAGTCATTACCGACTAAAATCTGACTTACAAATCAAGGTAAATCTTTGGGCACGCACCTGGAGGAAGGGGTTGGAGAGAGAGAGAGGAGGAGGAAGGTGGCCGAGGCCCAGAGGAAGGCGCCGACGGCAGCGGGTGGGCGTGTACGCGGGGTGTAGCAGGAGAACTGGACGATGGAGCGGAAGAGAGTGAGGGAGCTGAGACCCTTTGGCGAGGCTTGAAGCGCCGCCCCTACCTCGTCGGCGCGCCCCATGACCACCGCTAGTTTCACCAGGACCAAACTCTTGCTCTGCCGCCACCACCGACCTCATCTCCCTCCGCCGCAGTCTGTTTCTGGAAGCGGCATTATTCTTACCTTCGCCATCTACGCTTCTGCTGAGTGGTCGAAAACTGTGGGTCCCTAAAGTTACTCTTACACATTATTTGACCGAAAAAATAAAGGAAATATTGTCTTTCAAACAAAGAAACAAGCTTTTATTATTATTATTTTTAAAATGAGACACTTTTCTGTGTAATTTATGGATTTAAAAGCTTCTCTTCGTGAATCTCGTAACTCAAATTGGATTACTCCTATAATTGTCTGCTTTTCCTATTAAATTTTGATGATAAGACTCAAATTATTTCTTAATTAATACAAAGATTAAAAGCAATAGAGTAATTTGTGGATTTTAAATGGGACACTTTTTTGTGTAATTTATGGATTTAAAAGCTTCTCTTGTTGAATCTCCTAACTCAAATTGGATTACTCCTATAATTGCTTGCTTTTCCTATTAAATTTTGATGATAGACTCAAATTATATCTTAATTAATAAAATGATAATAAAAAATAGTGTATTAATACACTATTAATAAAGATATGAGGATTTAAGGTTAAAATGGATTTCTAGTTGCCCAAATTTTAGTTACCTATAATTGTTATGACAGTCACTTTTAAAAAGAAAAAAATTACATCATGATGGACTCACACGTAGATTCAAACATCAGATATATCACTCATACAAATCGTACTAATCCACTCAATTGTCTAAAAAAAAAATGTTATGCTAATCACTTAAGAATATAAATTTTTATACCAAAATCATAGTATGCAAATACTAGTTGATGCTAATCATTTAAGAATATAGATTTTTATACCAAAATCATAGTATGCAAATATTAGTTGATAGGGTAAATATTGGCCCATCCAAGCGACCAGCCACGTTAGCTCGAGGATCATACCGACCCGATTAGTCAGCTCGAGAACCACGTCGGCAACCACCTCGATAATCCCCGATGATGCTTAGCGCAGCATTGTCGATCCAATATAAGACCATACTACGAGTCGACGGTCTCATCGAACGAGGTCCCGAGAACCGACGAGGACAACGATCGACACAGAGTCATACCTACGGGTCGACCGAAAGTGTCACTCCCTTTAAAAGTCTCGGTACGATCTCCCTCCACCCTTTAGGTATAAATACTCTCACTGTAGCCAACAGAGGAAGGAACTCTGAATACATCTTAGCACAGTCTTCTATTCCCACACCCCTAATGCGAACTTAGTCAACGAAAGGGCCACGTTAGGGCACACACCACCTCGACCCCGACCTTCTCGTATGAATCGACTGAGGGTCGAAGCTTTCTACTAGCGGATCTCCCCCACTCGAGGACTCATCGACGGCTTCCTCTCCTGACTCGACTAAGTCGCTTTAGTCATTCGGACCGACTCAGACGATCTTACGCATGTAGGCCAAACTATGTCGTGTTGACTCACCGATCCACGACACAACATCCAACAACACTAGGAAATATGATTCGTAAACTAAGATCATGGTGTTTAAATGAAATATGATTCTTACTTCATTATAGATCTTGTTTGATTGATAGCAAATACGATAAATATGAGTTATTATCCCAAAAATAAGATAATATTGGGGTTCAGATTACATTTGATATGCTAAAGTCATTTTTTAGTGTTAATGGGTTGTAACAAATTGCTTGTTCCTCAACCAACCAAAAATAATTTGGGAACTAATTGATAATTTAATAAAAGAAAACATTCTTGGTAAATTATTGATTAATTTGATTTCGGACAAATAGTTGGATACTTTGTTAGACCTATAAGCTTAGTTTTGTTCATATGATTTAGAATTCCTCTCCTCTTCTTGCATTTCTATTATAAAAAAAACGCACATTCCTTGTAACTATTAATAAGAAATTAGTATATCATATGTAGGAAAACCATCCCTAATAAATGTTGATTTAGTGAGAATAAATCCTGAAAATTATGGCTTGTTATTGAAGCATGATGAAACTAAGCTTGCTACTATGTAACTCTCTACCTTGATTTCTTACAGTAGAGTAGTAGAGATGAATTCAAGACTTAAAACACCCATATTTGCATTTGTAGTTTAGCATGCAATTCCAAATCATCAAGTGTAAATTGATGAATTATTAGGCAATTTTCATAAAACAAAAATTAAAGGAGTGAGAAAGAAAGATCACTATGTACTTTCCTAAAACCTAGTAGATTCTACTCCCTTCATATCTATCTAAACAAAAAAAAAAAAAAAAAAAAAGAGTCCCCCACACCCTTTACCTATATCACATCCTATGTACATACAACAAAGAAGGTTGTGAGCTAGTAGTTGATAGGAGTCTCATCAACGAAATAAAAAAGAGATGTGAACTTATTGGAGAGCTTTTATGCTTTCTCATTCTTCTTAATAGGTAAAAGATGAGCTTTTCATTTAATTAATTGCTCAAATTCTTTAACAGTTATGAGAAGTCATAACTGGATTGTAGCAAGAGTTGAAATTTTATTTTGGACCTTTCAACCACTCCTGTCATTTTGTGAAAAAATATCACCATGAATTTTCCTTAGATTTTAAAACAATTTCTTTCTTAGTCTTGGTCAAAGTTGTGGTACATTGTCAAAAAGATAAGACAAATATGAATTAGGGCTAATGATTCAATTGTACTAATGCTCATGTACATGAGTGTCATGTTTCTTAATAATTTAATATGAAAAAGCAACAGAATCACTTTTGCATATCTAATAATAGAATAAGGTAAGAGTGACTGATAGGCTACTAGTCATCATTGTAGGATAAAAGAGTTTTCTGAAGGTATATTAAATCCAGGATATCTTCATCAAATTTCTTATTGAAATCACCTACTTTTCATCATTTAGAGTTCCTGTGTTATGCAGTTTTGTTCTTTGCATTATTTTTCACATTGTTAGAAATGTTTTTTTACACCCAGAAAAGTCTAAATGACAATAAAAATCTCAGACAATCTAAACCATCAATCCCATCAATCTTGCATTGCTGCAGTTTCTTGTGACTAGGGTGTCCCTTTTATTTTTTCTGTTTCTGTCAAAGCATTTTTTTAATCTGGGTATTCTCCTCCTCTTTTTTTTTTTTCTCTCTCTGTCTCTGTTTCTGTACATTCAATTTCACAATCTTATGAAATCAATGGTTGGAGGTTTTCCCCAGTCATTATGCACTGTGTAGCCTACCAATCTTTCCAACATAATTATTTATTCACATGAGGATCCCACAACCATGGTGAGCTACTAATCTCAGCTTGAACTTTCTTGTAAGTGGCATTATGTGATCAAGCAGCCCCACTATTAAAACTCTCTTATGAATCTGTCTTAACTGGAATGACTGTGATACATGCCTTCTCCATCAGCAGCTATAAGCTTTTTTTTTTTTCAATTGGCTTTTTGTCACTGATAGACTCTGCTACCAGTCTGCATTTAAGCAGAGATAACCAATTCACATCCTTTCTCCATCTTGTCAGGCAAATTTGACTATTTTTCTTCCGGAGAATAGCCATCTAACAACTCAGAAAAGATCATTCGATAAGCTTCATGGTGATGTTACCTTGCTGAGTTCCAGTAAGTAGGGTATAGAGCTTCGAGACATAACAAGTAGAAGAAGCTAAAAAACCAAAAGAAAATCTAGAAAAAAAAAATTGTGAATTATGCATCTCAGTTGACCAGTCAAGCCATGTCTACAGACTTGTCTCTGGTCTGGTCAAACCAGGCATTTGTTAGTCTAAGCTACAAGTCAAATGCTAGGGTCTTATTCACTGGCCTGCTCTGGTCAGCTTGCAGTCTGCTGCTTTCATTAGGGGGTTTGTCACAGAGTACATTTGCTAGTTCATAAAGTAAATATTCTCCGCAAAATTCATGATTGAAATAGAGACAGATACCAACGTTGATATGCCCTTGAAAACTATTAGATGTCATTATCTGGTGGGCTATAAATTGAGGTAAAGATAAAAAAATTATGGTTCTATCAGTTCAGATCTGTAAGCTAAACTGATGAATAAGATGAGAGAAATGAATGGCAGGAGCTGCTGCCCGTTTACATCTTTCCAGGAATTCTCGTCTGCTGTATCACACCAATTGAGTAAATGCTTTCTTAGAGGGTGGAGTGTGGCTTCCACTTCTTGTCAGCCTTTTCAGTGAGAACTGAAAAGCTTTGTATCTTTTAGGTTGGCTCTAACTTGTAGGACTTCCGAGGAGGGAGGGAGGGGAGGGAGGGCCGGGGTTTGGCCGGGGGAGTTGGAGAGCCCCCACCCTGCCTTGCCTTGAACAAAGAACAACAGTCTGCCTCACAAGGGGGGAAGTGAGACATCATTGCGAGAGAACAGATTATTCCCTGCCATGGCCACTATGATTTCATGTGACACCCATTATTATTCCCACTTTTGTTAAATCAATCAACTTTGCGTCTGAAAGGTGTTCACATCTCCCTCTCTCGCCCTCATTGCTCAATCTTCCCATAACCCCCTTCCCATGGCTAATCAGCTGTCCAGATCAATCTGAAAAGAAGTGCGAGAAGGATACTTGGTATCATCATGCTTACGGTACACATCTCCCTCGTTCTCAGAGAATAAAACATGATCAGAGATTGACATATCTTGGAACAAGGGAAGCACAGTGTTGGATTTTTATTCTCAAGGGGACAATGACCCGTGTGGCTTTAATTCATCCTTCTTTTCCCTAACGTTTGGTCCTTCAGAAATATGATGTAAAAGAAGTCGCATTTGTGGATACAAGCACTGGCTTCTCTGATGAACCATACGCTTCCAAGCATGATGCTACAGAACTGCATGCTATATTTCTGATACCGAAGCCGCGAGTCTGCTGGTGATGGAGTGGGAACGGGAACGGGGTTCGTTCCGACCGAGCTCAGTGAGGTCTTCGACTCGGAGAGAGGGAGGAATGCTGTGTTGGATAGCAGTCTCCGGAAACGCTCCCAAAGAATAGCCATAGCAGAAGTTGACTTTGGTCTCTCTCTTTGTATTCTTGTGTCTCTCTTTCCAAAGAACTCATGCCATTAAGCTAATGAATGCATGGCCTTCTCTTGATTCGTTGTTTCGGATATATGGTGGTTGGGACTGCTGTTGTTTATTGGGTGGAGTGCGTTCGTTCTTGGGGAACCCTTCATGTGGGAGGAGTTCCAAAAGGAAGTTTCCCTTCCCTCATTTCTTTAAGCCTGGAGGGAGGTGTTCCTGTTCTAACATCTAGAGATTCTGCTCATGATTCCCCAAATCTCGCCACCAATCACTCCCACAACATGATCCAAACTCACATATATTATATAACAGTCGTTGAAACCAAGGAACGACATGATGCAACACAAATCTTTCCTACTCAACCAAGCATGACACAGTTGCACTACTGCACCACAATGTCTTTCTCTCTCTTCCGTCTGAAAGAGCACTGCCTTTTACCCTCCACCATGGTTTTCTCAGACATGTCTTCCTTGGATACAAAAATGGCCATCGAGATATCTCACAAGAGAAATCCTATATCCATATACACAATCTATGAAAGATAAAACAAGTCATGGATGCAAAGTGCCTTTGCAGTTGAATAACAACAGATGCAGTCGAGAGGTCTAATTTGCTTCCTCTTTGCCTCCGCGACTAAGCCTTCTCTATCTGCTAATCTGAAGAAAAAATCCATGGGTCCGTCGCACCTTCACTCCTCGCCGCCGTGGCGTGCTCCGACCCTTGCTCCGCACTTAGCTCCGATGAGCCCGGCGCCAAGTAGTTCAGCTTGCAACCGCTCATTCCTTGCTGCGAGCCGCTGGAGTTTCCTGCAGAGATCGGACTCGACCGACCACGATCGCCGGCCACTGTTGGGTACCCGTTGTTCCATCGCGATTGCTCGGCTGACGGCATAGGAATTTGAGGCTTTGTGCACTTTGCGTGGAGCAGGGATTGCAAGGTAAGCATGTGGTTTTGGGTGCTCAGAAGTGGTTGGCTTTTGCTGCCATATACAAGAGTAGGTGAAGGCAATTGGTAGTTGTTGTTGTTATTAGATGGATTAGCGCTACTAGTAGTAGTAGAAATTGGAGCTGAGGCACTGAGACTGGAATCGAAGATAGTACTGTTAGTAGCAGCAAAGCTTGTGCTAGCATTAGAACCAGTGGTAGTGGAAGAAGAACAGATGGCGGGGGCAGTGGTAACAGTAGTGGTAGTTGTGGTTAAGGTAGAACCTTGGACCTTGGGCTGGAAGGGCCGAAGGAAGAAAGGCGGCGGCGGAGGGGCAGAGGTGGATCCAAAAGCAGCAGCGGAGCGGAAGACGTTGAGGCGGGATCTGGCAAAGGGGAACGAAGACGTAGCGGTGGGGGCGATGTCGAACGGAGGAGACGGTATGCCGGTAAATTGTTGCACCATGGCCCGGAAGTTGGAGGTGTCGGTGGTCAGCACCGTCGTCTGCGCCCGGCGCGAGGCTCTCGATCGCTTCTTCGAGTTCCGTGGCGCGGCGGCTGACTGGTCTGGCGGTTGCACCGGCGTCGGGTAGTTGACGTCGGGCGAGGAGCAGGAGGGGGTGGTGGTGACGGAGGGGAAGCCGGCGCCATTATGGGAGGCGCGGAGGGCGCGAGGCGGCCAGGAGGGGGTGGTGGAGGTGATGGAGTCGAGGTAGGAGATGGGGTCGAAGAAGTGGTGGTTGTGGACCGAGGAGGAAGGCGGCGGCGGCGCCGGAAGGGCGGCGGCGGCGGCGGAGGATCGGAAGAAGGCCGAAAGGGAGTCGGCACTGCTTGAGTAGAACTCATTGCCTTCGCCGCTGGAGGACTGAAGGCTCCCGCTGTTAACCGAGTCCATGAGAGGTCAGGAAGAGAAGCTAATATATAGCAGTAGTAGTTAGGAGAGTGAGGCAAAGAGAGAGGAGGAAGCCATGATTACAGAAAGAGTATAAAGGACTAGAAAGAAGAAGAGATTTTGGATCTGTAGTGCTCCGGTAGGAGCCATGGATCTAAGAATGGGCTGTGGAAGAAGCTTTGAGGAGGAGGAGGAGGAGGAGAGTGGAGAGAGGAATAGTCAAAGAAATAATAAAGAGAGAATGAATGAAGTGGTGTGGAGTTGAGGAGAGATAAAGGTTGAGGAAAGGTGAGGATGGCTTGCTATATAGCTTCTTTTTTAACCATCTCAGAAGGAAAGAGAGAGGGGAGACTTCTACTCAGCTTTACACTCAAAAAGGCCAACCCCCCCAAAGATTGAAACCCATGGTGGTGGCAGGAAGAGTCAGATGGTATACAGTCAAAGTAAGAGTGAGGATATATAGAGAGAGAAAGAGAGATGATAGTAGGAAAAAAAAAAAAATGTAATGCTTGTAAGTTTTGTATGAAGTACTACAACATGTGGAAGAGAAAGAAAGGGTTGGAGGCAAGACATAAACAAAAATGAGGAGAGGGAGAAAGAAGACTGCAACATTAATATGTGATGAATTAGGGGAATTTGTAGAAGCTGCAGTACAACTGAAGGGATTATAAACCAACTTAATTGTGCTAATTATAATCTCTCTATATGAACCTACATGCATTGGTATTACTAACTAATACATCACACCTATGACCCCTACAGCAGAACTCCTAAAAGAAGGACCAAATGCTTGACATGACCATTGATGGAATTGAACCTAACAAGAATAATCTTCACTTACATCAAGTTGGGCGTATGATTCTGTCATCTATGAGCTAAATTCCATGGCAAAATTGATCACTCTGAGCTACCTGATTGGACTCCATGAAAGGCCATTTCTTTCAGTATCAGATTCTGGATTTACACCTATACTTGCCCTACTTAGTCTATGTATTGGATAACATAGTTGACTTCAATACAAAAAAGAAATGTGGTGGACAAATTATGATTACTGATCAATGGTAAAGCACTTTGATAGGACTGTTTGGTGGCAACTTCACTCCCACCTCCATCCCTTTTGACCTAATCCTACCTCGACTCTGATGTGGGGATTATTCCTTGTCTAATGTTATGTTGCATGTAGCACCCTCACTTCATCTTTTTTTTTTCTTTTCTCTTACACATCCTTTTCAAACACCACATTTTTCTACTCTCTCCAATCACCAAAACTTTCCCACCATCTCCTAGTTTGGAATTGGAAGGTTAGATTGGTTCAACCAAAGCCCAAATTTTACTACAACCATTAGCAATTTTATATACACTGTGGCTTATCTTATATCACACCCAAAAAAAGGTTTCCTCTCGGATATCTAAGACATATCGTATATTGACACATCGATGTGTATCGAGTTAAAGATAAATTAAGAAAAAAATTAAAAAAAATAGTAATCAATACAAGTTCTATACCAAATGGTGTAGGCCTTAGATAGGACATACCGGTCGATACGGATCTTTATACCGGACGTATCGGATGAATAATACATTGAACCTTCTCAGATTGTACATTTGTATATGCTGTCTATTATTGAATGGTCAGCTTGTCTCATTGGTGAGTGTTGAGTTCACTTGTGGACTGTGGTGGTGGCCATATTGCATCCTGTGTTGGATGGATTCATATGACCAACATAGGCTAGTGACCAAATGTACTACTACTGCCTTACAAGTACCAGCAATCCATGGGGAGAATGGTTGGTTTAGTGGTAGGCTAAGGTTGGGGGACATACAAAGTTCCACCATCTCCTCATGTTCAAAATTTGAAGATGTGAAGACAACTTGCATAACACAAAATCTTATGTAAGACAATATCATCTACCAAACTCCACAATTTGAACATTAAGCATGTTGCTTTTTTTATGCTTGTGTTAGATTCTCAATCCCTTTTATTCAGTTAATGGTTTTTTGAGTTTGTGCAGTGAGGATGTGTACCTTTCAATCTGAAAGAAGTATAATATATGCACAGAACAATTAACTTGGTGTAGTATTTCTGTATCCTGATATATATAAAAACAAGTCAGGTTAGAAGAGCTCATATGTGTTTGCAGTTATGGTGTGCTTAAATCTTTGTGCATACAAGTAATGATCATAGTTTTCCTTTTCTTCATTCAAAATTTCCTGAAAAAAAAAACCAGTGGTAAATTTTAATTGCATCTATTCACAGATATGCTTATCCATGATATATCAATTTACCACAGAATAAATGTCCTGGTTTGTTTAATCTTCTTTAGGTCATATGGTACCATAAAATTTATAGTTCAATATATTTAAACTTTACATCCTATGGAATGAGCTAAAATTACTTTTCATCTATGACTTCTTTAAGCTCTGCTCTCATCATTTTCTGCCCTAACTTATTGCAGATTGTATCATTTCCAGCACAAGTTATTCTTTATCAGGTCAGTGGAGAAGATAACTAAAGATTCATCATTCCATGTTGATATGTACAGCCAAAAAGTTCAAGAGCTTCTTATATATCATTTACAGGATCTTTTCTAAGGGAGAAGATGATCATTTTCAGCCCTACCTTAATGCAGGAGAAGACTTATCATTCCAAGTTCATATGTATGTTGGAAGGAACAGTTGATGGGCTCTCTCTCTCTGTAGAATATTTTGTTGTGGAGAAAACCAAAGACATAAGGTAAGAAAACAAGGCTCCTACAGGCACTTCCTAAAAGATTCAAAGCATCCGGTAACCTCTAAGGGTTTACGTCCATCACTGCCTTCTCTCTGAGCTTGATGTCTTCAACAGTACCACTGTTTTCAACACTGTACCATTACCTGTCTCAGAAAGTAAGGAGAAAATTTTGACCCACTGCCTACCTCCAACATTCAAAGATCTCGCAATCTTCTTAGAGAATTCCACAAGTCCTACACGGAACTATAAATGAAGTTACTGCCACAATGTCACACATATTTATATACTGCATGTCACTGCAAGAAGGTTTACCTTAATAACTTGGTTGTTTCATTCCTCTCAAACTTCATCCTTTCGACATTTGTGTTTCACTCTCTGCATCAAACAAAAGAAGAGAAGATGGATGGTTTTGTCCTAAGTTTGATTAAGCTTTAACTTTAAAATTTTAAGGAAAGCTTTATAGCTATCTATATATGAACACATATAATTATTTCATCTCTCTTAGGACAAAGTAGTTATGTCTTAGTGAAACTCTTTCTTTTTCTGGTCTTTTTGGTGGGATAGATGTTGGTAAAAAAAAAAAAAAAAAAAATTTGATTTATAGTACAAAAAGTTTCATATACTTGATCTTAAAACTTTGGAGACATGCTTGTATCTGATCAATCCTTTCAGAAGTGATGGGATTGGATGGCTGAAGACCTTCCAAAGAGGACTATGGGGCAGAAAAAAAAACTGAGCCAGAAAGATGGATCAGATCTTTTCTTTTAATATCTCTTCCAAATATGAACATTTAAAAGACTTTGGTGCACCAGCTGAGGTAAAAGGTCATGAGAGAAGGAACATCTGAGCTTGCACTCTTCTTCTGTTCCATTCTGTGCAGCTACACCCCATTTCAGACATGAAGAATGCAGATAAAAGTCTGAATTGCTATCCTAAAAGCACAGCTCAAAACCCACCTAAGGCAACATCTCGACCCCACCAACACTTTTATGATTCTCTCACTAGCATAAAACATATATGACAATGAAGAGAAAACAAACACATTCTATTCATGCTGCCTGCTGCTAACACTGAGCATTACCAATATGAGAGAGAAGAGACAGATAGTGAGTAAGCCACAAAAGATTCTGTACATTGAATTCAGTTCCAAATCAAACCATCTCTATGGCTTGGCTTTACCAAAACAAAGGGGGGGAAAAAAAGAAAAGAAAGAGAAAGACAAAACCACACTCAAACCTATCACATATGCATATATTCCATCTCAAGAGGCTCAGAATAAAGAAAGGAGGAAGATATGTCACACCTCTACAAACATGATTTGAATCATCACCACCTTGCTCTACCATCTTTGCCAGCTTCGACTCCTCACCGAAGATGCCAAAGCCATAGCTAGGTCAAAACAAGAATGCAGAATTCATGAGTTACATACATGTCATGAACATGGCAAGTGAGTTCATGCAAGCAGCTAAAGCAATCTTTATGTTTTTTTACTGTCCTCTCAAAGGTACGAGAAGGCGGGGGTCCTTCTTGATATCAAGCTGAATACCTCCTGAATCTTTGTTCTGATAGAAAGACCAAACACAGAGCCAAGACATAATGGAATGTCTTCAAAATCACTACCATCGTAGATAGATATTTGATGTATGTTTAGTGATGACTGCAATCTTGTTAAGTTGCAGAAGATACACAAGTTGGTGAATCAAGCAACCAAAGCAAGGCCAAGGAGAAATGGGGGGAAAGGATACCAACCAATGTGTATTTTTATTTTATTCTTCCAGACATGGAGATGTCAACTATTTGGAAGTTCTACAGATTGTTGAAGATAGCAAAGGACTGGTTCAGGTCAAGCTTGAATTATAGTTCATGGACTGGACTTCCTTGCAGAGATCAAAATGATTTGGCATAATTCATGTTTTTTTTTTTTGTACTCTTCTTTGATCTATTACATGACTCTTTAAGGGACATCAAGCCCAACCCACCTAAGGTTTTGGTTGGATGTGTTGTGCCAATCAATAAAAATTAGAACCTTTAAATCTAAAAGATATCCAACAATTCAACATCACATCGATCAATTCTATCAAGAAAGAACCCCAAGTTTTGACTTTTATATCAGTTTCGGATCCAATATAGATTGGAACCAATCGAAGGAGAATTTTGTGTTTGCACCTAAATTTAGCTCGATTGTTTTAATAGTATTGACCAACGATGCTGATCGCAATCTATATTAACAAAGAGGAGTTCTATAACTTTCGATCAAAAATCTCTTGAAATCCTCAATATTATCAATCAATCAATCAATATAAAGAAATGAGCACTTCGGAAGCTTACCCATCCAATCACAGACGTCCATTCCGCCTTACGCCCAGCATGCTGAATGGGTGGATGGGTGGGTAGGTTAGAGACTAGTGCGAATAAAACATCGGTCGCCACCACGCCGCCGCCACTTAGTGTGCTGGACGTAGTAAAGTGACTTCTTTACCCTCACAGTTAATGCAAACCCTAAGGGCACTATAGGTAATCGCGGCCGCTATAAGTTCGAAGCGGGGCGGGGTAGGGTTTCTGCCTCTCTTTGCAAATCGATCTCGAAGGAGCACGGCGGCCGCCGATCTCTCCTCAGCTCCCTCCTCCTTAGGGTTAGATTTCTTCTCATTCGTATTCCTTTCTTTTGTCAAGATCATAGGTGGATCTCGTTAATCGCGATTTCCGATCGTTTGTTGTTCCTTTTTCATGATTTGGTTGTATTTTTCGTTCGATCCAGGTAACTTAAGATCTTTTAAATCGTTTTCTTGTTCCTCTCTCGTGATTTGTTTGTATTTTTTGTTTGATTCGGGAAACCTAGATGTTATCAATCGCTTTCTTTTTCCTCCGTTTTGGTTTGGTGGTTTGTTCTTCCGATCTGTAGGAAGCTATGCGTTTCTGTAGAACTTAGTTCTTATCAATCGTCTTCTTGTTTCTACGTTGTGGTTTGGTAGTTTGTCCTTCAGATCTATAGGAAGTTCAGCTTTTCATCGTGGGCTTAAGCTTGTTTGTTAGTTTGATTTAAAGATGATCAATGGGACGGCTTTTAAAGATTGTTCGATCTTGATGATTACCTTTAATGATCCGACATGTATTGTTCGACTTAAAACATAGATCTTGTCACTCGTTTGCATGTTCCTACGTTGTGGTTTCGTAGTTTATCCTTCCGATCTGTAGGAATAATCTTGTTTGTTTGCTTGATTTGAGGTTGATCAACGGAACGAACTGTTAAAGATTGTCGGATCTTGATGATTGCCCTTTAATGACCCTATATCTATGATTCGCCATACTTTACACGGTTCCAAAGCAACCACATCTTGTCATACTAAATATAGACGAGTCCTTTTTAAATTTTATTAAAGAGTTCTTCATTTTTTATTTTTCTGGTAAAGAAAAAAATTTGATCTTTTTAGTTTTTTTGTAATGTTTGTGTTGTTTTGTCTAGTGTGGAAACCTATTACCAAGTATATTTATTGGATCTAACAATTCTATGCTTAATAAGTAATCTTCAAGCAGTAATAGAAAATTGTGATAAAGTAAGACAAAATACAACATCGAAATTATTTTTTATATATAGAATATAGGAGGAAACTTCATAACTAAAAATGAATTAGGGTATGCTTTCAAAAGCAAGGGAGTTACTCTATACTAGTTTTTCCGTCACTTGTCTATATTGGTGCCTCATCTTGATCTTGTGTGTTCTTGCTCGTACTTAGTTTGTGATCGCTTCTTTATCTTTGCTTGTAATTTCTCTCCTATAATGCATTTGGCTATTAGACACTGTCATGCTATTTGAAAGTTGTGGTTATGGTTGAATGTAATTTAGGTATTTGTTAATTTATGATAAACATTGTTGGATGATACAATCTGTTGGTAGATGTATGCTTGCACTTTTTTGTATATATCATTTACCATTGACTTTGATGAACATATGTAACCATCTTTATGAGTGGTTATTGGTTATTTATTGTGTATTATCTTATATTTTATTAATTGTCTTTTTATTTTTAGTGACATGTTACCCAATGTGATGGCAGTAGTTACTTGTTCATTAAAAATTTATGCATGTAGATACAATGGTTGTCTGCTATAGGAGTTGAGATTTTGTGACACAAGTGTATGAATTGGTCACTTTGTAGTAGGCCATGGTGCTACTGTGTCTACTTTAACTTGCCGAATTGGAATAGTTGACCACTGTGCTACTATATTAATTCTTTTATGTCCTGTAATTCAGTTAAAGTTGGTTTCGAGGCTGATATGGTAACCAATTTTCTTTTTGTTTTTTTTGACAATTTCCAGTTCTTAGATCAACGGGAAATAAGCAATGGGAAAGGAGAAGTTTCACATTAACATTGTCGTCATTGGCCATGTCGACTCTGGAAAGTCCACAACAACTGGACATCTCATTTACAAGCTTGGTGGCATTGACAAGCGTGTTATTGAGAGATTTGAGAAGGAAGCTGCTGAAATGAACAAGAGATCATTCAAGTATGCCTGGGTGCTTGACAAGCTGAAGGCCGAGCGAGAACGTGGCATCACCATTGATATTGCTCTGTGGAAATTTGAGACCACGAAGTACTATTGCACAGTCATTGATGCTCCTGGTCATCGGGATTTCATCAAGAACATGATCACGGGAACTTCTCAGGCAGACTGTGCAGTTCTCATCATTGATTCCACAACTGGTGGTTTTGAAGCAGGTATATCAAAGGATGGGCAGACTCGTGAGCATGCTCTTCTTGCATTTACTCTCGGCGTCAAACAAATGATTTGTTGCTGCAACAAGGTAACTTTTGTTGGAATGCGATAGTTTACCTGTTGTACATGATGCTGTTAATAAAATTTTGGTAATTTAAAAAAAGGATTGTGATATTCTGTTTTGCAGATGGATGCCACAACACCCAAATACTCCAAGGCACGATATGATGAAATTGTTAAGGAGGTCTCATCCTACTTGAAGAAAGTTGGCTACAACCCTGACAAGATTCCATTTGTGCCCATTTCTGGTTTTGAAGGTGATAACATGATTGAGAGATCCACCAACCTTGACTGGTACAAGGGCCCGACACTGCTTGAAGCCCTTGACTTGATTAATGAGCCCAAGCGTCCATCGGACAAGCCTCTTCGTCTTCCTCTTCAGGATGTTTACAAGATTGGAGGCATCGGGACTGTTCCTGTTGGTCGTGTTGAAACTGGAGTATTGAAGCCCGGTATGGTTGTCACCTTTGCTCCTACCGGACTCACTACTGAAGTCAAATCCGTGGAGATGCACCATGAGGCACTCCTGGAGGCTTTACCCGGTGACAATGTTGGCTTCAACGTAAAGAACGTTGCTGTGAAGGATTTGAAACGTGGGTTTGTTGCCTCTAACTCCAAGGATGACCCAGCAAAGGAGGCTGCAAACTTCACTTCTCAAGTTATCATTATGAACCACCCTGGTCAAATTGGGAATGGTTATGCTCCTGTGTTGGATTGCCACACCTGTCACATTGCGGTCAAGTTTGCAGAGTTGTTAACCAAGATAGATAGGCGATCTGGCAAGGAGCTGGAGAAGGAGCCCAAGTTCCTTAAGAATGGCGATGCAGGTTTTGTGAAGATGATTCCTACCAAGCCTATGGTGGTGGAAACGTTCTCTACCTACCCTCCACTGGGTAGGTTTGCTGTGAGAGACATGAGGCAGACTGTTGCTGTGGGTGTCATCAAGAGCGTGGAGAAGAAGGATCCCACTGGCGCTAAGGTTACCAAAGCAGCTCAGAAGAAGAAATGAAACGAGGATTGTGGATCATTGTTATCTGGAGTCATTAATAATAGTATTGTTGTCATGTCTCTGTGCCGACGTGTTGACGAGCTCTCAGTTATGGTGGCGGCATCTGGTGGTGTCTGGAAGCAGAACTGGGTGCTCGACAGGCGGTGGCGGGGTTGATGGTCGTCGGCTTCTATTTTTAATTATGTTCTACGTTAAAAAAAACTTACAATTGTCGTATGTCTGCTCTTTTCCCAAAGAGTTTTGTGAGTCTTGCTTGGTAGTCTTTCTTTTCTGTATCGTCTTCTGCTATGCATGGATTTTGAGATCTAAATAATTTATTAGTATTTGAACTATATCCTTGTCCTGCGTGATAGAACAAATCATTTGATATGATGTATCCATGCCTGTGACAAATCCTAAAACCGTCGAGGTTGTTTTTTTTTGGGTACTCTGGTAATTCTGTGTTGTTCGAAAACCAATTTGTATTATTCTGGATTTGCTCACAAATCCATAGAGAAAGACGGGAAATGAGACGGCCATGCATCAACACAAGAAAAAAAGACCATGCATGCATTCATATACATTCAGCAACATGTTGCTGCTGTATGCACGCAGCACACCAGTGAACATCGCTGTTAAGAAAATTGCAACCGTTCATGTGAATCCAATTTGGTGGCTCATCACTAATAAGAAGAGCCCATGCATTCATCCCATGCATTCATAATACTGTACTGTAGATTTTTATTAAAATGCAGGTGAGAATCCCCACATACCAAGGTAACCAAAACAGTGTTTGTGATCACACTCTTCCTCTCTTCTTCTATGGGCTTGTTTTGCACCTTCTACAACCTGCTGCACAGCAATCACAAGGAAACAAACAGAAGAATCATGCCATCAGTCAGTCTACCTCACACGAGTAAATTGTACCACCACTAAACAGATATTAGTACCGATTACTCCGCCCAAACAAAAAAAAAAAAAAGTACACACACTCTGTTATTAAACGAAAAAAAAACCCAGTAAAAGCATTCCTCATCCAAGTGCCTCGTATACGAGAGATTCATTTACCTGTTGCCTCTGGATCCTGTTGCATCACATGACTGGTGACGATTGCGGTACTGCTGCTGCACATACTCTGGCTCTCTTCCTGTAGTAGCCATAGCTCTCTGGCTAGCCATCAATGGATCATCATGATCGTCCATTGATGTTCTTTTCTGTCCCACATTGTTCTGGAGCCTCCGCCGCTTCTCTAAGGCAGCTTTAGTTTTGCCTATGTTCACATTTGTCATAGAATCTGGTGGGAAGAAGATAATCTCAGTTTCCCCAGAGTTGGAGACCTGCCTGCTGATGCTCGATGATTTGGTAGATGAACCTGCATCCATCAGTTCCTTGTCCACCGCATTCCCCAGTGGTAGATCAGGCTTAGAGCAACTTGAAGTTTCTAGAGTATTTTCCCTGCAGTCTGAACTCTTATCAAATTCATGACTTGAACAATCATTGCCTTCAGCACCCTCTTTTCCATCACCTTGTCCTTGTTTGCAATGATTATATACATGATTACTGTCTGCATATGACTGTGATCCAAATGACCAGGCAGGACCTGGAGTTTGTCCTCCTTGCTCGACATCAGTCAATGCAGCATCCTGAGCATGCCCATTTGTTGAGACTGAACTCCTACCAACACTTGAAGGTGTAACATTAGGCTCATTATTGCTACCACCAATGTTTCCTTCTACTTCAGTACAATGAGAAGATTGACCTGATCGGTTTTGCTCATAAAGCTCCAACATTTGGTTGCTAACATCTGGAATACAGATATGCCAAAAAAAAAAAAAACAATATTCTCCATAATAAATGTAATAATAAAATACCTGCTGATTAGTATTCTAATGTGAAACATGAACCTTCCAACTGCCGAGGGGTGACATCAAATTCTTGCCACCAACCCTTTTCAACGTCAGATGGCAGCTTCACTTTAAGAAACTTAGCAGCAAGACATACAGCACCAGCTGCTATATGATGGGGCTTATACTGCAAGCAAAGCGATGTTCGCAGCCTGCATTCCCCTCTTTTGGATGTATAAATGATGGAGAAGAAACACAAATAGATTGACCTAACCAACATGGGATCACTAACGATGAACACAAGGGTAAGGTCTGACATACCCATCGTTCACAAAGTTCCATGCCACTTGTGCAAGAGAATTCTGTGTGGAAACCTTGAACTTTTTTATTGCTTCAATAAGGGGTTTATAAGGATGGCGCACATTCAGGTCAAAACACAGTGTAGCAAGTACAACCCGTTCCCCTAGTAAAATGAGTTCTTTTTGCTGTTCATATACTTCCTGCACAACATATTACATGATGGATTCAAAACTATTAAGAAAAGCCAGAGAGTAAATTTACATTTTCCTTCTCTACGGAAGGAATTCAAAAGAGTTGAAAAAAGAAATGCGCACAAGAAAAGGAATTCAGAATTTCAAAATTTAGACAAAAGGTGGATTCAAAAGAATCAAAACTTAAGTAGAAAACAAGATAAATGGTAAAGGAAATAGCAGCAATCTTTCTTTCATTGATATGAACACAAAAGGCCAAATGAAAAATAAAAATTTATGAAAAGAAATCAAAGGATACCTTCAGTTTGATCTTCTGGACAACTGAAGGTTCCTTTTTGTATATAATTTCACAAGAAACGAGAATGACATCCTTTAGTGGGCGAGAAGTATCTTCAACCTTTCCAGCAAGGAACAAGCAAGCAGTTGCAATTATCTGCAGAAATCATATACAGACGAGGTAAGAATGGGCAAACTTTACCAGGTAATCAAAACAGGAATTGTTGATTATATCACAAATTACTGTTGCTTACAAGGACCCGCTTAGACAATTTTCAGAGATTAGATACTATCACATCAACAAAATTAAGATTCCAACCACCACCATTACAGCAACAAAAAGCTGTATTGTCCCAACCGTTTGGGGGGCTGGCAAAATGGAGCTTCTCTTGTCATTGAGCTTAATATATGGCATATCTTTAGTAAAAAAGAGAGATGCATCTCTTTTTTGTTGCTTTTAGAAAAGCTTTCTTATGTCTCCATCTAACTCTTTTAACACTACTAATATTAATCAATGTATTTTATATGATATTGCCTATCTTAGCTCTTTCTTCTGGTATGTTCTTTCAATTTACCTATTTTTCTCAATTAATATTTCCCACGGGAACCTTCACTTCACAATGTGCTGCTACAGCAACCCACAGCAATTTATTAAGTTGCTACGTGATCCAACAGGAATTTTGCTGCTCTTTTCAGCTTCAGGTCATGTGATAGCCTCTATTTTATTCAGATTAATACTTGGACCACTTCATAGTCTTTTACATGTTTTCGCTCTGTATGTTTCACTATAGCAATCTACAATGTTATTTGATTACTTCTTAATCCAACAAAAGTTTTTTCTGCTCTTTCCAGATTTTGATCAGGTGAACAGTCTATATATATTCAGATCTGATATTTGGACCATTTCATGATGTCTTTTACATCCAACCTTTCACTCCATAATGTGTCATTACAGGCTTACACCAACCTACAACAGTTTCTTCAGTTGCTCTCTGATTAAAGAAGTGGTTTTATTGTTTACAGTTTTGATAAGACAAACAGCCTATATATTTTTCAGATCCAGTAGCCGATTGCATTGTGCATAACGGTGCTCTTTCGGCAAACATAAGACCTAAATTTATGATAGATAACCATACAAAGGTTGTTGGAGCTAACTAAGGCTGCTTTGCAAAAATGATATCTATTTAACAAATCACATCATCCCAAGGGCAACACCTTTAAGCTACAATTGATTGTTGCAATACCAACCAATCTGTTGCATGTAAATACTGTAATTAAAGCAAACTGTTGTTTGAAATGCATGAAATACATAAAACTAACAGGTCCTTTTGTAAACTTGTCATATAAAATCCCATTCATTTAATTTTGGATCAAATGTGTGATAAATTCATTTTCTACTTTTTCCTGAATAACATTCATCAGGACTGTCATAGCTATTACACAAGAATGCATGCAAATTAAAGATGTGATAGTTGTAACAAAGAATCCTACAGAGTATAAACATCACATGTGAGAATAGAATGCACTAAATGGTTGTGTGTCATAAATAAGAAACACCATATACTTACCCTTCTGTCATTCTTTGCATGGGACTGGCGAAGGAAAAAGCGATGACAAAACACAATAGCAGTAGCTATTGTCACTTGAGGCCTGCAATATTACTTTTGATTCAAGTTCAAGCCATAATTGGAGAAAGCAACTTTTCATACTTCAGAATATGATCAATATAAATCTTCAAGGTTAGTGAGATGTAATTGCAACATAGTCCAAGAAGGGTCAAGATGTGCACCAAAAGAAAAAAAGAATTGGGTTTAACACCTATGCTGTAACAGAGTAGTTTGCATAGAAATTGTCATAGATCTAGAAAGATAACATTGATGAAACATAATGGCAGCACAATCCAAGGAGTCATGAATGAGCACCAGAGTTACTAACAGTTGGGCTAAAATCTTATGCTGTAAATAATATTATGCATAGAAATTGCCATAGATCAACAAAGATAAATAAGCTACATCTGCATTTCTATGCCTTCGAAAACAATATCACATTCAATAGAAAACTATTACTACAAACACTTTTTGGAGGGCCTAAAACCAAAACTTGATGTGCGTTAAACAATCTTTTTTTTTGTTTGCAATGGTTACCATCTTAAATTTGTCATTAGATGAGCTGCCAATTCTCTGTTTCATCTAATTAGATATGGATATATATTTGCATATATACAGTATCTACATGCCAAAAAAATAGTTATGCAAAATAAAGCATCATAGAGCACTCACAGCTTAAGCCTGATGCCCAAGTCCTGCAAGAAACTGCAGTATGAATTCCGAAGATTTTTCTCTTTCTTCAATTCAATTCCATCTCTTCTGGATGGAGAATTTTCTTCGATTTCCTTGCGAGAGAAATACCATCTAGAACCAAAACAATTAGCTTCATCCAACTTATCATATGAACTATGCCCCCTTTTAACCATTCCATAATCAGAGGTGATGCCTTGTAGAGAACCAGCCAATAACGACCTGTCAGACATGTATCATTATTTGTTATGCTATCGTATCCAGCAGAATAAAGATGAATTTCAGTAGTCCCTGCAGAAAAAGAAAAAGAAGTCAAGAATGTCTGTCAGGCATAACATTGAAAGGCATTTAACAAAATTGGCTGCAACATTTTAAGATTGGTATTACCATTTGTTAATACTCTATTCCACGAATCCAGTAAACTGTTCAGACGATATATGATATATAAACATGATAAAAACTTGTTTAGAACAATGCATATGAATATGTCATCCACATATCACAAATTACTAATATAGACAAACAACGGTAATAGTTTGTTGTTTTAGGTATTTGTGAAATAATTCATATGGTAAAAAAAGCATAATTTTGTCATTAGATAAACTTCGAGCAACGGAACAAAATTACTTTGAAGAACATTTTCAAGAAGTGCAGCTCCTTATGTGCTAAGTGCTAACAAATGATAAGTACTGTACAGTGAGGCAGAATATCATAGAATTCAAAAGAGGCTAAAGTTTAAACACCCAACCTAGCAGCCCTAGAACACAGTTAAATTAAGATATTACTGTTTATGTGAAAATGAATTAATCACTTATAAATAAGGATCCAAGAAGTCCTTGGTTAAGTAATCATTTAAAAATATTTAAATTTATCATCATGAAAGCTCCTCATCTTATAGAAACTTACAATATGACCTAGAATTTTCTATTCAATCCCAAAAACATAACTTCAATCAGCGCAAGTAACTTCAGTCAGGCTTCTGTAAACTTTGGTCAAATGACCAAAATGTCCATGGGTTAAAGTCGAACACTTTCGCCATACTCGAAAACCGTAAAATCTAAGGCTTATCAAACTCCTCTGTTGTTTGAATGACACCATCAACAAGACCACCTTGAAGCCTCATTGCTCCCAAGTGTTTGGATCTACCACTAGTCCATTCAGTCAACCCATCTACTGTTTCACGTGGGTGACCCTGGCTCAGTCCGTTACCTTGAACTCACAATCGACCACTCAATAGATATAACCAGCTACGGTATTGGCCAACACTGTTTTACATAAAACACTCTATATTTAACAAGAAACAATAAAAAACATATTCCAAAAACCTCTCATGCTTGAGCATGATGGAAGCCACTTCACCTATGCAAAATAGCTTCTTCCATGTAGGTATTGCAATGTCAAAGAGGGTTTAAACTTTGACGTACTAAATTGAAATGTAATTTCCTATAAGACGAGGTCTTTTCATAATAAAGCAATAATGGACATTTGAAACTTTTTTATCTAATCATCCATTATTAAAGAAAAATATGAAAGAATCATTAATGAAATGAGAAAAAAAGATTTTTTTTTCTCAAAGAGCTATTTTTAAATTTGTAATGCTATGTTAGCGATTCAACATTTTGGATAACCAATATCCTGTAACCAAAAGAACACTCACCATCCTTGTCATTATTGTGCTAATTAGATGTCTATGTCATTGAATTAAATAATTGTTTGGGACAAGATATGCAATACTACAAATGCCTCAACAAGTTTTGACTGGCCAATTGTGACCTGGAAGAACTTTAATTAGTTTTATGAGGCTTTGGCCTGAGAAGCTTTAATTCTACTGAGGCCTTCAATAATGTACAATGTTCGTCTAAGATAATGTCTTCCAAATTCAGATTATTGAAGGTCAGGTCAAAGTGGGCACAACTGAAGCTTTTTTTTTTTTTATTAAACACTTATGCAAGACCTTCTGCCATAATTCTAATGGCTTAAATGTTATTTAGAAGTTAGGACAATTCTTCTTTATCCCGAGTATTCATCAAAGTCCAAGTAACAGATAAGTTGGACAACCAATGAATCAATTATTCTAGTTTAATTCTGACTTCTAAAACCTCTAAAGTTTCCAAGAGGCCCAACAATTAGCAATAGGGTCACCATATATAACTTATGAATTTGCATGAAAAGCAAGATCAGCAAGACCAGAATTAGGATGATATCAATGTGATGGAACAAAAATCAAAAAAAGAAAAAATATCATATGTACTCTTATGAAATACCATCATACCTTATCCTATATTCCTCTTTAAATCTTAGAAACCCAGCATTTGTGACTCTTATGGTTATAAACAGTCAGCCATGTGAGGCATGGTTCTTAATTTCGGCTAGACTGATATATACCGGTTGGTATTTACTAGTCTGAACCTGAAATACACATGTAATATCCCATTTCAAGTGGTCTGGGTTTGATACAATGCTTACTGTATGATAAGCCTGTTGAATGGGGTTTACTGCATGGTTTTGACTTGTTAAGGAGCCTATACCAGAATGTAAGTCCATTCTCTTCTAAATTTAGGGTTACCCCTGCCCTTCTCTCTCATGAATTCTCTTGTTTCTCTCATGTCGCCCACTCGTTGCTTGCATTGTCTGTCATCTCCCAACCGTTGTCGCTCGCTTAGTACTCTTATTCTTCTTCTTCTCCTCCTCCTCCTCTTCCTCCTCCACTGTCGCTGCCTTCCCCTCATCTGTTGCCACCTCCTCCTCTTCTTCTAGTTTGTGATATACACCAGTGTGTGGTGTGTCAATATGACAATACAAATGTGTCCATACAAGTCTGCCCATGGACTGCTTCAAGTATAGTACTCAGAACGTGTACTTTGCATCTGATGTCAAGTAGCATTTGCCCATATAACGTGTACTAAAATTATATAATCACACTAATATTTAACAACTTAAGACGGTACGATCTAATAAAATCTGATGGTATCTAACATCAGTTATGTTCCAGATGATATTATGATATGTAGTTAGGTCACTATCTAATGGATGGTGAGTGTATCTACATTGTACTCAATATTATTCAAAAAGAAAAATAAGGGAAAGGTGAGAGCCAGGAAAGAGGACAGGACTTCTAGAACTTATCCCCACCATTAACCAAATTCGGAGCCCCATAGTCATGACTCTCTCTCTCTCTCTTACTCTCTCCAATTATGAAGGTGAATTGCAGTAGCTTGTTTTTGACTTTTTTCACCTCTCCTTGTGATCCTTCCTTCATCTCCCTTCCACTATTTAAAATAGCAATCACCACCGTCAGCCACCTTCTTCTTCCTCTTATTGTGGCCTACCTTCTCCTACAGCCACTATAGGGTAGCCTATGAAACACGACTGCTTCAAATTGCTTGTCACATCCATATCAACTATATGTGGGGTAAGATCCAGATATTTCTTTGATACATGCTGAATACCTCCTTCAAGAATCTTTTTTTAATAAATACTAAAAAGAAGGAGGTTCTTAATGTATTGTGTTTACAATTTTGGTGGTTACATATATAATGGTACACCAGCATGTACCTCACTGTATTACTGAAAAAATAATAAAAAATGCAGCAGCCTATCAAACTGTACCAAGGTGTATGGCCCATATGCTTATTCGGCCTGGAAAATAGTGATCAGTACATCTTGATCCAATTGGTATTTTAGATCATGGTCCATACTTTATTTGTAAAGCAAAATATGCAAGTTAATTACTTGTTATTGACTACTGATATAACAAATATTGGCCTGGCTGTCACGTCCCCTCACCCTTGGACAGCTAGGCCTCCAGCATAGCCGACCTGACACATAGAGCCCACCTGACACAGACATGGTGGATTCGGCGCCGATACAGCCGACCTGGCGTAGGTAAAGTCGACCCGCTTTAGTTACAACAGGCGAAACGTGCACCGTGCTGCTAGGACCACAGACAACATGGAGGTGTACAACGAACGGTATGGTAAGCAACAAGAACACTAATGGTCTCATGTATGAACGACCTTTAATGTGCAGTATAAGAGCTCCTGCAGCTTAACGGAGCAGGGGGATCGCAAACTTTCAAACCAACCCCTAACTTAATCTTCGGAGGGGCCACGTTAGGAACCCCACCCGACAAGGCCTTCTTGCAGGAATAGGTGACTAACCCGGGGCGCATACACCAATTCACCGACTTGATCCAAACCCGGAGGCCTCTCCGTCCAACCAAGCACCATCTCTCCCAACCAAGATTGATACGGGCAAGCTAGTGCACACGGGCCAGAATCAACCGTACCCACTCAGCGGACATGAAATATTTACACTAACATTTTGGCGCTAGAAGGAGGGCCAATGTCGCAAGAGCGCTCGTCGAGCAATGCTAATGCGGAGCATCTCAGGGAACCAAACCCCCTTCCCCAAGCGAAGCAGGTTATTGCTTCGGCACCTACCTCGAACCACTATTGGAGGATGCTAACCAACCCGGGGTTCTCTCCACCCGTGGTGAACCTTGGACCGCCTGTCGTCACGACGGAGGCCTTCCTCGGTCTTACTCAACAAGTTCAGGCACTAGCAGGAATGGTGCAGACCATCGTGCCATATTTGCCTCAGCTTATACAATCAATAACCTCTCAACGGCCCCGATTCGGGAAGATCAACCCGACGTAGAAGGACCACAGCGCCCGACAGCTGAAGTTTGGTTAGATTCCCCGACCACCATACCTGTGCGATCGTGGTGCTGCTCTCAGGATTCCGCTCAGGCGAGTCCTGACCTGGACACTCTCTCCTCCGACTTCACAGATTCGCTGAGGAAACAAGTGCGACAAGTCCATCAACGACTGGACGAAGTTCAGAAGGAATTCTTTAAATCCAAGGAGGAGTTCGGGGAGAGCCCAAAAGGCGGCTCCCCGTTCACCCCCGAGATACAAGACAGCTCCTACCGGCTAACTTCAGGTTGCCCTCTCTCGAACTCTATGACAGTAGCTGTGACCCGATCGAACACATCGCAACATTCCGAGCCCAAATGGCCCTTTATGACACATCCGATGCGTTAATGTGTCGAGCCTTCCCAGCCACTCTAAGGGGACCGGTCAGAATATGGTATAGCCGACTCAAACCCGCTTCAATATCTTCGTTTGATTTATTAGCAAAAGAGTTCGAGCTAAGTTTCTTAGCGAGCGCACGCCCAAAACCCATGCTGCATCACTCCTCGGGTTGGCTCAAAGAAATGAAGAATCTCTTGCCCAGTTTGTCGGGCGGTTCACTTCGCAAGTTCGAGGACTGCCCGATGTGCACCCCTCCCTCGCAATTCAGGCGTTCCTGATGGGGCTTAAGCCATCAAGGTTTTTCTGGTTGCTGATCGAGCGATGACACGTGACAGTGCCCGAAATGCTACAACGAGCGCACCAATACATAGTTGCCGAAGCATTGGTGGTTGGCAAGCGATACGAGTCGAGACGGCCTCGAGCTGAATAATCCCGAGGACAACCCTCAGGATCCCCCCAAAAGAAGGGCCGACAGGCCGGATATGCTACCGCCGAGACTATCGTCGATACCCCTCAACTCAACCCAAACAGAAATTTTCCTTCAAATTCGGGAGAAAGGATTCCTGAAAACTCCCAACCCAATGAAGACACCGTCAGAAAGGCGCGACAAGAGAAGATACCATCGTTTCCATAGGGAGTATGGGCATGACATAGAGGAGTGTCGCGACTTACAAAACTAAATCGAAGACCTTATTCGACAAGGACATTTGCGTCGATATGTCCGTGAATAGCCCGACAACCGACCCCCCAGGGATTCGTCACCTCGTCCCAAGGGGCCGGTTGAAAAGCAGATCGACATCATCATCGGGGGGTCGGCCTCCGGTGGTGATAGCTCTTCGGCACGCAAAGCCTACGCACGAACAACAGTGGGCAAGAGGCTGAAACATGATGGCGACCTCAGCATCGCCTTTGGGTCGAAAAACGAAGAATACCCCGACCATGACGATGCTTTGGTGATCTCGACTCGAATGGCAAACGCCCATGTGAAAAGAGTTATGATCAACACGGGAAGTTCAACCGACATTCTGTACCTTTACGCTTTCCAAAAGTTGGGACTGACTGACAAGATCTTGTTTCCATGACGTCTGCTTTGACAGAGTTCACAGGAGATTCTGTCTCCCCTTTAGGAGCAACTACACTTCCTGTCACATTTGGAGAGGAGCTGAAGTCCAAAACATTGATGGTGTTGTTTATGGTGGTGCGACTCCCGTCAGCATACAACGCATTGGACGACCAACCCTCAACCGATTAAAGGCGGCCGTCTCCACATACCACAAAATTATGAAGTTCCTGACGGAGCGGGAGTAGGAGAAGCGAGAAGTGACCCAGGGGAATCCAGGCAATGTTACCTGACGACAATGACATTGCCCAAAAGACTCAAAGTTCCGACAACCACTACGGGCCCTCAGAGCCCCGACAGGGACACCTAGGATCCCGACCCGAAAGAGCAAGCATTAGAAGTGCCCCTCGACCTGACACAACTAGACAAGATGGTGAAGGTCGACTTAGAACTCCTGGAAGAACAACAAATTCAATTGGTAGAATTCCTTGGGAGAAATGCAGACATTTTTGCTTGGTCGACCCATAAATTGCTCAGTACCACCTCAATATCACACCCGGCACCCGCCCTGTAAAGCAGCGACCCCGGAGGTTCGCTCCCGAGCGACAGAAAGCTATAGAAGATGAAGTCGCTCAATTGTTGGACACCAGTTTACCGAAGAAGTCAGGTATCCGACCTGGTTGTCCAATGTTGTACTCGTTAAAAAAATAATGGAAATTGGCGTATGTGCGTTGATTATACTGATATCAATCGGGCTTGCCCAAAAGACTGTTATCCGCTCCCAAGAATCGACCAGCTGGTAGTTGCTACGTCGGGGCATGAGTAGCTCTACGTCATGGATGCTTTCTCGAGATACAATCAGATCCGAATGACTCCAAAAGATCGAGCTAACACAGCCTTTATCACTCACCATGGCACCTACTGCTACAAAGTTATGCCGTTCGGATTGAAAAACGCTGGAGCCACTTACCAATGATTGGTGAACCGTTTATTTAAAGATCAGGTCGGAAGAAACATGGAAATATATGTAGATGACATTATAGTCAAGAGCCAAAAGGCCGAGGCTCACCTTTCAGACCTAGCCGAGACGTTTCAGACGCTGAGGAAGCACGGGATATGACTCAACCCGACTAAATGCACCTTTGGTGTTACATCTGGAAAATCCCTAGGCTTCGTTATACATCAACGAGGAATCGATGCGAACCCCGACAAGGTAAAAGCAATACTAAAGATGCATTCTCCTCAGACGATTAAAGAGGTGCAACGACTCACCGACAGGCTAGCAGCGTTAAGCCGGTTCATTTCTCGTGTTGGAGACAAGAGCTTATCCTTCTTCCGAGCATTGAAGTCGACAAGAAACTTTGAATGGACCCCCGAATATGAAGCGGCGTTCCACCAGTTGAAGGCATATCTCGCACATCTACCCCAGCTAGTATCGGTGGAGGTCGGAGAGCCCCTCGGCTTGTATCTAGCGGCATCAGACGTGACGATCAGCTCAGTTCTGGTGAAACTCAGCAAGGACAAAAACCAGTCTACTACACAAGCCACGTCTTGGCTGGTCCCGAGCTCTGTTATCCCCCAATCGAAAGACTGGCCTTGGCGTTGATCCTAGCATCAAGAAAGCTGAGACCATACTTCCAGGCGCACCCTATCAAGGTGATAACTGACCAACCCTTACGTCAGATCTTTTCAAAATTTGATGCTGCAGGCCAAATGCTTAAATTGTCAGTATAACTGGGAGAATTCGACATCGAGTACGTGGCAAAGACGGCGATCAAGGGCCAGGCAATAGCAAACTTCATTTCGGAGCTCACAATCTCGAAAGGCTCGACGAACCCGAACCTTACATGGATGCTGCACATCGATGGGTCGGCCAACTCGGAAAGGGGAGGGGTCGGGCTAGTGCTTAGAGATCCCTCCGATCAAATTTATGAGCATGCCCTTTGGTTAGAATTCAAAGTCACAAACAATGAAGCCAAATATGAAGCATTGTTGTTTGGGCTAAAGATAGCTGTCGAGCTCTACGCGAAAGACATTGAAATATTTACTGATTCACAGCTTGTTGCAGGGCAAATCAATGGAGACTTTGAGGCCCGAGAAGAAGCAATGACCAAGTACGTAACCGAAGCCCGAGAGTGATTAACCAGTTTCGAAGCTGCGCCATCGCTGAAGTATCTTAAGCCGAGAACTCACAGGCCAACGCCCTTGCCCGACTAGCGTCCGCCCACGGGACCGCCATGCAACCATGGGGAATAGCTAAGATTCCCAGGCCGTCTATCATCTCAGCTCGCGTGTCTGTGACGGGAGAAGTAAAAAGCTGGATCAATGAAATCCTCCGTTTAAGAAAGACGAAACCACCCTTGAAGACAAAGCAACGACTCGCCGAATCAAAAGGGTTGAATCATGGTACTGCATTGTTAATGGCCATCTCTATCAGCGAGGCTTCAGTCGACCTCTACTTCGATGCTTACACCCGGCTGAAGCGCACGCCACCCTAGCCGAGGTACATGAAGGAATATGTGGAGAACATATTGGTGCCCGCACCCTATCCCACAAAATCCTCAGACAGGGTTATTATTGGCCGACTATGCACAAAGATGCTCAAGTCTATTGTCACGAACGGACGTCGCTCAACCGCAACATCTTCACTCCGTGAACCGTTCGTGCTTTGTCTTGCTTGTACATATGTTTGGCAGCTTGTTTTGCCTTGAGTATACGTGTTTTCACCTAAGAAATGTGAGCGAAAGTAGTGTAGAAGGCTGCAGAACGGTCGTTCGCTGCACCGAGCCAAAACAGCCATGTTTTTGGGTCTTTTTCGTGTGCCACGGTAACCTTTCTGAGCGGTGCGAAATGTCAGCCATTTCAGCACCTTGGAACCCCCCGGGTGGCACCGGGCTGGATGGGGCTCCGGGTATATGTCGGGCGTAGGCGTTCATCAGCAATTGAACTTGACTTGCGTCCGATACCTAGGGAACCGTCGTTTGCGGACTTGCGACCGTTCCTACAACCCTCCAAAGTCCTATTTCGCTCTCTCTCTTTTCTCAGCTGCACTCAAGGTGTTCGACAAATTGCTTGTATAGCTTTCCGCTTTGCGAGACGCCGGGACGTGTCCGTCGCTCGCTTCCAAGTTAATCAACTTCTTCTTTGCAGGTCCTACGGGACCTTAAGAGGTTGTCAGAGGGCTGACCCTGTGCGGACAGATAACGCTTTGGGCGTTCCATGACTTAGGCAATCCCAGCTAAGTCAAGAACAGTGGGCAAGGTTGCTTCACGACTTAGGGGAATTTCAGCTAAGTCTTCGGGAGGGCCGCAAGGGTGCCGCACGGCTTAGGCAAATTTAGCTAAGCCCGTGACAGTGTGGTATCAGAGCCAGGTTAGCAATTCATACGAACAGCGAAGGAGATTCGCAATTTCGCCATGGTGAGACATCGTGGCGAATCGAGCAAGATGGGGCAAGCGGGACCCTTGCTCCAAGCAGCCGCAGGTGGGCTGCAAGTGCAAACTCGCTCGCAAACTGCTGGAGCCGCTTATGAGGAGCGCGGCAGTGAACAAGACGAGCGTGAAGTTGGGTATTCTCCACGAGGGGAGGAGGCGCCATCTGTAGCGCCAACCGGGAAGAAGGGCCACAGAGAGAGACTTACACTGGCGGAAACCCGCCTCGATGTTCTTGAAGCGAGCGTGGAGGAACTCTACCAAGGCCGAGGAAGGCTACTTGGGGTAGAGAGCTCGCAAGAAGAAGCTGAAACTCGGATCGAGAATGTTGAATCCATGATTGATCAACTGACAGAGGACACCAAGGATTCCGTACGACATCTGCATGAAGTTGTGGCGTAACTCACGGCAAAGGTGGTGGTGTTAACAAGGACTCTTGATGCGGGAGGGAACAACACCCGCGCTGCGCCACCACAACACTTCAAAGCACCGGAGCCACAGTACTACGGAGGTGCTAGGGATGCCAAAGAGCTTGAAAATTTCTTGTTCGACATGGAACAGTATTTTCGTGCTACAAGGCTCGACTCTGAAGAAACCGAAGTTGCGATAGCAACAATGTATCTGAAGGGGGATGCAAAACTTTGGTGGCGAACCCGTTGAGAAGAGATCCAACAAGGCCGATGTCGAGTGGATACATGGGGAGACTTGAAGCGAGAGTTGAGAACTCAGTTCTTGCCTGAGAACACAGAGTTTGTCGCAAGAAGGAAACTGAGACAACTCCGCCAGAGTACAACAATCCGAGACTATGTGAAGCAATTTTCAGCACTGATGCTGGATATTCGGGACATGTCTGAGAAAGACAAGCTATTCAGCTTCCTCGATGGCTTGAAGCCATGGGTACAACAAGAACTACATCGGAGGAGTGTCACCGACGTAGTCGGGGCAATTGCAGCCGCGGAAAGGCTGACTGACTTTGTTTCTTCGGAGGATTCGAGAAAGAAGAAACATTCTTCGGTAAATCGCCCATCTAAATACTCTCGAGCGAAGGAGTCTGGGGGCGAGCAAAAGAAGAAGAATTTCCACAAGGGACCGGGCTCAAGAGGTAGAGTCCCAAAGTCTAGTGGATGCTTCTTGTGTGGAGGACCACACAAAGTGAGAGAGTGCCCACAAAAACAGGCACTTAATGCTTTAACAGCATCGGTTCTGTCTCGTAAGGCAGACAAGGGCAAAGCTATCGCCCTTAGTTCGAGCAGTTCTGACTCCAGTAGCGACAGTGAGGCGTCGCAAGGACCCAGGATGGGAGCAATGCGTTTGTTGAATGCGTTGCGGGGTCAAGTGGGGGAGAACACAAAGGCAAAGCCACTGAAGGCAGGAAACAGCGAGTTGATGTATGTGGACATCAAGCTTAATGGCCAAACAACCCGTGCAATGGTGGACACGGGCGCAACCCACAATTTTATTGCCGATCGTGAAGCTAAGCGACTGGGATTACTCTTGGAGAAGAGCCCAAGTCGCATGAAGGCGGTGAATTCGGAGGCCAAGCGGATCTCCGGACAAGCAAAAGGGATCCCCATCAAGATCGGGACATGGAGCGGGAGCACAAACTTAATGGCAGTGCCACTAGACGACTTCCAAGTGATTCTCGGAATGGAGTTTATGCACACAGCGAAGTTGGTGCCGGTACCGTTCCTGAACTTCTTATGTCTAATGGGAGGTGACGATCCCTGCATAGTTCCAGTTTCTCGGGGAGGAACCAAGGACCTACAACAAATATCGGCTTTACAATTGAAGAAAGGGGTGCAAAAAGGTGAATCAACCTTTGTAGCGGCTATGAAGCTAGAGACACCTGATGGGGAGGCCATTCAAGAACCTGCTGTTGTGGCGAACATCCTGAAGGAGTTCTCGGATGTGATGCCAACAGAGTTGCCAAGAACTCTACCACCACGCAGAGGCGTGGATCATCGGATTGAGCTGGAGCCGGGAATTAAGCCTCCAGCGAGACCACCATACCGCATGGCCCCTCCAGAGTTGGTGGAATTGAGGAAGCAGTTAGATGAACTGCTAAGCGGTGGTCTCATCCGCAGTTCCAAAGCACCTTTCGGAGCTCCAGTCCTCTTTCAGAAGAAACAAGATGGGAGTCTCCGATTATGCATCGATTACCGAGCCCTTAATAAGATGACGGTGAAGAACAAGTACCCTATCCCGCTCATCGCGGACTTGTTTGATCAATTGGGCAAGGCAAAGTACTTCTCCAAACTCGACCTTCGATCGGGGTATTGGCAGGTGCGCATTGCAGAAGGTGATGAGGCAAAGACTACCTGTGTGACCAGGTATGGAGCATTCGAGTTCTTGGTGATGCCTTTCGGCTTAACCAATGCTCCGGCCACATTCTGCACTCTAATGAACCAGCTGTTCAAGGAGTATCTGGACAAGTTTGTGGTCGTCTACTTAGACGATATCGTCGTCTACTTAGACGATATCGTCGTCTATAGCCAAACACTTGAGGAGCATGTGGGACACCTCCGAACAATTTTCAAAGTTCTCAGGGAGAACACATTGTTCGTGAAGAGGGAAAAGTGCTATTTCGCCCAAACGGAGATTTTGTTCTTGGAGCATCGAGTCGGTAATGGTTCCATCCGGATGGACCAGTCTAAGGTGCAAGCTGTGGCGGATTGGCGAACACCAACGAAGGTACCAGAGTTGAGATCCTTCCTTGGGTTCGTCAACTATTATCGGCGCTTCATAGCGGGGTATTCGAAGCGCGCAGCTCCGTTGACGGAGTTGCTAAAGAAGGAGCAGTCCTGGAGATGGTCGGACAAATGTGAGGTGACATTTCAAGACCTGAAGACTGCTGTGTTAGAGGAACCTGTACTCATATTGCCGGACTATGGAAAGTCATTTGAAGTCCATACAGATGCTTCTGATTTTGCTATTGGAGGAGTTCTTATGCAGGAAGGTCATCCGATGGCCTATGAGAGTCGCAAGCTCAACGAGACCGAGCGGCGATATCCTGTGCATGAGAAGGAGATGACAGCGGTGGTCCACTGTCTACGAGTGTGGCGACACTACCTTCTGGGAGCACCATTTGTGCTAAGGACAGACAATGTCGCATTGAGTTACTTTCAAACTCAAAAGAAACTCTCCCCAAAGCAAGCTCGATGGCAGGACTTCTTGGCTGAGTTCGACATGGTAATGGAGTACAAGCCCGGAAAAGCAAATGTCGTGGCCGATGCATTGAGTCGGAAAGTGGAGCTAGTGAATGCTATACAGTTGGAGGGCGGAGGCCACGCAAGTCAATTGCGCTCCAACTTCCTTTCCAGGATTAGGGATGGACTGCACCGAGATCCTCAGGCAGTAACCCTGATGCAACTCATCAAAGAGGGCAAGGCACGACGATTTTGGGTCCAGGAGGGACTCATCTATACCAAGGGGAACAGAGTCTATGTTCCGCGAGCGGATAACTTGAGGCGTGAACTCCTGAAAGAGTGTCACGATTCCCTTTGGGCTGGACATCCGGGTATCCACCGAACAATGGCTCTCGTGGAGAGGGCCTTCTATTGGCCGAAAATGGGGACAGATGTGGAGGAATATGTTCGAACATGCCTTACTTGTCAACAAGACAAGGTAGAGCAGCAGAAGCCAGTGGGACTTTTGGAGCCGCTGCCCGTACCAGAAAGGCCTTGGGAGAGCATTTCCTTGGACTTCATATCAAGCTTGCCCGTAGTAGGGGGACTTGGATCGATACTCGTGGTAGTTGATCGATTTTCGAAGTATGCAACATTCATTGCTGCACCCCTACATTGCTCAGCGGAGGAGGCGGCTAAGCTGATGATGAAGAATGTGGTGAAGTTTTGGGGAGTCCCACACAACATCATTAGTGATCGAGATTCTCGGTTCTTGGGACGATTCTGGACCGAGCTGTTCAAGTTGTTGGGATCTAAATTATACTTCTCCACAAGCCTCCACCCCCAAACGGATGGCCAAACAGAAAGAATCAACTCGCTCTTGGAGCGATATCTTCGGCACTACGTAAGTGCCAACCAACGAGATTAGGTGAAGCTGTTGGACATAGCCCAATTCTCCTATAACTTGCAGCGGAGCTCTGCATCCAACAAAAGCCCATTTGAGATTATTACGGGACAACAGCCATCAACTCCTCACACCCTGGTTATTGGCTATACAGGGAGTAGCCCATCAGCCTATCACTTTGCAAAGGAATGGCATCGCAATGCAGATATTGCGCGGGCTTACTTGGAGAAGGCGGCCAAGAAGATGAAGAAGTGGGCAGACTTGGGGAGGCGACCACAAGAGTTTAAAGTGGGCGACATGGTGTTGGTGAAGCTCCAACCAGCATCACTCCAGTTCTTTAGGCACAGAGTGCACAAAGGATTGGTGCGCAAATATGAAGGGCCTTTCCCAATCATCGGCAGGGTAGGCAATGTCTCATACAAGTTGCAACTGCCAGCATGGTTTAGAATTCATAACGTCTTCCATGCGAGCAACTTGAAAGCCTACCACTCAGATTCGCAAGATGATTCACGAAATGTTCCAACTCGACTACCCCCCACCAGAGCCTCTTACGAGAAGCGAGTTGAAACTATTCTAGCGGATCGCAAGATAAAGCTACCCAATGGAGCACAGCAAATTGAGTACTTGGTGAAGTGGCAAAAGCTTCCTCAAACAGAAGCCAGTTGGGAGCCAGAAGATGCCCTTCGACATGAAGAAGCTCACGTCAAAGCCTACCAACAAGCGTCGACGAGGGCGTCGACAGTTTAAGTGGGGGAGAATGTCACGAACGGACGTCGCTCAACCGCAACATCTTCACTCCGTGAACCGTTCGTGCTTTGTCTTGCTTGTACATATGTTTGGCAGCTTGTTTTGCCTTGAGTATACGTGTTTTCACCTAAGAAATGTGAGCGAAAGTAGTGTAGAAGGCTGCAGAACGGTCGTTCGCTGCACCGAGCCAAAACAGCCCAAAACAGCCCTGTTTTTGGGTCTTTTTCGTGTGCCACGGTAACCTTTCTGAGCGGTGCGAAATGTCAGCCATTTCAGCACCTTGGAACCCCCCGGGTGGCACCGGGCTGGATGGGGCTCCGGGTATATGTCGGGCGTAGGCGTTCATCAGCAATTGAACTTGACTTGCGTCCGATACCTAGGGAACCGTCGTTTGCGGACTTGCGACCGTTCCTACAACCCTCCAAAGTCCTATTTCGCTCTCTCTCTCTTTTCTCAGCTGCACTCAAGGTGTTCGACAAATTGCTTGTATAGCTTTCCGCTTTGCGAGACGCCGGGACGTGTCCGTCACTCGCTTCCAAGTTAATCAACTTCTTCTTTGCAGGTCCTACGGGACCTTAAGAGGTTGTCAGAGGGCTGACCCTGTGCGGACAGATAACGCTTTGGGCGTTCCATGACTTAGGCAATCCCAGCTAAGTCAAGAACAGTGGGCAAGGTTGCTTCACGACTTAGGGGAATTTCAGCTAAGTCTTCGGGAGGGCCGCAAGGGTGCCGCACGGCTTAGGCAAATTTAGCTAAGCCCGTGACACTATGTACATAACTGGGAGCAATGCCAAAACATGCCCGGATCCAGCATCAGCCGATGACGCCGCTCGCAACCACAGATTGCGCTTGGCCATTTGCTTAGTGGGGAATGGACCTTCTCGGTCCCTTTCCTCCAGCCTCGGGGCAGCGTAGGTTTCTTATTGTGGCGGTCGATTACTTCATGAAGTGGCTCGAAGCGGAACCATTATCCTCCATTACCGAAAAGCAAGTCGAAGGGTTCATGTGGAAGAATATTATCATTAGATTCGACCTCCCTAGAGTTATCATCCTGATAATGGAACACAATTCAACAATGCAAAGTTTAAGGCCTTTTGCCAAAGCAACCGAATCCAACTAAAGTTTAGCTCGGTCGCTCACCCCCAAGCCAATGAACTTGCTGAAGTAACAAATCGGGCCATTCTCAAGGAATTGAAAAAGAGAGTTTCCAGGGCCCAAGGAACTTGGGTCGAAGAGCTCCCGAGCATACTATGGCCATCGAGGACGACCCCGAAAACCCCAACAGAAGAGTCATCTTTTAGTCTAGCCTTTGGTATCGAGGCGATACTCCCTCCCGAAGTAGTCTACCCGACGCTCCGGGTTGCGATATACGATGAGGAGGCCTCCAGCAAGCAATTGCATGAAAATCTCGACCTCCTGGAAGAAAAACGGGCTGAGGCCTACCTGAGAACATTAGCCTACAAAAAAGTCATTGTCAAGCTCTATAACCGCAGGGTGCGTCCTCGGTCTATCAAGTCGGGCAACCTAGTGCTATAGAAAACCGAGGTCAGTGATCCGACCCGATCTAACGAAAAGTTGGCAGCAAACTGGGAAGGCCCCTACTGCGTCATGGACGTTATCCGAGAAGAGACTTGTACCTTGGCGACTATGGAGGGACAATTGCTGCCTAGAACATGGTACATATCTAACCTTTGGAAATTTTATGCATAATCTGTTTAGTGAACTAGGGAGAAGGAAAGTTATGATCACATTAATAAAATGTTTTTGCTTACAAAAGGAGGTCGGTTACAAAATAAGGCTTCACCCGACCCAAATATCAAAATTGGACGGGCGATCAAGCTAAACAGTACAACCCGACCAACTAAAAGGAAGCAATCAGAATGAAAGAAAAAGTAATGACTCGGGCGAGTCCAAGTCGTTGAAGGTCTGTTGCCTCTCCATCGACACCGAATCATCCTCTGGTCGAATGGTGAAAGGGTTTTCCTCCACCTCCGAGTCCGAGTGTAGAGGGCGGAAGCGGGCCAGGGCAACTCGATATCCATATTCGTACGAGACCCGACCCATTCTCTTCAGACCTTCTTTGAAGCCGGTCGAGCCCTTGTAATCGTCTATTGCCTGCCTCGATAGCCCGCCCTGTACGCTCTCCAATTCCTTCACTAACTTTAGCAGGTCATCGTCTGTTCTGTGAGCCTTAACCCCTACCTCCTTCAGTTGCCTCCGAGCTTCGGATAAGTCACTTCGTACATCGTTCAATTCTTTGTCAGAAGTTTCAATCCGCAGGAACGCTTCATCTCGCTCGTGTTTCATCTTCTCTAGTTCCTTTTCCAGCTCGACTGCCCGTTCCTCGGCTGCGGCCACTGCCTCTGGACCCCCTCCCGACCTCAGAGCATTAATCTCTTGTTGAAGATTGGTGATCTGGTAGCCCATGAACGTGATCAACCGACCCGCATCATGGACTCGATCGAACAATGCCATTAGGAAGTGGTGGTTCTGCATAAAACAATAATCATCAAGACAGCATCAAACGACAGCCTGAAAGGCCGAGACGGGAGTTCAACAATTACCAGGACCATCTCCTTAGCAGCCCGGGCAAGAAGCACCTCAGACAAGAACGTATATAATTCCCTCACCAGCTGCGGATGGAGAAGTCCCCTTTTGAACTCCGCCCAGCCCTCGGATCATCCCAAACTTTGGTCGAATTCTTCAGCGACTCCCACCTCGCCCGTAGCTCATTGTCCAGGTCCTGCAGATCCAGATCGGACATATAAAGGGCGTAGTACCCCTCGTCATCCTTCCGAACCGAGGTTCTACACAAGTCCCTCATGGACTTTGGGCGACGGAAGACCAGTGCCACGGTCTCTTCAGCTAACTCCACCGGCGCCTTGAGCTCTTCAGCCGACTTTGCCGGTTCTTTTCCTCTCGAGTGCGACCGAGATCCGCCCTCACCGCGGCGGGACTTGTGTTTTCCAGATGATGTCTTCACTCTTTTATGCCCCCGAGTAGAATCGTTGGATTGAGGGGTCGAGCTGTCAAATGGCCTCTTAGGGGTTGGAGCGGAGGAAGATCTCATAGCTTCGTTTGATGGAGTTCCCCTGACCTCCCGAGCAGGTGAAGCGACCTGAGTTACAAGGGTTTTCCCGCCAGACACCTTTGGCATTCCGCGCAGATCGCCGAGATCCATCCGGTCTGCAACTAGATCGTCAGGTTAGAAAAATAACCCCAAAAGTTGGAGTAGCAATAAAGTAATACCCCTAAAGGCCGGGCTGAGACCTGCCTCGACCAGCCAAAGCTTGGTCACCTCCTTAATCGCGCGAGAAGAGCAAACAATTCCCTTCAGTCTGCCGACCAGGATGGACTCCTCCTCGGATAAGTATGGGGGAACATTACTGATCGGACGCACCGACCAGTCGAGTCTGAATCCCCAATTCGGACAACTGACACAAAGGTAGCGTTCCTTCCAACCCTTGTTATTGGAAGGAGCCCCGCTAACCTTAAAGTCGATACGGGTGGTGAGATAGTAGCCACCATGGCTCTTGCAGAGGCGAAAGCACGCCATGAACAAGTTCTGAGTAGGGACGATCCCAGCCCCTCGGCACTCGCCCAAAAACACTATAAGGTAGCGCCACGAGTTGGGCGCCACTTGACTCGGGGAAATCCCCAACCACCCGAGACATTCTACGATGGTAGAATGAAGGGGAACCGGAGTCTGGCCTCCAAAGCATCAACCGAGATGCATACCCCTGGCGCGTCCGAACTATATGGACGCTGCCCAGGGAGCAAGACATGCATCCCGTACTCAACTGGGATGTTGTACCATTCCCTTATGGCAGCAAGCGAACCCTCGGTCACCGCCGTGTCGAGGTCATGACCCGCTTTCATGACCTCCAAATCCCTAAGGACCCTCGCGTCGACCGGTGACGGAGGTCCAGAAGACGCCCCCGAGGAGCTAACCTCGGGTTTTGCCGGACTCGTCCCTCCCGACCCAGCGGAAGAAACAACACTAACATTGCTAGAGGAATCCAAGGAGGTCATCCCGGCCTATTCGCAAAGACCGACTGATGGGGGCTAAGAAGGATGACCCGAGAGGAACAAAAAGATGTGGACCCAAGGAGAAGTGAGGTCTCAACGATAAAGCAGGAAACTTATAGAGTCAAAAAACGCCGGTTCAGCTTCCCGAGCCGAGGTAATAACTCACCTCGAAATGACCTACCGCATTAATGTGCTATCACGTCAGCACATTAATTTAAAAAAAAAAGAGGAAGGGGTTTCCCTTGAACAACTCGGCCAAATCTCCAAGATTTGTGCCCGAGCTCACCCTCTCGGCCAAATCTCTAAAACTTGTGCCTGAGTTCACCCTCTCGGCCAAATCTCCAAGATTTATGCCCGAGGTCACCCTCTCGACCAAATCTCCAAAATTTGTGCCCGAGTTCACCCTCTCGGCCAAATCTCCAAGATTTATGCCCGAGCTCACCCTCTCAACCAAATCTCCAAGATTTGTGCCCGAGCGCACCCTCTCGGACAAATCTCCAAGATTTGTGCCCGAGTTCACCCTCTCGACCAAATCTCCAAGATTTGTGCCCGAGTTCACCCTCTCAGCCAAATCTCCAAGATTTGTGCCCAAGTTCACCCTCTCGGCCAAATCTCCAAGATTTGTGCCCGAGTTCATCCTCTCGACCAAATCTCCAATACTTATTCCTAAGCTCACCCTCTCGGCCAAATCTTCAAGATTTGTGCCCAAGCTCACCCTCTCGGCAAAATTTTCAAGATTTGTGCTTAAGTTCACCCTCTCGGCCAAATCCCCAATATTTATGTCCGAGCCACTATGCTCGGCCATCTCAATCCCCGAGCCACTCTGCTAGGCCAGTCCAGTTCCTGAGCTGACCTGCTTGGCCAGTTCAGTCTCCGAGCTACCATGCTCGGCCAGTTCAGTTCCCGAGCTGACCTGCTCAGCCAGTCCGACTTCCGAGCCATTCTGCTCGGCGAGTTCAGTCTCCGAGCTACCATGCTTAGCCAGTTCAGTTCCCGAGCTGACCTGCTTGGCTAGTTAAGTCTCCGAGCTACCATGCTCGACCTGTTCAATTCCCGAGCTGACCTGCTCAGCCAGTTTGACTTCCGAGCCACTTTGCTCGGCCAGTTCAGTTCCCGAACTGACCTGCTTAGCCAGTCTGACTTTCGAGCCACTTTGCTTGGCCAATTCAGTTCCCGAGTTACCCCTACTCGGCCAGTCCGAATTCCGAGCTACCATGCTCGACCAGTCCGACTTCTAAGCCACCACGCTCGGCCAACTCAGACCCCAAGCCAACCTGCTCGGCCAGTCCAATGCCCAAGTTTCCCTATTCAGCCAACAAAGCTCCCGAACTGCCACGCTCTCCCAATTCAATTCTTGCTGCAAGATCAGTTGGACTCCACTGTGAACCAACAACCCGACACAAGACCTTATCTTCGGCGGCCTAACTGGGAGCCTCGAGAAGGTCCTGCGGGGAGGGGGGAATGATACAACAAATATTGGCCCGGCTGCCATGTCCCCTCACCCTTGGACAGCTAGGCCTCTAGCATGGCTAACCTGACACAGTAGAGCCGACTTGACACAAACATGGCGGATTCGGCGCCGGTACGGCCGACCTGGCGCAGGTAAGGTCGACCTGCCTCAGCTGCAATAGGCGAAACATGCACCATGCTGCTAGGACCACAGACGACATAGTGGTGTACGACGATATGGTAAGCAACAGGGACATTAATAGTCTCAGGTACGAACGACCTTTACTGTGCAATATAAAAGCTCCTGCACCTCAACGAAGCAGGGGGATCACAAACTTTCAAACCAACCCCTAACTTAATCTTCAGAGGGGCCACGTCGGGAACCCCACTCGACAAGGCCTTCTTGCAGGAATAGGTGACCGACCCGAGGCGCATACACCAATTCCCCGACTCGATCCAAACCCGAAGGCCTCTCCGTCCAACCAAGCACCATCTCTCCCAGCCAAGACTGATGTGGGCAAGCTAGTGCACACGGGCCAGAGCCAACCATACCCACTCAGCAGACACGGAAGATTTACGCTGACAACTACGATAGATTCTTGCTTGTTATAAAGTAATTGGATTAAAATTCATCATGAAAAAGTTAACAATGCGAGTTATTACTGGTCATCACAGTATGCAACGAAGTAGTCTAAGTACGTAAATTAGATCATGCTCTGTTAAAATATACTGTTATACTACTAAGATACATTGTATCATCGGGTCCCATGCATATTATACATAGTTTCTTATATATGGCAGGTTGAACCTATTAATTTTTAACTAACAATACATGATGAAATCTCTCTTCTCATTTTCACGAAGCAACCTAATGCTGGATGAAATATATATAATATGAAGGTCCTAGGCAGCCAGCAAATATGAGAGCTGCAACAAAAAAATTGCTAATGCTATCCTTTCATGAGTATTAACAAAGATAAACTGATGTAGGACGAGATAACACTGAATAGAGGAATTCTTTCTTTGGTTTAAGGAATTCTCTCTTCTTTGGAAGGGAAAGAGAGAGGAAATAAAGATGATAACAAAATAATAGGTAATAGGACAATAAACATATGCTTACCAAACTCACTCTGGTTTTAGGAGAAAACTCCCAGGAATATCAAGTAAATCTCCTTTTCTTAGTAAAATCCTTCCATAAAAAATTATGTACTCCCACAGAGTTGAAATATAAGTCTCATGGATGACCTATTTAAATCATTTTTCTTCCGTGGCTCCCCATATTTCCAATTGCCTTAAAATAAAAGAATCATAGACGACCTATTTAAATTGTTATCCTGCATTTCCCCATTTTTCTCCTTTTTTACAAGCCACTTTTGCTACATCATACACTGAGATATACATCCATACATTTAAACTGAAACCCAAGATGCCATCATAACATGATCGACCTTCCAATGAACTCAAGCCAGAAGAAAACCATATGACCAAGCACAAAAGCTATAATCTAATGCACAAGATAGGAAGTATTAGAATGATCAAGAATGCAACGATGATGGTGTAACTTTTATATGGCTAACAAGGAGAGAGGAAATACCTAGAACACATAAATGTTATGTGATAGTCCACAATGTTCTTACTGCCTCTAGATGGGCCAAGATTTCCCAAACACTTAGGTCGCTTCTCACACTCAGCGAACTAAAAGTTCAACGCCAATCACACATGTAGTAGTACGCCTCTTTCCTCCCATCACTCCTAGAAAATCTAATCCAAAACTGAAAGAGCAGATATACTTTCCCTGATCCCCTACAGTGGCGTCTAAGATTCTCGCACCTAATCCAACTCAAGAAGAAGGGGAAACAGAAGAGATTAAAGAGCAAGAATCAAGAAACCAGATGAAGAAAACCCTACCCCAAACCCGTCAGACAGATTCAATGCCTCGATAGAACCGAGCATATAAACTAGATTCCTGATACCAATCATTGCAGTTATGCGCGACTCCGTTCGTCTTGTTATTGACGTAGGGAACCTCAGAGACATGCAAGGATATCCGATTTTATGGCCGGTGGCAGGAGCGCAGAACGTCTAGAGGAACGGAAAATGAAGACAAAGGTCAATGGAGGGGGTACCTGCTGGCCTTCTGCGGCGGCGAGGAGCGAAGCTAGGCGGAACGAGCGACGGAGAAGACGGTGAGGGGTGAGCCGAATGGGGCGGGCAGTTATGAAGGCTGCGGTGACGGGTCGGATCCTCCTGTGGATGGATTGGTGTGGCGGGTCGGATCTTTTAATTAGAAAGGGTTAGTGTGTAAACGGGTCCCCCGGTCATGCGCGCCCTTCCAAGTCAAAACATGTAATAGTTTCATGTACGTCCTTCACAACATAAAAAATATCAATTTGAAGATAACTTAATTATAGGAGGGGTCTTATGCAGGTTGACATGAACGCATAAAATGATTAGTAGTTGTGGTCATTAACATTATTGGGGCCGCTTCATGTCAAAATCAAAGACTTGAAGTCGACTCCATTATCAAATGGACACATCAATCCCTGACTTATGCTACCAGACAATATTCCATGTCAGTATCTTAGGTTCGCTTGTCACATACTACAGTATTGGTCTATCAACTTTATTAGCATATTGCTTTCTTACGAAACAAGCTGTTATGTGTAAGAAAAATTTTGAAACCAATTTATAAACTATTATAATAGAAATATAATGAAACTAATGTATAAACTAAAATTGTATACCTCTTTGTTAACGAGAATTTTAACAATAATTTTTTTTAGTATTTTAGTATTTCTCAGCTCAGGACTCTAGGTGGTTTAGATGGTGTAGGAAATCATTAAAACTTTAGATTGAGTCCATGGTTAAAAATAAAAAAAAACTTATATATATAGATATTCTACCATCAAGAATGTTTATTATCATCAAGAATTAATTCAAGATCGAAACATTTGAATCATAATTAAGAAATTTTTCATAATGAATGAAAAATTAAAATATTTAAATCATAATAAATAAAAATAATGACAATAAATAAGAAAATTTAATAAAAATAATTCCATTATCTCACTTGATCAACCATACATTTAATTTAATGACTTAAAATTAATCTTATAAATGGCCTTCTTAAGAAATAAATATATGAATTATAACAAAAGTCCTCTTAGAGTACTATCATCCATATATCACAATATATTTACTTTCTTACAAATTAATCGTAGTAATATTTTTTAACGAATAAATCTTATATTTATTCTTGACCATATGCACATGAATATAAGTAAACATCACCACATATAAAAGTTTCAATACAATTAGACCAAGTTAAATTTTTTCTACATGATCCTTGATTGAAATGTGGCATGTCTTTAGTCGATCATCAATCATCAATTCAGTACTAATATGTTTAATAACCACTTTTTTTTTTTAATGGTCTCTTATGGCTAAATACTTAATGTATATATGTTTACTTCGACTATAACTTTTATTTTTCTTAACCATAAAGATAGCAACTGAATTATCATAGAAAAATTTTAATAGTTTAAAAATAAAATTACTGATTCTAAGTTGCAAACTCTTAAGCTATTCACCATGTGATGTTACCTCAAAACTAGACACAAACTTAGCTTTTATGATAAAAGTAGCAGTCGAGGTCTGCTTGAGACTTCTCCATGAAATAACTCTACTAGCCATTATGAAAATATATCCTATGTTGATTTACGAGAATTAACACAACCAACAAAGTCTAAATCTATGTAGTCAATCACATTATCAATTTCTTTGCAGCTCTCTAATGGTTCATACATGGATTACTCTAATATCACCCAAGCATCCACACATCAAATGATATATTCTGTTGAGTACAAACCTGAGTATATATAAAACTTTCTACGACAGGAGCATATGAGATATTTTTCATTGGTTCCCTCTCAATGTCGTTCTTCAGTCATTCGTTCAAATTGAACTTATTACATCTCATAATAGGAACAATTCTTCATTCGAAATATTTTTAAAAGCTTATTGATATAGGTTTCTTGTGAGAGACCTAAAATGTCTCGAGATCTATCTCTTTGGATCTTAATGCTAATGACATAAGATGATTCACTCATATCAAAGTTTTTAAAAAAGAATTATTTCTCCTTATGCAACAAACCCTCGTCATTGGTTACAAACAAAATATCATTTATGTATAAAATAAAAAAACATATTTTACTCCCACTAACCTTCTGGTATATATATTGATCCATGAGATTTTCAATAAATCCGAATGAAGAAATCACTTCATAGAATTTAAAATATCATTGACAAAAAGATTGTTTGAGGAGAAACTTTTAGGTTATTTCATATAAACCTTTTCATTTAGATGTTTGTTAAGAAATATTATTTTTACATTCATTTATTACACCTCACGGTCAAAATGAGCAACTAATACCAAAATGATATGAAGAGAATCTTTCTTAGATACAGGAAGAAATATCTTTATATAATTGATTCCTTGTTTTTGAGTAAATCTCTTATAAACAAGTCTTGACTTTTATCTTTCAATGTTACATAACGAATCTTTCTTGGTCATGAAGACTCATTTACAGCTAATGAACTTTGCCCCATTAGGCAATTAATTCTATAAGATCCTAGACTTTATTACTCTTCATGGAATTTATCTCCTCCCTCTTGGTATCATGCCTTAAGTTTGACTCTTTGCAACTTATGGCTTATGGAAATATTTAAGAATTATTTTTGGTTCCCATATTATAGTTAAATTATTGTAGATATACAACATAATCACCAGGAATTGTAAATTTTTTTATTTCTAGTAGATCTTCTTAATGTTGTACCAATGTCTCATTGGAAAACTTATGATTCAACTTGTTGTTTAGGAGCTTGTTGTAATTCCTAAATTGTTTTATCTATTAGAATACAATAAGTAACTTGTGGAACCTCTATGATTGATTGTTCAACGCTAATTTTAACTTGTGCAGAAACTATATTCTTGAACTGATCGCTCCCAATGATCGTTGTAATCCTCATGAAACTTTATGCTTCTTGATTTCACGATCTTAGTTGTGTGAGATAGACAATAAAACCTATAAACTTTGGACTTTTCGACATATGCAACGAAATACCCACTAATAATCCCTAGGTTTAATTTCTTCTCTTGTGGATTATATATCATGATCTCAGACGGACATCTTAAAACACACATATATCGAAAACTCGATTTCTAACCTTTACATATTCAAATGATAGCTTTGATTGAAACTCGGATCAATATATACACTGTCATCTTTAGTGCTTCAGTCCATAAGAGTTTACGAAGATTAGAGTTGTTAAGCATACTCTGCACCATGTCTAATAATGTTTGATTTTTTCTTTTTATAATACTATTGATATGGAGAACCAAACATAGTGTATTGGACAACAATCTCATATTTTTGAAGAAATTAAAAAAAAATACTAGATGTTTGTCCATTCTTAGTATATTTACTATAATATTCTTTACCTAGTCGTAACTCTTCTTAGAGCGAGTACTATCATCCATGTATTTAGTGTCTTAAGAAATAATCTTAATATAGTATATTATTTAATAAATAAATCTTATATTTATTTTTGATCCATATAAATATATTTTCTCAAAATTATTTTTATTACATTCTTACGAAACAAGCTCTTATGATCATTGTAAAAAGGTATTACATTGTCATCATCTACAGAATTCATTTTGCTTGGAGATTTCTGCATCCAACTTGGCCAATAATTAGTGCACTCTAAAATGGAATCTCTTCTAAAGTCATTATCGTGTCTCCGCTACACTCCAATCTGTGCCCGTCGCCACTGGTCACCAATTATGAGTAGGCCACATCCGAGGTGGTCCCACCGAAGACAGCCAAAGGCTCTCGTCCACGTGGCCACCGCGGGTTCCAGAGGAACTTATTCTTACTTTTTCTTAATCCAATACATTCAAGAAAAAAGAAATATTTGATGACTCATCGGATAAATATGAGAATTTTAAATTTTGGCCTCTATTAATCGTGACCGTTGGATGAGGCTTGTCGCGGTCTGATCAACGATATAGTAATGGTACTGACTGGTTAAGGAAGGTGGAGATTAAATTCGACGGCTCTGATCTATTCTTTCCTCTTTAAATCTCCCTGGCCGCTTCCAGTTTCCAAGCGTCTCTTCTCCCTCTGCAAGGATCTTTGGTCCCGTCACCTGCTTCCAATCTCACCTTGGCTCACCGCCCCCGCGGTGCACCACAGAGAAAGAGAAGAGAAGACCGGGATGTTGCTGGGGAAGCGGCCGAGGCCCCAGGTGAGGCGGACGCCGAGCTTTGCGGAGTTCTCCTCGGCCGTCGTCTTCGATGTGGAGGCCGCCCAGACGTCTAACCAGGACGCGATCGCTGGTCACTTTCATCCGAGGGAGACGCGGTGGGGCGCCGCGGAGGCTGCGAAGATCGGGGCCGCCGGGGGAGAAGGCTGTTGGGCGACGAGGCACGTGGGGTCCATGCTCTTCCCCCACAGCGGCGTGCACTGTGGGAACTCTGGCGACGGGATGGCGCCCTTCTTGAGGGCCTGCGGCATCTGCAATCGCCGCCTCGGACCTGGCCGAGATACTTACATGTATAGGTAATGCTCTCTTGTGCCTGCTTCTCTCACCCAAAAACTTCATCTTTTTTTTCTGGCTTTCACTTGTTTTACGGATCAAAGATCGTCTTTTCACCTCAGGGCATGCGGACGCGCTGATCCAATTCAAATTAATTCGATGGGTTTACGAAAAATATGCTAATAACAGAGTGCACGTTATGTTTGCTTTTGCTTATAACCTTCAAAAGTTCAATTTTCTTATGATTCTGGGAAGACTTTTGTGGGGATGTCTGGAGAGATTTCTCATTGAGTTAAGATCATCTAGTAGTGTTACATATGTTTGTAAATATGCATACATCATCCTGACTTTTTATTGATTTATTTAGGAAGTCATAATTAGTTAAATCCAAGAGGTAGTCTACTCATTTCTCTAAATTGTTCTAAAAGTTCTACATTCAAATATTAGAATTTTGTTCTTAATTTGTTAGTTATTGTTATCAATGCCATATTGATATGAAGTAGTACTAAGCCCTGCTTTTTTTTTACTCTTTGATGACATCAATTATCTCCTTATGTTAAGTTATTTGATCACTGTCATTCCATCTAAAATTCTAAACCTGCAGATGAGACAAGATCTATTGATTTATATTCTTAATCTAACTAAAAGCATAAGCATAGTACACTAAAATATAAATTCACGTCAATCATGTTAGTGTTAGATCCACAGTACTCCAGTTACTGCAATTTTCTTTTCTTCAGTGAATTCCTTAAAAAAATCATGTCTGTGTTTTTGCATGCATGTTAATACAATAATGTTATGAGCTGCATCTCTTGCATTTTTTATGTAAAAACTACTCAGTCTTCTGTGTGTTATATATGGTTCAAGATCTTCATTTTCTTATGTAATGTGAAAGTTCGGAAATTTTAGATGTTTTGTATTTATTTGTTATACCTCATTTTGCAGGGGTGACATTGCTTTCTGCAGCCTTGAGTGTCGCCAGCAACAAATGAATTCAGATGAGCAGAAAGAGAAGTGCTATCTAACTTCTATGAACGATAATCCTCTTGAAACGAGCTGCTCCAACCAATCCGACTGTGAGACAACGATCACTGCTACCTGAGCTATCATTGATAACCGTTCATAGAATTTTCAATGATTCCAAAGAAGATATTTCAAATGCTATAATGCAAAGATATACATGTAAGTTTCTATGGTTTTCCAGCATCAATTAACCTATTAGAAGAAAAGGAATGTAGATTTGATGCTACTGTGTTTTCCAACATTTCTTGGTGCCCATGAGAAGTCCCCCATTATCTTTAGATCTCTTCTGTAAAATATTATTCTCTTTTTTTTGGTAATGGAATGTGATGTGTTTAACTTTTGAGTAATGTCAACTTGTCAAGATCATATAAGTTGATTGATTCCCTACCTCCTGAATTTTCTTTATGATATTATAGTTTAGTAGAATCAACACAAGTTTAAACCGAAGACCGAAGAAAAACTTGCTCAACTGTATGCAATAATGACTGTTGATCTTCTAGATTGGTTGGCTGCTGGTTGTGTTATTAATGTGCTAATTATTGTGTGGCCAGCAAGACAACTATTCGCAACAATGATACAACTCCAAATAAATTGGAATGAAGTTAGAGGCAAATTGGTGACTGCAAGTAAAACATGTACACTATTCCCATATATAATGTAGAATGAACTCATTAGAGTATTGGTAGTGAATAATTTTAATTTCACAAAGCCCACAGCAGAATCTCTTAAAACAAATTATACATTGACTATCAGCCAGAAAGCACAAAATAATAGTGTTATCTACAATCAAACAAGCATTGGCCATAAGGAGTGTAAAGTGAATATTCATCTTCTATGTGCCATTTACCGGAACTATGTTGCTGTTGACAGTTGGAAAGGCCATCAAAGGGAAAATGTAGAGGCTCTGCTTCTTCACTAAGTTGTGATTTATCATGTAACAAAAAATATTTGTCTAATTTACATTACCATATTCTTTGAGACACCGAAGTTTTTTCAATGATTTACATCATTACCAATGAAAGTACCCAAACTAGTATCTTATGATCAACAGGAATATGGTGATGGAGTCTTCTTTAAGAGAGAAGAAAGATCTAATTGTTGCTTTAGGACATCTGGATTGGGCTAATTACAGATTACCCACCTGTACTTAGATCTCTTAGTATTCTAGTCCCTAGACTTGAAGAATTTACATTGTGATCCATATAGTTGTGAAATAAAACATCTAGCTCCATTTACCCTAACGTCGTTGGTGTTACCAGCGAAAGCACATTAACGATGGGTAAAAAGATAATTTTAATGTTCTAGTTATGTTTTCGATAGTAGCAGGCAATGACACCGTCGAGGGCTACGAGTGACTGTTGTGGATAAGGAGGGAGACAGATGGCAAGAGGCGAGGGAAAATGAGAGGAGGAAAAGGACGACTCAGATATCGACATTCTACATTTGCGTTGGCGTCAACATAGTTGTCGAGCGATGCAAATGCAAAGCAGCGCCACCCTTCACCACATCGTTGTCGGTGTCGACGTAGATGTAGAGCAGTGTCACTCTGCATCTATGTTAGCACTGATGTGGATGTCGAGTGGCACTCTGCATCTGTGTTAATGTCGACATAGTTGTCGAGCGATGCTGACGCAAATGTAGAGATTCGGTATCTTCATTATCCTCTCCCTCCTCTCCCTTTGTCTCACCTCTTGTCGTTGCTCTCTCTCCTTATCCACAACAACCACCCACAGCTCTAGCGGCACCGTCATCTACTACCATCGAAAACATAACTAGGACATTGAAATTATCTTTTTGCCTATCATTTTCATACTTTCGTCGATAAAACCGATGATGTTAGGGTAAATGGAATTAGATATATTACTTTTATAACTATAGGGATTCCAACATAAACTTTTCAAGTCTGAGGATCGGGATGCTAAAGAAGTCTAACTATAGAGGGTAATATATAATTAGCCCCATCTGGATCCAATAGATAGAGGTATTGATTGCAAATCCATGACCCTGATTCTATCACTATCTTACACCATCATCCAACTGTGTCAACACTAGAAATACCAATAAATGTCAGCTAGAGATACTATTAGATGTGTCTATGCATCTACTTGCTAATGCAAGTTAGGTCAATTCAGATTCAACTTTTCTTAAATCGATTAAATAAATATATTGTGCATATTAATGGTGTTTAGGATTTGATTAGTCAAGCATGGTGATAATTGTCTCCCTTTCACATCACAACTTGATGTGGCTGAGGAAGTTGTGCCATCTTTCTTAATGACTTAATCACAATCTAGACTTCTTAACTTTGGCTTGTATGGTAGTGACAAACACCAATTGTTTAAGCTGGAATTTAGGTGACTGGGAATCTCCTTTATATGATCTCATTTGCTGATTTCTTTCACTGGCCCCAAGAAAATTTCAGTGCAAGTGGCGGCAGAACTTTGATGATTTTTCTTATCCAATTTAAGATATGATAATTTATCATCATAATATCTGCAATAATTATATGAAGCATTTGAGATACACTTATGATATCATTAGTCTGGTTAAATTAGGTTTTTGAAGCATTTGTATCCCATGAAAGAAAACTAATGTTCTTAGCAGAACATACTGAGTTCATGATCTCCACTAATATCAACATTAACATATCAGATTCTGGTGCAATTTTTTTGTCAAAAAATTACTTACAAGATGAAGATGGATTATAACTTGATTCACCATTGATTTATGACTAATTAAACATCTACATTTTAGATATAAACAATAATGAAATGTTCCTGCCATGAAAGCTTTGCACTAACAGTACTCTTTGCAGCAACAGCATGTAAGAAGTGATTTGGGAACCTTGACCTAAGAGCTACAGCACATGCAAGTGACTGGAACTTGAAGATTGGCAGGATCTTTTGATGAACTTACTCTTGTCAAGCACTAACAAACCACCAGATTTAAGGTTGCAAGCTGAAAACTCTACCTTTGTTCTTAAGCTAAGAATCATGTCTTGACAAGATTCAAGCTGCATGTGTTCCAGTCTGTTTCCTGAAAGAACATTTGAAGGGTAAGCTTTGAAAATGGTGTGACCTGCACAATGCTGGCCAATGATACTTGTACAAGCAGTCCTTTAGTGACACCTGGGTCTCTCTTTGTACCATCATGGTGGGCTTTGTCTGTGATGACATGATAATAATGTGGCTCACTCCTGCAATGTAGACTGGTGACCAACTAAAAGTCTGATGACATTATGCCTCTTCTATCTCACCAACAGGCAGTGACTCACATCAACTGAAAGCTTCAGGTGGATGCAAACGAAGCCCAGAGACAAGCCAATGACAATGACATTAAGCCTTGATGTTCCAACAACTATTTGGGATTCAATTCATGAATCTTTTCTCACTATTAAGCATTGTGTAAGACCATGATTTAGTTAAATTATCAAGAGCATTAAAATGTTGTTATACATTGTTTCTAATAAAGTCTTCTGAGATCTTTCTTTAACTCAATTCAGTCTGTTAATTACAAAAAATTTCTCTGTATATCTATGTACCTTGTTGAACTAATTTTTCTCATTTTATTCTATATTGGGTTGTATTTACTTATTTGTGAATCAAAACCTTCCTATCCTATCTTTTCAAGCATCCCATATATTCATATTAACATTTTAGTTTCAACTTTACAAATTTTTTACATGTTTCTTAATCATCCAATACTTTGATCATGATTAGTCTTGCAACTATCTTAAGGAGCATCAAAGAAGTTTGTCACATAACTGATGATGCTTCTCTCCATTTAAATCATCTGATTTATTCCATGGGTAATTCCATTATCATTCTTTATACCTAACATTTTAATAATCCATCTTAACTTCATTTTCAAGACAAACCAACTGTTGATTTGAAATGCAAGCCTTTTCATGGTAGATAAATGGATGTTAAAGAGCATCTGAAGTTGCATGATCAAACAAAACTAAGTAGCTTTTGGCCCACTGCATTGTGATCCATTTGCAGCATCATCTTTTCAACTTTCACTCTCATCCAACTATCCAAAATTGTAATGCATAGGGATATTACAAGAATCTGAAATTTCCCAAACCAACTGATTAATTGTATAAATGCAGCTCTTGTACACTCCAGATTTGATTGTTTATGCTCACTTTTGCAAAAAACAAGATCATCTTAACCAGTGAATACCTGTAAATATAAATTACAGAGGAATATATATTTACAAAACAAAACCATCTTTTCTCTGTAACATCCATCTCTCTATCATGCTTTGGCAAGATGGTTTTATTTTTTTTTGTGTGTGTCTACATATACATACACACACGCACATATGGTTTTGTTTTGGCAAGATGATGTACTAAATACATATATTCCTCTGTAGTATATATTTACAAAACAAAACCACCATAGAGAAATGGATGTTAGAGGAAACAATTATTAAATATGTGGTCATTGATATGTCAAAATACATAACACATGAAAAATAGCTAAATTATGAACTTCTTTCCCTATTTGAACCTATTAGACTAAAATTATGATGAGGTTTTTTGCAATTAAAACCTTGGAATCAGTGCAATTTTTATATATTGAGATTGAACATGATTGCAATTTAAAAATTTAGATCATTAAAAGGACGAATCTAGTATATGTTACCTAACTCTCTCAATTTATGTTAGTTGTTACCAAATTTTGCTTGATTTATAGGAAAATATTCCCCCAATTAAATGAGGTATGGACAAGCTTTACATTAATCTATGGATTTGATGCCATGGCCCAATGGTTTGTCTTGTCGACTCAGCAGACCCAAATATGGGCTCAATATAATGGGCCGAAACGGCCCAAATTTGATCGTAAACCATAGCGGCCACGCTATGTAAAGAATGTGCCGTCGTTTGGGCGGAGTCGAATGCGAATAAGAGGAACCAAGAGACTCTATAAGGCGAAAAGGAGCATAGATAGGGAGGGGATTTTTGTCTTCCGGATCTCTCTACCCTGAAGGTAACCTTTTTTTTTTCCCTGATCTTTTTCTTGTTTTTGTATCTGCTATTTTCGGTGACAATCCGTGTATTTTTGTTGCGTTTGAATAGCTTCTTCAGATTGATGTTTAGGGTTTTGGTGAAGATCCATGCTTTTCTATTGCGTTTCGAGGGTTTCTTCAGATTTGGTGTTTGGGGTTCTAAAATTTTTGTAGTCAGAATTTTTCCTTCTGTTTTTTACTGTAGAATTAGAATTTTGAGGTCCGCTTGGAGGAGTTAAAAGTTATTTCTTTGATCTTTTGGATCGCATCTTTTTTGATGAATTGATATGTCTTTTTATAAAACCAGTTCTTTTGAAATCTACTAGGGATCGGACTCAAGTAGCTTATTACTTTTCCGCGAGGATCGGCCGGTTTTTGGAGGATTTTGATGGGATCATTCTTGAGTGTGCCTGCTGCTAAGTCTCGTGAAGGCGTGCATTGTGAAACATCCCGTGGTGATGCAAACAAAAAGATAAGAATATCATCCTATTTTGATGACTACCCGAGGCTGATCCCTAGTCTTCCAGATGAAGTCTCGATTCAAATCCTAGCGAGATTACCGAGAATTCACTACTTGAATGTGAAGTTGGTTTCCCGGCGATGGATGACTGCTGTAATGAGCGGTGAGCTGTTTCAGCTGAGAAGACAACTTGGGGTGACTGAAGAATGGTTATATGTAATGACGAAGACAGGAGGGGACAAGTACTCGTGGCAGGCATTGGACCCCCGTTCGGGAAAATGGCAACGGTTGCCACCGATGCTCCATGTTGTGGATGAGGAAGAGCCAAAGAGGGGGTTGCCTGGATTTTGGATGTGGGGTGTGGTGGGCTCCAGCATCAAACTTGCTGATTTCATAAGAGGTTGGCTCAGGCGCAGGGATAACTTGGATCAGATGCCCTTTTGCGGATGTGCAGTTGGTGTTGTCAATGGCTGCCTCTATGTATTAGGAGGATTTTCTCGAGCCTCTGCCATCAACTGTGTTTGGCGGTATGACCCATGTCTTAACTTGTGGCAGGAAGTGAGCTCTATGACCAGTGCTAGGGCTTTCTGTAAGACAGCCATATTAAACGACAAACTTTATGCCGTGGGCGGGGTCATGAGGGGAAGAAATGGCTTAATTCCTTTACGAACTGCTGAAGTTTTTGATCCCCTAACAAGTCTTTGGACGGAGTTGCCAAGCATGCCTTTCGTGAAAACACAGGTGCTACCTACTGCTTTTTTAGCTGACATGCTGAAGCCTATTGCAACTGGATTGGTCTCATATAGGGGAAGGTTGTGTGTTCCACAGAGTTTATATTCTTGGCCCTTCTTTTTTGATATTGGAGGTGAAATTTATGACCCAGAGACAAGTTCGTGGGTGGAAATGCCACATGGTATGGGTGATGGTTGGCCTGCTAGGCAAGCGGGATCAAAGTTGGGTACTGTAGTCAATGGAGATCTATATGCCTTGGATCCTGCTAGTTATTTGGACAGTGGCAAGATAAAGATGTATGATAATCAGGAGGATGTTTGGAGAGTTGTTGTAGAAAAGGTACCAGTTCGTTATCTCACTGACTCTGAGTCTCCAGTTCTGCTTGCTGGTTTACTTGGGAAGCTCCATGTTATCATGAAAGATGCCAATCGTCATATTGTGATATTGGAAGCCAACTTACAGAGACGTACAGGCTCAAATGTTTCGACTTCATCAACTTCTCCAGCTGACTATATGATTGACAACCCTGTTTCCTTGGTAGAGGAAGAGCCTGAATCTTGGAAGGTCGTTGATCTTAAGGATTCAGGAGCAGCAGAGCTTGTAAGCTGTCAGGTCCTTGATATTTGACATACTAGGATTTGGGAATCATCCAACTCTCATAAATACATCATGGCCTAACTACATGATGGAGTTTGCATTTATTGGTATTTAAGAACATATTACCTATGCTTTATAGTGGATATACCTTTTTGGTCAGTACATAATAAAGGAAAATTGCGGGCCTTTTTGGAAGCATGGCTTGATAAATCTATGAGGAGTCACCTGGAAGTTGAGGTTATTCTGACATTGCTATACATTACAGTTTTCTTGTCTATTTCAGCAGCCCCAGTGCAGGGATTTGAAAGTGATGCCAGACAGTACTGTGAACCCCTGATTCACTTAATACCAATTGTGCTAGCTGGCACCTTAGGTCTTATCTATTATATGTACAGTTACTGAGTTAATTCTAAAGTGTTCAGTTACTTTTCAACTGTATCGTTTATTCTCTTTCTATTGAATATTATTATATGAGATACTGGATAAAAAAGTTAGTGATGAGGAGTTTGTAATCTTTCTATAGGCTGTGGTGTCCAATTATAATTCTCTTCTTAAGTTGCATTTGTTCCTTAAATCTCTCCAGTTTTATCTACATTTCAAAGACATGCATCTTCTGTTTACAGTTTATTACTATATTGGGAAATCTTACTCATTTCTCAAGGCACTTAATATTTGTAGAACAGTTATATGCAGAATTATAAAATGAATCCGGGTAATAGTTCAAAAAAAATCCTTGTATAGGGCAAAAGCCAGAGGAACGTTGACAAAGTTACTTGGATGGTGTTCTTAGTTTCACTCAGAAAATGCAAATTTTGCATCTGATGTTAATGTACATGAGCATATACATGTATGTACGGTCCTAGTATGCAACCCAACTACCATGTCCAACTGGTTTTGCTTAATTTAATTTTGACTGGCATGGATTACTACATGTAATCATGTTATTTCGATCATTTTAATTGGCAGTCCTATCTGTAGGGACCGAAAAAGTGATTATGCTACTGCTATCATGTTAATTTGATCATTTTTAGTTCCATCACTGTAATAATTTATGTAGTTCCAGAAAAGGGAAAAAGGAATAGGATTTGTTAACTTGATTAAACAACAGATTTATACAAGGATGCTTCGAATGCAATCCATGGCCAAGGTGGTGATGGGCTTGTGTATGCATGAAAAAACTATTTGAACCATTTTTAAATAATTTCTCAGGGATACTTAAGGTTTCATGGTCCCAGAGCTATCCACTGTGGAGGAACAATCTTAGAGTTGCAGAGAAATTAGATACCTTAAGAGAAGCAAGAAGATTTGCAGGCATTTCGACCCTGAACATCCGACAAGCCAGTGGATTTGCAGAATGTCACAGGAACTGTCAGGTTTGCGGGCATCCACCTACCATTTCTTGGCATATACTCCTCATATAAATCCTTCCAGTGTTGGTAATCCCAGAAAGCGAGCTTTTTGTGAACTCATTTTCAGTGTTCTTTGTAAGATACTATATTCAGAGTTTTTTTTTAAGAATTCAGTAGGACTGTTATGCTTAAAGGCTATTATTTCTTGAAGTGCAATAAATTGAAATCCTTACATTTACTTCCACTTGCCAAGGGAGTTTCTGACTGGACTTAACAGGTAAATGATCATTTTTCGAAAGTTATTAGAAGTGGCTGGTCATCTCTGTACTGGTTAAAAGAGTACTAGGAATCCCAGTTTGCACCACAGATGGAGTCCTGGTTATGGTCAATTGCATGCATGAGCATGCAATTGACCACTTATGGCTATTTTGTGGTATTCTTAAATCTTTATGTGGCATTATCTAAGTTACTGTACATTTTATTTTGATTATTGTTTTACAGATTCATATTATTTTTCATGTCTTTTTCTCTATCTTCATGTGAGTAGAACAGTGTTTTCCCATTTTGCTGAGTGGTAAGTTGAACAATTATCTGCTAGGTAAATCAATGAGGTTGTTATCATATTCCGAGCTTTAAACATGTGAAAAAGTCAAGAAATACAACCCTAGTTCTACATTTTTTTTTAGGCTTGACTTTGTCATATTGGTGGAAACTTTGCTTTCTACTGATTGGGCAAGATGTATACTTAGAAATTTATTTATTTATTTACTTCAGATGATCATTTTTATAAAAAATGTTTATGCAACATTATGGTAATTAGTTGGCATATCTATTTCACTTGCTTTTTAATGTTTTATTTTATCAAGCAACAACTTATTTCAATTTTAGATCAAACCAATTCAACTTACACCGACAACAATTGACAATGGATCAACACAACCAATTATGAGTAATCCATGGTACATATATTTCTTTTGCTTATTATAAGTTTCTGCAGACAGTAGAAGAAATGATTGCACAAATGACAGGCTATCAGTCAAATTGGACTTCAGACTCAATGCCATTTTTTAGAATACCCGTCAGACAATTATATATACCTGCCAGTATTTTGTGTCCAATTAAACACTGATATTGGACCATATGTGACTACAGCTCAGTATTCCATTTATCTTACTATTGTTTTATTCAGTGATATCATGCAAATATTGGTTTTGTAATTGTTCGACATGTTATCAAAATTGTTATCAGAATTGTATTTGAAACATGCTAATTTTTAGCTTTCTTTCAGTAGATATAATTGGGTTTGCATCTCTATGAGTAGAATGTATTATCTGTAATTGGAGACTCTTTGTTTGTCATTTCAATCTGGTGATATGCTTCAAACCAGTTAATGATCCTTTCCGATTGAGTGCATCAACTATTCTAAAGTTTGAGTTTAGACGGCAAAGCTGACTCCGTTTTAATGCTACCACTAGGCATGGACTGATGCTATTTGGAAAGTCAACACAGGTTCCTTCACATTTTCTCTTTTAAGTCTCTTGTTAGTGTGTCATTCTTTGTGATTGAATTATTCCACCATGAATTATTTTCATAGATTGGAAGTTCTGATATAATATTTGTCATCATTTGACTAGAAGCATGGCCGCAGTTGGGACTCTTTATGAATGACTTTGTCAAATCTCTTCAAGGCCATTTTCTTCAGTATATGAAGTGATTCTGAGAAGATGATGTCTCCTTTTGGTTGCTTGTGATGACAAGTACTTCAGATTCTTGAATCTTTTGGAATTGCTGTTATATATGCCTTTTCAGAGAGTTTTGGAACATCTACAAAGATCAGACGTTGATGTTCCGGAGCTAGCCCATCCTGCCCAGCTCAGAGATATGCAATTACATGCTCAGGTAAACATTGCTCATCCATAGACATTATCATGCTTTTATAATATGATATTAGTGATCAAATACTAACATGATGCTTCTTTACAGAGAAACAAGTAGCTAAAGCCCCAAAGCAATTACATTCTTGTGATGTAATTGCTTATCGAGCTCTTTTGGTCAGTTCACTGGGAGCAAAGTTTAGCTTAAAATTAAGCCAGCCGTTGAATGCAATTTAGAAGTGCAGATCAGCACCATTGCCTGGAGGACCTACACATTGCTTTGACATTGTTTTTATGCCATCGGTCTCCGACAGATTGCGGAGGAATCTTGGTAACAATCTACTATAACACGCAAGATTTGTGGTTGTATAAATTGGAGTTTCAAACAAGAACACCTTTTGCTTTTTGACAATGATGTTGGTAAGACTGTGTGATTCTTTTCACAGTTGATCTGTTCATGAAGTATAATTTTGCTGAACTTTATAAGGTTGCTTTAATGTTAGGTTCTTATAAAGCTTATGCTAAAGAGAGTTATCCTGATGCACAGAGTTCTTTTGATGCATGTGAAAGTTTAAATGAAAGATCTTTCAGAAAGAATACAATCAAACAAAAAATTTCAGCAAGGACATCATCATCAAATATTATATTAAACAAATGTACACAAATTTGTGGGTCACTTTGCATGATAGAATATGGGCACTATGTATATTTTACTATACTATAATCAAATTTGTGTTCATGTCTAGGTCTAAGTAACAAATTAGATCAAACCTGTCTTAATGATTTATTGGATTTGAGATGGTTCATCAATTTAGATGAGCATTTTTTTTTTTTTTGGATTTGTTATATCAAACCACCTAACAGCATCAGCATGGACATGTTTGATGTTGGGCTCATTAGGATTGGTTTTGAATGAGAAAACTTCAAACAAGACATTGAATGTTCACATGGACATGGGCATGTGGTGTAGAAGACTCAATATGTCAGGGTTACAAGAAATGCCATGAAAGATCTCTCTCTTCTCTCTCTCTCTCTCTCTCTCAAGTCAAGGAACATTCATGGAGAAATAGGGGATTTTGTGTTGTTAGAGAGGAAGGTGGACTTGTGGTGTAAAATCTCTGGTCCTCAAAGTTAAGGAACATTGATGCAGAATTAGGGGATTTTATTATAAGAAAGGGTGGTGGACTTTAGTGCTTTTTGCTATCTATATGATCAAGCTTCATAATATAACATTGATCCTCCTCTGAGAGCTTAATGCACCTAATTATCTTTATAATAGGAGAGTGTTTGAGCTATTTCATAATCGAAGAATCTAATAGCGAGCGAGTGTCCATTAGTAGTGGTGTCACATTTATAAAGCAAGGGAGGTATCAATTCTCCAACTTTGATTTTGCTTTAACCACACAAAATTACTATACTTGTTTTTTTTTTTTTTTTCTGCTGCATGCATGTTTGTGTTTGATTCAGTATCTTCATACTTATATGCTACAGGACCTCATTAAACCATCAACAGGAATCAAGAAGGTGAGTTTAGGAGGCATCAGGAGGAGAACACCTCAAAGAAGGCATTTGTGTGAGGAATTCAAGGAATGAGGAGCATCTCAGGCTTGAGACTTTGAAACAAGCTAAAAACTCTTGCCAAGATCAGATAAAAATAGGAACAGATGAGTTCAGTCCAGAGAATGAGAAAACCTCAACTGCAGTCTCTCCAGTGATTCATGTGATGATAGAAAAAAAACACAGTTCTTTACAGGATTCAAATAATTGCAGAAACAAGATTGTGTTGGCCTGTATGATTGAATTCTACACCACATACCCATGTTTGAGCTCATCTTCAAGCTGTGTTTCACTTCTTGCCACAAGCACCAGAGTCCAACCACATAAAAAGGTTTAGATAAGAGACATATGGACCAGAAACAAGGAGGGAAAGGGTGAGCTGCATTTGACTGACTACATTGTTAAAATCTGATACCAAATTGAAGCAGCATAGTTAAAGAGTTTGTTAGCTCTAAATAACTGCAAGAGACAACTCAAAATTTGACAAAGTTTCTCTCTGATGCATTAGGAAATAGGTAATCCTACATAGGCCAACACCACAACTGGTCTGTCGTTATGAATCCTGAAATGAAACCAGGGTTAGGGCACACTGCGAGACTGAACTGCGAAAGAGCAAGAGAAGCTACAACTAAAACCGACTGAGCTCGACTTCGACCGCGCTCACTTCTTCCTCTTCTTCGGAGGTTGAAGCTCCTCTTCCTCGTCGTCTTCCTCTTCATCCTCATTCTCCTCGTCGTCCTCCACACCCTCTTCCTCGTCCTCTCCGCCATCATCCTCATCCTCATCTTCTTCATCATCGTCGTCATCGTCCCCGTCCTCTGGATCCTCAGCATCTTCATCGTCATCCTCTCCGTTTTCTTCACCACCAGCACCGCCGCCAGGGGCTTTCTTGCCACTGTTATTATTCGGGTTCTCATATCCCTCCCCGTCTTCCTCGGATGGCTCGTCGTCACCCTCCCCGACATCACCGTCCTCTTCTCCATCCCCGTCATCATTGCCATCTTCATCGTCACCGTCGACAGGCTTGCTCGTTTCACTTTTCTCTCCAAACACTTGGATACTCGGCATGTCATGAACCAACAGATCCTGAGCAATATAAACAAAATAAAATACGCATCCAGCATATGAGAATCACAAATAAAAGCAACTTACACTACAATAAAGGATGTGAAAGAGATGGCCTTCCAACAAATTGGCAAAAAAAAAAAAAAAATTCTAAGCTAATCTTGGCACTGAAAGGACACATACATAAAAGAGAACAATCCCAACAGACATATGCATCATACAATCAATCACCTCAGCAAGACGAAATGTAACCTCAAGCATTTTACTAATACCTACAAGTTTTTACCCAATTGACATCAAATGTATTATTGTACAGCAATTTTTTTTTTTTTTTTGCTTGCTTCTCTGAGGACTTCATATCAAGGTTTATAAAAATCATATAAAATCCTCAAATGGAAACTGCCCAATTAGTAGTACCGCAGAAATTTGAGCTTGAAATCAAAATATCCCTTATAACCTGTTATTCTACTACACACACACACACACACACATATATATATATATATATATATATATATATATATATATATATTCTTGATGGAGGAAAGGATATAGGAGGAGGAGTATGCGAATTTTGAGATCTAATATTCCATCTAAATCCTAAATCCTGTCGAGGGAAATAAATTATCGCTCCACCCCACACCCCCGCAAGGAAGATATTTTGGGGCTGTCAGACGTTCTAATGAACGACACGTGGCAGCATAACCGATGCGAAATCGCAAGAGGAGGAGTGGATATTCCTCGATAGATACTGCACTCCGCAAATAAACAAACTACGGCTTTAATATCCGTGCTCCCGGACGTGGGCCCCGCGGCGGACCCGAAAGCGGACTACAAACTGCGGTTGATAGATGCGGGGTCAGGTCCGGAAGGGAGGGCCCGCCCGCGCAGGGTAGCACCGGGCGGCAAAAGGTGCGACCTTTCGGTGGGTGGGTGGGAGGAGGAAGCGAGGAAGACCGAGGAGGAGGAGGGATTAGGGACTTACCGGGAGAGGGAGGTGGGTGGCGCGGGCGAGGGCGAGGGCGGTGGCGAGGAAGCTCGCGGCGAGGACCTCGGCGGCGCAGGGTAGCGGGACCAGTAACGGCGTCGGCAGCACCGCGTCCATCTCTTGGGCGGCAGCGATCTGATCTCGCTGCGTGGGATGGCCTGAGAGGGCCGAGAGAAGAGGTGGTGGCAGATGGAAAAGGAGCCGTCAGATCTGATGGAAACCGTTAGATGCCGAACGCATAGTCACCCCAAAAAAAAAAAAAAAACAATCGAACAGAAAGCCCGACGTTTGTCGGTAGCCAGAAAGATATAAGAATATAAAACTTTAAAAAAAAAAAAAAAAAAGATAAAATATCTTTTTTCCATAAGAAACAAGAACACTTAATTTTTTTTCGAGTAGAGAGACAAGAGACGAGAACAAGAAAAGTCTCTTCTCATCGACGGCAAAACGGTGAAACACTGAATTTTTGGCTCATCTTTTCGGATAAAAATCTAATTTTTTAGAAGAGCCAAAATCCCTCGAAATCTAGGTTTCGACCAGAAAAAAGAAAAAAAAAAAGAGAAAAGAACGCGAAAAATCCGATCTTTTTGGGGCGAGAAACATGGCCGGCGTCTCCAGAGACTCGAGATTCGGAGAGTAGGAGTACCTGGGAAGCAGAGGGAAGCAGGAGAAGGGTGGATCTGCCGATCCGGCGAGCTAAACCGAGCTCGAAGCCGCGGCTGTCATCGCCGACAGCGGGATCCCGTTGGTATACGGCCTTCGGAGGGGCAGGACAGCGTCACCAGCAGAAGCAACAGAGGAGGAGGAGGAGGAGGAGGTAGGGGGAGAGGGGCACGAACGGGCAGGTCGGGCAGCGGTGGGTGGTGCTCTGAGGAGCTGCCCGTGTAGAAATAGGAAGGCGGAGGATTAGTTGGTCATTATCTTAACCTTGGATTCGATAAACCCGCGGTTTGGGCCGCTCGCTTCCTCCCCAAACCTCACATTTTAATGCAAGTAGTTGAGCTGCGTTATGTCATGGCGGTACAGTGGCGGGGGTGGGAATTGGATTCCCCATCGTGCCACCACGGCTCCCTTCACCCAACCATGGTTACCCGATATGTGGTCGGGTGTTGTGGTGTGTCGTCGAGCATTAGATATCTAAATGAAACGAGCACTCCGATTCCGTTTACTTGCTACCCTCCCATTGGCCGATCCGGCGGGCCCCACCCCTCCTCACTCGGTCCCCACGTGCCAAAAGGTCAATATCACGTTCGTAATGATTTATTTGGGGGTCTTTTTTTAATTTTTTTATTTATTTATACGTATTATTAGTTTCATATAAAAAAATTAGCCAATATGTCATCTGGACATACATGCAAAAACCTCAACAAAAAAAAAATAAAAAAATCAAGTTAGAGGAAAAAAACAAAAGATCTTATGTTGACCGATCTGAAAAAAATCATTGACTTGAAGCTCATAGGTACGCCAACATATGCTCAATCATACTGATGTGGATGCATAATTGAAAGGTCAACAAAGAATCAAAAACTTAAATGATAAGCGTGGATTAATTTATTTTTTTTAAAAAAAAGAGAAGAAAAGTGAGATATCAGTCATGCACACATGCATGCATTTCAGGTTGCATCCACATGATTTGAATTAAACTCCTAATTTATAATTGATATGGTGAGGTGAAGAAATGGATATTATGAATCATTAGGCAAGCATTTTGTTTATTAAGTGGAAGAGAGTAAGATGGAATAGATAACCAACCATATGTCATTGACTTAGAGAGTCTTTTTTTTTATTCACCCATCTGCAAGTCAGTGAGTCTTTTTTTTTTTATTATTGGTCTGAATTATGATACTAACAATTGGCAATTTTCCTTATATTGTATATACTCTCCTAATCTTTTTATTCGCATACAAATTTCTAACGATCTAATTTTTCATTTTCTGGAATAGTTTATTTCATTTCACCCATCTAAAAATACTATTTGTAAATAATTAGGTTTACAAACTACTCGAGTCCTACGTGATGAAGATAAGGATATTCCATCGAAGACTAAAATTTATTTATTTATTTTTTTTATACTTTTAGATGGCATATTTTGTGCAAAATCAATGAAATCATTTGTTGACTCAATAAGGGAGATGCCACATAAGCTCAAAATTTTGAAACCCATCATAGATTTCAATACAATAATTGTACCTTTCGTACCTATCTTTAATATCATGTGAACCACTTACGTATCTTTTATGTCACATTGATATTTTAGCGGGTGGGTGGGCCTTTGCGATCATAGTGACATCTTATATATATATATATATATATATATACTTTAAAAAAGAAATTATCATAACTTAGACCAATCCGGATCAGTGCCGACTGACTCAAAATAAGTCAATTTTCGTAAGAGTAGGAGTCCTGTTATAATCAAAATTTTTCAAGAACCCACCCATAAAACCCAATAAACCTATAAATGATGCATTTGGAAAGGAAATGTAAGTTGAGAGCCGAATGTATATTTCAAATATAAATTGATGTTTAATAATTTTCTTTTTTTTTGTCAAATCATATCTGATATAGATGATGCAATGGAAATGATCATTTTGAAAGGATTTAATGATTTTATCTAATATTATTGATTGGATAAGTAATGGGTCGGCCTAGCTCACTAATACCCACGCCAGCTCAACTGTCCACGACGACGTCGAGATTTGATGTCGACCCAATTGGTGTGGGGTCGGGCCAAGGTGGCAGAGCATTGACTTGGCCGCCATGGCAATGGAAGTTGCGCTGAGACCCATTAACGAAGGATGGCGTGTCGCGCCTCTGCGCCACTCCAATCGGACGGACACCGACCGATCGTACGTGTCAACCTTGCTCGACGAGTCAACATATGTAAGAATGAGGGTACGATCGACCACTGGCCTGATATGTATAAAACCCTCACCTAAGGGCAGGAAAATAGGTCTCTCACACTTTTTTACCACTCAAAAACCTTAGATCACTTGGGACACTAACTTAAGCGTCGGAGGGTCATGTCGGGCACCCTACTCCGATGAGACCTTCGTGCAGGACCCCAGCTACGGACCCGAGGAAGAGAAGCCCAAGTTATCGACTCGAGGAAGAGGAGCAAAAGTTACCTACTCGAGGTTGAGATTCCATAGACGTAGACCTGAGCTGAGCCTGACACCCCATTCCCTATCGACTTGGACGAGCTTACGCACATGGGAGGAACTGAGTCGTGCTGATTCCCCGGCCACGGTATCAAGAACAATAATATTTTTAGCGCTAGAAGGAGGTCTCAATGTCACAAGAACGCTCGTCAAGCAATCTGAACCCAGTGCATCTCAGTGGATCGACTCATTTTTCCCCACTGATATGACAAATATTGACCTGGCTACCATGTTCCCGCGCCCTTGGCCAACTAGATCTCTAGTGTGGCTGACCCGACACAGCAAAGCCGACCTGACACAGGCATGGTAGAGTCAACGATTGTACGGCTGACTTGACAAGGATAAGGCTGACACGCCATAACTACAGTAGGCAAAACGCACACCTCATTGCAAGGACCACAGATGGTGTGGAGAAGTACGATAGCATGGTAAGCCATAAAGGCAGTAGAGATCTCAGGCACAAACGACATGCAGCACCCACTATAAAAGCTCATGCACCTCTATAGAGCAGGGGGATCAAAAATTGACAACAAAACTAACTTAATCATCGAAGGGGTCACATCGGGAACCCCACCCGACTCAACCTTTTCTGTAGGAATCCCCAGCTGACCCGAGCTATAGGCGTAGACTCCCGACCCGAGTTCCAACACATCCACAGCCGACCTGTCGAGTTGGACCCAGGAGCTCCTTCCACCCTACCGTGCTCCATCTCCACTCCGTCTGAGACGACTGCGAGCGTGCTATCACACACGGGCCAGAACTACCAGTGCATACTTAGCAGACACGGAGGCACAGACCACGCTTACTGGGCTGGTACAAAGATTTCCCACTAACATTTTGGAGCTAGAGGAAGGGCCCATGTTGCAAGAACGCCTGTCTAGCAACTCGAATGCGGAGCACCGCACAGAGTCGAACCACCCTCCCCAAGCGTAAGAGGTCACCATGTCGGGGCCAACTCTAAACTGCTTCTGGAGGATGATGACCGACCTGGGGTTCCCACCACCAGTGTCCAACCCCACGCCATTCGTCATCACGGTCGAGGCCTTTCTCGGCCTCACCAACCAAGTTCAGGCACTGGTTGGCATGGTGCAGACCATCGTATCTTACTTGCCACAGCTTATATAGTCGGTAACCTCACAATCAGTGCCTTTGGCGACATCCCCCCAAATGGAGTCACATGTGGCCCCGAATCGAGAAATTCAACTCGAGACAGAGGTGCTACAACGTCGGGCTACGGAAGTTCATGCGGACTCCCCGGCTGCTGCACCTGCTCGATCACGAAGCCGATCTCGTGATCCGATCTAAGCTAGTCCCGACCTCGACACCCTCTCATCTGATTCCGCTAATTCATTGAGGGAACAAGTCTGCCAAGTGCATCAATGGCTAGACGAGGTCCAGAAGGAAGTCCTCAAGTCAAAGGGCGAGGTCAGAGAGAGCTCGAAAGGTGGCTCCCCATTCACCCCCGAGATACAAGATAAACCCTTGCTGACCAACTTCAGACTCCTAGCCCTCGAACTCTATGACGACAGTTGTGACCCAGTAGAACACGGCATAGCATTCCGCGCTCAAATGGCTCTGTAAGACACATTCGATGTGCTGATGTGTCGAGCTTTCCTGACTACCCTAAGGGGACCGGCCAAAACATGGTATTGTCGTCTTAAACTCGCCTCTATATCTTCATTTGATTTATTGACAAGAGAGTTTGAACTAAAATTTTTGACGAGTGCATGCCCAAAATCGATTGCCGTCTCCCTTCTGGGTTGGCCCAAGGAAATGACGAGTCCCTTTCCCAGTTTATGGGATGATTCACCTAACAAGTTTGGGGAGTCCTCGACATCCATCCTTCCCTAGCCATCCGGGCATTCTTAATGGGATTAAGCCATCGAGGTTTTTCTGGTTGTTGATCGAGCGACCGCCCGTAACAGTACATGAAATGCTACAGCGAGCGCACCAATACATAGCCGCTGAGACACTGGTGGATGACAAGCGAGATAAGTCGAAGCACTCCCGAGTAGAACAGTCCCGAGGACACCCCTCAGGACCACCAAAGAGGAGGGAAGACATGTCAAACATGTTGCCATCTAGACCTCCCCTAATACCCCTCAACTCGACTCGAACAAAGATCTTCCTTTATATTCGGGAGAGGGGGCTTCTGAAAGCTCCCAATCCAATGAAGACATGCTCCAAAAGATGTGGCAAAAGAAGGTATTGCCATTTCCAAAGGGAACATGGCCACGACACGGAGGAATGCTGTGACTTGCAAAGTCAAATTGAAGACCTCATCCGGCACGGGCACTTACGTCGCTATGTTCATGACCAATCTTCGCACCTCGATAATCGGCCCCCTCGAGACCCGTCGCCCTGACCAAAGGGGCCGGTTGAGAAATAAATAGACGTCATCATCGGGGGCCCGGCCTCAAGCGGCAATAGCTCCTCGGTGCGCAAGGCTTATGCGTGCACTGAGGTCGGAAAGAGGCCTACGCACGAAGAAGATCTCGACATCACCTTTGGGTCGGGGAACGAAGAGTACCCCTGCCATGACGATGCGCTGGTGATCTCAATTCGAATGGCAAACACCCACGTCAAAAGGGTTATGATCGATACGGGAAGTTCAGCTGACATCCTATATTTTGACGCCTTTCAGAAACTGGGATTGACCGACAAAGATCTTGTTTCCTTGACATATGCTTTGATAGGGTTCACCGGAGACTCCATCTCCCCTTTGGGGGCAGCCATGATTCTCGTCACGTTTAGCGAAGAACCGATGTCGAAAACTCTCATGCTGTCATTCATGGTGGTGAGACTTCTATCAGCATATAACGTCATCATCGGACGATCGACCCTCAACTGACTCAAGGTGGTCATTTCAACTTACCATAGACTCATGAAGTTCCCGACTCGGGTAGGGGTGGGCAAAGTCAGGAGTGACCCAAGAGAATCTAGGCAATGCTATCTGATGGCAACAATGCTACTTAAAAGGTCGAAAGTCCAAACGATCGCTACTGCCCCCCGAAGCCTCGAAGATAATTCTCGGGATCCCAACCCAGGAGAGCAAGTTTTGAAAGTGCCTCTCGATCCAAGTCACCCAGACAAGTTGGTGAAGAATGGCTCGGGACTCTCGGAAGACTAGCGAGTACAAATAGTTGAGTTCCTAGAAAAGAATGCGGATGTCTTCGCCTGGTCCCCAAAAGACATACTGAGGATCGACCCAGAAGTCGCTCAACACCATTTGAACATCACACCTGGCACCCGACCCGTCAAGCAGCGCACACGAAAGTTTGTTCCCGAGCGACAGAAAGCCACAGAAGATGAGGTCACTCGCTTGTTAGATGCGAAGCTCATCGAGGAAGTGAAGTACCCGACCTGGTTATCCAACATTGTACTTATCAAAAAAGCTAATGAAAATTGGTGAATGTGTGTTGATTATACCGATCTCAATCGGGCTTGCCCGAAGGACTGTTACCCCCTTCCCCACATTGATCAGCTGGTGGATGCCACGTCGGGACATAAGTTGCTCTCCTTTATGGATACCTTCTTGGGATATAATCAAATCCAAATGGCTCCAAAAGACAGAGAGAATATGGCCTTCATTACTCATAACGACACCTACTGCTTCAAAGTGATGTCGTTTGGGTAGAAGAATGTCGGAGCAACATACCAACGGTTGGTGAATCGTATGTTCAAAGATCAAGTCAAGAGAAACATGGAGATTTATGTGGATGACATGATAGTCAAAAGTCAAAAGATCGAGGCCCACCTCTCGGATCTAGCAGAGACATTTCGCACGCTAAGGAAACACAGAATGCGGCTTAACCCGACCAAATATACCTTCGGCATCACGTCCAAAAAATTTCTCGATTTCATCATGCATCAACGAGGAATAGATGCAAACCCCGATAAGATAAAGGCGATACAGGAGATGCAATCCCCAAGGTCAGTGAAGGAAGTCCAACGACTCACAGGCAGGTTAGCAGTGTTGAGTCACTTCATCTCCCGCGTCGGAGATAAAAGCTCGACCTTCTTTCGAGCACTAAGGTTGGCAAAGGACTTCAAGTGGACCTCAGAGTGTGAGGAAGCATTTCGTAAGCTAAAAAGGCACATCGAACACCTACCTCAGTTGGCATCAGTAAAAGACAGAGAGCCTCCCGGCTTGTATCTTGCGGCATCCGACCGAGCGGTCAGCTCGGTTCTAGTGAAGCTTGACAAAGCCGGATGAAAGCCAGTCTACTATACCAGTCACATCTTGGCGGGTCCCGAGCTCTGTTACCCCCCCATCGAGAGGTTGGCCCTGGCGTTGATCCTAGCATCAAGGAAGCTGAGACTATACTTCCAGACGCATCCTATCAAGGTGATAACTGACCAACTGTTACATCAGATTCTCTCAAAATTTGATGTTGCAGGATGAATGCTCAAATGGTCGGTGGAGCTTGGGGAATTTAACATCAAGTACATGGCAAGGATGACGATTAAAGGCCAAGTGATAGCAGATTTCTTCTCAGAACTCGCACCTTCGGAGGACCGACGAACTCGAACCCTGTGTGGACTCTGCACATTGATGGCTCTGCCAACTCAGAGAGAGGAGGTGTCGTTTTAGTGCTCAAATATCTCTCCGAGCACATTTACGAGCACGCTCTTCGGTTGGAATTCAAAGTCATGAACAACGAAGCAGAATATGAAGCACTGTTGTTTGGTTTAAAAATTACCGCTGAACTCGGTGCGGAAAGTGTAGAGATATTTAATGACTCTCAGTCGTCGCAGGTCAGGTCAATGGAGACTTTGAGACCCGAGAAGAGGATATGGTCAAGTACCTAGTTGAAGTGCGCCGGCTAACAAGTCAATTTTGAAGGTGCATCATCAACAAAGTACCTCAGTCCAAGAATTCACAGGAAGATGTCCTTGCCAGGCTTGCATCCTCCTACGGGACTGTCGCACAGCCATGGGGAATAGTAAGGATCTCCGGGCCTTCCATCAGCTAGATCATGATGCCTATCGTCGAAGAAGGGGAGAGTTGGATCAACGAAATCATCTGTTTCAAAGAAAGGGGAACCCTGCCTAAGGACAATGCGGTAGCCTGACGGATAAGGAGGACGGGATCGTGGTACCTCATCATCAATGGTCGGCTCTATCAGCGAGGTTTTAGCCGACCTCTTCTCTGATGCCTACATCTGACCGAGGCACGTACCACAATGACCGAGATTCACGAGGAAATATATGGAGACCATATTGGCGCCCGAACCTTGTCACACAAGATTCTCAGGCAGGGTTATTATTGGCTTACCATGCGTAAAGATACTCAAACTTATGTGCAAAGTTGCGAGCAATGCCAGAAGCATGCCCGAATCCAGCATCAACCGATGGTGTCGCTCGCAATTGTAGACTGTGCTAGGCCCTTCGCTCAATGGGGAATGGACCTCCTCGGTCCCTTCCCCCCAGCCTCAGGACAACGAAGGTTCCTTATAGTAGGGGTCGATTATTTTACAAATTGGCTTGAGGTCGAGCCGCTCATCTCCATTAACGAAAGGCAGGTTGAAGGATTTGTCTGGAAAAATATTATAACTAGATTCGACCTTCCCAAAGTCATAATTACAGACAATGGGACGCAATTCAACAATGTAAAATTCAAAGCCTTTTGCCAAAGCTACTGCATCCAACTAATATTCAGCTCGATCGCCCACCCCCAAGCCAACGGGCTTGCCGAGGTGACGAATCGGGCCATCTTGAAAGGGTTGAAGAAGAGGATTTCGGGGCCCCGACAGCTTAGGTTGAGGAGCTCCCGAGCATACTTTGGGCATCTCGGACAACTCCACAATCCCCAACAGGAGAATCTCCCTACAGCTTGACCTTTGGAACCGAGGCAATACTCCCTCCCGAGGTGGTCTTCCCGACACATTGAATCCAAATGTACGAAGAGGGAGCATCCAGCCGATAGTTGCGCGAGAATCTCGACCTATTGGAGGAGAGACGAGCCGAGGCCCATCTGCGAACATTAGCTTACAAAAAGGCTATCGTTAGACTTTACGATCATAAAGTACATCCTCGGTTCATCAGGACGGGCGACCTGGTGCTGCGGAAAGCTGAGGTCAGTGACCTGACCTGATTCCGTGGAAAGTTGGCACGAAATTGAAAAGTCCCCATCGAGTCATGGATGTCGTCCATGAAGGGACTTATACGCTAGCGACAGTGGAGGGATGGTTGTTGCCTAGAACATGGCACGACACATCTCAAATCTCCAAAAATTTTATGCATAATATAAAAAATAGAGAACTATCATTGTATTGACGAGGTGTGCTTACAAAAGATGTCAGGAACAAGATAAGACTTTCCCTGACTCCGACTACAAAACGTTTTGTATTCAAAAAAAGGTCGGACAAAGACAATGCGTCACCCGACCTCGACAAAACAAACGACCTCGACAAAACAAAAAGTTACAAGTTAGGACTCGGGCGGGTCCAAGTCGTCGAAGGCATGCTGCCTCTCCATGGGCACTGAATCGTCCTCGGGCCTAATGGTAAAAGGATCTTCCTCGACCTTCGAGTTTGGATGCAAAGAACGGAAGTGAGCCAGAGTGACCCGATAGTCATATTCGTATGTGAATCGACCCATCCTCTTTAAACCTTCCTTGAAACCGGCCGACTCCTTATAGTAGTCGATCGCCTGTCTCGACAACTTGGCCCGGGCGTTCTCCAAGGCCTTCACCGACTGTAATAGCTCGTCATCCATCTTTTGAGCCCTGACCCGTGCCTCCTTCAGTTGCTTCTAGACCTCAGATAAGTTGTCTCGGGCTTCGTTTAGTTCTTTTTTGGAGGCTTCGAGCTGTTGAAGCGCCTCATCTCACTCATGCTTTGTCTACTCGAGCTCCTTTTCTAGCTCAGAAGCACGCTCTTCGATTGTGGCGATCGCCTCCAGACCCCTCTAGACTTTAAGGCATCGATCTCTTGCTAGAGGTTGGTGATGCGGTAGTCCATAAAAGTTATTAATCAACTCGCATCATGGACTCGATCGAATAACGACATCTGAACATGCTGGTTCTGCACAAAACAACTATCGCCAAAATAGAATCGAAGGAAAGCCTGACACATAGAGGCGAGGGTTGGAAGATTACCAGCACAATCTCTTTGGTGGCTCGGGCCAGCAGCACCTCCGATGGGAGCATATACAATTCCCGCGCCAACTATGGGTGCAGGAGTCCCCTCTCGAACTCCTCCGCGGCCGACGGATCATTCCAGACATTCATCGAGTTTTTCAGCTTTCCCCATCTGGCCTGCATCTCTTTGTCGAGGTCTTGATGAGCTAGGTCAGACATGTACATGGCATAATACCCCGTATCATCCTTTCAAACATTCGTCTCGTAGAGATCTTACATGGACCTCGTGTCACGGGCTTATGTGATTTTGCTTAAGGCATACGACACTCATGCGTGTCTGTCCACAAAGGTCAGCCCTCCCCGAGATCTCCTAGAGTCCCTTAGACTTACAAAAGAGAAAATGAGCCAGAAGAAGCAATTCCCATGGGATCCACAAGCAACCGCTCAAGCAAACACTTTATAAAACCAAATACAAATTATACCCATGGACATTACAAACTCAGAGAGGTTGCACATAAAGGATAATGATCAATTATAGACCGAAGTCCCCCATAAGTGTTTACAAAATACACCCATATTTATAAGCTAAAATTAGCCACAAAGTAAACCAAAATAGGACTGCTAAGCCTACTGCAAGCCCGCTACTTGCTGTACAAGGTATGTACACAAATTGAAGTACACGGACAAACATGAGCATTTCATCGAACACCTTGTTTACATTATTGTCCGTGACATTCTGCCCCACTTATTCCTTCGACGCCCTCGTCGAAGCCACTGTAGACGCCGCATCTCCTCGCATTATGCTGAATCTTTAATCTTCTGCTTTGGCTGCAACACGCCCTTTTGGCTCTCAACCGCTCTCCGTTGCTGTTGTTGAGTAGTCGAACTCTGATCCGCCATGCTGCCTCAACTCACCAATGACTGAATCTGATGTGGCGTTGACTGAGTTGTACTAATCCTTGTTGACTCTCGCGGATCCATCTGATGAAGGAAAAGACCTGCCTTATTATGCGCCAGTATCGTAGCATACTCTTGTTGCTTAAACTGGATGGATGCTTGTTGGAACTTTGATGAGTATCGCCTCGTAGATAAGGTTTTTGAGGTCATTCCTCCATAATGTTAGCCCATTGACCTCTTCCACGTTTAGTTGTCACTTCCAAGTAGGTTCGCATCACTCCCATTTTCAGTTGGCATTCAATTGGGAAATGAAGCGGACAATATACTCTCAATAGTACTGATCATCAATAGTGAGGATTTGACAACTATTGTCTTCCATAAGCTTTCTTTGAAGGGTCACTGAACTTAGTAGTTTAGAACGCGAGGTTACTTGCCTTAGCTCACCTCCTCGAGTTAAGAGAATTGAGGTACTCAGTTTCGTCCATTCTCTTGAGTTGAGAAGACAAAGGTTACTCGATTTCGCCTACCTCCTCGAGTTTGTACTTCATGCATTGAGCTAGCTACTGACATTCGCCCTCTCTTTGCTCACATTTCTAAAGCATTTGAAGTATTTGCACTCCTTGCGTTGAGTTAGCTTCTGTGATTCGCCTTCCCACTGCCATTGAACTTCTGGAATGCAAGAAGTTTTGCCCGAAAAGAGCAAAAAGTTTACCCCAACTTAGAGTCCCCCAACTTGGAGTAAGTCTTTGATAGATTTGGTCGCCTCTGGGATTGTACCGTCTTCTCCATCACCTTTGTCGTATACTTATCAAAGTAAAAAGGTACAGTACCGCGTATTGCCTACTTCGTTCCTTGGTCGAGCACTCCTGCATCAACCCGAAGTCCCTCGCTTTCGGCTATCTTGATGAGAAGCCTATCGACATCGGTCTTATGAAGTTTCTTGACCTCTGCCCTTCTGCACTGTCTTGGTACTTGGAGTTTGCTTTGCATTCTCCACCTCCTCGGCCCCCTTTTACGACCAATGCTCTCCCTCCATGAGAGCAAGAGATCGATGACCCCACGGAAGTCTCATCTCTACGGTACCATGGTGCTGCCAAGCCCATAGCCTTAACTTAAACCCGACCAGTCGGATCAACTTTCAGGTACTTAAACCCGACCAATTCATTTCCCGAGCCCCTGCTCGATCAGATCAACTTTCAGGTACTTAAGCCCGACCAATTCATATCCCGAGCCCTAGCTCGGTTAGATCAGCTTTCAGGTACTTAAACCTGACCAGTTCATTTCCTGAGCCCTTGCTCGGTCGGATCAGCTTTTGGGTACTTAAACTCGACCAGTTCATTTCCTGAGCCCTTTCTCGGTCGGATCAGCTTTCGAGTACTTAAACCTGACCAGTTCATTTCCTGAGCCCCTGCTCGGTCGAATCAGCTTTCGGGTACTTAAACTCGACCAGTTCATTTCCCGAGCCCCTGCTCGGTCGGATCGACTTTCGGGACTAATCCGACTCTACTGCAAAACCCACGGCTCGACACAAGACCTCATCTTCAACACCCTAATCGAGCACCTCGAGAAGGTCTTCTGGGGGGGGTGGGGAATGATATGACAAATATTGACCTGGCCACCACGTTCCCCCGCCCCTTGGCAAACTAGATCTCTAGCATGGCCGACCCGACATAGCAAAGCCGACCTGACACAGGTATGATAGAGCTAGCAGTTGTACGATCGACATGAGAAGGATAAAGGTGACACGTCACAGCTACAGTAGACAAAATGCTCACCTCACTGCAAGGACCACGGGTCAACCAATGTAAATCTCTTACTCCATCTGCACACTAAAAAAATATAAATATATTACACAATAAAAAAATCTAAGCCTTTTGTAATATCATAAAACTAAAACCTGATCGTAAGCCCATAAAAGCTAAGTCAGGCTATATAAGACCCTAAGCTTACCCATAAAACCAAAGTTTATCAACCCAATTCAAGTCATAAAACCTAAGCAAGCCAACAAACAAATAACATAAACTTTTAAATATTAAGCATGATGGTAATAAGCACATAAAACCTAAATCGCTCGTTTAAATAATTTAAAATATTTAAATGGCCCATGCAGGTCTCGAACCTGCGACCTTCGCGTTATTAGCACGACGCTCTAACCAACTGAGCTAATAGGCCTCAATATTTTTGTTGAAAAAGACAATATAAATAAATATGATTTAAAGCTTCAAGAAAGAAAACCCTGCTCGATCAAAAGATTCTATGAAAGAACTAAATATGAAGGAAGACTCGAGTAGATTAATATATTGATTAGTAGGCACGTCTGATATGTTCAATAAGTTTAATTAGACTAAAGTGAGATAAACGAACAACCATATGTCAGTTAGTCTTCTTTGGTCTGAATTATGATATTTATTAATTGGCAATTTTTTCAAATTAGTCTCAAAAATCTTCCTTGTGTTGTATATATTTGCCCCCCTAATCTTTTTATTTGCATACAAACTATTCGATTCCTACGTGACCAAGTTGATGACATTCCATCAAGACTATTTTTTTTTTTAATACGGTACATATTATGAAATCATTTGTTGACTCAATTCGGGATATGTCACATAATCTCATAATTTTGGAACCGATTATGGAATTATCAATACAATAATCATTTGTTAACTATGTATCCATCTTTTTATGTCACACTGACATTTTAATGACATCTTTTTTTTTTTTTGACTAAAAAAAATAAAATCATCGTAACTTAGATCGGTTCAAATCCATATCCACTGATTCAAAATAAATCAATTTTCAAGAGAATAGAAGACCCATTAAGACCTAATTTTTCGTGAATCCACCCATTTGGCAATACATTTGAAATGTGCATTTAGATATTAATATGTTTTTCAAATCACATCCGGTCTAGATGCTGCATTGAAAATGCTCAAATGCTGCTGATGCTACTTTAGGGTAGCATTTGTAAGATGTTAATATAGTTTTTTAAATTTTATAAGTGTCCTATTGCTTAATCTAGAATTACAAGATCACCAAAAATATTTAGTGAGAAACCAATAAGATTTATATTCTTCATTATATAATATTTTAATTATTTATTTTTAAAGATTATTATTTTATTTATTTATATGATTATTTATTATATATTCGAGCCATATAATTTTGTATTTCATTTTTCTTTATTTTTATTTATTTACTTATTAATTTAAATACAAAATATATTTATTTAAAAATAAAATATTAAAAATATTAGAAGGTTAAATCTGTTACAAAATATTCAATGGACTACGGAAATATAATTTTACCAGACAACACTTACGTCAATGCATATTTAAAATAAAAGTTCTATCTATTGCTTATCAAACACTCGTAACAATCTATATATTCAATCAAATATTTTTCTCAAATTGTAGATTAAAAATATAAATATAAATTTCTCAAATTTTAAGGCCCAAATTAGCCAAATGTAAAGCTTTCTCCAACTTCATATAAAAGATATAAATGCATTGTGCAACCAAAATCTAAGACTCTTGTAAACTAAATCCAACATAAAAAAGCTTAATTAAACCCATAAAATATTTAAATGGCCCATGCAGGTTTCGAACCTGCGACCTTCACGTTATTAGCACGACGCTCTAACCAACTGAGCTAATAGGCCTCTATAGATAAATTTGATACGTTTTACTGAAGGTTGATCCAAAGCATCAAAATAATACTCAAACCATAAAATTGATTCAGAAAAATCCTACTCGATCAAAAAGATTGCAGAAATAAAGATGAAGAAAGACTCCAGTAGATTAATATCTTATCTCTTGCTGCCCTCTCTGACTCCAGTAGTCTCACGACTGAACAAGAAACCCATGTACAAGTCAACTATAAGATGGAAAATGACCGACTTGAAGCAGCATGCAGCTTACCTACAGGCGAGCAATACACCGCGAATCAGTAGGGATCCAAAAAAAATTGCAAAAGCAAAACTATTCCATACTTACAAGCACAAGGTTGTGAAAAATTAGTTGAACAAGCTTTAGCGCATGAGAAACAGCACTAGAACCCTAAACAAGGCTTTCATGCCTCTTCCTCATCAACATCTCCTAATAAACAGCACTCACTTGGCATGCTTAACAATCATGTTTTGATGATCAATGAAACATCTAATATATTCTGAAAAATCTCTAAGATCCATGTTCACTTCAGTTCTATGCTAAGAAACAACAGTTGCTCTAAGATCCGTTTGTGCTCAAACCCGTCAAAGTTGTTAAATAAATTGACCTGATTCAATATGGACATGCTGAGATACAAATTTATACTAGTATGATCCAATAGTTCAAATTTACTGTCTTGACAAAAAGAAAAGTTTAAGCTAATCCATAAAAAATAATGATTATCAAATCAAGAGATTGATTGATGAAGCTAGTGACTGCAAGCTGATAGAGTCACAATGGAAAGTAATTAACAACTAAAGATGCTACTCGACAGAATAAAGTTGAAAAACTAAAAGGATAAATTGCACATTGCTTGGTGGCACTTGAAGGTTTGATCATCAAAATTCAAGGATGAAATTAAGAGGCAATTGAATATAAGGGGAAGTCTTGAGTCTTATGCCATTGCCTTTCGTCGATAGTTTAGAAGTTATAACAAAAATGCTTAGTTAATAGAAAATTGCTCAAAAAGGTCAAGGAAAAGGGACTCTCAAGTTAAAGCCATTAGTAGAAAAAGGGAGGGGGTCCAACATTGACTTTATGACAATGTTGTCCAGAGTTTTCAGTATATGATGAAAAAATGAAAGATGCCATTCTCATGTATGTCAGCCGACAAAAGAAAAAGTACAAACATGACTAATCTGAATGGACTAAGACTTCATCAGCTGGCAATTTGATGAAACAGATATAAGACTTAGAAACTCAAAACCCTTGTCAAATATTAGGATCCAAGTAAAAACTAAAACCTCACCAACCTCAAGGTTACCAGACAATGGAGAAGCATGCAAATAGCTATGAAGCCATCTGCGAGTTCTCGTGTGTTGTAATCGGACACTAGTTCCAGTCTCAATGATGCCACCTTGTCTGGCATATGAATCTGGTTGAGGCCTCACAATCTGTAAGTATTTATCTACATGAGAAAAAACATGTAAAATCAAAAAACAAAAGGAGTTGCAATTTCCTGGAAACCAAAATGTCAGTCAACACAGAATAAAATGATGCTAAATCACGGCAACTTCCAAGTAAGAAATTGGGCCCCCTTGTTCTTAGAGCAAATGTGTAGTAGGTCAAATGAGTGTTAAAGTTGACCATTTGAAACATTTTTTTCTTCATGGATGTGCATTCATACCAATGCAAAACCACCTAAATATAATTTTATCCAAATTATTCAAAAAACACATTAGAGATTATGGATCAAACTAAAGGTTCAAGGGCCAACTGAAGGTATCATGAATAACCCATCTTTCCTTTAGCCTGATGGCCATATAAATAAACTAACCAGCTACGAATTTTAATTCTCAAACACTGTCAAAAGAACAAAGCTAAGCTCAACACACCTTTTTTTATTTCTCATAGCTGAATCCAACCTTGCCACATGTAAAAGATAATTTAAATGTGGCAGGATGGCACAGATCACATTTTATCGTGCAAAATGGAGAATCAGCTAAGAGAAATATTTTGTACAGAAAGTTCCGTCCTGCCATGTAAAAATTACCTTTTGTACAGAATATTCATCATCACACAGAACCAAAAAAATGGACTAAACCCAATCTCCGTGGCAGGATGGACTCATTTTAATATGTGAGCAACATATATCTGCTGCTAGTTTTTTTCTCCATCTCTCTCTCTCTCTCCTCTCTTTTGTTTGCCTGCACCTCTTTGTCTCCTTCCACCACCACCACCACCTCCTCCTCTCCTCCTCCTTGCCAGTTGAGAATCCATCTGTAAGTTCGATACAATGTGTGTTTTACAGTGAAAGTCCGGTGGGTAATGCATAGGAACCTACCCTTGCAAGAGTACAACTCAAAATGGATGCTAGTATCCCATAGCTTAAGTTGGGAGTGACAGGCATGTTTTAGCAGGTCAAACTATTGAGAACCAATCAGAATGGTTCCCTTCTCTGTGTTCAAGAGGAGTCCTACATAATACTATGGTATTTGGTTGTTGTCTTTTTTTTTTTTGACAAAATGGAACTAAATTATGCCAGCAAAGTACCACCGATCATAGTTGTCAAATTTCACAAGAGAGCCTGATCATTGGGTATACATTATAATAGATATATCATTACTATATGTTCTGCTACATAGTCCAATATATAATTAATGATGAATATATGAATGTATATGGTGTTTGTTATATACAGATGATGGTCTAAACCAGAACGATTTGGAACATTCAAAAAGCTCTTTATCACCTAGGTAGTAGCAAAGCACCTAGGTGCTTGCCCAAAAGAACTGACTATCAAAATTGTCACAACTCGATCTTAATTGGCCTATTAACTTCGTTGAGTCTAAACCATTGGTTTGAAATATTTAACGTGATGTTAACTGTAGTATACACCCTTATAATCTAATCTTAATTTTAGTCTACTTTCGATATGAGACTAATTGGAGTGTTACAACCTCTCCACTTAAAGAGCTTGAACCACTAACTTCAAAATGCTTAAGTTGAAGTGAATAATAATACACTCATCAGATCCTTATGAGTCAATCCTAATCTTAGGCCACTTCCAATGTGGGACTAATCAGGATGTTACAAAAACAATAGAAAAATCATCGACACCGTTCAAGTCAATATGTGGAATTACATGCACCAAAGATGACAAACTTGACTCCACAACATTGTCATAAAAGTCAATATACTTCAGACTAATATAAAACTTAAGTTGACCCATATCACGATGGATGCATATGAAATGGTGAAAAGTTTTGGTAAAACCATATGGGTAATACTATGTAGAGAAATGGTGATAAAAATTGCTGAAATTTTCACTAAAGCATAGGTTATCAGCCATACAAGAATAGGTTATGCAACAAAACAGATGTACTAGACTGAAGTACATTTCAAGTGGGTTACATCCACAATTTGGATCCACAGAAAAAATATATTCCAAGTAAAATTCCAAAATACATTCACTTCTAAACACTCAACCTCAATGGGTAGGATCCAAGATCAACATCTAACAACTAAATGTCTTCGTCATTCTTTCTTTTCTTATTAAAAATAATATGAAGCAACATAATTCCTTTGAGTAAGTTGTAGTTTGGATCAAAGTTTATGTCACATCCTGAATTTATAAAGAAAATAAATTATTATTTTATTATTCATAATTTACAGTATATATTCTTTCTTTTTTCTTTCTTTCATGAATTCAAATCATTGTCTTTACAATAATAATATTTTAGAAAAAAAACATCTTCCTGGTAGGCTCACAAGTCTATTCCACCCAAGCTTCAGATATATTACAAAGTAGTAGATTACTCTTAAAATAAATGTAAGATAAAAACATATCAACAACCACACATGCTGGTAAGAACCTCGAAAAATAATCATAAAAATAATCTTTAATATTCGTGAAACATACACAAATATCAATAATTAATAAATGATAATATATCAATTCATCATTAAACTTATGCAACAAAAAAATAATGATAATTTCTTACGTAATAAACAAAATCATGCATTAACTACATACAACATATACATAATAATCGAATAACAAAGTCATGCATCACATCCGATGGTATACTCTCCCAACCGTGGATGGAGAGACATACTCCACGGGATGGATTCCTCCCAACAGTAGACGAAGATAATCCATATCACACTCCCAATAGTGGATGAAGGAACCGTCTAGTCATCACGTCTGACGATCTGCTAATCCTCAAAGGGAATCGCTATATCTGCCCTCGGTAGGGATATATAAACATCCATGATCATTTATTTACATTCATCCATTCATTCATGTATGCATCCAAGAAATAGTATGATTAAATATTATAATAGATCATAATTGATGTATGATTTGCTAGACTATGTCCATTGGTGGCTCCGGACTGTTGATGGGCTCATAGCTCCTTTCACAAGTTGCACTTCCAATGTGGACTACTAGCATAGTCACATATACTACATGGTAACAACTATATCAATATCATAAACTTAAAAAAGTATAAAATCAATAATCATTTTCAAGTGATATCTTCAGATAAAGCTTTTAAGTTCATCAAGTCATAAATACATAAAACATCAATCTCTCAATAATCCTCAATCAACCAAAACCCTAATTGGAATAGCTCAATTAACTTAAACCAAGCTCAATTTGATTATGACCTAACAGAACCAACCTCAAATCCTTATAGAATCTGTCTGGAATCACCATAGACTGGTCTAATTTAGATTTGATTGACCTCGAATAGATCAAGTAGGTTTGCACTAGTCAAGTTGGTCTGAAATCACCCTAAACCGACTTGAACTGATCAACCTATCTGATTTAGTCAATTAATGAGCTCAAATCAATAAAGGGATAGAAAATCAAACTATGTCGTATAGTGTTAGCCCAAACTGAACTGACCCACCTAAGTCTTGGACGGGTCATGTGTATCGCACTTGCCTGTCCCAAGTGGTAGGTTGGACTGAGGTAGAATGAGTTGGGAAGAAGCACGACAATGTGTCTAGCGTCGATCGCATAGTTAGGCAAGTTTAACTTTACGGACTAAGCTAAGCCTTACTCACAAGTTGGGCTGAGCCTTACCATTGAACTGGGTCATGCTTGCGGGTTGGATCATGCCTAGACATATGAGTTAGGGTTGTGTCTGACCACATGGACTGGGTCATACCTAGCCGCATGAGCTGGGTTGGGTCGTATCTTACCATATGGGTTGGGTTGTACCTGACCATATGAGTTGGGTCATACATGACCACATAGGTAGGATTGTACATGACCACATGGGTTGGGTCATGCCTAGTCATATGGATGAGGTTGTACCTGACCACATGAGCTAGGTCGTACATAACCACATGGGTTGGGTCGACTCGGTCTGACAGATCAACCTATATAAGTCAAACCCCAATTAAACTCATCTTATCAAATTAGATGTTAATATTTTAAATTATTAAAGAATAACTCAAGCTCATGAATTAAAGAATTTAAATTCAATCTTAAATTTAGAACTAATTAATCATAGAAATACAAACATGATTCTTGAAACATAAATATATATAATTAACTAAATCAGAACTATTAATCCAAAAATAAAAAATTTAATAATTAAATCAATCTTAAAAAATTCGTTTAAGCTTAAAAAACTAATATAAATCAAATAATCATTCTAACATCATAAATCATTATCATTAATTATTAATCATAAAATTTCGAAATTACAACATCATTATACATCATAAAATTATAACAATCCCAATATCGATATTTAAAATATTAATTAAAACTGATAAAAATTATAACAATCCTTTCCTCGGGATCATCTCCTTCCTTTCCTCGGGATCATCTCCTCGGGAAGTCCCCTCCTTAATCCTCTCATCATCAGGCTCGGTGAGAAATGGGGGAGGAGGAAATAGGAGAAGATGAAATCTTCCCGAACAGTAAGTAATAATTTAATTTTCATTATATTTATTATGTTTTTACACACAAAGAGAGAAATGTCATATTTATTTTTTTTGGTTCATACACTAAAATGGAATGTAAACTATTTACTTCATAAAAATCACATCACTCGTTAGGAAATAAATCAATTAATAATTTAATTGATTAGCAAAATTTCTAACTAGTTCACATTATTAAGGAAATCAATTTAATCATTTCCCTAACTGTAGTACATAAACATAAAAATTAATAATAAAGTCATATATTATTTATAGTAATCAATTTACATTAAGGAAGTAAATTATTGATGATTACAGTTTACCAGTAATGCTTATTCCATTTCTTGAGTTTGATCCCTCATTATATAGTAAAACCAATATGAACTGGAATACTTCATAATTCTTGAGTTCAGCATAGTTATAATTCTGCACTTCCTAACATATTTGCACAACCAACCACAGCAACAAAGAAATTTAACCTACGCCTTATGTATGTATGCAATTTTCAGCTAAAAGTCACTTAGGTTTTTTCATACTATAGTCCACTAACTCTTGTGGGCAAAAAAGGGCTAAAACATGCTAATAAACAGACGGCATAAGGTTCACACGGGAGATCACCCAACAACTATTGGAATCCATCCACATCGGGAGATCCAGTGACCGACTGCTGCCCGCTCCCTGATCCATATGGCACATCGTACGAGTGCAACCGGCACTTGGTCCTCTCGTGCATAAATTTGATAACAGACCCTTAAGTAATCTGCCCCAACAAAATGAACAAAGAAATTAGTGGAGAAAAATCTCGACATATGAGGTTCGTCAGTAGAGACCTCGACGACATCGGCGGAGGCGGGATGGACAGAGGCCGAGGAGGAGGAGGGCCGAGAGGGCACAGAGGACGGAAAGCGCCATCGCGAAGGGGTAAATGAAGAACCAACTCTGTTGCAAAGCAAGAGGACGAGGGTCGTTTTTAGGGTAATTGAAACGTCCAAAACGAATTAAAAAAACCTCTGAGGAGCAAAAAAAAAAAAAATCCAACTTAAATGATAAGCGTGGATTAAATTAAAAAAATAAGCGAGATATTAGTGATAGTGAAAGATTATGACAATTCTACACATATGCTATATGCTGTAAAATTCCGGTTTAGTCCGTGTGAGAAGTTAACTAAGATGTAGGTTAACTTATACATTAAGTGTATTATTGCTAATTTCAATTACATCATTTTGAATTAATGATTCAAACTAAATACAATTAATAGATCAATTATCCTATCAAAATAGATCATAACAATTGGTATCGAGTCAAACTAACAATGGATAGAGTCAGATGACACGTCATATTGGAATATGTCTCACATGCATCATCAATTGGGATCACAATGTGAACCCAAAGGTAATTTCATATTCAATCACTTACCTCGAACCCAATCATGGTTTAACTTAGGTGCAATCACATTCGTCTAAACTCAAAGTGGCTGAACCCTACCAACCCCAAAGATGATGAACCTTGTAGAACGATGTCGGGGGTATTCCCAACAAATACACCTTTGATGCTTAAGTTACTTTTTGGTTCTAAGGATTCCGTCAATGATTTGAACATTGGGCAAGTGTTTGAGAACATGCTTGGGCAGCTCTTTTATAGTGGGCTCTTTAAATCATTACTCCTAAGATCAACATCAATTACGAGGGCAATTACTAAGGTGTCAAACATGTGTCACCCATACGTTAGTTATGTGTCATCCATGAGTCAATAGTTGACGATGTATCAACCACATGTACTAATGCGTCGTCCACATGGAGTTAATGTGTTGACCACGTGGCATGGAGGTGTCGACCATATGACATTGATGTGTGATGTGTCATTTATGTGGCGTTGATGTGTCATATCATCATTCCTATATTAGTTGCCCCTCACTTCTTGGCTTATTGAGCATAATGATACTGAGTCGAGAAGTGACTTGTTGGGAACACTAAAGCTCATCATGAGTTTTTGCTTACTCATTCGCTTTGGTGGTGCTTTTTCATATTGCGCTTATGGATCGATTCGACTGTGTTAGGGAATAATATCATTGACGTCTTGATCAACTCGACATGGTTCAGATCTATATACACAAGATTATCCGAGGTGTTATCGATGTGGAAACACCATGCTCCCGAGGTGTTACCTACATGAAGACCAAGGTCGGGAGGGGTTTCTCGATCCAATCTCTTCAACGCTCAAGTTCGAAAATCAAGGTCCCAAATGTGGGTTTGAGTAGTTCGAAAGAGAGAGAGAGCACGTTGCCCTTCTTCGAGATATATTTATATACCTTAAAGGATGAGAATGACGCTTTGGATTGCCTTTCTTGTCATAAAAGAAGAGAAGGAAGTTTGTGATTGTCTTCCTTGTCATAATGGATAATGAAGTTTTTTGTTTCCTTGCTTTTAATTTTTCTCCACGTATGCAGATGGGGAAGAGTGACTTTGATCTCATGTGGCATCCATGGGTCAGCTAGCAGTAGATTCTCTATCATTTGTCCCCCCTGAAGACGTGCTACTTCAGGGATCCTGCAAAAGAAAGAGAGAGAGAGAGAGAGAGAGAGAGAGAGAAGGGGTGGTGGTGGTGGTTGTGTGGGTTTTTGGGTTGGGTTCAGAGGATGTCGTTTAGTTCATCTGATATGGGAGCATTCAGGATTGCATTTTACGGGTTAGATTTTCTCAATTTAGGTGTCTTGAGCACGTTGACCCTATGTTTCTATCATGGGAGTTTCATTTGGCATAGGTTGGATTTCCCCGAGTTACACGCCTCAAGCATATTTTGCCCTACATCTCCACCATGGTGGATTTCTCTTGGCTTGGGTCGAGTTTTCTCGACTTATGCATCTTGAGTGTATCTAGCCTCACGCTTCCATCGTAGCAGATTTCTCATCTCTTGGGTCAAGTTTTCTCGACTTACGCATCTCATGTGCATTTGGCCTCATGCTTTTGTCGTAGCGGATTTCTTTTCTCTTCTCGACTCCGGCCTCTTGAACGCATTTGGCCTTATATCTCCACCGTAGTGGATTTATCTTGGCACGAGTCGAGTTTTCCCAACTTGTGTCTCTCGAACGTATTTGGCCTTATGCCTTTACCATAATGAATGTATCTTGGCACGGTCGAGTTTAGTCTTGTGTCTCCACCGTAGTGGATTTATCTTGGCATGAGTCGAGTTTTCCCAACTTGTGTCTCTCGAACACATTTGGTCTTATGCCTTCGCTGTAACGAACGTATCTTGGCACGGGTCAAGTTTTCCCGACTCATGTATCTTAGGCACATTTAGCCTTTGCTCCTCCGCCATAACGGATTTTTCTTCATACTGATCGAGTTCTCTCGACTCACGTGTCCCGGCGCATTTGACATTGTGCCTTTGTCATAGTGGATTTTTCTAGATATCATATGACAACACCCTCCTAAAATGACATCTTCGAACTACACAAAATCTTTGATTTATGTGGTACCACAAGCTCTACACTTTAACGTACTAAACTCGTAATCACCTAAGCCCAAAAATCTTCACAGCAACATAAGGCTATGTATAAGAAATACAATACCCTACCACAAGCTCTACACTTTAACGTACTAAACTCGTAATCACCTAAGCCCAAAAATCTTCACAGCAACATAAGGCTATGTATGAGAAATATAATACCCTACTCCATAATGTCAGATTAATCCACTGCTAGATACAAAGTATAGTCAAATGATTTAACAAATAATTAGGTTTTGATTTCACAGATAATTTCAGTTCAATTGTAAAATCGATAATAATTTGACTCATTTTGAGTTTAACTATTACTCTAGGTTAGCATGTATGTCAACCATATGTTAACAATACTTTCTTATAGGGAACCTTAACTAAAGATATCTTTATGCACCAATTCCATGACTTCATCCACCCTCAATATCAAAATTATATTTATAAATTACAAAAACTATTTATGGACTTGGCTAAGCTCTAAGAGCCTAATATATCAAACTTGCTTATTTTTTATGTAAACCGACTTCATTAACTTTAAATCTAATGACAACAAAAGAAATGTACTATATATCTAATGATTTATGTGAATAACATTATTCACAAGCAATAATTTCATGAAGATAAAATAATTCATTAAGCAATTGAGAGATTATTTCTTCATCAAAAGACATAAGAACCTTAAGATATTTTATGAGAGTGGAAACAACGTACATATCTTTTGGATTTTTCTTATCTCAAAAGAAATATATTCAAGATCTATTATCAAAAATAAATATGTAGAATATTAAAGAAATAATCACCCCACTCTCGACAATTGAGTTACTCAAATTATAGATAGCACTTTACTACGGATCTCACATAGTATCGACAAGTACTTGGTTCCTTATAGTATTTATCTCTAACATGTCTAGACATTTCATTTGTAGTTAATAAATTATCACAGTTCATGCATTAGCTCTCAATTATGTATATGTCTGTATTAAAAGGTATCTTTCGATATCATAAAAGAACTCTGAATCATAGACTTCTTCATAAACACTTATCACTTCATCTTCATGCCTTTGTCGATGTTGATTAGATAAGCAACGTTGATGATATAATATCTACATCAGTTTACATTAATTAGTTGGAGTTTCAAGAAATAGAACACAATCACAAGATCAACCACTAAAGCTAGATGCCGAGCTATCGCCACCACTGCTATAGAATTCAATTGGGTCATCAATCTACTACACAAACTTAGCATCACCATTCAATTCGCTCCTACAAAATACTGTGATAATGTCGATGCCACCTATCTATACTTCAACCCGATGTTCCACTCTCATATTAAACATATATCAATTTTCACTTTGTTAAAGATAAATTGTGTAACGTTAACTATATGTTTCTCATGTCCATATTGCTGACAAGCTAACTAACTCCCTCACATATGTGCACCAAACACATGATTGAAAAAAATCTCTCCTTCCAATCTATATAAATATATATTACGTTAATGAATAAAATCATCCTTTCACACTAAATCTACGATGATCCTTTTGCTGTGATAAAACCAAGAGCAGCGTATACAAAATTAAGCAAGTTTCAAGTTATATTATATACAGGGAATTTATGACGCATGTCCACACGTCAAGGTAATAGAGAAGAGAAGTGGCACAGATATGGAAGGACGATAACCATGCAAAAACACACGTTGAGTTCCAAGTCTATCGATCATATGGTTTGTATCCCATCATGTGTGTGTGTGATCGAGAGTTTGAGATAAACTCCATCTGACATTAACCATTTTGCTCACCAGCTATATCTAACGACGATCACTCCTTGGTAAAACAACTGATGTTTTATTCATATACAAACTTCAAAAATGAATAATAATAATAATAATAAAGAATATATACACGATTATAAATTGATAGTAAGTGACATTAAAAAGTTGTAGAAAACCTCACAAATGGCTATAATAAAAATCATAAGATATTAATCTCACTTTCATTTCAGTTAAAAGGAACACAAAGCAAATTCAAGATGTGTCGGATAAAGTATAAGATCAGATGCAAACTAATTAATGAATAAGCAAAATTCAACATTGAATAAGCACCATCATTTTTGTGGTTATCCTATTCTTGTCTAACATGCATGCTTAAAAAGTACTTGCAGTTCTATAAGATAAATTTAGAAGATAAATAAAATAATCATCTTCTTTGTTATGTAAGGCAAAAATATTATAGATTCCAAATTAGAATTATGAAGTGTGATTATGTAAACTTCAGCTATTATTATTAGACTTCATATCAAGTTATATTAGGTCTAGATTATCTCATAGATTAAATCACAAAATTAAGTCTATTTTTACCATTCTCCTCTAAGTTAATGTAGGACTATAATTATATTTCTACATGCAGTCTCGGTCTATAAATGCCAAGTTCATTTTCATCACTATCATCTAAGCAGCAATGATAGTACCATTAGAATTCTACTATGAGTAGAACAATGCACAAGTATTGCAAAATTAGACACTTGTCGAAAATTAAAATAGAATGTATACAATCAATTACCAGAGTCCATTTGGTCAGACAACTACATGTGTATACCATCAGAAAGAAACCCTACTGAAGTGCACAAACATCAAAGAATTTTATGAAATTTTTTTCAGCAATCAGAGATGGAGGATGCAAAGCCAGCGAAAATATATCAACTTCTAATCACAAACAAGACACCAACCAACCCTCTTGTTATGTGTTCTTTCTAAGTGACTCTTCGGCCTAAAGTTTTCTTTTGTTTTGGAGCTCAAATGATCAGCCGAGTAAACAGGCCATTCAACACATGAAACCATTCGAGATTAAACCAGCAATCAAGCTACCGACCACAAAAATAAGAGGGTAGCTGCAGTTAGGAGATAAGAGGAGAGAGACCATAAAAACACTCCAAGGATGATTAAGAGCAGTAACTATGGATCCACTCATATATATACCAGAGTAAGATCTGAAGCAAAGAACTCGAATCCATGCCAAGAATATATAGAGCAAGAAGCGATTCATGAACTAACAAGGAAGAGAAGCCAAAGGAATCTAGCCTGAGATGGAACGTAGATCTGGGCATCCAGTTTCTTGCTACGGTTTCTGGAAGAGAAGAAAAAGCTTAGCTAGAAAAAAAGAGATCGATCTTCCGCCATGAAGCTGCACTTGTGTGGAATAACATACTGAGATCTCACCGACCAGCAGTAGCCGAAAAAATTCAAGATGGATGATGCGGAAGGTTGGAAGAGGGAAAGTGAGAACAATGACGAGAAGTGATAGAAATGGTTTCCGTTAAAACATATCGGTTCCCTAAGAAGGAGTGCATCTCTCAAAAGTCACGCTTTCTCCACCACGCCGTATCATTATTATTATTAGTATGATCTCTTCCCTCAGATTTCCCATCTCGATTCAATGGACAGGAACCCCACAGATTAATTGTGCCGAAATCCGAAGCAAACCGGATCTAAAAGCATCCGTCGTCTGAGAGCAGGAAACAAAAGTACCATAAACATACCATAATAGTTCATGCACTGAGGGCCTTCCTCACTATCTCGGCAACCCACCCACCCATTCTCCATGGGTGCCCGGGCCAGATGAGACATCTCACAGTGGACAGAGAACATGAGATAAAAGAAGTGACAAATGAATCACGGAGACAGAGAAGAGACGAACCCTACACACGCGTGGCGGCCTCCCCAGACGCACCTGCACATCTTTCCCATCGACGCTTGTCTTACTGCAACTCCTGTGCATGTTACAGGTGCGGGACAAAGAGGTGGAGAGTGCCGACAGAAAGAGGAGCGAGCACGCAACAGAAACAGCATCAGATCGGTGCAATTGCCGCCGTGTGCTCGCTCTCTTCTGTCAACCTACATACCTTTCATGCCATAAACAACGTGAGACTGAACCAGAACACAAACCGATGATTTCTAAGATGAGGATGAGGATGAGAGGAAAAGAGAGGAGAACCGCAACTCAAATCTAATCCTCTGCTTTGCTCCTCTATCTTCGTCTTTATATAAAGGTGCTTCCACCTAGGGTTTCCAGTTTTTGTCTCGCACGTGTCCCCAAGCTCCCCACCATGAGATGAGAAAGCGCAAGATGAGAGGCAGAGAGACCGACATGGTCTCTCGCTCTAAGCTTATTGGTGAGCGGGGAGACATTAAGGAGAGGATAAAGCATAATAAGATTCTATTGACTGTTAACCACTGTTCCTGATTGGACCACGATAAGAGGGAGGAGACAGGATGAAGATGATCATCTTGTGTTATCCAGGTAAAAAAATAATAAAAAAAGCAGCATAAAATATATAATCCTTTTGTGAAGGGAGAAAAAAAAAATCATCAAACATGGTGGCTAACGAGAAACAAGAAAATTGAAATTTTATTACATTTGTGATTTTTGACATATATCGATTTATTGAGATCGGTCCATGATTTGCCATGCACATGTATAAAATTTAAAACAGTTGGTTATTTATTCATTGGAGAGGAAATAGAAAAGTGACTCGGAGAAATATTAACGCGAGGAAACCAGGAAGGAAGATCCTCACCGTTCATTTGTGCATATGCTCCATAGACCCGCCTGATGATTGAAGGCGTAGTGGAGCCCACCGAACCTCTTCACCATATCCAATAACCGCGCAGGTACAACTCGCGGTATAGTTAGCCTAGGAAACTTCCGACCTCGTCGTCGGTGGTGATGAACTCTTCACTTGGACCGATGTGTACATCTTTAGTTGGCGGAAAGATGATGTCTCGTACGGGAACCGTGCACCGGATCCCGATGCACATGGCAACCCAAAGGACCCGTCGAGCTAAGATAGAGACCAGACTAGGCTCGACGCGGAGAGCGGTGAGCACACCGAGACCCCGGCCATTCCGGTCCTCCGCGCCGGAGAGCCATGGAATAGAATCCCGTCACCGCCGAGACGCCCTAAAAACAACCCATCGTCCTCCCACTTTGGCAACGGAGTTGGATCTTCGTTTACTTCCTCGCCATGGCGCTCTCCGTCCTCTTTGCCCTCTCGGCCCTCCTTCTCCTTGGCCTCGACGAGGTCTCTGTTCGCCCTGCCTCCGCCGTCGCCGCCGATGTCGTCGAGGTCTGTGATGACAAACCCCATATCTCCAGATCTGTAATGGTTTCTTGATTCTTCTTGACTAATTTCTTTGTTCTTTTTTGTTGGGGCAGATTACTTATGGGTCCGTTATCAAATTGATGCACGAGAGGACGAAGTACCGGTTGCACTCGCACGATGTGCCATATGGCTCAGGGAGCGGGCAGCAGTCGGTCACTGGATCTCCCGACGTGGATGATTCCAATAGTTATTGGGTGCGCCTATGATGATCTCCTCTTTAAACCTTATGTCATCTGTTTGCTTTGGCCCTTTTTTCCCACAAGTGGAACTCCTATTAACTAATCTGTTGGATCACACAGAGGTAGGATGAAAAAACTGAGTGATTTTAGCTGAAAATTCCCTACATAGATAAGGTGTAGGTTAAAAAGTGAAAGCCATGGAAAATGAGATGTCCAATCGTGTGCATCTTAGTTATACTTGCTAATTTTGGTATACCTTATAGGAGAATTGAAGTTCTCTGATCCATTAAAAAGTTCTCAAGGATTTTGTATTTGTTATTTGTGGATGACATCCTCTTGAAGTCTTCAGAATAATTAAGAAATCCTGAATTTTCTCTTTGTTGTCGTGGTTGGTTATGCAAATATGTTAGGAAGTGCGAAATTATAATTCTGCTGAACTCAAGATTCATGAAGCACTCCAATTCATATTGTTTTTACCAGGAAATGAACGATCAAACTCAAGAAATGGAATGAGTATTACTGTTCAAATTTGATCCAAACTATTACTTGAAGAAATTATATCACTTCACATTACTCCTAATAAGAAAATAAAAATGACAAAATCATTTAGTTATTAGAAGTTTGATCTTGGATGCTACCAATTGAAGTTGAGTGCTAAGAAGTGAATGCATTTTAGAATTTTACTTGGGAATTTATGTTCTTTGGGGATCCAAATTGTGGATGTAACCCACTTGAAATGTACTTCAGTCTCTGCAATTACAACAAATTAAACAGCTTCCTAGCACATCTGTTTTGTTGCATAACCTATCTTTGTATGGTTGATAATATATGCTTTAGTTAAAATTTTAGCAATTTTTATCTCCACTTCTCTACATAGTATGACCCATATGGTTTCACCAAAACTTTTAAACTTTTCACATGCATCCACCTTGATATGTATTAGTGTAAGTTTTGTATTAGTCTGAACTCTGAAGCTATATTTACTTTTATGACACTGTTGTGTCGTCAAGTTTGCCATGATTGGCACATGCAATTCCACATATTGACTTAAACAGTGCTTGATGAATTTTTCTGTTGTTTTGATAGTCGATGTGCATCTTCAGTGTCTTCTCTTGTAAGTTTCATGACAAGTGGTTTGTTCTTTTGGGCAAACACCTAGGTGCTTTGCTACTACCTAGTTGATAAAAAAACCTTTTGAATGCTCAGGTCTTTCTGGTTTGGACCATCATCTCTATATAACCAACATCATATATATCTATATATTCATCATTAGTTATATATTTGGCGATGTAGCAGAACAGATAGTGGTTATATGTCTATCATAATCTATACCCAATGATCAGGCTCTCTTGGGAAATTTGACAACTATGATTGTTTTGGTCCCTTGCTGTCTGTCCCATTTCCTTGCTAGCATAATTTAGTTCTATTTTGTCAGAAAAAGAAAACAACCAAATACCATAGTATTAGGTGGACTCCTATTGTATATGGACAAGGGAACTGTTCTGTTGGGTTCTCCATATTTTGACCTGCTAAAACTTGCCTGTTACTCCCAACTTAAGCTATGGGATACTAGCATCCCTTTTGAGTTGTTCCCTTGCAGGTTCTTATGCATTACTCACCCAACTTTCACTGCAAAACACACTTGGTATCCAACTTGCATATGGAATTCTCAATTGCAAAGGAGGAGGAGGAGGAGGAGGAGGTGGTGGTGCTGGTGGTGGAAGGACACAAAGAGGAGCAGGCAGAGGAAAGGGAGGAGAGAGAGAGAGAGAGATAGAGAGAGAGAGCTGTTGAAAAGTGGACCCGATATTATCTGGTTTGGTATGCTTACCACGGTAAAAGCTCACTTTTGGACCATACAATGCAATTTAAACCATGGATCATACAATGCAATTTAACACGATATTTCTTACAAAGGTCTAATTTTTGCACATTTATTCCTGCAAGGAAGTAACTAGGATTTAGGGCTGCTTCAGTCACTCTTATTGTTGTGAAGAATGTTGGCTCTTTTCAAATGAAATCTTCCTTGCGCAAATTCTCAAAATCAGGGTTGTATGTCCTTTCTTCTGCTGAATGAGGGATTCAATTCCACCCTCTGATGTTATGTCATTGTAATTAAAATGGTTATTTGTTCCTCCTTCGACATACAACATACATCATTTGATGCATATTATATTTAATAAAGAAAATGAATAATTTTTAGGCTTCCTGATTTCCCTCAAGTTGGTTCCTCTGTTTTGCAGTTTTTCTGTCTTATTCTTTCTTCTTCTCTCTTTCTGCTGCTTCTCTCCATTATGCTATCTAAATTACATAGCAGCAGATATATGTTGCTCGCTTACTAAAATGAGTCTATTCTGTGACGTACATTGGGTTTAGTCAAATTTTTTGGTTGTGTGATGATGAATATTCTGTACAAAAGGTAATTTATACATGACTGGATGGAACTTTCTGTACAAAATATTTCTCATAGCTGATTTTTTGGTTTTTAGGAAATTGCAGCTCCCTTTGTTTTTTCATTGTACATTTTTTGCTCATGTAGATAATTACTTACAGATTGTGAGGCCTCAACCAGATTCATCTGCCAGACAAGGTGACATCATTGAGACTGGAGCTATTATCCGATTACAACACATGAAAACTCGTAGATGGCTTCATAGCCATTTGCATGCTTCTCCATTATCTGGTAACCTTGAGGTCAGTGAGGTTTTAGCTTTTACTTGGATCCTAATGTTTGACAAGGGTTTTGAACTTCTGGGTTTTATATCTGTTGCATCAAATGACAGCTGATGAGGTTTTAGTTTCTTCAGATTTTTGACAAGATTAGTCATGTTTGTTTTTTTTTCTTTTGTCGGCTGAAATACATGAGAATGGCATCTTTCAGTTTTTCAGAATACACTGAAAACTCTGGAATTGAATCGTCATATAGTCAATTTTGAAGCATGTTGGACCTCTGAGTAAGAGGCCAGAGCAATCACTTGGTTCCATATGCTTAGTAAGTATCGAAGTTGTTTTGCCAGCATGATTAGTAATTTAATATTATAAATCTTCTAAAACCCTCTTCTACTAATGGCCTTTACTTAAAAGTCCCCTTTTCCTTGATCTTTTTGAGCGATTTTCTGATTGTATATGTTTTCATTTCTTTAGTTATGTTAACTAAGCATTTTTGTTATTAAACCATTGATGAAAGGCAATGTCGAAAGACTCAAAAACTTCCCCCCTTATATTGAACTGCCTATTAATTTCATACTTAAATTTCCCTAATTTAACCTTCAAAAGCCACCAAGCAATATGCAAAATTATTCTTTTAGTTTTTCATTTTTTTCTAGTTGTTAATTTTCTTTTTGCGTCTGACTCATTAGCTTGCAATCACTAGCTTCGTCTAATTCTACAATCTCTTGTTTTGATATTCATTATTTTATGGATTAGCTTAAACTTTTTTTGTTGTCAATATCATTGTCATGTCTCATTTTACTTCTATAAAACTTGTATCTCAGCATATTCATATTGAATGATGTCAATTTATTTAACATCCTTTGCTGATAGTGTTGGCCCCATGGATGACTACAACTGTCATTCAGCTAAAAGCCTCAGGCCTTACCGGCATATTATGCAGTCTCACAATTGACAACTTTCCTGGGGTTTGCCGTTTGTTTGAGCACAAACAGATTTTAAAATATTAGAGCAACTGTTGTTTCTTAGCATAGAACCGAAGTGAACATGGATTATAGAGATTTTCCAGAAATTAGTGCATTAGATATTTCATTGATCATCAAAACAATGATTGTTAAGCATGCCAAGTGAGTGCTGTACAAGGAGATCTTGATGAGGAAGAGGCATGTAACCCTTGTTTAGGGTTCAAGTGCTGTTTTGCATATGCTGCTTGTTCAAGTAATTTTCCACAATCTAGATGGTGCACAAACTTGTGCTTGTTAGTACGGAATAGTGTGTTTTTTTCAAAAAAAAAAAAAAAAAAATTTCGATCACAACAAAATAATGACTGCTGTCCCTACTTACTGATTTGCTGTGTACGCTTTGCCTGTAGGTAAGCTGCTTTGGTGGGGATAATGGATCAGATACTGGTGATTTTTGGCGGTGAGAGCTGCATGCTGGTTGAAGTCGGTCATATTTTCCATCTTATGTTTACGAAGTTGGTTTATAGATAGATGGCTTTCTTGTTCAGTCTTGAGATTGAGGGCGGCGGGAAAACATGGAGGAAGGACGAGAGAGTAAGGCTTCTACATGTTGATACTGGTGGTTACCTACACAGCCATGACAAAAAGTACAATAGGATAGCAGGAGGGCAGCAAGAGGTAATATATATATTAACCTACTGGGAGCTTTAGTTGTTCATAGGATCTTTGGATCGAGTAGGCGTTCTCTGAACCAACTTGGACGATGTGGAATCTAGTTTTTTGTTTTTTGTTCTTTCTGGATGCTTCCGATCAATCTTATCTGTTGTCCTTTGGTTGTCAAGTTCACTTGTGCATTCTCCCGCAGGTATGTGGTGTTCGGGACAAACGGGCCGATAACATCTGGGTGGCAGCAGAGGGTGTGTACCTCCCAGTTAGTGCAAGCAAGTGATCAAACACATTATGGCGATTCCTGACGAGGCAATGCTGCGGGCATCAATCTCATCGAGGTCTCTTTGATGTCTTCTTTTTCACAAATTCTGCTCCGTAACTTACATCCTTACTTGGTTTTGGTTGGCTTATGATGATGATATGGTAGTAGGGGAAAACTGGCCATAAGAACAACTAAGGCTAATCATCCCGTCTTCATCAGTCTTACAGAATTAATCAATGATATATTCTTGTTTGTTTTGATAGTTAGCATGGCAAAGTAGGAAGTTTCAACTTTTTCATAGTGAGGAGTAAGTAGTATGTCTTTCTCGTCCAACATAATTTTAAAATTATATAAACAAAGCAGCTAACCTGTGTCGCAGATGAGAGAACACACTTGCATGATGGAAAAGCAAAGAAAGCTCGATCTAATAAACTATATTTTGATCAGCCGTGGAGCCAGCCAGCCCCCAACATAATTTAAATTATGAGGACAGTGGACCTCTTCCCTTGTGTTGCAGCCTCCTCTTCCTCTTACCCTCCTCCTCCTCCTGCAGCAATGATGATAACTATGATGCTGGGATAGGTAGAGTGGTAGTAGCAATAAAAATAAGTGAATTAGTGAACATGATTACAGAGAAAATAAAAAGCAAGAAGAGAGAGAGAGAGAGCGAGCTTCCAATGAATTATATATACTTCTTTCTTTGAAGTAGTTGGATTATTCTTAAGTTGGTCCATACCTCTGATTGCGCCACACCTTTAGGGAATGCAAAGATGATGAGGCACATACTTCCATTCAACTTTGACGACCCTATGTTGGGGGGTAATTAATTGGGTCGAGTTTTAGTCCGGACCAAGCCTGTGTGTTTTTTTGATGAAGGCAGGAAACATTGTAAGCTCCCACGCCCTTTGTTTGCTCTACTTTTACTCGATTGTTTGCTCCATTTCCACATCATCCGTAGGAATGAATTCGTCTACTCTCTCTGTTCCTGCAGCAATAGCCTTCTTCGTCTCTGTGTTTGCTTGGTTTCTGCTCATCCCCACACCAACCGTAGTACTACTTCTTTTCTCTCTGTTCTTCTTGCACCCGCAACCTTCTATACACTAAGGCTTATCGATGTATTGTCCACATCCATCCTTTATCAGAACAGTATATACTGTTCATATCTAATGATACGATATGTGTATTTATTACAAATCCCGATATTCACATCGAATATAATTTTAAAAAAGTTACTAAATATCAATTTGTATTTGATATATACATTTATTTCTTAATAAACCGTGAAAATCAATTTATTTTGGATCTATCTGACTTGGTCTAAGTTTTTTTTTGCCTGTGGTGAAAAATCATTATGATTGCGAAGGCTTACCCGACCACTGAAATGTCAATTTGACATTAAAAAGATGGGTACAAATAGTTGCTATGACATTAAAGATGGATTCTTTTATTTTAAAAAAAGGTACAATTATTGTACTTTTTTTTTAATTATTATCTATCCTCCTGGTAGATTAACTCTTATAGTTAAACCTCTTTAACATCTCAATTATTAAACTTAAAAAATCTTATATTAAAATTTTTATAGTTATAAAAGTGAAACATTTAGTTTTATCCTAACATTGTCTATTTTACTGATGAAAGCATAAAAATGATGAGCAAAAAGATAATTTCAATATTCCTATTACGTGTTTGGTGATGACGGACGACGTCATTGTTGGGGGTCGCAGATGGCTATTATGGATGAGGGCAACATAGATGCAAATCGACGAAAGGATCACTCGTCATCTGCATTAGATGCCGACGCAGAAGCAAAGAGCTAACCAACACAAAACCAGAGCGATGCTAATGAAGATGCAAAGCGACATTGCTCTGCATCTACATTAGCACCAATGTAAATGCCGAGTAATTCTTTCGCCACTCTACATATGCATCAATGTCGACACAATTATCGAGCGACCTCACCCTTCCCCACATCGACATTAACGCAAAAACAAAAGCAAAAGGGTCACTCGACATTTGTATCGATGCCAACATAGATGTTGACCCTTTCATCGCTCTACATTTGCGTTGGCACCGATGCAATTGTAGAACTATGCCAATGCAGTTGAGCATCAACATATGTGTCGTTGCCTCACCTCTCGCTACTGTTATCCCTCCTCATCCACATCCATATCCACAATAGTCACCCGCAACCCCCAACGGCATCGTCATCTGCCACCACCGAAACCGTAACTGAGACGTTGAAACTACTTTGTTGTCTATCATTTTTGTACTTCACTCAATAAAACCAATGACATTAGAATAAATTGATCTAGATGTTTCACTTTAATGATAACATAAATTTCAATATAATTTTTTTAAAATCAATGGATCAGAATGCATAAGAAATCTAACTAAAGGGATAATTAGCCCCCTCCTCATTCAGCATTCTCTTTTTATTCTATGGGTGGGTGGAGGACCAACCCCAAAAAAATGTCTATCCTCCTCATCCATCATAGGTATGAAACATACTACTATGATTTTTGGGTTGTACTTCAAATAATGTATCAATAACTTCCTACACAATAAGCATAAGAGAATATTATAAGCATGAAATGTAACCTTGATTTCGAGAGCAGGTTCCACAACATTATTCTGGTAGCGCAAAATACAGTATAAATCACCACAAAGGAACATGTATTTTCATATGCCAAGACATTAAAAGGTAATAAATAACAGGAAAAAGATTTAGAAAAAGAATAGAATGGCTAACTGCAACTCCTGCATGAGATACAACCCAACAAAAAGGGACCAAAAATTCAAGCATTAATCATAAAACAATAATTTGAACAACGAGCCAATAAGTGCAGTGTTTCCAATACAAAACGAAAAAGAAAAAAAGAAAAATTGCCTAAGGCATTTTTGTTGATGATGTTGACGATGAAGAGAGCCTAAGGCATTCACTCTGGCATCGTTTAAGGCAGATGTCATTCCAATTGGGAACTTGGTGTTGGTTAACACAAACAGTCCTTGCACAAGCATCAGCACAAGCATCGAGCTCAGAAACACCGCACACAGTGACGCACGTATCAAGAATCGGATCCTTCGAAAATGCACCAACCTTGTTCAGCATTCTCTTCGAAGTACATACTCTCTCGCAAACAAATATCTCATCCGAATTCTTTTCACGCCCCTGAGCACTTCTGAGCCTTTGTTCCTCGGCATGCTTTCCTTTTACCCTAATCCTATGACCTGCTATGATGACTGGAACTGCAGCTCCTAATAAGGACCACCATACATCCACCATTGCAATACAACTATTGAGCTGTAGACTCTGTTCCTTCCCAATTGATGGATAAAAGCAAATAAACAACAAACACAAGTACTACCCATTTCAAATTAGTTTAATGAAACAAAATGGATCTAAATATCCAAGCAAGTCAATGAGAATCAATGCTGAGTAGATATTCATCAAATAAAACACTCAAAATTAGCAGGACAGCATGAAATCATTTCTTATTTTGTAATAAATTGGAAAGTTAAGACTAATTCAAATGTATTATGCTAAAAGACTTCAACCTATTTATGCCGAAATGCTTACGGTAGCATGACATGACAAAAATAAGTGGCAAACCACCAGAGACATCATCAGGAATAGAGGGGGAAATGAATATGATCAAACAATTCAAGCCAAAAAGGAACACACACGCACAAGCGAAGGATAACTGTGTGAATGGGTGCAGCAGTCACTTCTCTTGTTTCGCAGGAGTACGAGTGACAAATAATAACTACCTATTTCGAATCGAGAACAACAAAAAAAAGTAATTAATGTTTTACAATTCGTTGCCAAAGGAAAGACAAAATAGGATGATTACCAATGACCCTCTAAAGTTCACTATGTGTTATCACATCACAAAAATTCTGGTTTAATCGAAAGATCCCATAACAAAAATCCCACCCTTAGATAAACTTTAAAGATCAAATCCCTATATTCCCATCCAACATGCTGGAGGAAGCATCGAACAGAACGAGAAGAAGACATTGATGGCAGAGCGTCGGGAATTTCTAACAACATTCCTACTAAAGTAGGCGAGATCAGAAATATATAAAGGAATCAATCAATCTTCGACAGAAACTCACCTCACAATTGAGGAATTTCTCGATCCGAAGCAAGCACGACAGGATTTGTCGACGACGGAAATGGTGGATTAGGGTTTTAGCACTCGGCCCCCCCCCCAACCCCTATTTAAGCCGGTCAGAAAAGGGCCGCAGCCGTCGCAACTCACTTTGTAACGGTCCTCGTCTCTTCGCCTGCTATTTATATATGTAACGTGAACGCTTTATATCACTGTGACGGCTATATTCCAAATAGTTACAATTATTTTCATCCACCCGAGATCTGTTACCCGCCTCACGTACATGTTCGTGATTGGAGGTCGCGATGTGATCAGCTGGGGCCCATGTGTGCCCTCAATCAGAAGGTAAGTAAGAAGGCCACCGACAAGTGGAATTACTATTGCTCATATTTCTTTCATAAAACACACACATTTCTTAGGTGGTGTTTTAAGATGCATTATAAAAGGACATCAGACGTAGAATAATTGTCCATACTTCGGATTGCGATTGCATATGTGGGAATACGTTTATTGAAAAAAAAAATCACAGGTAAAAGAAATTTTTTCAACCAGAGAACATATTGTAGTATTAAAAAATAATTCCACATCTAATGTGTGGTAAGGTTTGTGGTTGTATTTATGGTCTTGAGAATCTAAGTCTTCCTCACTTGGGTTGCATTTGTAAAGAAAATATCTGACTCTGCCACCACAAAAGCCAGCCCACTTATCTCTAAAAAGTCAACGCTTGGTAAGGCAATTTAAAAAAAAAACATACACCTCATGTGATTTTACCCATAGGTCATGTGTCACACGAGAAGCATAAAGTCAACCATTTAGTTCTTCAGCACTCCATAAAAACCAAATGAATAGTGCTTTATACATTCCATACTAACTATGGGGTTAAAGATGGGAACTTTGAGATCACCCTCAACTAATTCACTGCCATATGATTTGTCTAAAATGTCTACGCTACAACCTTCAAGAGGTTATATTGCTATGTACAACAAACACACTTGAAATCTGACAGCAGGTAGAAGGATCACTTGGAACTTTCAATCTCACCCCAGCATCATCATTTTTATGGATGAGGAGAATCGGGTCTGACCGGCTTATTAAATTGAACCAGTATCATCGTCATGTTGTCACATCCCTCTCCACTAATGGTGGATGGTGCCAGACACCGGTCAAACACTCTTTCACATATTGCAGACAAGCGGCTCTCCTGCGGTTAGCAACATAGGCACCAGAATAAGTATTATGATAAATAAAACAAAATATACTTCTGGCAAACAAAACTGCTTTATTCCATCATATATAAAGCCTAAGATGCAATCTTTGGCAGAAAAAAAAAAGAACATTTCATGAGCTCAGTTGGTGGGGACCATTAAGCATTGAAGTTAGCCTCAAGTTCACTGAAGTTACAGCTTCAGATGATTGGTTTATGTTGGACATAATGTTCCAAGAAAGATACTGTTAAGTGATAAAAAAATAACAAAGAATAAGGTCCTCACCGTTTTTATATGCTCATTGATAAAATCCACCAGTTGCTGGTTTGTCATGCAATCCCTGGCAAAAATATAAGAATAGACACCTATAAGTACACAAGTATTTCAAATGGACATTTACTATAGCAAGCATGAGTTATCAATCTGATTCTATTAGAAGCTTTAATCAAGGAGTACTCAATTATGTAGAACTCCTTATGGTTATAATGTTATAAGCCACAATGAAGCATAATTCTTGAACTAGTAGATCATGATGAAAACGGGATAGGTACTGACGAAACACGAGAAATTTATTACCATCGAATGAAGTACATAGACAATAATGTTAAATGTTCAAACACAAACACTTGCCAGATACTTTCAAATGAATCTTTTGCCACTATTGAGCTCTACTTTAATATACATCAACTGTTCTATTTGTAAGAGAAAAGAATTCCTAGGACACAAATAGCTGAGAAATTTATTATGAATTATAAATATATAATTTAGTGTGAGTAGTTTGATGTGCTAGAAACATGAAAGACAATAGTATTTCTATCTTCTTTAAATTGTGGATGGACACTAGAGTGTTGATAACATTATAACTGGGGCTTATGGTATCAACTATTTAAATGAAGGCATGTCAATATTGGCATTAAAGCACGATATATATGAATGTTGGAAATCTCATTATAAGAACAGTTATAGTAGATTTAGTTGTCTTGGGTTTACAATTGCTAAAGAGGTGCTGAAAAGGCATACCAGACTCCATCACATGCTAAAATGAGAAATTCATCATCATCGCATAGCTCCACCTACAGCAAAGACCAACAAATGACATACAGAGATTTATAATAGAACTCACGATAATATGGTGGATCATAGTTCAAATCAAGGTTTTCCTTACCGAGCGGTAAGGCCCGTACCGCCCGGTATGTACCGGTCTGGCAGCTGACCGGTACATAGACCGGCCGCTACCGGGTGGTACTGCTAAAATCGGCCGTCGGCAGTCAATTTCGGCCGCCGGCGGTCTATTGAGGAAGAAAAATGGAAGAGGAAGAAGAAGAAGAAGAGGAAAAGAAGAAATACCTCGGCCCACGGGTCGCCCGCAAGCCCTCGCTGCCTGCGGGTGACTTTTCTTCCGTCTCCCCGCGCGGGGAGAGAGATCGAGACGACATCACCCCTTTATTTGATTTTTTTAATATATTTAATATTTTAATATTATAGTATATTATATTATATTAAAAAAATATAAAATATTTATTATACCAGGCGGTACGCACCGTGCATACCACCTGGTACTGGTACCATACCAGTACCGACAAAATGTCAGTACACCGGTACAGACTGGTACATAAAACCTTCAAATGGCTCTAAATTCAATCAGTATTGGAAGCAGAACTGTGATATACTCACAGTGTTTACGTCTGGATTGCATGTCACAACTTGCTTCTCGGCAGGTAAAAACTTGTTTTGCTTGAATTCCATGTCGCCTGCCATAAGTTTGCTTCTCAAGAGTAAAACATATGATAAGGCAGCTTATAAATTTTATAAGAAGCACTGCAGAAGTACCAATTGCTCTAGTGAGGTTTAAGCTTCCATTTACTCGTCCTACTTGAATAAAACCACCTGCTTTTAAGATCCTTTCCTTCTCCTCAACAAGATATGGTTTGTGGTCTGTTGACAAACTAATTGCCTATAGAGAACAAACAGAAGTAAAACTACACAATTGAGGCATATCTTTTGTCTATGATGTAATCTTGAACCACATGAAAACACAAATCAGTAGAGGGGGAATCTCTTAGTAACAAACCTGACCCTTCCTCGAGAGTACACAACGAGAATCACCAGCATTTGCAACAATGAGTTGGTTGTTCCTAATGACTACTGCACAAGCAGTGCTTCCAGATGTCGGTCCAGAGAAATCAGAATGTGGTCCCTGACAAAGAGTTCTCTTGAGTGAAAAGATTCCCAATGGATCCACTTAACTTGCAAATAGTACTTACGCCGTTTCAAGATTCAGTCTAACTAGCACTGACAAGAACAAGATCTTGAGCATGAAACATGGACAAGGACAATGGACACAAAAAAAAATGGAACCAATATGACATTAGAAACTAGGACAAGGTAATTAATACTAATACATTTTTCTACCACTCTAATTTACATTCAGCATGTATGTAATATTTAGAAAAAATTATGGTGGGAACATATGAAAATTAGAAAAACAACAAATAATCACTTGCCAAGTTCTTCTACCATTTTTGCCAAATATTGAGTATACATACCATAGTAAATTAAGATAAATACAAATTGCCTCAAGTCTGTATAGAAGCCTTGTGTACATAAATATCTACCTTCTAACAAAATTTAGGAATATAATGCAAAGGCGCACCTGCCAAAAAGAATCAGGCTCATTTTTCCTCTATTATGCATCATATACTCCTATTTTTGAATAATAATTTTGGTTCCATGAAACTCGAATTTAAGTGACATACCTTGCACACACCAAAAACTAGTATGCCTTAAGTTAACATACGTATACACATTGAGTATATTTTAAAGTATCACACATGTTCTGGTAATTACCCAACAAATCTGGGTTTGCAATACAGACATATACCTTTTTCTAAAACGTATGTTCTACAAAGCATCTCATTTCTACATCTTTACCGCCAAAATTTTTTAGCTCTATAAAATCTCTGTCCAAACAAAATTCAGAAAATTCATGTGAAATAAGTAAATGCTTAATCTTGTGCTTCTCACTTATATTGGACATATAAAAGCAATCAACTTCCAAACAGGGAAATCTGATGAACAAGGACTCATAAGACACTTCAGACCAGGTGAATCATAGGCCAAAGGCACAACTTTAATGGACATGTTCAATTTTAGGAGAGGCCAAACCCAGACAAGTGACCTACAGCAATAACACATACCATAGAAGTCAGTTTGAGGTATGACATATCATGGAAAAGTTAGAGCTCAAGTATCTCTCAATCTCTTTCTCTGTTCTTTCACTCCTTTTATCTCTCTTTCCAATGTACTGCCCCTCCTTTCTCAAAGTTTGTATTTCTATCTTCTACAACAGTACAACATTTTAAATTTTCATCCGAAAAACATGACAACCAAGACCCTAAACATTGTAATACACTTTGTCAACTGCTGAGACAGCTCAAACAAATCAAACAACTACTGTTGAAAAGGTGGCTTCAGCCAAAATCTCCTAAAATACTTTCCAATCCTTTTATAGCTTCAACAACTCATTTCAGGACTGAAAAAAATACTATTGAAACTTTGGCTTCCCTGAGAACAATTCAACCATTATACAAAATACAAGTAAGATGGATGACAAAGAAAAATGCCTTTACAAACTCCACAACTATACTTTTTTTGGATTCTTCATTCATGCACATATATTACAGCACAAAAGGAACTTCAGACCCACAAAATTTGAAAGACAATCCTTCCAAAAACAAAACATGCATTCAAGATATGGCACCCCCGGCATATTAAATGAAATAATATAACATGTTGAACAAACATAAAGAAGATCATCGGAGTAAAATATCACCTCCTCATATGCCCATTCATCTAAATGTTCACTGGAATAACCACCCCTTGGGGACCATATCAATCCTTCAATTAAACTTGTGAACTTGTCCATTTTGTCCCCTAGTACAGCTAATTCCCTCCATCCTCTCTGTCCTTTCATCATCTCATCCATTCTGAATCAAAACAAGAATCATATGTATGACAAATTAATACAATAATTAATCTATTCAGTTCTCTTGTCACATTACATGCTTTATGACATACCATATGTGGCCTAAAACAGAATTTTTGATCTCAACTGAATATTTGAAGACAATAGTAGCATTATATGTCACCTTAAAAATGCTTTTTTGACTGAAGCAGCTAAATCACCACCCAACTGAGGCTCATACTTGAGAATTTGAGCGTGCAGGTATTTTGCACAGAATTTGGCAACTACTTTTCCTGAAACAACATATCACCTCAGTAAGAATTGGTTAATAGTTGCAATATTACTACATCTGAGATAAAAACGACAACGAAAACAAGTGGTGAAGCAGAATCACTGTACAAATCAACTCTAGTATAGAAAATCATGTCTTGTAGTGAGGAAAATATAACAACACATACCAAGTAACAAGACAATATGAGTCTGGCAATCACAACCTTAACATAGAAGGAACTGTTTGTGCAGATAAATTCTCTTAGTTTTCAGGTCATCTAGTCTCTTGTATGGAGGATTCAATTATGTCAGAAAATGTCACCGGTGTCTCAAATGTAAAGAAAAGTGAAGCAATAATAGTGAATTGGATTACAGATGTGCATTTTCAGACAAGTTTGAGCTCTCTAAAGTAAATATGAGCAATTATTCTGATAAAGTAGTAAGTAATAACAATTTAGTTTAGCCAATTTTCAATACAAGCATTACCATGATTACTAATCCTTGCAACTACAATTTGTTGATTTATAGACCGTATTTTTCAAGCATTTCTACTATAGCTATGTTAAATGCCCAAAATTAATTTTGTATAACATTGCATTCAATTCATTACTTCATGTATAGTCGTATAGCGGCTGCAACAGGAATTCCACAAGATGTAGTGGATAATGCAGAAAACACAATCTATGATATGGACAATATGGGCAACAGCATCATATACTGATGTTAACAAAATTTTAGAGACAGCAAATCGTTGGTGTTCATATGCACAGAAAACAAATACTATACTTATCTATCAGCGAAAGCTTTCTTACCTACAATAGGGAACTAAAAAAAGCATAAATATTCAGACTTCACTAATTGTAAAGGTGGCAATTCATCACTATTTAGAAATTAATAGACATGAAGGACCAGTCGGGTAGAGCATTACAAAATTATATATTGTTTTATATATATTTCATTTTATTTCTGAGAACGAGCTACTAAATCTTTGTTTCATCAAAGTATGAAACACCAAAGCAGGGGTGGTGATAGAACTCCGCAGAATTCTATCACTAGATTGATCGCTGAAGGGGATCGACCTCCTTGGAACTCTATAGGGGATCCTCCCTCTTTGGTAGTCGGCCACAAAGGCTGAAAGAAAGATATCTATTGTTTGATAAAAAGTGGTGATGGCTACATGTTTTATATAGGACTCCAAAACTCTAACCCTAGAGAGACTCCTACCTCAAGTAAAATTCCCTTTCACCCGCTAACCCTAGCCGACTTGCCCAATAAGGGGGGTGGCGGCTAGGAGGCTCCAACTCCTCCAAGGCTCCTCTCTCAAACCCTAGCCGACCTGCCCAATAAAGTGGGCAGTGACTAGGAGGCTCCAATGCCTCCAAGACTCCTTCCTCAAATCTTAGCCAACCTGCTTAATAAGATGGGAGGTGACTAGGTGGGTTTTTATTACATTCCTCAGGGTTTTATTAATTGCCACGACTTGGTTGAATAGGACCCGACCCTGTTAGGATCCTATTAGAAACTCTGAGAATCTGGTCTTTAAGTCTTCATAGGATTCCCATGTGGCATCTTCGACAGGTCGATTACTCCAGTGCACCAGCATTTCAGTAGAACGGCATCGGCGACACAACACGATCCTGCAGTCGAGTATCGCTTGTGGCTAGACTTGGATATCTCCAACAATAGTAGTGTTCGACAGTTGGCTTTGGGCTGACTCATTTTCTCCCAACTTGAGTTTTAGGCAGGACACATAGAAGACAAGATGGATCTTAGCATCAGCAGGCAAGTCCAATCTGCATGCCACAGCTCCAATGCGCTCTGTGATCTGATAAGGCCCGTAAAAGCGAGGAGATAACTTCATGGATGCCTGTTGTTGATTGACGTCTGCCTGTATGGCTAGAGATAAAGAAAGATCCAATCTCCCATAGAGAACTCTCTTTCGCTTCAGTGTGTGTCAGCCTGCTACTTCATTCTGGCTTGGGCGGATGAGAGGTTATTCTTCAGTAGTTGTAAGATTTTGTTCCTGTCAATTAACTCTCAGTCGGCCTGATCTACTTTGGCTTAGTCGATTACAAATTTTGGGATTACAAGGGGCGATCGACCATACACCGCTTCATATGGAGTACATTTAGTGGAAGAATGATAGATTGTATTATACCGCCACTCGGCCTGAGGGAGCCACTTCGTCCATTCTTTAGGTCGGTCACTGATGAAGCATCTGAGGTATGTCTCCAAGCACCTATGCACCACTTCAGTCTGGTCGCCAATCTGTGGATGGTATGTTGAGCTCATCTTTAATTTGGTACCCTATAACTGAAAGAGCTTTGTCCAAAATTTACTGGTGAAGACCCTGTCATGATCGCTCACAATAGATCTAGGAATCCCATGTAATTTTACAATATTGTCCATAAAAATCCGAGCGATATTAGCGACGATATAAGGGTTGCGGACGACGCAAAAATGGGCATATTTAGTGAGACGATCAACCACAACGAGGATAGTACCTTTTCCTTGGGATGGGGGCAGCCCTTCGATGAAGTCCATTGATATATCGATCCATACTGAGTCTGGTATGGGCAATGATTGAAACGTCCCTGGGTGTCGCATTGCGCTACAAATTTAGCAATAGCGTTCTTCATAGTGTAAGTCCTTCGAATCACAACTGAAGTGCGCCATGGAGTTAGGTTCTTCTAATTTTTTGATGATTTCCTTTATTTCGGGATCCTCTCGCCATTCTTTCCTGATGTCTTTGAGGAAGTCGCTGATTAAAAGGGAGATGGCCGAAATTTTAACTTGTTCGGGTAATCGGTAGAGCGCATCTGCAACCACATTCTCTTTCCCTTTTTTGTAAGAGATTTCATAATCGTAACCAAGAAGTTTTGTTACCCATCTTTGCTGCTCGGGGCAGGATATCTTTTGATCCAAAAAGTATCTGAGGCTTTTGTGGTCAATTTTTATTTGAAAGCATCGGCCGATCAGGTAAGGTCTCCACTTTGTCACCGCATGCACAATTGCGAGCATCTCCTTGTCGTAGATGGACATTTTTAGGTGGGAAGGAGATAGTGCCTTATGGGTGTAGGCGAGGGGTCGGTCTTCTTTTATGAGGACAACACCAATCCCAACTCCCGATGCATCCGCTTCGATGATAAACGTTTTGCCGAAGTCGGGTAGTGCTAGCACAGGTATAGACGTCATGGCTACCTTGAGAGCGTCGAAGATAGCGAAGGCTTTGTCCGACCACTAAAAGGCATCCTTTTTCAGCAATGATGTGAGGGGAGCGCTGATCTTTCCATAGTCCTTGATGAATTTATGTAGTAGCCAGTCAATCCGAGGAAACCGCGCAACGCCTTTATGTTCTTAGGTGTCGGCTAACTTTGCATTGCCTCAATCTTTGAAGGGTCCACCGCTATGCCTTCCTTTGAGATGATGTGCCCAAGATATTCTAACTTTCACTGAAGAAAGCTGCATTTCGATTATTTGACAAAAATCGTACGCTCTCGTCAAAACAAGTCATAAGTGGCTGAGGTGACTTTCGAGTGAAGGGCTGTAAATAAGGATGTCATCGAAGAAAACCAATGCAAACTTACAAAGATAACTCTGGAATATATCGTTCATGAGGCTCTAAAAGGTAGAGGGAGCATTGGTGAGACCGAAGGGCATTACCAAAAGTTCATAGTGGCCATTGTGCCTCTGAAAGGCGATCTTCAATATGTCTTCTTCGTGCACACGAATTTAATGATATCCAGACTGCAAATCTAGCCTTGTGAAGACCTGTGCCCCCTTTAATTCGTCCAGAAATTCATCCACCACGGGAATAGGGTACTTGCCCTTGACCGTTATGCCATTGAGGGCTCTGTAGTCTACACACGTTCGCCACGTTCCATATTTCTTGCGTACAAGGAGCATCGACAAAGAATACAGGCTGCAACTCGGCCGAACGATCCCCGTTTCAAGCATCTCTTGTACAATCTTCTCCATTTCAGTCTTCTAAAGGTGAGGATATTTTTAGGTGGGGTAAAAATATCGAGCATCTCCTTGTCGTAGATGGACATTTTTAGGTGGGAAGGAGATAGTGCCTTACTGGTGTAGGCGAGGGGTCGGTCTTCTTGTATGAGGACAACACCAATCCCAACTCCCGATGCATCCGCTTCGATGATAAACGTTTTACCGAAGTCGGGTAGTGCTAGCACGGGTATAGACGTCATGGCTACCTTGAGAGCGTCGAAGATAGCGAAGGCTTTGTCCGACCACTAAAAGGCATCCTTTTTCAGCAATGATGTGAGGGGAGCGCTGATCTTTCCATAGTCCTTGATGAATTTATGTAGTAGCCAGTCAATCCGAGGAAACCGCGCAACGCCTTTATGTTCTTAGGTGTCGGCTAACTTTGCATTGCCTCAATCTTTGAAGGGTCCACTGCTATGCCTTCCTTTGAGATGATGTGCCCAAGATATTCTACCTTTCACTGAAGAAAGCTGCATTTCGATTATTTGACGAAAATCATACGCTCTCGTCAAAACAAGTCATAAGTGGCTGAGGTGACTTTCGAGTGAAGGGTCGTAAATAAGGATGTCATCGAAGAAAACCAATGCAAACTTACAAAGATAACTCTGGAATATATCGTTCATGAGGCTCTAAAAGGTAGAGGGAGCATTGGTGAGACCGAAGGGCATTACCAAAAGTTCATAGTGGCCATTATGCCTCTGAAAGGCGATCTTCAATATGTCTTCTTCGTGCACACGAATTTAGTGATATCCAGACTGCAAATCTAGCCTTGTGAAGACCTGTGCCCCCTTTAATTCGTCCAGAAATTCATCCACAACGGGAATAAGGGTACTTGCCCTTGACCGTTATGCCATTGAGGGCTCTGTAGTCTACACATGTTCGCCACGTTCCATATTTCTTGCGTACAAGGAGCATCGACAAAGAATACAGGCTGCAACTCGACCGAACGATCCCCGTTTCAAGCATCTCTTGTACAATCTTCTCCATTTCAATCTTCTAAAGGTGAGGATAACGATAAGGTCGAGTGTTTGCTGGTGGTTTGCCCGAGGAAATCGAAATCTGGTGGTCATGCCATCGGGTAGGGGTTAGACTGCGCGGTTCGGCAAAGGCGTTTGAAATTCAGCAAGCAATTGGAGAAGGTTTAGGTCTTCAAGTTTTGCCAACTCCCTCATATGTTGCTGCTGGAGTTGCATCAGGGAGCCGTTGTTCACTTTTTGCAAAACTTTCTCCATTCACTGCGTTGAAACCGTCGTCACATTGCTCCCGCGTTTTCTACATAGGATCACCTGTTTCCATTTGCTGAAAAACTTCATAATTAATTTTGAAAAATTCTAGGAAACATCACCTAGCATAGTTAACCATTCGATGCCGAGCACGGCCTCATAATCATCGAGTAGGAGGAAGAAATCAGCAACTATTTCTTGGTCTTGCAGCATCAACTTTACGCATGGGCATCTTCGATCGCACTTCAAAATTCAGTCGTCGACTACCTTAACATCAATCCAACTGCAATCTTCAATATGAAGCACCATCCGAGCAGCAACATTACTTTTCATGAAGTTATTGGTGCTTCCGGTATCGATGAGGACGGTGATTGCCTGTTGTTTGCGTAGTCCTCCCATTTTCATCGTCTGCGGGTTTGCGTAGCTGGCAAGAGCATGCATCATGCAATCGGCTGGTTGTGGTTCCTCCTTCGTGTCTTCTTCTTCGTGCTCAAGGTCCTCCTCTTCGTGCTCAAATTCTTCAACGGGTTCGATCATGAGGAGCCTCCCTTTCTTACAACGATGTTCCCGGCTCTAGGGCTCGTTGCAGTGCCAACACAAACCTTTCGCGGATCTGTCATGAAGTTCTTCTCTCGTTAATTTTTTTGGCTGAGAGGGTCAGCTGGCAATAGGAGGGACCGAAGGCCTAGGTGTTACTGGTCGGGTTATGACCCTAGCCCTTTGGACGTCTTGGTTCAATCACTCCTCTTGGAGTTGCGCGAAGAAGATAGATTTTATTAGTGTGTACGGTTGTCAAGCCTTGACTTATCCCTAAATCTCTGATTTTAATCCTTCGATGAAAGTTCCTAGCAATTGTTTTTCAAACCAATTTTTTGTTTTGTTAGATAATATTTCGAATCTGGTTTGGTATTCTTGAACGGTAGAAGTTTGACGAATTTTTGCAAGTTGCCATCGATGTTCTCGTACTCGGTTGGTCCGAAGCAGATTAGTAGTCTGCTTTTAAATTGCCTCTATGTAGGGACTCTATGGGTGTGTTTAAACCAATCGTACCATTGGATCACATCTCCTTCAAGGTGTATAGCAACAATGTCCACCATAGATGTATTTGGGGTCTTGTGGTAGCGAAAATAATGTTTCGCGCGTGAAATCCACTCTGTCGAGTCTCCTTTCCATCTAGGGAAGTCCACCCTCATGCATGGGTATGGAGGGTCCGTCATAGGTCCTCCTTTCTCCTGGGAGTTCTCTCTGCGATCTGAACTTTCGCCTTGATGAGATCTCCTTGGGCTCGGTGGCCGACCCAAACTGAATTCAGCAAGAAGGGCAGTTAGTTTGTTCTCCATACGCGTCTCAAAGGCCTCCAACTTGGCATCAATTAGCTCTTCTGATGCCATGGCGTATGACTCCAGATCTGTAATGTTAAGGTTATTCTTTTACTGTCGGGTTAAGGGCATGTATTGGTTGGGAGATTTGGTGGCCGAAAGGATTGGTGGACCGAAGGTGAAAGGCTGCGGTTTGGGCTTAGTATGCTGCTATTTGAAGTGTGATTTGTGCTGCTGTTTGGAGGTGTTATGGAGGCTGCAAGGGGGCTATGATGGCAACGACTTAAGGCTAGAGAGATGGTTTAGAGTTGTTGTTGATGACATCAACAAGTTTGATAAGGATCGGTTGGGTATGCAGCGAATAGATGCTGAAATTTGGTGGCAGAATTTTTCGTCGAAGAGAGCAGTTTCTCGACAAAAGTTCCAGCAGTAAACCGATGCTTTGTGGAGAGAATTGATAGCAAGAAATACGTGTTGATGACAACAAAGTTGATGAAAATATAGATAGAAATTCGACAGCAATGCAGCAAGAAACACTAACGAATGTTTTGGCAGCAGGATTCTCATTGAAAAAATCAGCAGTTTTGCGATGAAAAGTTGCAGCAATATATGGATGTTTTAGAGATAATTTCAACAGAGAACTGATGTAGATGAAAGCCGAGTCGATGTAAAAATACGTAAAAGTTTTCGTCAGAAAAAAGATGGCTGCAAGATCGGCAATTGGCAGCAAGTATGCGGCTGAAAACTTTGCAGCGTAACTTTAGTTCGTAAAGAAACTAATTTTACAACGATAAGTTTTTTGCAGCGAGGGAATGTTTGCAGCAAGGAATAGATGAAATTATTTTTGGGTTTTTGGATATAAAATTGCAGCAGCAGTAAGGTTCTTGCGATAGAATCAATACCAGATCCTGTTGCAATTTGGAGTAACGACAACATATGATGGATCTACGGCAACGGGTAATAACAGTGGAGTCGACGATGGAGTTAGCAATTGTGAGAATTGCTTGGATGATGGTGAGCGACAGGAAGGGCAGCGAGACACCAAGATCGCTGCTCTTATACCAAATGATAGAACTCCGCAGAATTCCATCACTGGATTGATCGCTAAAGGGGATCATCCTCCTTAGAACTCTATAGGGGTTCCTCCCTCCTTTGTAGTCGGCCACAAAGGCTGAAAGAAAGAGATCTATTACTTGATGAAAAGTGGTGGTAGCTACATGCTTTATATAGGACTCCAAAACCCTAACCCTAGAGAAACTCTTACCTCGAGTAAAATTATCTTTTCACCCCCTAACCCTAGCCGACTTGCCCAATAAGGGAGGTAGCGGCTACGAGACTTCAAATCCTCCAAGGTTCCTCTCTCAAACCCTAACCGACTTGCCCAATAAGGTGGGCGACGGCTAGGAGGCTCTAATGCCTCCAAGACTCCTTCCCCAAATCCTAGTCGACCTGCTTAATAAGATGGGAGGTGGCTAGGTGGGTTTTTATTACATCCCTCAGGGTTTTATTAATTGCCACGACTTGGTTGAATAGGACCCAACCCTGCTAGGGTCCTATCATGTGGCAATTTTTGACACAACCTGAAAATCAACATGAGATTAGAAGCTCAAGTTTGGCTTATATGGTTTTGGGTCATTGATAGGTGGAGACAGACAACTCCATTCATAAATCAGTTTATATGGGATTCAGGAACATGACACCATTAAACCAATTTAACCCAATTAATAATCAGGTTCAAGATGACTAAACCCAATTCTCAAAGAAAATTATGGCAAAGACGACAATGACAATGCCAACAATAACAACAACAAGAAACCATAAGGTCCCGACCAAAGATAAAACTCTCACCCTTAAAAAGAGTGGAGCATATGAACCATGTATCTTTGCAGAAAGAATTGGAAATAATATATGCACCAAGGTTAGACTGGAGGCAGGGCATATGATAAGCCAAGTACTCTTTGAGGTGTCAGGTAATTAAAAGAAATCCTTTATAACTGTATGGGAAAAGCCAGCCACGTTTTCCATCTTTCATGTCATTAATAGTTCCAGCTGGATTATTTGAGTTGTACAAAACTTTCACTAGAAAAACAAAAATTCATCCTCTCATTTAGCAGCCAAGGAAACACATTATATTATCAGATATTCATGATTTCACCATATACAAGGCATTTTCATTTTTGTGGCCATCTACATCATGGTTTTTCCATCCTTTCATTTATGTATGTGTTCAAGCACATTGGTATTGGTAAACAGCCACATTGCACAAAGAAAGAAGTCTCACCCGAATCAGACTTGGAGAACAAAGACATATACTTGACGTAATAATGGTAAAGAAACAAACATTAAGAAAATTGATAAGAGCATAAATTGAAATCAGTACCTCCATGACCATCATAAACGCCAAAGAATGATGTGCAGTTGTCAAGATCTGGCAAAGCAGCATGCTGGGACATGCAGTGTTAGAGAAATAAGTGCACAACATAGCATATCAAAATATGAACTGATGTCTCACCCAAGGTTTTACTTACTGGTCCGTACCGGTGTACCGACATATTGTCGGTACACTGTACGGGACCCATACCAGGCGGTATGTACAGTGCGTACCGTTCGGTATTAAAATACAATATAACATTTTTTATAATATAATATTATATTATATAATATTAAAAAAAAAGAAAAGGGAGGCGACGTCGCCTCGATCTGTCTACTCGCGTGGGAGAAAAAGCGACCGCGGGCGGCGACCGCGCGCAGGCGACCCACGGGCGTCGACGGCAAGCAGGCGAGGACGGCGCTGGCGAGGTATTCTTTCTTCCCCTCTTCTTTTTTTTTCTTTTCCTCTTCTTCTTCCCTTTTTCTTCCTCAATCGACCGCCGACGGTCGATTTCTTTCAAAATCGGCCACTGACGGCCGAAATCGACCGCCGACGGCCGATTTTTTACGGAACCGCCCGGTAGCGGCCGATCCGCGTACTGGTAACTTGGTGGACCGGTATGTACCACCCGTACCGGGCGGTACAGGTCGAAATTGCAAACCTTGGTCTCACCGATGGTGTGAAGATAGGGGGAGACACACAATCTTACCAATCAAGTGAGCAAAATACTATACTTGCATCAACAAAAATTGATGAGCATATTAGCACTTTTCATGCACGCAAACAGGTGAGCTAGTTTCAAACAATTTCTTACCAAGTTTGTTAAGTTTCTTGTACTTTTTATATGAAGTATATTTATAAAGTACAACTTGGTTTAGACTCTAGCACCAAAATTCCATACTTTTCGAAGGGCACATTTAACTGTAAGTTTCCACTAGCACACAGCAACTATCTGTGATATTTGATAATTACTATACGCTATAAATGTAAGCAAGAGTTAATATAAACTTACCTGTGGAAACTACCAAAACTAATGTGACCGACACTTGGTTAATATTTGCAAAGGTTGATTTCCAAAATATGAAAAACTGAAAACAATGAACATTTTGCATAGGACAAGAAACAGTTAGAACGAAACTGAACGTTTGATCAAAAACATTCTGATGTGGAACATCATACAGTTAATTGACCGATATCTGCACATGCAAAGAAGTAATGCATATAACTCAATATTTAAATTGGCATGTTAGAATACATAGCTCATAATGGTGGCTATTGCAAATAAACTCCTAGCATAAACCTAAATAACTCACCGCGTCTTCCATATTTGCACGCCATCCTTGCATAGATGACAAACCAAACCTAAGCCTGGCATTGCCACCATCTTCAGAAAATTTCTCAGTTTTTGGACTGCTAAGGTAGATACCCATGCTGCACGACAGGTAAGTCCAATAAAAGTTAATGTCAATAGAGCATCACAGAAAAAATAATATAAAATAATCACAACCATGCAAATATTTTTACCTGATTACAGGGTGACTTCTTTCAAGACAATTTCTAGCTACTGCAAAAAAGATTAAAAAGAAATCATCAACAGCAGTGAAGATCAAGTCAGCATAGATAAGACAATAATTCAACAAAAAGTGAACTTTCAGGTATATTGACACTTAAGATATGTGTACTACAATCCCATATAGAGGTCAAGAACACATATCAAGCCTACAACCTTAATAAACAGGGTAGCCATGCGCCAAACACAGAGGACTAAACAAAGCAGTGCTTAAGGTATTGACTGACCATACATTCTACAGGCTTTGGTTAAAACAGAATTGCATATTTCATGTGTGCTTAATCATCATACAGGATAGCAATGATCTCTCATGGATAAATATAGACTTTAATCATTTGATGTTTACGAGTGTTTTTCCTTCTGCTATCTGTTTCGCCTGACCTTTCTATTTATGTGATACAAAATAACAAGTTTGAATATACATTCAAAGACATTAAAACCAACCTTATAGAAACAAAGGACACTAAGATTCGCGACTATTCATGTTAGTATAGCTCAAAAATGTCGCAGTAGAAGGCTAGTTCTATATAGATAACTAATTACAGGTAAATGACACAAAAGCTGGCATTTTTCTTTACTTTTATCTAAATAAACCATCAGAAACACAAACTCCAATATGCACCATTGCATAAGACCATTCATTCAATCAACCACAGTTGATAGCCACAGAAATATTACTTCTGCAAAAACATTTTAACCACAGCGCCACCACATACAACAACATCAAGAAAAACTTTATCATGAAGTCCCGTTCATACAGCTCAGCGGCAGTAGCTACCTACACCAAGAATATCCAGAAAGAGACATACAACAGATATAAATAGGTAGGAGTAAAATATTCCTAACCAGTTGCATACACTAAACTGAAGGAGGAGATCTGGCGGAGGAGTGCGACCGCGGCGACCAGCAAAGAACCGATTCCCAGAACAGCCGAGGGAAGTAAAGATGAGGAGATGCGATCCAGATGTACTCAAGCAAAGTGGTAGCGGTGGGGATGAGAACGGCGAAGAGGGTTTAGGGACCCAAACGATTCGGCGCGGAAAGGGAAGGAAAAGGGTAGAGGAAATAGAGCAGCGGAGCAATCGAAGAGGAATCGGAAGTCCACCGACGAATTATATATTATATTATATCATATAATTATTATATTTTTAGTAAGATAAAAATCATAATATAATGTGAAAAAAGTATAAGGTATTATTTAAAATATTATAATTAGACCGATTCATGGATCCAAAAATAAAATAAAAGAAAGGAAAGAAAAAATAATATGTGGTTTTGGCTATCAAATTAAATATATTTAAGGTATTAGGTACCAAATAAATTATTATAGAATTATGAAAATAATAGATTTCTTTTTGAAAAATAAGTCTTTTTTTGGGAAACTCACCCCATTATATTTTTTTTTTTGGGAATTCGCCCCATTATTTTTTCTCTCTTCCCGCTGACTTGGACGGCCGTTGGAATTCTATATATTCTCCTACTCCTAACTTGTCGAGCACTCAAGCCTTATCCGCCACGTGGCGACAAGAGAAACAATGGACTAAGTCACCCGTGATGACTCTACGGATGATGTGGGAGCTGCGCAGTTGGCGAATGGTGAGTAACCCCTGAAACATGATATATCGGTCAGATTTGTTTTCATTGCTGACGTGGCAAATAAAGGTGCATTTATTATTATTATTTTGGTGTGTAGCAAATCACTTCGAAGTAATTTGTTTATGTATAATACATAATATCTGATTTAGTATCATTAATTTATATAATTTTAATAGACTAATAAGGATTAGAGGAATCTACTAAATTTGGGTCTAGATATTCTTAGTCGATGGTTCGATCTAATTAGTAAATTATTTCGTCAAACCAAATCATGATAGATGATAGCAGAATCGATCAACAATATTGGATATGATAAAAATAAAAAAAAAACTCGAACAAAGAATACCTGCACACACCGTACGCAAAGTTCTTGTTTGAATGGTTTATTATGCAACTCAAGTAGATAATGGACACAATGAATGGATGAGCTCTGAACACGTATCCATATTTTACGTGGATGGAGATGATAAGGTTCCTAATCGAGGAACATGGATTGAGACGTGTGTTTGAGTCGATTGGGAACAGTCAACATAAGTATTCCTTCAAGAAGGTATAATAGATGTCTGTCACCCTTTGGTGAGGACAAATCTCATAAGAGAAGTGCTTCACGTCACGAGTCTTTTTTTTTTTTTTTTTAATTGTATCGTATTGTCTCCATACCACACTTCTCTCGGCCCCTTCATGTCGGCATCAAATCGCTGCTCAAGTGAGACATGAACGGCGAGCGGGCCGTCACACTTTTTCCCAAGCTTTTCTTCTTCTTCTTTTTTTTTTCCGTCCTTTTTCTACCTAATGGATATTTGATTTGATTTAAAAATTATGTTCATTAAAGTTTTTTCTTTCTTTTCTCTTTTTTTTTTTTGTCCTTCCTCTACCTAACATATATTCGATTCGATTTGATTTGAACATTCTGTTCATGAAGGACATATGGATATAGAAATTAATATTAGAAGTACGAAAAAATGAAAAAAAAACATTATAAAAAAGATCTGAATGTTGTTGATCCAATTAGAGATTTTGGGTTATCCATCTGAAATAAGTAGGAAAGTACGACATGATTTTGTTATGTAAAAGCAAATAAGAGACTAAAAAATATTTCTTGAAATTACGTAAAGGCATTATTGAGTTGAAGGAAGGAGATGTGCTTCTTTGAACACCAAAAACAGCTATATCGGAAGAAAAAAATAAGTAATAGGAAAAAGAAGAAGAAGAAGAGTCAAAATTGATGCTATCTGCATGACTTCCTTTAGGAAGCTTACAATACACTTCCCTTTAAGTTTGCAAAATTTCTTTCTCATCTTAGATTCATTTCATATCCATCTTTTCTGTGTCTAAACTTTAGAAACTTACATTTGATACTCATTTCATATCCATTTGATTAACCATTGGCAGCCACTACTAATGCTGCAAATAATTTTTTATCAATATACATGAGCTTTGAACAATGCAAATATTGTCACCAATTACCTGCTGAATTCGGGCATTGATGAAAGATCATATCCAAATAAAGAAGCATAAGCTTGTGATTAGTGTGAAGGAAAGCATGAAGAGTATCAAAGCAAAGATTTCAATGTAAAAACAAAGACTTTATAAAAGAATAGGAAGAATGAGTTAGACTAAATTCACAAAAATGTGGAACCCAATATCATTATCATCATCAATTTCACACTACAAAGAATGTTTCAGTTGCAACATCAGCCTGAAATGGAGTGTCTACTTCTCTTTGACATGGTCAGGATTTGCTTGTAATAGTAATTACAAGGATCATAAAACAACACCTGCACTGAGTCTGGCCTGAGTCATGCTAAGATGAGAAATCGATAACTGCAATTTCTTGATCTGTGCCAGAGCTACGAGTATTGTCGAGACGAGATGATAATATGCACAAGTTTTAAAGATGGGCTAAAGGTATCCACCCTCATCCTTTGCATCCTCTGGGATATTGAACAGGTAGAAGGGCATTGATGCTATGCGATGAAGAATTAGAAGCTCGCCAAAAGAGTCATTTCTTGGCATAAGTGGTTTTCTTACAACTGATTCATCATATGGTGAATAATCACGTTCATCTTCAGACCCAGCATCACTTTTCAGGCCGTCACTGTTATTTATCTGTCATACTTGTCTTTTGCTTGTCCCTGCATCTTGCTGCAGCAGACAACAGACGGAGTTAACACTTGGGATGAACAAGTGAGAAGATAGTGAGTTAAGTCTTCCGGTGTTTCTTTGTTTGGTAGAGTGTCATGGTGCAACCAATTGACAGACATAATGGGCCCTGATGATGTAGATCCTGGAATTCCAGACAATTTCAATTGATTCCACCAGCAGTGTTCCTTCTACCTCCTTTCCTTGCAAGCATTTTCTTCCATTGTCCGAGACTCAAATACTGAAATAGCAAAGTTCAGTAAAAACATAAACTTAAAAATTAACTTTAAATATGGCGTCTGTGTCATGCAGTAGACCAAATTATATCCTACATTACCTGGTTCTGTATGCTGAAGTATTGCCCAGTGTACTTTATTGCAAATGGAAGCCTCATTGTAGCAATTAGAAACTCATAGGACATGCATAAATGAGTCTGCAAAGTCCATTGAACATGCCAAAAAAATGTGTACAGATATTTGTTGTCTGGCATTACAACAAGGTGAGATATAAACTGTTACCACTTAAATGCATGTATTCAAACTGTGTTAAGATTGATCAGCTGAATTTTGTTCATCAAGGATTAACAAGAAATTGAGAAGAAAACAAATGGCATTCGATAAGCATTTCCATTACGACGAGACTAGAAAAATCAAACAGTCAACATTATAAATGATTCCACCAAAATAATGAACCAGTGTTGCCTGCGCATGGTGGAGGCACATCCAGCGAAGCAAAATCCATTCTCCTTTCAACAGAATCCAATAGTTTACACATACTGGACATCGACGAAATAGCAAAAGAAGAAATGGATTCACAAAATGGCGCCTTATGATCATCTTTCCTACCATCAACACCATGACTTTTAGAGTCATCTTATCCTCATATTAGGGTTTGACTTACCGTTCTGACCAGGTGTGTTGGCCAGCTGGCGGTATGGTACATTTTGCTCCATACTGACGTACCGACACACGGTATGCCAAGGCATGCCAACGGTCGAATTGATCGTTGGAATCAGATTAATCAGGGCCATCCGTGAAAATCAATTGAATCTGACCGTTATCAATCAGTACAGGTCGGTAATAGTCCAATTTCGGATGTATCACCAGGTATGAGGAGGTGTATTGCCCAATATCCCCCCCTCCCCCAACACACACAAAAAACAGAAACTGCTCGGTACAAGGCAGTTTTCATCTTGGTCGCCCGTCAGACTGGTATGTATCGCATGTACCATACCAACTCGAGCGGTACAACAAATCCTGCCTCAGATACAAAGCATTGAGGTTCAACATGAGGAGGTCCAGAATTATGTTTGATTGTCCACTCACAGAACTGTAAATCATTGAGAAGATAGTGAGTTAAGTCTTCCGGTGTTTCTTTGTTTGGTAGAGTGTCATGGTGCAACCAATTGACAGACATAATGGGCCCTGATGATGTAGATCCTGGAATTCCAGACAATTTCAATTGATTCAACCAGCAGTATGATGATGGGCGCTTTCGTGTTTGATGACTGTTTCCATGGGGGCGATACCATAATATGCCATATCAACTGCCAAAATGTATGCTTCCCAGGTTGGGGAGCAGTCTCCCTGAAGAATAGAGGTGGTCTTGCCAACTGAATGATAACTCCATAAGCTTGTTAATGAGACAACATGTCAGAAATTAAACACTTCTTGGAGCAATAAATTTTACCACTATATCCAAACTTCCAAGCCCATTTCCAGGGCAAATTGCCTTAAGATCAGTAATGTCTGACCACTGGAATTCCATCTTGCTCTTGAGAATACCTTCCAGAACTTCCCAAAGAAGTTTTTGTTTGACTAAGTAGCATTTTGCCACTATATCACCTTCATATTTTGATATATGCTGTTCATAAACAGCCACCAAATTAGTCATGCCACAAATCTACCCAATGCAATGAAGAGTAACTTTGATATTGTGCAGTTGATGCACAGAATCTGCTGAAAATCTAGAAGAAAGTTAGTTCCTTCCACTATCCTTAACAGCTAAATCCAAATTACCATAGAAGATACGATTGAGAATCTAAACTATTCAGTTTACATCAAAACTCATAAACAATATACAAAGATTAGCAAACATACACTGATTCTTAGCCCTCAGATCAATTATCACATGGAAATAAATTAGATCAAGCATTCACCATGTGGTGTACTCAGAATAAATGGGACAACAAAGAACAATCAATCACATAAATCAGAAAACAAGCAGCAGTGACAGAAATTTGTCTTTGCATTATTGACATGTGATACCTTTCCAAACGCATCAAACATGAAAAGGAAATTGAAAGACAAATAGAACAATAATTACATGAGCAACATAATTTCTCACCTCCCATGTACCAATCCTCCAAAGTGATAAAGGAAAATTTGAGGCTTTCATTTTTTCAGCTGTGCTAGAAACAGGTGCTGACATCAGTTCTTTCTTCCTTCATCCTCCCAAGCTCTCAAAGTTGCGCCACAAGATGCAGCAGAAGAATTTCCTAGAGAAAGCCTCATCTGAATCAAATCAACCAAAGATGGGCTCTTACTAAGATGTAGGTCCAAAGGACTAGGTTCATCAAGCAAGTTATACATCACGTCCTGCAAGAAAGAAACATCAGAAACCTACGCTACCAACGTTACAAACTCTGCACGGTACAAAGCAAAGATAACAATTGCAACAAAGACAGTTTCTTCTACAATATGTGCTCATCAATAAATAAAATGAATAGAAAAAATTAATGAAGCATAACTCTCATAATTAGAACAACAACAACAGGTAGTAATATCCCAACTATTAGCTACATGATTCTTTTTCTGCCATTGAGCTCTGTCCAAGTAGTTTCTAGTATGTAATCAGAACATCAAACCAAATATAACCGACTATTGTGATAAAAAATTGTTCTTTCACCCTTCTAGCTGGTTTGACAACGGATAGAAAACATGAGGTCGAACCATGAAACGATGGAGTCAAACAAAGATTGGTCGGTGCTAGCCGTTGATTAGGGGCCACGGTCTTAAACTTCTTGTTAAGACGGCCGAGCTCGTCATCCACCTTCACCGCCGCCTACGCCGCCCCTGAGTGGCCGGAACTAGTCCGGAGCTCGTCTTGGTTCGGCAACCGAGCCATCAAGATCCCCCACTCTCTCTATCTCTCTCGCCTCTCTTTAATTTCGCGAAAGGATCGAGGAATCCCTAACCCTAATCCTACCACCAGGAATCGACGACTCAACAGGTAGAAGAAGCCGCGAACTGGAAGAAGAGCGGAACGCAGCCGCACGGATCCCTACACACTTATTGCACGGGCGGCCGCGGGAAGTCTTCTTTGCCCCGCTACGTAGCTCGACCGAACCACCCAGACACATTTCCGGGGTGACGTGGCCTCTGCACGGTGGATCCCACAAGACCGAAAACTTGCAGCTTTTGGTGCTCACCATTCCTTTGATTTTTTGAGTTTGTTGATTCAAAAGCCACCTTCTTTATTCATGACACTTTAAAATCATTATTCCTTTGATTTTTTAGTTTGTTGATTCATAAGCCACCTTCATTCATGACACTTTAAAATACATAAAAAAAAGTTGTGTGTAAAACATTTCATCAATGCAAAGTGTAGAAAGGACCAAAGGATATGATTTAGTCCTAAATGAGAGAAATTATTTAGTTTTCAACTTTAAACTAAAGTCACTCAAATCTCATAGGAATAATCTCATCATGACATCAAGACTGAATTATTTAAGATGTTCTATTACATGTGTTTGAACACATTTTATGCTAAGAAAAGTAGATCAAGGAGAAGGATTTGGCAGGACCTTACTTAAACAAATGTAAAAAGGAGAAGCAAATCATGCATGAGCTTGCTGCACCTGGAGAGAGAAGCCCAAGCTACTGATCTCAGCTTACCTTCAAAGAAGAACTGACACAAAATTTTCTTGAGTTCTTTTCAACCATGAAAACAAGCAGGTTCACATAGTAAACAATAACAAATAAGTCTCCAGAACTGCTTTTAGAAAGGGAAGGCCTCTTGAAGTCAGGCACAGGTTTGCAATGAAGAGTGTATGTAGTCAGGCACAGGCTTGGCCAAGTATCTCTTGCAAGTCGACAGTGGAGTATCAGATGAGCAGCTGTTTCCTCTTCCTCATCAAAAGTAAACGCTGCAGCAAACAATTTCTGACAAACCACCACCAAATTCACAATCTTCAGTGAGAAGGAATTTTGAAGATCCCTTTAGGGTTGAGGCACCATACAGGCCTGTGTCTTCTGTTTGGATAGAAAATTTTGCTCAAAGGTGTAAATCTGCTAGATCAGGCTTTTGCTGATAGTTCTGATTAATAGAGGCTATTTAAATCTTAAATGTTTGAAGTATCAGGAATTGAACAGTTTTAACATAATGCATTCAGTGACTTATGAAAAAGATATCGACATCAAAATCACACTAAGAGAGACTAAAAGACCAAACAAATAAAAAGTTGATTGCATGGAAAATAGAAAAAAAGAGACATGATGTATCAGATAAAGAGACAACTAGAGAATGGATTATATCCATCAAAACAAAGCATCACATTCATTTTAACAATCCATGTGGAGAAGACCATACTTAAAAATGACAAGTATCATCCAAAACAGAGAATTAAAGCTTTAAGGATGGAGAGCATCTAAAACAGAGTACATTGACTAAAAACTAAAAGAATATTGTCATTTTTAAGCACTCTGATTAAAATTTTCTAAGATACTTTAACAAAAGGTAAGAAAACATAATATATTTAAATAATTAAAGCATTTTAAAATTCAACAGCCACTTCCAACACATTAACCGAATGAAATACAATTCCAAAAAAGATTCTTTTAGAATGAACTACAACTTTATATGAAAAGTTATTATACATGTCAGACAGATACAATAGTATGCCCCCAACTCCATTCCTACAAATCCATCTAAGAGTTCTTTCGAGCTTTTAGAAGCTACCATAGGACACATGGCTGAGTAGTGTATGCTTCTGTTGGAAAACAGTAATTAGACAATTCTGAAACAACCATGAAAAATATAACAGTCAATGCCAAATCCATGATCTTGGGAGGACTTCTGATCAACCTACTTCTAGCAGACATAAATCCGGAAAAATCAAATGAAAATTGATCGGGTGATGGCAGGAAAGCTGAAAGATAAAACTCCGACTTAATTACCTCCTTAAGATTCCATTTGCAACCAACAAAGCAAAAGGAAAGAACACAATTAAGGTAGAAGAGCATAATCATCAACAAGAACGATGACAAGTACATATTCTGAACCAGAATTAATGGTATTTAATTATAACTCATCAAAATTAAGAACCTTCATTTCAGTTATAAACTTTGCATATGTAGTCATCTATTAGTTCAGCTGAAAAACAATTAGGCAAAAACATGTAGTTAGATGAAGAATGTCAATTAGTATTGTGATGCAAGAACATGTAGAAGAGGTAAAACACCTAAGATAATTTTACAAAAACTTAAAATAATGATTTACGTACTTTCTGATACAACCAAGAATATCACTAAATACAAAACTCAATGGCAGAAAAAGATAAATGTGGCAACCACAAATACTTACAACATCTTGTAGTTGTTATCGCTGAATCATAGACCAGTAGAATTGGCAAGCATATAACAACAAAGCCACGTAACACATTTATTTGTTTCGTAAAAATCCAGCAAAAATTGTGCACGAGGGCTCAAGTCAAAACTTAGTTATGATGTTTCACTCAATAACAAAGAAATGGTAAGGTCTAGTTATGTTCAATGACTCTTTGTGTCACGACCGAGTCTAACTGATCTATCAACTTCGTTTGATCACCCAAACCACCGATCAAAATACTTAAACTGAAGTTAACAATAGTACACTCATCAAACCCTTATAAGCCAATTTTAATCTTGTCGACTTCAACCATTGACTTGATTACACTGAACCTGACAGCCACATATAACTGCACAAATCAAGCTAAATTATCGTTAGGTGTTTTCATTTTCTAATGCATACAGTGATATACCTGAGGGATTGAAGAGGCAAAGAAGCATCCTAGTAAATCCTCACAAAATATTCACTTAACTTGTTGAATTTATTTATGGATTAGAGTAGTTTGTTTTCAAAGTGGCATGGCAACATCTAGATAATTAAGAATTTACCTAATTCACGCACAAACAAAGACAGTTCAATAAGCATAAAGTTCCCATTTCTAGTGCACACATAGATAAACTTGATGGATTCAAGAAGCAACCATAGCATCTAACCACACCCTCACACAATCAACACTTATTTAGTTGGATTCACAGAGGACCCAACAGATCGAACCTGTAAACGGCATAAAGTTTAGATTTTTGTTTTTACGAGAAGCGACGGAGAGGGAAGGGGAGGGTTGGGTTGATTATCTAAGAGGCGAGGCGGCCGACGACGGGGTACTTGGCTTGGAACTTATTCTCCCAGTCGGCGAGGACACCGAGCTCCTTATCAGAGAGGCCGTCGAGGTCGCCGCAGACGTCGTCCTCGCTCTTGCTCATCTTGGCAAGGGCACGGCTGGCCTCGCGGCCGGCAAAGACCGCGTAGGGGCTGCCGGGACCATAGAAGCCCTTGCCGGTGGAGACATCGTAGATGGCGCCGCGGATGGCGACGTAGATGGGCTTGCTCGCGTCCAAGCCATCAAAACCCCTTAGCTGCTGCGCCGTTAGCTCCATTTCTGAGCGAGGAAATGACCTTGAGGACCTGCGCGAGAGTCGAAGAGAAGAAAGGGGCTGCTTGTTTTCTGTTCCTTTTTTTCTTATCTTTTTTTGCTTATTGTGAGCCGGGAATCGGGTGAGACGGCGGGTGGCAACGGGAACGCACGTGGTTCGGAATCCATCTGTTCTAGGGTTTTCTTACGTACCCATCAATCACGTGGTGTGCACGTGATATATATATATATATATATATATATATATATATATATATATATATATATAGGACTAACATTTAATATAATCCTTAAATCATGTATTTTTCATTAGATACAGAATTTTTACACAGGAAGGAGGGAAAGACAAAAAGTAAAAAGTAAAGGACAAGAGAAAGAGAAACAAGAACCAAATTAGATGCTAATTAAAGTGACATATGTTAAGGATCTAGATATTAAAAGGGATCTATATATAATATTAAATCTTTGGGAACAAATATGCATTTCCAAATTTTGAAATGATATATATTAAAAAAATGCTAAACATGATCAACATACTCTCTATCTATCTCTCTTTTTCCCTCAAATACTTGTACAATGGAACATACGGTTAGTCTCTCTCTACACTAACATTTAATCATCTCAAGTCCAAAGTATAAATTATACACTGGCAGGTCTGATGTGATTTCTGGAAGAAGAACTTTCCTTTTAACTTGAATTCATGTTATGGCTGCCAAAATTATCTTTACAAACTGCAATACATTAGCAACTGGATGTGGAGGGCAACAATAAACGCTTGTTTTTTTTTTTGTTTTTACCTTATCCTAAGATATAGGTTGTCATATCTAGGTTGGAAAACACGTCAAATCCTTGCAATCCCACTAGTTTTCAGGATCAGAATTAGGTGTAGTAGGTGGAGGTACCGGTCGAAGGTAAAGATTGGATTCAAAAAGAGTAGTCCATCTTCAACATTCATGTCAAAGTCCTATCTATGTATGTAATAAATGCAAACGAAAAGAGAGAGAGAGAGAGAGAGAGTCTAAACACGTTCGGAAGAGTCAACCCAACAGTCTCTTAGGTCTTCTTCATTAAGAGAATACCTGATGGCAACTTCGGTAGACGTAGCATTCGATTATATACTGTAGCAGCAGATGAGGTTGTCTAACACATGAGTCCAAAACGTCAAATCGCGACATCCAGAATCCATGGCTGCCAAATCGCCTTTTCCAAAAGGACCGCACCCTTGTCGTTGAAGGTGGATTCTGGACGACACATTCACAAGCAGCTCCCCCCTCACAAAACCAAGATGGAGGACTACTCATGCCACACAAAGTTCTTCCACAAACCATCACAAGTAAACATCACGCATCAGAATTCCAAGTTGTGTAAAGCTTTTATCAGTATTTCCAACACCAAGATCGCATAGAACTGCTCATCGTGGCAGACACAGCAAGCCACCTAGAACATTTATTCTGAGCTAAAACATAGAATAATAATATTACTAGACTGGCCGGCTGCTTTGCTTCAAACTGAGCAAAGATCACCTTCTCATTCTTCTCCTCAGTCATCCATCACCACCTCACCCTCCGAGGAGAACCCATTGTCGTCTTTTCCTTGCCAGTGATTCAGGATGGACCTCGGTGACATTGATTCAGTCACAGAGGAAGCAGCGAAGGTTTGGTACACCAACAGCCCACCACCTGGCAGCTCCTGCTCCACCATGTTGTCACAGGTGTAGCCGTAGATATCATCGACCTTGTTCCCCCAAGTGGAGCCTCCTCCGAGGACAGTGGTCGCCACAGAGAACTCTGATGGGCCGAAGCAGCTGAGGACTCTTTCGATCAGGTCACGATACGACGACAAGGAGTCGGGGTTCAACCCCATGGCTTCGTAGCTGGCGTAGCTGAAGCCGTCCTCCGGCGTCACGTGGACAGTAGAGAATGCTGAGCCGTGCATCCCGTTCATCGAGTACCCACAGGGCTCGAAATCAAAGTCACATATCTCCATCTCCGGGATAATATCAGAGATTCCGGAGAGCTTTGTCATCTCCTTCGCAGAGGAAACGTGGCCTTCGACAGAATTCTTGAAGAAGATTGATGCCCGTTCAGGGTCCAGTCCGGTCATGCACATCTCCAGAGTAATCATAGGCGCCTCGGGCTTCTCGGTAGCATGGTATATGTGCCATTGCCGGCTCGGCATCGATGCATCACCAATCACAAAAGCGTTACCCCCAGACTTGAGGCCGCCAAAGAAGCCATTCAGGACAGAGACTTCCTCCGAGAAGCTGCGGTGAGGAGATGGCTGGGCGCCGGGGAAAATGAACGTCCCGCGAGAGTACTTTGCAGAGTGAACAGAAAGAGATAGCTCTGATGCAAGCTCAAGGATCCTAGGAATAGAAAGAAGGAGCTTCGTTGTCCCACACGTCTTTAGAATCATCTTGTAGGGGTACACAAAGAGACTAGACTCGGAGAGGACATAGGAATCGAAGTCCTTGTTCGAGAGCTGAGATACGATGGTGCACAGTGCCAGATCCAGAATGGAATCCAACTGCGCCCGAGAGAGGGAACGCAGTCCCCGGCCACGGGGATCCAAAAAGACAGAAGCATCAGAGAAGGTAATCTCTAGTCGTTTCTCGTACCCCTCGAACCCAATTGGCGAAACCAGGGGAAGGGCCGGGGAATCATCCATCAAGAATGCCATTGAGTGAATGCAAGAACAACGGTGGTGAGGGTTGATTGGAGTCAGAGACAAGAAGAGAGAACGAGAGAGCTTCGGTTATCGGAAAGCAGCTAGCCAGAGACTGGTAAACGCAAGAGAAACAACACAGAATGCAGGGAAATCCTACTCTACGGAAGAGGGCATGAAGGGCTATCAGGATGGCTTCCTCACGCACTGCAAAAGATCGAAGTGATGCACCGAATCACAAAAAGTGTAACGAAGACAACACGAAAAAATATCTGAATTGACACGAAAACAGCCGAAACAACGCAAAGATTTCAATCTTTTTGTTCATTCTGGGTGTTGTTCTTACGTTGGAGTACGCAGCAGTCTGAAACTTCTTGATTCCACCGTGCGGTCGAACGTCTTCGATGCTGTAGCCGAGGGGAGCTTCGTAGTGTAATGAACTACTACTACTACTGCTAGACTTCTTCTTCCCACCTTTAGACTCCATTAATTCATTCACACTTCCTGCAACAAGAGAAACAAAACCACAAGTTCTTATGAGCGACAGAAAATAAAGCTCCAAAGGGAGATCTTTCGGCCTAATATATATGAGAGAAAACAGAGCATAAACTAACAAAACATTATACAAACAAAATAAACCAAACAATGGGCGAACGAAGGGAAGATAAACCAGAGGAAAAATAGAATCCCGAAATAAGAAAAATAACATTAAAGATACATAGAAACGAACGAGAACTCGTTCCGCGATCAGAATCTGGGAAACAACAGCGGACGGCAATCCAGAGAAGGAAGAATCTCTCCAATGAACCCTTTTCAAACACAAATAAAGCAAAAAAAAAGAAAACAAAAGAGGGGAACCATCCCACAAAATTCTCGATATCCATGTATAATAATAAGAAAATAATCAAGGCGGTGCCAAACCACGGCAAAGAAACACCAGCAACAAAACGTTGCTGCATAGGAAACGACGCCGGTCATATCTGTTTCCATGAATAACGAACGACATCTAAAGGGAAAAAAAATAAAAAGGAACGTACGATTTAAAGGCAATAAGAGGCTGCGGCACCGGCGAACGATCTGTTCTCTATTCTCCGTTAAAAGGCAAGACTAGTATTCCTATTGCAGGAAACCAGGGTAGGTATGTGGAGATGCAGAGAACAGGGGAACCCAAAGGAAGCGGCGCCGAGCAGATGTGAGGAGGACGAAGGGCACGGGCCTTAAATAGGAGAGCGGAGGAGGAGGACGGACGGACGGGTGGAATCGCTCGCTTCCTTGTGCGGGTGGTTTCGGAAGGCAGCCGCGTGTTACGGGAATTAGGGCCAGCTGTAATATCCCCCTCCCCTAATTCTAATTGATAACTGACACTAATCTTTCGTACCAGTTTCGGATTACCCGATTTCCTTTTCTGTCACGGTTCTAAAATTGTTTTGGGTCCCGCTGTGGCAAACATCTATCGATCCACCGAACGTGAAGGTACATCATCGGGTGATAAGAATTGGGTGCCGAGTACCATCCTTTTCCGCGTCAGCTCCGGATTATGTGATAAAGAGCAAAACAGAACAACGCTTTGTGCACTCTTTACTTCTACCTCAATTCCGTACTCGTTCGACCAGTGTAAAACAAGAAAAAAGGGTCCCATGATACGGGCCCCGGTATATACGAGGGTAAGTAAGATGGGAGTTGCGGTATACAACTTCCGGGAAAAGGAACGGCAAATGCTCACACGAACGGAAACGCGAAGTTGAGGCTCGCGGGGAAACCAGAATCCCGGTTTTGCGATGTTGATGCAGTCCACTAATCTTGGTTTTCTGTTAATGTATGATTATTAAAGGATGAATTATGTTAATATGAGATTTAAATATTGTTTAGCAAATCTTTTAAGATTAATTTAGCGATGCAGGTGAGTGATTGGGAGAGCACAGTATTTTTGGTCTTAAATTTGACCCAAAATGATTCACTCGCTTTGGATTGTGCGGATTCAATTCATCAAATATAATCAATTATTAAGGTGGAAAGTGATCGAAATCATAGATAAATCTCAATGAGAAAAAAAAGTTTGTATGTGGCTAACCCAACATTGTTAAGAAATTAAGAGTTTACTTGTGTAAAATATATGCACTCTCGGTGGATGGGAGTTTAAATGCAAGCAAAATTATAAGAATAAAATTACAGGCTCAAGTAGGAGTTTAAATTTTAATTTTGAATATATTATGCAGTATATATTAAGTCTCGATTTGCTTAGAAAGTTGTATGAATGTGGTATTGGTTAGAAATATAGATGTATGATAACTTAAATCTTATCGTTTGATCTTTGATAAAATAGAAGTCGATGATAATATGATCCATATGAGAGTGAAATATTTGACTAGAGAATATATAGGTTTCATCTACATTGCCACAATATATGTCGGAGTAGATTAGAAGGTATGCCAAATTTGTATACCAAGTTAATGATCAAATTGAGCTTTGCAATAGTAATATTTATTACTCAATACTCAACTCTTGTGATGGATCTTATGATTTGGGTTTTATTTATTGGAACCCTAACAGATCAAGTATGTTCTAAGAAATATAATATATGTGTAATATAGATATTTTATCATTAATATTGTCACCTCAATCGATATCCATGAAAGCATAAAAATGAAGTGATATGTATTTATGAAGAAGTCTATGACTTGAAGTCTATTTAAGATATCATAGGATATATTTTAGTGTAAACTAACGATTGACGGAGGGTCGATGCATGAATTATGATAATTTATTGACTATAAAAAAATATCTAAGTAATTAAAAGATAAGTACTATAAAGAATCAAGTATTTATCGGTATTGTATGAGATTCATAATAGAGTTATTAACATAATAAATCTCAAATATAATTATTTTGAGAGAGAGAAAAAAAATCATAAGATGTGATTGTTGCCTTTATACTTAGAAAATTGCTTACCTAATTCTCAATCAGTCATTTATTTGATAAATTTTTTTAATCTTTAGAGAATTATTGCATCAGATGATAATAACATCCACATTACCAATAATATATAGTACATCCTTTTTATCATTATAGGAATAAATAGTTGTAAAATTTAGAGTTAATAAAATAGATTTACATAAAAAAAAGAGTTGAGTTAGTATACTAGACTTTTGGAGCTTGACGACAAAGTTTATAAATATTTTTTTTAAATTTATAGACATAATTTGAATATTAAGAATGAATAAAATCAAAGTCTACTACATAAAGATATTTTTAAATAAGATTTCTTATAAGAAAATATTATTAACATCCAATTGTCGTAAGTGATGACCTTGAGTAAAAACTCAAGATGAATAGAATTATCAACTAGATTGAATATTTATATGAAGTTAATATGTAATTATTAATATTGAATTGTCGTAAGTGATGACCATGAGTGAAAACTCAAGATGAGCAGAATTATTGACAGTTTAATAACTAGATTGAATATTTTTATGAAGTCAATACCTAATCATCAATAAAATCATTTAGCGATGTGCTTTGTATTTAGTGATAGATCGATTTCAATTAATTTGAAAGACCAATTATAATCGATAATATTTTATATAAGGATAGATGGTACAAAAATCCATATGACATTTAAAGTAGGACATCATATTCCTTAAGTATGACTTTCCTTGACTCTTCATTGTATAGTAGTTTGGAGACTTGCGCTCTTCTCCCTTCTCCTCTTCTTGCTAGGTCGAAATTTGAAAAAATATTTTATTAACGTTATCTTATCACCTAATTGATAATTTATTAACTTTGCCGATATGGGCATGTTAACGAGTGAAGGCTTTAAAATTCAAATCAAAAAGTTGATGAAAGATTAATATAGTTTTATACCTTATCTAAATCATAAATTCCATTGTATATCCTCTCACACAAATTAGAAAGAATTTTTATTGTATATTTTTTTTCACCATTTATAGATCTATTAGATAGAAACTTAGGAGCATCCTAAAATATTTTCTTATATTTTGCTCCTACATTAAAATATAAAGATACATGAGATATTTATATCAATAGATTATCATTCACTAAGAACTCTTCTTCCTACTTAAACTCCTAAATTAAATCATAATACTCCAAGTAATATAAATTCTATTATGACCTAATCAAGTCGATAATAACTCGACTTTATCAACTCAATGTCAAGCCTCTCACTCAACTCGATAGCATGCAACACTTCCCTCGACAACAATAATAACAAGCAAACAAGAACTATGACTAGTAATGCTTATGATAGATCGAAAGAGGCAACACCAGATCATGCATTGTCGATCTCCACATGAGTTTGCACAACTTCACTCGGCATCATCGATGACCTTGACCATCGTTCATAACTTTAATCATCTTTGATGATATTGTTGGGCATTCATCACCTTGATCGTTGCTTGTGACCTCATTTTTAAAGTTGATCACATCCTTGATTGATATGATGACATTTAAAGGCATTTAAATGAGTAACATTTTTGTTTGCTACAACTTGAGAATGACTGTGACATCAATGTTGGTTGGTACAACTCTCTTCACCACACCTTCAATGCAATTAAGTTATCTATGCTCATGAAAACATCAAAATGTAGCTTATGTCACAAAGGTTTAGTTAATATGTTTTGATGTCATGACTCAATACTAGAAAATAATGCTTAAATCATATCTCTTGTGTATTTATTATATATCACTTCAACATATTGATCTAGCAAAACCCACCCATTATACGGTTAATTTAGTATTGTTTGTTCATTTATTACGAGCATAAAATGTTTGTGGGAGTCTTAGCGCTCATTTTGTAAGTTCAAAATCAATATATATTTGGAGAGATTGCTTCATATAATATTAGTTTTGTAATTAACAATTTGATGCAACAACTCCCTCTTCCGTGTTGCGTCCTCCCATAAAGAATTTTTCTTTTTTCCCCCCTCTTTTAGATGCAACAACACTCATAAAATAAATTACATTAGATTAGTTTTATTTATCACATCCAGTGGATGATTAAGATCATTCATATCAAATTCACACTAGAAAATATCACATTTTGAGTCGTTAACATTTATAAGAGATCAATCAAATCTTTTCTTTTTTCTTTGTATTAAACACACATATCACTAATCTTCCCTTCCCTCATCTTCTATTTTACCTCCATATTACTGTCCACGTCGGTTTCTTTCTCTATGTCTCTTTAAACTACGATGAAGATAAATAAAATGAGGGGGAAAGCTACGAAAGACGATAGGAAAGGATACAAATAAAAAAAGCATATAAGTGTTTTTTTTAGATTCTTCTGTCTATTTTATAAGGCTCCCAATTCTTCCAAATCGAGAAAAGCCTTCTGAATTTATTTTGGTGGTATTCAGAGTTCATAGTGACAGCAACTTATCTTATCATATGGATTGAGAACGATTAGAGCTCAAAACCTGAGCATGATGTTGATGAGAAATATGATGAAATGGACGTTAGCATCTCGAAATCGAGTGATGTCGACTGCTGCTCGTTGAAGACAAACAAACGTAGCCATCAATCATCTCCATAAACTATGTGACGTTTTCTTCAAAGAAATATAGATATTGAAATATGCATGGAAATATATATATATATATATAGTATGGGCATTCACAAAGATATTGATATGACTTTTATTTTTAGTAAATAAAAATTGGATTTGTGAAATCTAATCAATATCTCTGCATGTCAATTATCAAAATGACAAAGAGTCTGTTAGATATTAATAGAATATATTTTTCTCATTAAATTGATGATTACATAAAATAATTTTATTAGTATATTTTTATCTAGACAAATTATTGACAGAATTTTGATGTCTATCTAACATGATGAACTTAAATGTTAGAAGGGTTTTACGAATAAAATTTGATGCAATCCTTTATAGCAAGCGAGATATAAAATACGAAAGATTTTTTACTCTTGAACTAAGGTGAGATAAGAAATACGTATTTTTTTCATCTTCAAAAAAATTTCTCCCTTATCTAATCTTTGAATCCTTAACGATCTTTTCATTTCGAACATTATAGTAAGGTCAAGTGGATTCAATTTATGATGTTGAATTAATGATGCATTAAATTTTAAAGAGACATATATATGTATATATACTTTTTTAATAAGGATAAATATGAAAAGCCTCTTTTTGTGATTCCATCTGTTGGTCTATCTATTTTCGAATTGATTTAAATCAGAATGTAAAGTAGCTTTTTTTCTTATTCTTCTTTTTTTGGTTAGCTGCCACGTATGGGGGGAGTAAGGGAGGCCGACCGTGTGGTACGCAGCGTTGGCACCTGTGGGGAGGACATATAGCGAGCACCTTGTCTGCACCTCACGGAGATGCGTGGTGAAACCTCAGCACGGAGAAAGAAGGGATTGGTGGGATCGATGGAGAGCAGAGCAGCAACGAGACGATGGAAGCCAGCTAAGCCCGCAGGAGGAGGAGGAGGACACGCACGGGCAGCCTCAAATAAGCAAACAAGAGAGAGAGAGCTTCGCTCTTCTTCTTCGTCCTTGATTGGGACGGAGAGGGAGGGAGAGGGGTGAGGGTTCCGAGGCGTTACCTTCTCGCGCGGATCGCATCACAGCTCACCCCGAAAAGGATCGCATTCTGCGGCCTCGTGAACCCGAATCTTTGCAGCCTTTTGCAGGACGTAAAAGGATGTGTCTCATACGTGCGGCGATTCCCCCCCTACCAATTATTTGGGTTCTAAGGAGACGCTCCGCACGTGCTGACAATTCCCATGTTTTGCGCCTAATATTGCATGTCAACAATAATAACAAAAAAAAAAAATCCTCAATTATTTCTCATTAAATTTGCTCTGATTACAAACCCTCCTTTTTCTAAATAAAAATATACTTTCAAATTTTTTCTTGCATATTAATTCCCATCTAATCTATCCCGTATAAAATTCTATTAGCTCGCATGAATAACATTTACATAATATTTACTCTTATATTTTAATTAAAAAATAAAATAATTAAATATTTATAAATCTCTAACATCACTTTTACTACTCTCCCCTCGAAAAGATAAAATCATACGGACTAATGTAAATTTATAAGTTTTTTTTTTCTATTTTTTAATGGTACACTAATGTAAATTTTTATATTTGAAGGTTACAGTGCCATTTTGCTTTTGACACACATATCTTCCTATATAGGTAAGACGACATTAGGGTTAGAAAAATGTGGTACTCGATTTGGTCCCATCTAATTGATATTTAATTATTGTGTCTTTTGCTAGTTTATATTGTGCCGATGAGGTGACGAAAGGCGAGTTTGACATGGTCTCCTAAGGAGGGAGGATGGCTATATTAATTGCATCAATACATATGTCTCTCTCCTACTTCATAGATTGAAACGAGCATACAACCCACCTTTGACCTAATGTATTTGGCATTGTCTTAAGTATTTTAAGCAATAAAAGAAAAGTAGAAGGCATTATTAACTAGCAAAATAACTTTATATTAGTAATCAAACAACTTCTCATCTTTTGATTGGGTGATTAGTGAATGAGATGATACAACCAAGTATTTAGCTTTGATTGGCCTCCTTCTGTTTTGTGATATGACCAAATGATAATGTAACACAAAGAAAGGATTAGGTTTTTATGTCCTTCTCTCCTAGTCTTTTTTTTTTTTTTTATTCTCTGTAGAAGAGAGTGTTAAAGATCACATCGAATATAATAATCTTGCTTTTAATTTGTCAAAACACACTCCAAAAATATCACTTTCCCTATACTATCTATGCATAGATCCTTCATCACTAGACACAAGGAAGGAAACATGGGCATGTGGTCCTCTAGTTGACTCAATGCATACAAACCAAATTTACATCTTGTGATCATGATGATTAAAATATTGATCTGAAAACATGTGAATTGAGAGTTGGATCCATTTGGATGGATCTACATTACATGGATGTCCACCACCCAAGAAAAAGAAAAAAAAAAAAAAAAAGGAGTGAAGCCTTCTCTCTGGTTCTCATCCAACCATGGCAGCAAGCACTGAAGAGAAGCCTCCTTCATTTGTTTATAGCATAATAAACCCCATTGTTCTTATCTAAATGCTGCTTGCACTAAATAAAAGCTACCTCTATTTGTTGACCTTTGATGTTTGGGTTTTGTCTCCATTGTGTGCATTTGTTTGCTTGCACTTTTGTCAGCTATTCATAATTAGATTTTTGGTAGTGTGCATTGCCTTCCATGATCAATAATATATGATGATGCTCTATCCATTTATTCACAAGTTGCAGGTGGAATATGCTGAGTAAAGTTTGGAGAAACCATGGGCTGATTTGTCCAGAAACCTAAACTAAATCATAAATGATAAATCCATGTTTAAACTTTGGTCTGTCATAAAACACAGTGATTCATGTTCTTGAATTATCATGACAGCAAGGGAAGAAGATAAGATGTGTTCTTCTTTCCCTTCAAAGCATATGGAGATTCTGATATATTTATGATGTCATTGTGACAGTGATTGAGAGCATTGGTTGGACAAGTATGATTCAATCTACTCATCCTGCAACTTGCACTCTTCACAGATTGTTTTTTCAGGTGGTGGTGTGTAAAATACAGCAGTGTGTGATGGATATACAAGCTTTCCAACCTTTCCTTATCTTCACTAGTTCACAGATACATCTTCTCGAAGGCAGTTTTCTTTCCCAAACAAGAGTTAAGATTGAACAATGGATGAGAAGCAAGCAACTCAGCCTCTCACGGCCGTAGGCTCCACAAAACCTGGAATAAGAAGAGATGGAATGAGGTCCTCATACGAAAGCATTCAAGAGCAACTTGGAAGCTTGCACCAACTTCCAAAGGCTTTGGCACCACCCAAATGAGTCTGCTTCTCCAATCCATTATGATCTCTCTTAAAGAAGAATTTTTTATGCCTTTTTTCTATTACATGATATGAATCAGAAATATTCATGATAGATTCAGACAACACAGTGGTGGATGGTGCTCATAGCAACCGTGGGCTTATGGGCATCACTGATATAAGCAATGCATCTGCCTCTCACTGGGCCCTTTCACTCTGTCAGTGACGATCTTTATCATTTGGAGCAGCAAAATCTTAGCTGTTCCATTCTGGATCTCCATTCTCTCTCTCTCTCTCTAAGGAACAAAGACTAGATTCGAGTCCAAGCTCTTACGAGAAACTATTAAGATCTTTACTAACTAGGTTAGCTGATACATTCCATCCATCCTGCATCATTGCTCATCTCTTATTTGTTTAGGATATTTATACTTTTGAGACAATTATTTGTTGCAGAATCATTTGTGTTCGTCTCCATGTAGTTAGTTCTCCATAGATGATGAGATTATTGCACATTCTGAAGGAACTCAAAGGAAAATATGTAAATCAACACGACAAGTAGTAGTACTATATCCATTATTGAGGAAGAAATCAGTAGCTACACAGCTCGATCAACTTCTTAGAAGACAAAAGGCAAACTAAGAGACAACACCTACGACTAACCAGCACAGGTTTCATGGAAGGGGGAAGCAACCAAAAGAGCCACCAACACCTACTACGATCACAGCCTCTAAGATTTGTACCTCTCCAACAGCAAGATGATGAAGCGCATGGCATGGACGACAAGAAATAGCACGGACATGGCGACGAGAAACACACCAACTTTCCTCCACCTGGAGGTTATCACCCTCAAGAACGCAACCTTGCATGATTGGCAGGCGTAGCAAAGAATGTTGGGTTGATTGTTCCAAGCACGGCAGTCATTGAAGGAGGCAATTGACGCGGTTGGATTTGTCAGTGATCTGCTCCCCCTCGTGCTGTTCCTTGCCACTCTCCAGTTGGTGGCGTTCACGTACTCCATTCCGCACACAGCCGATGGCTTGCAGCATCCGGACTTTTTTATAGCCAGCAAGAGCAGATGAACGTGAGCTGGAAGTGTGCGCTCCAAGGTATGCGAGATTGTTGCAGAAAGGAGGGGTTGAAAGATTACCTCGATGGACGACAATTTCATCATGCTGAAATCGTTAGAGGTCATTTGGATGGTTCGATATGTCAGGTCTTGGCAGATCATGTCCTCGTAGAGGCAGGTCTTGATGTCGTTCCAGGTGTCAGCGTCGAGAACTCGGTTGCGGAGCCACAGCGGCGACTCGGGCAGGCCTCGGGCCTCCATCTTGTACAAGCCGACGAGGGACAGCCCCGCGGTGAGCATCATGACGAGCACCACCGAGAGAACCATGTGGCCGGGCATCAGCACCTTGGCGCCGTAGTACACCACGAAGTTGCTGATGAGCAGGACGAACAGCAGGCCGACGCCGACGGCGACGCGCACGTTGGGCGCGCGCAGGAGGTCCTCGCAGTCGTAGTCGTGGGTGCTGACGAGCCAGATGCCGAAGGCGAGCAGCGGGAGGGTGAGGAGGTAGGCGACGATGGCGAGGGGCCCGAGAGCTCTCTTCATGCTGCTCGAGGAGGGAGGAGGAGGAGGAGAAGGAGGAGGAGGAGGAGGAGGAAGGGGGGGAGGCGGAGCAGCTGGTGGTGGATCAGGGAGCGACTTGGGAACTGCAGGCGGAGGGGCGTCGCTAGGAGCCTCGGAGGCCATGAAGTAGTCGGAGAAGGAGAGAGAGGAGTGCAAGTCGAGAGGAGGAAGACGAAGTGGGATATAAGTAGGTAGAGATGGATTCAGTGCCGGAGTTGGTTACCTAATATTCTTCCTGAGATCTCTAAGGATTTCTAACAAACAGGGAGGAGTCGAGCGTTTCTTGTGTCTTCTCTTGTAGATTTCACGTAGGTCACAGCATGCATGCGCAGTGCGCTAACTCTCTCTCTCTCTCGATCGACCAGAAACAGTCTCCGTCAAGCCGTCGCTCATTCAAATAGGACGGCCCAGATCTTGATCTCCCTCAGTTTCCAAACGTCTCTCTCTCTCTCTCTCTCCCCCCATACGAAGACAATGAGTGCGAAAGAACCTGCGAGGACGAAGACAACGAGTGCGATAAAAATATTACGCTTACAGCACAAAATGATAATATCATTTTATTAAGCATATGATATTTTTATTTTTCTAATTAACCATATATATATATATATATAATTTTGATATTTATAGTTAAAAAAAACGAGTAGTCGAATAATTATCCAAAAGTAATTATAGAAACAAGTTGGTTAAAGGGACTAAAATGAGTTCTTTGTAAGAGCAATGAAATAAAGAACCATGTTGTCAAGGTTTTTTTGAAGTTGTGAATCTATAGGATTCCTTCCAATACGCTGTTGAAGAGGAGGATTACAGCACTAAGCACACCATTCGACTTGAGAAGCATAATTGAACGTGGTCAAAATTAGACAACCTCCAAGTATATGCTCAGACCATTACAATCATGGTTTCATCTATAATGAGAAAGCAGGGATCAACAAGGAGAAACTTTAGCACCTCAAGAACCACATGTATCACCTTACAAGTAACACATACTGCCTTCTCAAATTTAAGACAACAGCAAGCAAGCAAGTATGAAACCCATCTCCTGCATTGCCACATGTATCACCTTACAAGTAACACATACTGCCTTCTCAAATTTAAGACAACAGCAAGCAAGCAAAGTATGAAACCCATCTCCTGCATTGCCAGGTTAATATTTTGTTTCAGTATTCTAATAATGATTTCTTTTTTTCAATACAGCTGTAAAATTGAAGATTCATGGAAAATAAAGGATCCATAGCAGTGAAGGAGAAAATCATATCACCGAATGGCTACACTTTTTTTTTTTTTTGAGACAAATGATAATGCTTACATTTAACTGTTATTTTCGGCACCGATGCAGTTCATGTTTTCTGACTAGGAAAAAACTAAGCACATTGTTGGAAATAAAAAACTTCATGCTGTGATATTAAAGTAAGCACCTACTCGAAACAATTAGAAAGACCATTCTGGTCCCTCCTACTAAAATTAAATAATAAATTGGATATTACTCCACCAGCCTATTTCATGGGCGTGTGTAATCATCATTTTCTTTTGGATGTGTTTCTTGCTGCAAAGTTTCTTTACAGCAGGTACTGAATGGCGCAGAAGATTGACAAACATTCAATGGATCTATTTCAATTTGTGTTTTTCAATTGTTCCTCTTCAGATAGAACTTTCCGTGGTATTTTCTTCTTTTGCTGATACTTGGCATATGAATACCACACACCACCAGCTGTATTGATGACCAACCCAGTCACGTTCAAAGCATGTACTTGCACACCACCCAACAGGACGAAACCAAGGGTCTGGAAAGAGAAATACAGAGAGTAAAACTCAAGCAAGTGTAGTATTTACTCATACAGAAATAGATGATAAGAAATTGAGCGAGTATACTTACTGTGGACCCAACTCCCTTGAGAACTCCGACGATTGTAGTTGTTAGAGCAGAGTTAACAATAGTGCACAAGAACATTGTGTAGTTCAAGATAATGCTCATTACCAATGATATGACAAGAATCACTAAGAATGCGAAAGAATATGCCTGTCATGTTAAAATTGCATCAGTTTCCTGACACGTAAAGAATGAAAGCGAACATGAAACAATAATTATTTGACAAAATACTGGATTATAAAAGAGCCACATATATCACTGACATTTAATTCAGGACATTTGATATTGAAGTATCATCTGAAAAGTCATTTGGCTAAGTAAAAAACTCATAAATGATCCATTGTTCTATAATTACGTCACTGTGATATGAAATACAAACACATATGATACTTGTTTGAAGTGTTCAGCGCAAGGTGTTTATATTACTTTAGAAGCCAGCCATTTTAGATGCCAATGAGAGACCTGGAAGGAACAATGTATGCATCCTAACTAGCAATATAAAGGTTGTTTACATGAATCTACCCACCAAAGTTGTAAAAGAGTACTCTGACATTGGTGCCAAACTTCGCCTATAAAAGGAGCAATTATGTCACTAAAGGATTGAAAAATCTTAATGTAAAATCTACACATGTCCTGGTAAGTCTCTCTTAAATTTATCTACTATATCCCATGTTTATCAATCAATTTATGAAATAGTCTGTAAAAGGATCTTGTTATGAATACTCCTCTGCTTTATTTCTTTATGAAGCTTTTGTGCTTGTGTGCTTTAAGTTCTGTTGACTACACTCATCATACAGTCTAGTTTATGATTCAACATTCCCAACATTATTGTTTCTTTTTCTTATGATACACCATAGTGGCATTTATAAGTTGCAGTGCACTTTTAGACACCTGTTACATTTAAAACTATATATTGTGTCGAATTCTACATAGCACTTCCTATGTGAATATTTACCATGAGGTCTGACCAGATCACAAAATTGGATCATGCATTTTATTTTTGTTCTAATTTTATGCACCAGATATCAGTTTTTTCAATATTTTACCATTATGAGTTATTATTATATGCATTATGATCTTGGAGCTTCTACATCATTTCAGCATATAAATTAGATCTTCATGTGTGCATTATCAATTTAACTATGGTTGCATCTTAGATTAAGTTCATTTATTTTTGTATCGTGCAAACTTTACCATATGTCATGCACTTTAATTTGTTCTAGTTTTTTACTCACCAGTTATTAATTTTTCAGTTTTTATCAGATTGGTTATTAACTTATTATTATATACATCATGCTCATTAAACATCAATATCATCCTCAGTCTATAAATCCATGACTTTGTGTGCATTATTCATAAGTTAAGGCTTACCTTCTATCTTAGTGTTATGAACACAATATGTATATTCTGGCCAGAATGCAGTGCAACAGATTCTAAGCATAAAGTCACCACATGTAGATAACAGTTGATTAGTAAAAGCAACACATGCATAAGTATAACTTACAAAATCCCAACAAGCAAATATTGCTACATGTCAAAAAATAATAGAGGAAAGCAACATAAGCAAAAGTATACTTTACAAAAACCCTGATAAGTAGGGTGGTGATCCTGACCTTTCCAGACAAAACTGCAAGAGAGTGTGGAAATTCTCCTGTTGCTATGATGAGAAACAACAGAAAAGGTAGGGACAGCAAGGAATTATAGAACATTATCTCAACTGAAGAAAGTCCCTCCTCAGCACCAGATTTCTCCACAAGCACTAGATACATAGTCTACAATTATAACCAGATGTTAATTTCACAGAACTGGGGCAAAAAGCTAGGAGACCTAAAAACAAGTACGTGACGTCAATAATAGTTTCAAGTGAACTCCAATGATTAAACTTTACCAGATATGACAAGGAGAACATGGAATATGTTTACCTGGAAGAAAACGGAAGTAAGTGCCATGGTGTATCCATGGAGATCAAATGAGAAGTCTCCAAGTGCTGCAATGATGACTCCTATGGCTGTAAATATGACAGAAAGTGATACCTGAAAATTACTAAAAAGCATCAATAGTAAGAAACTTAAGTAATACTGAATTGCTAATTTGAAGAAGAGTTTCATATTTTTCGTACAGACAATTATATTGAACTCAATGAAATTAACTTGAAACAGTCTGAAATATGAATACATTATTTTTCTTGAGAAAGTATGGTATTTATCTTGCTATCTTTCTGTAAATATAATTCTAGCATTCCTTCAACTGAAACGGAAACATGAAAAGCATGCTTGTTTCCATTAATTTTAGTAACATCAGCAAATTAAACCAGCACAAAGGCTAGTCTATCTTTGCCCAGGAACCATAACTAATTTGCTCTTTCCTCTTCAGCATAATTCTCATACAGATAAAAATTTAACACCACAAGTTACGCAATGTATTACAAAAAAAAAAAATAGTGATAAAAAATAGAATGGGATTTTTGGATTAAAGAACATAAAAAAGCACTTCTCAGGAAGAAGCAGAAAGAAAGAGATTGATAGTAAGAAAATGGTAACTATTTTGCATCAAAAGGTGCTCCCTCTTCATCATTTATTTACAATTAAATTGATCCCTTCACTCACTAACCAGTCACCAATTTGAAATATAGGATCACTGTCACACAGTTCCATATTCAAATTTGTTTCCTTTTGCAAAAGAGGAAGAGACACACGGCGGAGAGATAGAAAGGGTAGTGTGTATTAAAGCCAATGATATACCACAACAAAATTTGAAAACAGAAAGACACAAAGAGAGATCCTTTTTATCATCTTTCATTGAAAAAGATAATATTTAAAAATAACTCGGGAAGAAAACAGTTGCAAGAAGGCAATCTAAAAAGAATGAAGAAACGAATAAAGAAGCTTTGGAACCAAGACAACCTACCAGGCAATGTATTAAAGTAAAAAAATATATGCACAGATATCCTGAGATATTCATCATAATGAATGTGCAGCCGATCCCAGGTAACTTATTAGCTTAACTATTATTTGACTATTAAATAGTTCACATCCTGCATATTGGGTATTAAATTTCTCAATCAAAAAATTAATTTCAACCAAATCAATTCCAGAGAAGTTGGATAACCTGATCACAATGATAAGCTTTACATTCAAGTCAAAATACTCTTTAACTTAGACTAGTCAGTTATTATAAAATTAGCAAACATAAACTAGAGCCAACGAAATAAGCAAGGCGTACACCGAAAGAATTTCTAGCACTAAGCCTGAACAAGACAAATCCATAGTAGGGAATACCAGCATAATTCATCATGACTAAATGCTTGACATACACTATGATTGTTGCCAAAGAGACCAATACATCATAGAATGATAACAACAAAAAGTCATCAAACTTAACCTCCAAGGGCAATCATTCATAGACTTGTTACCTGAGTTGAGGGCCTACTCTTTCCTCTGAAAAATCCAAACACCAATACTGCAAGTGGTGTGAGCCTCTTCACTGCAATGTACATTGGAATATTGACTCCCTTCAAGCTTGCCAAAGCAAATGCCACATTTGCATTGTAGAACACTGACACTGGAAGAAGTTTCTTGGCTGTTGGCATGTTCACTGCTTTGGCTTTTGTATACCCCATAACTTTGCCAAAGTGTATGAGAAGGGTTGTAGCCAATTGCTAATACAGTGTATAACTAAATATAAGCAAGAGAAAACACCATAGCCTTACTGCAATTAAAATATAACAGATGCTCAAGATCTATAACATACCTGTAAAGTAAGAAGCGTCATAGAGTAGGCATACTGCATTAAAACTGCCTTATTGATGAAAACCATAGCCATGGATGCTATTCCATAGGAAACGGCAGCAAACAAGCTGCAGCATAAATAGCAAAATAAGAAAGTAAGTTATAAAGAATTACCTCACGTTCATCTATGACTAGCAGTTATGCTAAAATATTAAAGAAAGATGTAAATCCAAGAGGAGTGGGACAGCAAACCAAACTGGTTGCATCACCTGCATACGACACCGTATGTGCTCAGATTGAGTGCATCGACTTTACATAGACATACTATCTCAACCAAACTTATCCCTTAGTGTTGTTATCTGGGATGCTAGATTCTGGGTTGCTGATTAAGAAACTTACTCATTAAAGCTTCTTCAGGCCATAATAACAATCAACAGGTAGTGCTCCGCAACGCATAGGCGTCTCACATGTTTGCAGCAGTTAGTCCGATAACCAGGCGCAAAAATAACACCTTTAGGAACATAATAAAGCTCGATTTACATTTTCCTCGCGTTTGCAACAAGTTTGGTACAACGGACACATTTATTAGAATTACCATAATAAACGTTCTACTAAATCCAATTCGTTGCCCAACCGACACAAAGTCACCAGCTTGGCGTTATTCACGACACAGAGGTGCAATTTTCTGTTCCTAATCGACACCGAGCCTTTAATCTCTGCTAATTCACCCATAAAAACAGAAAATCCATTTCCTTTGTGTTTCCCCGCACCGTAGTGTCCCAGATCTCGCTTAAATTCTGTAACTATGCGGTATAAGAATAAAAAAAAAAGGAGGTGAGACAGACTACCTCAAGAAGGGAGTGGGTTCCGGGTCAACCCTGCCTTCCATGGCGATCCCAATCGAGGAGACCTTGAAGACTGAAACACGATATCGTTGATTGCGCCCTTGGTTGTGCACGGTTAGGGTTAGGGCTGGAAGAAGGGGAATAAGAGGAGGGTAGAAGCCGGTCGGTGAAGAAGAGGAGCAGAGGCGACCAGGAGATAACAAATGGCGTGGTTTTTTGGATCCACCCGTCGCTTCCACGATGCGAACCCATCAATAGGCCTTCTTACATATCTATCCTTCGAGTTAAATGAAATATCCTATTTATCCCTATGACGTCAATGTTCCACATGCCTCTCTCATGTGCTTCGCCGGTTAATACTTACCCAATCAACTATGATTAAACAACAGAAAAATATCTTTATTATTCTCGATATGCACTAATCGCTTAACACCCTATATCTATATATCGACTATAATATGTATGCATCGATGTGCTTCCATTTTAAAGGATATATGTTAAATTCAAATTGATATCCCCAACTCAGGAGGGACATATGTGTAATTTTATCAGAATAAATGTCTAATAATTCAGGGACTAGTTTGACGACGGCGGCGGCGCAGAAGATCTTGTTCGTGGGTCCCCCTATGTCGTCGCCGGAAATCTCACGCTCACCGATCTCCAAACTTCCCGGCGTCGTCTACCCTCTCACAGCAAAGTGATTTGTGTGGGCCCGAGTTCCACTTTTCCGACCGATTGCCGTCGGTGAGGCACAGAGGAGTGGGCCGGTGGCCGAGAAAGAATCAGCTGTCGTCGTCCATACTACAAGCAACTCAGCCGAGTCGCCGCGGACGAATTGCTACGCCCTCTTTTGACTTTTGACCTCCTCGTCAAATACATCTATCTGCATGGGAATCGATGAGCTCACCATAGTACTCTGGTTTTATCTTACATAAAAATATACAATTACTTGAATTGACATATGAAGAATACAGGGATATATTATTAATAATTTAAGATCAATAAAACCGGATCATGATAAATTATATTAAAGTATCTAATTCTAGTATTTCCTAATATGATGCATGTGATAACTCTTTTAGAATCTCTAAAAATATATCTCCTTTTATTTTCTATATACTTCAAAATACCTGGCGATCTTTTATATATATATATATATATATATATATATATATATATATATATATATATATATATAATATTTTATCTATTATTCTTCACTATTTCTTATAGGTCGACTATCTTTGATGTCAGAGAGATACAAGATTTATCATTGCACATGTCAAAAATTGATATTTGTGTATCTCCTCGTATTTTTTAGGAGGACATTGAGCTTCATAGGCTTTCTAAAATACGTTCATACATTGGAGGCAAGAGGCATCTTGTTTAGGTCATCTTAAATTTTTTTAGTTAAATGGTAACTAATCGATCAATACTTTCCCTTTTAATTATTAAAGCTCTCGTCATATATTCTTCAAAAGTCGATCCATCTGTCATGATTGGATCTACAATGAATCCTCTATCGAGTCCACGACTAGGCCTAATATTCAGACAAAACAAACTAAGGATATTGCAATCTATTGAATACCATGACCGAGGACCAAAGTGCCCCCTTGGTTAATGGTTCGACAAGCCTCAAGCACTCTTAGAATGTCAAAATCGTGTTGGATCGGGGAACCTTGACAGGTGTCGATTGCGATGGAGTTGGGGATTACAGGTGAACTAGTGGCACTGTTTGCTGGGTCATCTGGGGAAAAAGTGGAGCAACGATCATACTTGCTTAGTGATGTTTAATAACTCCTCGACGAGGATGAATATGTGGCTTGAGGTCGTTCCTAAGGGTGGGAGACTCAAGTCATTGAATGAGTGTCAGTATATCAAGTCTTTGCGTCGAGGTGGATGCATTAATGTATGAAAATAGTGGTTATTGTCCCCATTAGATGAAAGTATTATGGGTCAAGGGCAAGACCTTTTAACTTAAGTGTTCATTGAGAGGGTTAATGGATAAGCGTTCTTATGATATCGGTTCCTCCTTTTAATTTCAAAAATATCATAGGAAGACGTCACAATGTCTAGGTTAATTTATTGTGGTTTTGACTCATGTGCATAAGGTTGTTCGAGATGCTTATGAGGTAGAATCGTCGAGCTCCCGATATGACACCTACATAAAGACCGAGGTCATAGAGGTTTCTCGCATTGGTTCTTTTGACATCTAGTTAGTAATTCAAGAAAAGTGAGTGTGATGATGAGTAATCAAAAGTCAGCCCCTACCACTATATTGAAAATGAATTTTTATAAAGAGATTATATATTTTATAAAATATTTTACAGAGAGACAACTCTCAACTCTTGTCCATATAGATAGAGGTAGCATCTCTCTCTTTTTCTCATGGATACAATATAAAGATAATATGTCATGATGATTGATTGACAATAATTGTACTGTAAAAATCAATCCAAAAGAATATATCAATATGAATTGATAAAAAAGACATACTAGCATGAATCAGTATTGAAAATATTCTATCAATAAGATATAATTTGGAGGATATTTTCTAAACTTAACTTAGGCTATAATAGTAACTAAGTTTATTCTATCTTTTCTCTAAAATTCAATTAAAAAACTCTATTCGTTGAATTAAACATCATAAGAATATTAAAAATAAAAATAAAAATAAAAATATTACATGGATTTGAAATAGTTTGGATAATATTTTTTAGTTAAGGATCCCTACTATAACTAAGAAATTCTTCGACAATAAGCTAATTTATTCTCTCCTTTCTCTAATATCCAATTCGAAAACCACATTTGATTGAATTAAAAATCGAAGGAACCTCATTCGCGGCACACTCAATAGTCTTCTCTCAGAGGAAGAATTGTATAGATCTAATTTAGCTAAGGGTTTCAGCATCGTTCATTTCTCCTCGAAGTTTCATGTCATAGGATGGTTCTCAGTCACCAACATTCAAAATGTGGACCAAATCGAATCGTAACTACAAGGAAAATGATTATTAGCGATAGATAAAAGTTGTCATTAAGACTCAAAAAAATTACCACTAATACAATTAGTGATGGAATGGGCTTTCATTAGTTTTTATTGGTGTCTGTCTCATGGTTAAAAGCTTTATTGATGAGAAAGAAAATATACTTATCACTAAATTATTATTATAGTGACAATATTTTTTTTTCGACCAATATATTCAGATTCTGTTACTAAAAAAAAATTGATAAAATATTTCTGTGGCAATATTTGATGACTAAAAGTTTTAGTGATAGCATAATTAAGTCTATCTTTAATTCCTGAATAAACGAAATGAATAATGATAATTTAGTGACGGACTGACCACTTGAGTTTGTCACTAATGCTAGTTTAGGCGAAACTAATATTAATGACAAATTGTCATGTCAATGATAATTTTTTGACAATGTATCTTTCTTAATTATTTTAAAATTATACTAGAATTTCAGTAATCAAAATAAAAATAATAATTATTGATATTTGGCTGACATTATTGTAGGACCTATTCTTTGTTTTGATTTGAAAATTTTAATCAAAAAAATATGTATCATAAATGCATTTAACTAATAAGTAAATCAGTAAATAATGATAAGATAAAGCAAGAAAAAAAATACAAATTGATTTATAGTGGTTTGGTCATCCCAACTTACGTTAACTCCCGATTCCTTGAGGTCACCGGCTTTCGTTACCGATTTTATTTCCAATTGATGAAGATCAACTATCCTTATTATAACCATTATTCTTTTATCAAGGATGAAGAGAAAATATTTACACCAACTTTTTTATGAAAGACCTCGTACCTCCTTAGAATAACCTCTAAACTAAAAAAGGTAGAGACACAATCACTTTCAAAAGAATTTATATACTTCAATTCTCAATATTTCATTTTTATTCACCCTTACATCAAATAAGCATGAATGAGATATATATAGAGCCCCAAAGGTTTCGGAAACAGAGCCAAAAAAATTAATCTTCAACTTTACGGGATACTGATGGTACTATCACTGGTGTTCTCAAATAGCACAAGGTATCTTTATCTATTGGACCTATCTATCTTCAGTTACCATATATATATAGCCACTCATTCTTCTAATATCTTATAGACTATATATTGGGTATGGTACTGTCAGGTCACATACGGAATCCGTCCGAGTTTGCTTTAATTAAATTCTCTCGGAAAACTCATCTCTCAATCCGAACAACCGAGATTTGCTTGAGCATGAGCATATAGGATATTCCTCTTATAATACCGAGAGTGGATGATCTTCTGTTGACACTCAATAGCCTTCATAAGTTTGGCTACCAATCTCGATAACCGGTTATATCAGATCTATAAGTCCGACATCAAAGAAATGAGTACTCAAACAAGTTATCTTTAATATCTTAAGTTTAAGGACCAGACATGCAACTATGACTACGAAATCATTATCTGATGTTAGGTATAATTAATCATATAATATTATGTAAACGGATCAATCAGTGAACTCATTCTCTAGTGAGCACTTGTATTGTAGCCTTAGTGTCACTACACAAGCGGCTATGAGATCGGCTACCTCCATCAAATGAACGTATATATAGTACACTTTGATATGTTTCTATTAATTAGCTCCTTAAGATGTGTATCTATCTACTTTCATTCCGTGGGTAAAGTATATTTGGAATGAGATATATCCAACTTGCTTTGAAGAGGAGAATTTTTATTTAAATTTAAATTATCAAATTCAAAATTATTATCAAAGTTTATTTTCTTAATATAAATTTTTTTAAAACAATACGGATAGATTCTTCAATAATTAAAGTTCTTTTACCAAACACTTGATAAGTTTTAGAAACAAAGGAATATCCAAGAAAAATTACTTTCATCAAATTTTATATCAAAATTTTCTAAATTATTCTTTTTATTTAATATAAAATATTTACAATTAAAAACATTATAATACAACGTGTTGGGTCCATAATGAGTTTTAGATAGTAGAGATCTTATGAGAACCATGTTCATGATATAGCACATCGTGTTAACGGTTTCAGTCTAAAAGTATTTTGGTAGGCTATGTTCATTAAACATGTTTATTACCATCTCTTATAAACTCTTATTCTTTCTCTCAACAACTTTATTTTATTATAGATTTCTTGAAGTAAAACAATTATGATTATATCCATTCGAATGATAAAATTCTTGAAAATCATAATTTTTTGGATTCACCATCATGATCACTACAAATATAAGAAATTATAAAATCTTTTTTATTTTGAATTTATTTGCAAAACTTTATAAAATATTTAAAATAATCATTTTTATTATGTCTAAATATATCTATTATAATCATCAATAATCATAAAAACATATTTATTACCTCATAGACTTGTGATATCAATTGGTACAAATAAATTTATATGAATTAATTATAATGGTCTAGAGGTATTCACTTGATTTTTAGATTTAAAGCTAATTTTTATTTATTTTCATAGTTGACATGCATCACAAATTTTATCTTTGACAAATTTAATTCAAATCATTCCTCTTGCAAAATCTTTATTTCCGATTTACGAGATCAATTTCATACTTACATAATCTAATCTCCTATGCCAAAGCCATGCATCATCGTTTAAATCGAAAAATAAGTTTCATCATGAAAATCATCAAAATCAATAGTATAAACATTCTTGTTCCTTAATGCAATTATAGATTTATTTTTTTATGGTATATCTATGATACAAACATTAGATTTAAAATTAATATTATATCTTTCATCACATAATTGAGTGATGCTTAATAAGCTATGTTTTAAACTATCTACTAACTAAATAATTTTAATAAAAAAATTTGATTTGTTATCAATTTTTCCAATACCGATAATCTTTTCTTTTTTGTTATCTTCGAATGTGATATATCCTCATTCTCAACTAGTGAGGTTTGAGAATTATGTTGGATTTATAATACGTGACTTGAGCATCAACTGTCAAGATATCATCTTTTGCTCTTAACTTTTATTTGAAAACAAACCTACAAGAAAGAGATGTTTAATTTAGGTACCCATTTAACTTTGGGTCCTTCATTGTTAAATCTACATTTCTTAACTTTTGACATCAAATCATTTTTTGTTCCTATAGGAACCCAAACTAACCCAATCTATATTTTTTTTAAAAGGGCATGTATAAACATAATGACTAAATCTTTCATAAAAATTACATCTATCTTTAGGGATGTAGTGTGGGTCCTTTTACAAATTTTATTGGCTTTTAATAAGTGAGACTACTCATAAAGATTATTTCTTCCATTCTAATTACAAAACTTTAGTTATCAAAAATAATATTTAATGATTTATTTCTAATTTTAATTTTTTTAGTGTTTGTTGTAATAACATATTTTTCTTTTCGAGTAAGTCTAACTCTTCATAATTAGAGCAAGGAGTATGTTGATGTTATATATATAATTTTTAATTATCAAATTTATAAGTAAGTAATGCATGATCCCTTTTTAGTGAATTATATTTCTTACCAATATTTGTGAGTCATCAGATAAATCATAAAATATATCAAAAAATTTATCATAAGATAAAGATGTTTTGGAAGAGTCATATACTTCATCGTTGAAGGCCATCAATATGTAGTTTATCACTTCTTCTTTATTGATTTGCTCTTCATCTTCTGATGCATTTGATTCATCCTAAGTTGCGTTAAATGATTTCTTATTTTTTTGAGTTTACAACTTTTTCTTCAATTATGGACACTCAATTTTGAAGTGCCTTAGTATTTTGCATTCATAACATATTATTATATCCTTTTTAGATTCACTTTGATTCTTATAAGTTTTGTTTTTATTTTTTAACTTTTTAAGTCTCCTTGTAATAAGTGCAATATCATCATCACCATCATTACCTGAGCTTTCGCTCAAGGAGACTTCTTTAGTTCTAAGTGCAATATCATTCTTGTTCTTTAGAAGGTTTTTCTCTTATTCGTCATGTGCTTTGCAAGTCATTTCATAGGTCATTAAAGATCCTATGAGTTATTTAAAAGAAAAGTTGTTTAAGCACTTTGTTTCTTAGATATGTCTTACTTTTGGATCCTAACTTTTTGAAAGAGGTCTTAAAATCTTATTTACCAATTTAAGATTAGCAAGGTGCTAGTTATAGGTGTCATGCAAACCAATCACGCAAGTAATAATACGTGTGACACACTACGTGATTTTTTTACTTATTATTATCATTGGCATATTCTCACTTTATATTGTATGTTACATATATTGTGATGTTCTTGAATCTATGCAATAGAAATCGAATCATGGTGAGATCATGATAATGAGGTTGATTTACCTTTAAATATAGATTTCATATAATTTCGATCATATGTTACTTGAGAGGGATATTAAGATAACTATATAGATCATCCATGTGATGGAGGTGGCTGGTCTCATAATCACTCATCTAGAGATACTAAGGGTACAATACAAGCGCTTATTGGAGAATGAGTTCACTGATTGATCCGCTTATGGAATGTTGGATTGTTAATGATATCTGATGTCAGACAAAAATTCCATAGTCTCAATTGTGTGTCTACTCCTTAGACTTTAGATACCAATGATGCATTCTTTGGGTAATCCTTTCTTTGATGTCAGACTTACAGGTCTAGAAGTTTCAAATATGATATAATCAATTATCGAGATTGGTATCCAATCTTACGAATGCAAATGAATATCAATAAAGAATCATCCACTCTTGGTATCATGAGAGAAATATCTCGTGTACTATTACTCAAGCAAATCCCTGGCCAGAGTCGTTTGGATTGAGAGAAGAGTTCTCTAGGAGAATCCGATTAGAGCAAGTTTCAAATAGATTTCATATAAGGCATGATAGTATCATGCCCAATATACGATATCTGAGATATTATATGGATAAGGGACTATAGATACATGATAATTATAGACAGACATATCCAATAGATTACATTGTATATATCGTCTAGAGTCTATGGTGCAGTGGCATAGTACGCACATAGTCGATGAATTAAGTGAATTGTTATGAGATAACAATTCACTAAGTCAGAATGAGTTTTGAGTCAGAAATAGTTATAACATATGCAACTCATGGCTAGTCGATATTGGAACTAGAGGATCAGACACACATATGGTGGATGTTGCAGTGAGTAGAGGATTGAATATGAGTTATCTAATAAATCCTTGTTTCATTGGATGAGACCTATCATTAATTGATTCCTTGCATTATGCTCAATTGAAGATAAATTGAGATTATTTGATAAAAATTCAATAATCTAAGAGGTGTGAGTAATTGGATAGAGATATCATACCCACTAAGTTAGAATCTATTAGGGTTTAAGAAGACTATATAAATAAGAGGCAGAGGTAGCCAAGAAAGATGAAGAAGAAAAGAGACTCTATTAGGGTTTAAGAGACTCTTTGCTGCGTAAGGACAATGAATAAGAAAAGAATTCTTCTTCCATGTCGCTGCAAGGTGGTGCACAAAAGCTGCGAAGAAGGTGCACAAAAACTATGAGTTTTGTGCTATGATTGGAGGAGCATCGCTGCATTGATCCACTGTATGGATACCACTAGAGAGGATAATATTTAACCTCTTTTATCCTCTCTATTGGATCTAAAAATTTCACAGATAGGTGATCGAGGCTGCTTACAAGGGTAGCACTTATAAACATAGCACCCATAGGTAGGTCGCCTGTAGGTAGAAACATCTCTCACCCGCAAGAGCGACCGCCCGAGGGTAGAGGTGGTTGCCCGCGAGTAGGACAATCGTCGACGCTGTAGAGTGGTGCCATTTGCGTAGGGGCATCATTGGTCGCCCGCTAGTAGGGTTTCTTTTTAACAAAAGGATGATTTTACCCTTAGAAATTTGAGAAATTCTAAGATCTATCTTTCAATAAAAAATTATAAAAATACCCACAATAATTTAAAAATTCTTGATATATCTTAAATTTTAAAAAATATAGTTAATTAAAAAGTTTAATTAACTATTATTACTTATCTAGTAGTCCTATATGATGATGTGTGTACATGTGACGTATGATGCTGAAGGATAATCATGGACCATATGATGTGATGTGTATACGTGTAATTATTATTATTATTGAGGCCTACAAGCCTCTATTTTTCTCTTTTATTGTTGGCCTTTGTGTTTATGATTATGTTGTAATTACACGAATAGACACGATGGTAGCGTGGAGGTGCCAACGGGACTCATTATGTCGAGACGGATGATCGCAACACATAGAAATGCATTGAGGTACCAATAGAACTAATGATGATGGGATGAACGATCGCATGATATGGAGATACGTTAATACACATGTAGATCCTATTGTAAGTGATTAGGCCCACTAGCTTGGGCCTAGTCACATTATGTGATGGTTCATGATCATCCAGTATGATTGTACATATGTGATATGTGATTGTTTATACACCTACTATATATATATATATATGATATATATATATATATTAAATATATATATATATATATGTGTGACACATCATATTAGGAGACTTAATCAAAACTCCCTCCTACAATAATATTAAGTTGGTAAGCGTGAGGTAATTAGATTAACCCACGTGGTCTTTCATCAATATAGGAAGAAATTAAATTCTGACATAGGTTAAGTTGGTCGAGTCTATCGAAGCTCACTTATCTTTGTGATTCAATATCTTGCCTACGATATAGAGATGTTACCGATGACCTAAGGACTTGGTATGCTTGGTCGAGTCACTCAAGGGTATATCATCAAATTAGACTGATCTTGTAGCAATAGTTATAACTTAACTGAACATCATGGTTGGTTGAGTCCCTCGAGGCTATGATGGTTTGAAGGTTGAATAGGATGAGAATCAAAAGGAGTTGTGATTGGCAAGAGTTATCTACCTTTTTGGGCTTAGTGTGATTGGTTGAGACTCTCGAGGTTACACTAAGATACCAATTGGATCCTGATCCCCACTAGAAGTTTGCCAGAGATTTTTATTTCATGTGCCGAGGGTGTCGTATGATTCGTCAGAAAAATAGTGAAAGTAGATTAAGATATAAGTATGTATCTTAATTATTTACTTTCTATAAAATTTACATATTATTCATTTATGCTGCATTTTATTTGTCAAAAATATGTCGCTTGTAAACCTCATATGTGGCATACTAGATGTCAACCGTCGCACTGGTCCAAACTATACATATTGGCTCAACAACCTGAGAATCATTCTCATAGCGGAAAAAATCGCTTATGTCATTGACACGTATTGCCCACGTCGGAGGAAGGGGCATATAAGAATGAGATCACTCGCTATGTAAAGTATATAGACGATATCACTTTGGTTAAGTGCTATATGTTGGCCTCTATGACTCCTGAGGTATAAAGATAATATGAGAGTATGGATGGATGCCAATTCCATCATTCTTTATCTTCGCCAGTTGTTTGAGGAACATGATAAAACTCAGAGTTATGAGATATACAAAAGTCTCTTTCGCGCTAGAATGACAAAGGTGACAACGGTTCAGAATCATATCTTAAGGATGATTGAGTGGATCGAGAAACTCACTGGTCTAAGAACGATTCTAAAGGATAACTTGTGCGTTGATCTTATACTTCAATCTCTATCAAATTTCTTTTCTCAATTCATTATAAATTTTAATATAAATAAGTTTGAGGTGACTCTCAGCTCCTCAATGTGTTGAGGGAGGCTAAGAGCAGCATTAAAAAAGAGAAGCTAGTTCTCTACATTAGTGAGACTAAAGAAAAGGAAGACTGATAAGTCCCCTAAGAAGGGCAAGGGTAAGGGCAAACTAGGTAAAGCAAAGGTTGCCAATGCTTCCACTATGACAAAGACGGGCATTGAAAGAGAAACTATAAAGAGTACATTGCAGAGAAGGTGAAACAGAAGCTTGGAGAAGCTTTAGGTACATTTATGATCAGTTTCTATTTGTTAGATTTTTATGATAACACATGGGTATAGAATACTGAGAGTGCTTATCATATTATCTATGTGTTTCCCCACTAATATAACCTTAATAGATCTTGCCTTAGTGGGTATTGGTTCTCCATCCAATTACCCACTTACCTTGGATTATTAGATTTATATTTAATAATCTTCTTTTGCCTCTAATTAGGCCTCAAGGAGCTCATCAATGTAGGGTCCTATTTAGTGAGAACATATGTTAATTGGATAGCTCATATCTAATCCTCTTTTCACTAAAGAATCTACCATATATGTGTGACTCTCTATGCCCAATACCAAGCTGGTCATGAGTCCTACTTGTCATAATTCCTTTTAATTCAATAAATTATTATTTTATAATAATTCACTTGACTCATGATTATGAATGTACTAGGCCACTGTGTCATGGTTCCCAAATAATACAGGAAATCTTATCTATTTTACATGTCTGTCCTCAGTTACCATGTATCTATAATCCTCATCCATCTAATATCTCAGAGACCGTAGGAGCATGATAGAGTTGGGCGAGGTTGAAGAACTTATCTTAAGCACCATTTCAAAGGCCGAGTCTCTTCAAGTACCTAACACATAAGCTCAACTTTTTGCATGTCTGATAGAGTATCTCATCCTCCTAAAAGATATGTGGGACATTTCAGTAGAGACGACACTTAAGATGTTGATCCTCAGACTTAAATGTCACGGACAATAATGTAAACAAGGTGTTGGATGAAATGTTCATATTTGTCCGTGTCATTTGGTTTGTGTACATACCTTATACAGCAAGTAGTGGGCTTGCAGTAGGCTTAACAGCCTTAGTTTGGTTTGTTTTGTGACTGATTTTAACTTGTAAATATGAGTGTCTTATAAGCACTTGTGGGGACTTCGGTCTGTAATTGACCATTATCCTTTATATGCAACCTTTCTAAGTTTGTAATGTCTATAGGTGTAATTTATATCTGGCTTTATAAAGTGTTTGCTTGTGGATCCCGTTGGAATTGCTTCTTCTGACCCGTTTTCTCTTTTGTAAGTCTAAGTGACCCTAGGGATCTTGGGGAAGGTTGACCTTTGTGGACGGACATGCATGGGTGCCGCACGGCTTAGGCAAAATCAGCTAAGCCCGTGACATACATATATGCTATTATGAGTATAGACTCTAGGAGATAACAAGAAGTCATGAATTCTAAGATAGATTCCATGTACTCTAAAAAGATTTAGAATCTTGTTCATGCACCTAAGAATATTGTATCCATCGGCTATATATGGAACTTCAAGAAGAATATCAGAGTATTTGGAAAGGTGAAGACATATCAGACAAGGCTGGTGCCCAAAGAATATCGTCAAAGGCAAGGAATTGACTATGACGAAACCTTCTCACCCATAGTCATGTTGAAATCCATCAGAATTTTTTAGGCTATTACAGTACACTGTGACTCTGAGATCTGGTAGATGGATATGAAAACCATGTTCCTTAATGGCAACCTCAAGGAGGAGATGTATATGATACAACCTAAGAGATTCATATCCAATGAGAGTCTAAATAATGTGTGTAGGTTACTCAGGTCCATCTATGGATTGAAGCAAACTTCTTGAAGTTGGAACATATGATTTGATGAGGTAATTAAATCTTATGACTTCTCTAAGAAAAAAATTGAGCCTTGTGTGTATAGGAAAGTGAGTGAGAGCGCTATTACATTCTTAATACTATATATGGATGACATCATGATCATTAAGAATAATATAGGAATGCTCTACAGTTAAGCTTAGGTATCCAGACACTTCTCCATAAATGACTTAGAGGATTTAGTTCTATAGAGATAGATCCAAGAGGATGCTTAACTTGTTCTAGTCCAAGTACATAGACTCCTTTGTTAAAAGGTTTGACATCAAAAATTCGAAGAGATGTCTCATACCGATGAGACATGAAATATCACTTTCTGATGGCTCACTTGATAGATATAATGCCAGGTTGGTGGCACTCGGTAATCGACAGGAGTATAGGGTAGATTGTGAGGAGACATTTGCACCTATAGTAAAGATGATGATGGTGTGACTTGTTCTAGCTATTGCTACTTCCAAGGGGTGGTCATTGCGACAAATAGATGTTAAGAATGCCGTTTTGCACGGAGATCTTAAAGAAGAAATTTATATGACTTCACTATCAGAATTATTTTCTACACCCTCTTTTGATGTTTGTAAGCTAAAACAATCACTCTATGGTTTGAAACAAGCCCCATATGCTTGGTTTAATAAGTTCCGCTCTATGCTTATTAGCTTCTTTTGTCCAAAGTCGGTATGATTTCCCCTGTTGTTTCTTTGCAAGACTGCTAAGGGAATCGTCTTTCTCCTACTATATGTTGATGATATTATTATTACAGGGATTGATTGTGAATTGATTTCTCAACTTTAGGAGCGCCTTCAGGGTTCTTTTCATATGAAGGACTTAGGTCCTTTACAATATTTTTTAGGCCTTGAGGTGCATTCTACCTCGATTGATATTTTCTTACACCTACATAAATACATCCAGGAGTTAATTGCTTCAGCTGGCCTTTAAGATGGTCATTCTGTTGATACCTCCTTGGAAGTGAATATTAAATATAGTCATGATGAGAGTGATTTTCTCTCTGATCCCTCTTTATATAGACAATTAGTGAGGAGCCTAAACTATCTGACTATTACTCGGCCTGATATTTTCTTTATAGTTCAACAAGTTAGTTAATTTGTGTAGGCGTCTAGGCATTTCCACCTGGCCGTTGTTCGTTATATTATTTGCTATTTGTAAGGTACTTATGCCCGAGGTCCTTTCTTCACTATTCACTCTCCTATTCGTTTGGTTGCATATACTATGCTGATTGGGCTGGTTGTTCTGATACTCAACATTCAATTACTAGTTGGTGCATGTTTCATGGTACCTCTCTCATTTCTTGGAAAAGCAAGAAGCAAGATCGGGTGTCTAAGTCCTCTATTGAGTCTGAGTATCGTGCTACGTCATCTGCATGTTTTGAAATTATTTGGCTTCAGGGATGTTGGGTGAGCTTGAGTTTTCCCAAATTGAGTATACTCCGCTTCATGCGGATAATACTAGTGCTATTCAAATTGTTGCTAATCCAATATTTCATAAGTGCACCAAGCACATTGAAGTGGATCGTCACTCTATTCGTGAAGCATATGAAGACTCTCCCGACACCGACATTACTCTCTTGTTGACAAATTGATGCTTTTGATCATCCAGCATCAATTTGAGGGGGGTTGTCAATGGCCTAGATTATGACAAAAATTATGGCTGAGATCAAGAGATTTATTCTATCATAATTAGTGTTTATTAATGATAGATTATGGTTAAAATCAAGAGATTTATTTTACCATAATTAATATTTATTAATGATAGAAATTATGGCTGAAATTAGTGATTGCAAAAGGCACTTGGGTGCTCGCCTAAGCGCTCGAGCAAGGCAAAGCTAGGCTCTTCGAGCGATGCGCTTTAAAGAGGCACCACTTGGGCGCTCGCTCGAGCCCAGACGTCAGGCTCTTCGAGCGAGCGCCCAGGTTAAACCAGGTGATCGAACCAGGGTTTTAGCTTTGGTTCAGCCACATTCGTGTTATTTGGTTCAATAGAACCAACTAACGCACTGATATCAGCTTCCCACCTCCCGCTCGCAACTTCCTCAACCCTAATCTCACTCGTAATCCCGCCGTCAGCATTTCACTTTGTCGCCCCTGTTGCTGTCGCTGCTCGCCTTTATCGCTATCACTATCGCAGCTCTCAGTAAGCAGCTTTCGCTCTCGGTCAGCAGCCTCGTCTCTACTCTTCTCATACTGTCCTTACATCGACTCAGCTCAACTCAGTATACTATTAATAATATTGTTAATAACATACTGTTAATATACTGTTAACAATATACTATTAACACTAATAGTATAGTGTTAACAGTACTGTTAATATCAATGTTCTCCTTATCGAGCGGTAATGCCTCATATCGGGCAGTACGTATCGGTCCGCCAGTTGATTGGTATACAGACCGCCCGCTACCGGGCGGTTCCGCTTCTTTCTCCCTATGTGGGGAGAAGAACGAGGCGACATCCTCGTGCAATTCCTTTTCTTTCTTCCGGTAGGCGGTTCCGCTTCTTTCTTCCCGTGTGGGAGACGCTTCATCTCCTCGCGTGGGGAGACGAATGAGGCGACATCGCCTCTTTTTAATTTGTTCTATATTATATAAATATTATATTATATTATAAAAATATTATAATTTACTATAATATACTAAGCGGTATGCACAGTGCGTACCGCTTGGTATCAGGTACCGTACCGAGATAAACTCGATATATGAGTATAGAGAACCTTGATTAATATATTATTATATTATTAATTTATTATATATTTATTTTATATATTTATTATATATATATATATATATATATATATATATATATATATATATATATATATATATATTTAGCATCTCGCTTCGCTCAAGTGAGCGTTTGGGCAAGCACCTAGCGCCTCGGGCGTTTTGGGACCGTGGCGTCTAGCTCTTTTTAAATTACTAGCTGAAATTAAGATATATATATATATATATATATATATATATATATATATATATATATATATATATATATATATATATATATATATATATATATATATATATATATATATATATATTATTACCTAAAATAGATTGTATAGCAATTCATATTTAATGAAAAGGATCCTCAAGGAGGTCATTCAACCATTTAATTAAATCTTATCATTTTATTTATCACAATGTTTAATATGAATTTGATGATAGCCACAACGAAAGTCAATTTTAGCAAAAACCTTAGTACTCACAAGCATATCATCGATATATGGGATTGGAAATCTATACTTTATTGTTATCTTGTGTGCATCCCTACTATCAATCAAGGTTCATAAATCTTGATTGAAATAGCTAAAATAGTTAAGAGGTTGGTAACAGTCGAAACCAATCGTTACCGTCCGATACAACCCCGTATCGCCCGATATAAGGCAAAAAATTTGATATTACCTGATAGCAGATGGTTCGTATATCGAGAAGCACTCGGACTAGTATGCACCACCCATAATGGGTGGTACACATCAAAATTTAAAACCTTGCTATCAATGCATATTCTCCATGATCCATTATTTTTAGGTGTTGAAAGAGTAGTCATAGCACAAGGACTAAGTGATTCTTTAGTCAGTTCTTTAGACAGTAAACTCTCTATTTGTCTTTGTAATTCAACATGTTCTTTTGGTGATATACGATAATGAGGAAGATTAGGAAATGTAGCACCTGAAATGAAGTCAATCTGATGTTAGATATCATTCCCTTCCTTGTTGGACTGCCTACAGTCTTTGTAAGTTATCAAACTAATTGAATTTTTAAACTGTACAATGGTAGGAGCTTCCCATAATGGCTGCAAAAGTAACTTCACTCCATCTCTGATTAGAGAACAAGTGTTCTTTCTCCCATCATAATGTGTGCATTTTGATCAAATTGCCATGACTTACCAAGACGTAAATGACATGCATCCATAAGTACATCAAAATAAAGTTCATCTTCCTACCTCCCAATAAAGAATTCGATCTTGCACCTTTGAGACATCGAGATCTCTCCACCCTTTTGGAACCATGAAACCTTATATGGCTTTGGATGACATATAGATGCAAGCTTTAGTTTGTCCACCATAAACTTTGGAACCATATTCTCTACACTACCTGAATCAAACATTAGAAGGCATTTCTTTCCATATGACAAGCATATGTCATGAAATATTGAAAATATTATTTCTAAGCCCTTGATCATCTTCTTGGACTTTCATGATACATTGAATAATAAGATTTTTCACCTTCAAAATCTGTTAGGCTCCCCTTGCACAATAACTTCAATTTTCTTTCTAGTACACTTATAAGAACGTTGGACAGCGTCACCACATGTGAAACACTTAGTATGTGAATAAGACTCACCATTTTGCTGATTTTTATTTTCTCTCCCAACATGCTATCACGAACTTAACTGAATTTACCTAAGCCGTGCGGCACTTTAACTACAACTTTATAAACTTAGCTAGAATTGCCTAAGTCACAAAGCGACTTTTGCCCATAGTCCCAGACTTAGCTAAGATTGCCTAAGTCATGAAAACACTGAAACGTATATGCTCACAAAGGGTCAGCCCACTTGCAACCTTGTGCCGATCCCAAAGGACCTACAAAAAGAGAAGTTGATTAGTTTTGAAGATGAGCGACAGACAAGTCCCGTCATCTCATAAAGAGGACAGCTCTTATAAGTAATTCATCGAATACCTTGAGTGCAACAGAAAAAGAGAGAAAGAGAGCGAAACAGGTCTTTAGAGGACTGTAAGAATTGTCACAAGTCCATAAACAACAGTTCCTAAGGTATCAAACGCATGATGAGTTCAACAGTCGATGAATGTTTACACCCAATACTATCCTGAAGTCTCATCCAGTCCTATGCCACTCAGGGGGTTCCAGAGGGTTGAGAAGGCTTACATTTTGCACCGCTTGGCCAGGTCACTGTAGCACATGATAACGGTCCAAAACTGGGCAGTTTTGGCCTATTTTAGCTCTGCGTAGTGAGCGATTGCTTTGCAGCCTTACAGACTATTTCTGCTCGTATTTTTTAGGCAAAATCATACAAAATCAAGGCAAAACATGTTGCCCAACATCTGTATAAGCAAATAAAAGCGACGAACGATTCGGTGAGCGAAGAGTTGCGGTTGAGCGATGACTATTTGTGACATTCTCCCCCACTTAAACTACCGACGCCCTCGTCGATGCTTGTTGGTAGGCTTTGACGCGGGCTTCTTCATGTCGTAGGGTATCTTCTGGCTCCCAACTGGCTTATGTTTGGGGAAGCTTTTGCCACTTCACCAAGTACTCAGTTTGCTCTGCTCCATTGGGTAGCTTAGTCTTGCGATCTGCTAGAATAGTCTCAACTCGCTTCTCATAAGAGGCTCTGATTGGAGGTAGTCGAGTTGAAATATTTCGCGAAGCATCTTGCAGATCTGAATGGTGGGCTTTCAAGTTGCTTGCATGGAAGACATTGTGAATTTTTAGCCATGCCGACAGTTGTAACTTATAGGAGACGTTGTCTACCCTGCTGATAATTGGAAAAATACCTTCATACTTGCTCATCAATCCCTTGTGCATTTTATGCCTAAAGAATTGGAATGATGCTGGTTGGAGCTTCACCAATACCAAGTCACCAACTTTAAACTCTTGTGGTCACCTTCCCATGTCTGCCCACTTCTTCATCTTTTTGGCCGCCTTCTCCAAGTAGGCCCAAGCAATATCTACATTTTGATGCCATTACTTTGTAAAGTGATATGTTGATGGACTACTCCCCGTATAATCAATAGTCAATGTGTGAGGAGTACGACTGTTGTTCCGTGATAATCTCGAAGGGGCTCTTGTTGGATGCAGAGCTCCGCTGCAAATTGTAGGAGAATTGAGCTGTGTCCAGTAGCTTCACCCAATCTCGTTGGTTGGTACTTACGTAGTGCCGGAGATACTGCTCCAAGAGTGAGTTAACTCTTTCAGTTTGGTCATCCGTCTGGGGGTGGAGGCTTGTGGAGAAGTATAATTTGGACCCTAGCAATTTGAAGAGTTGAGTCCAAAATCGTCCCAAGAACCGGGAATCTCGATCACTGATGATATTGTCCGGGACTCCCCAATACTTCACCACATGCTTCATCATCAACTTGGTCGCCACCTCTGCTGAACAGTGTAGGGGTGCAGCAATGAATGTTGCATATTTTGAAAATCGATCAACCACCACGAGTATCGATCCGAGTCCCCCTATTGTCGGCAAGCTTGATATGAAGTCCAAAGAGATGCTCTCCCATGGTCTTTCAGGTACGGGCAGCAGCTCTAAAAGTCTCACTGTCTTTCGCTGCTCTACCTTATCTTGTTGACAAGTACGACATGTTTGAACATAATCCTCCACATCAGTCTCCATCTTCAGCCAATAGAAGGTCCTCTCTAATAGAGCTATTGTTCGATGGATGCCAGGATGTCCAGCCCAAAGGGAATTATGACACTCTTTTAAGAGTTCACGCCTCAAATTATCCGCTCACGGAACCTAAACTCTGTTCCCTTTGATATAGATGAGTCCCTCCTGGACCCAAAACCATCATGCCTTGCCTTCTTTGATGAGCTGCATCAGGGTTACTGTCTGAGGATCACTGTACAGTCCATCTCTGATCTTGGAAAGAAAGTTGGAGTGTAACTGGCTTGCTTGGCCTCTGCCTATCAACTGTATAACATTCACCAATTCAACTTTTCGGCTCAATGCATCGGCCACGACATTCGCCTTTCCGGGCTTGTACTCCATTACCATATCGAACTCAGCCAAGAAGTCCTACCATCGAGCTTGTTTCGGCCACGACATTCGCCTGTCCTTAGCACAAATGGTGCTCCAAAAGATAGTGTTGTCATGCTCGTAGACAGTGGACCACCGCTATCATCTCCTTCTCATGCATTGGATATCGCCGCTCGGTCTCGTTGAGCTTGCGACTCTCGTAGGCTATTGGATAACCCTTTTGCATAAGTACTCCCCCAATAGCGAAGTCAGAAGCATCTATATGAACTTCAAAAGACTTCCCATAATTTGGTAATATGAGTACCAGTTCCTATAATACAGTAGTCTTTAGGTCTTGGAATGCCGCTTTACATTTGTCCGACCATCTCCACGACTGCTCCTTCTTTAGCAACCCCGTCAGTGGAGCTGCATGCTTCGAATATCCGGCAATGAAGCGTCGATAATAGTTGATAAACCCAAGGAAGGATCTCAACTCTGGCACCTTCTTTGGTGTTTGCCAGTCCATCACAGCTTGCACCTTCGAGTTATCCATTCAGATAGAACCATCGTCGATTTGATGCCCCAAGAATAGAATCTCCGTCTGAGCAAAGTAACACTTTTCCCTCTTTACAAACAAAGTGTTCTCCCTGAAAACTTTGAAGATTGTCCGAATGTGATCAAGATGCTCCTCAAGTGTTTGGCTATAGACGACTATATTATCAAAGTAGACAACCATAAACTTATCCAAATATTCCTTGAATAGTTGGTTCATTAGGGTACAGAATGTGGCTGGAGCGTTAGTTAAGCCGAAAGGCATCACCAAGAACTTAAATGCTCCGTACCTAGTCGCACAGGTAGTCTTCGCCTCGTCACCTTCTGCAATACGCACCTGCCAGTACCCAACCGAAGGTCGAGTTTGGAGAAGTACTTGGCCTTGCCTAGTTGGTCGAACAAATCCGCGATGAGCGGGATGGGGTATTTGTTCTTAATTGTCATTTTGTTCAGGGCTCGATAACCGACACATAATTGGAGGCTCCCATCTTATTTCTTCTGGAAGAGGACTGGAGCTTCGAAGGGTGCTTTTGAATTGCAAATGAGTCCATCGCTAAGTAGTTCGTCTAACTGCTTTCTGAGTTCTGCCAACTCTGGAGGGGTCATGCGGTATGGTGATCTCGCTGGAGGCTTAACTCCCGACTCCAGCTTTATGTGATGATCCACGCCTCTGCGTGGTGGTAAAGTTTTCAGCAACTCACTTGGCATCACGTTCGAAAACTCCTTCAGATGTTCGCCACTGCACCAGGTTCTTGAGTGGCCTCTCCGTCAAGTGTTTCTAACTTTATGACTATTACAAAGGTCGATTCCCCTTTTCATACCATTTTCTTTAATTGTAATGTCGATATTTGTTGTAGATTCTTTGTCCCTCCTCGAGAAACAGGAACCACGCAGGGGTCGTCGCTTCCCATTAGACATAAAGAGTTAAGGAACGACATTGGCACTAACTTCATTGTGTGCATAAACTCTATTCCGATGATCACTTGGAAGTCATCCAATGACACCCCCATTATGTTTGTGCTTCCGTTCCATGTTTCGATCTTGATGGGGGACCCCCTTTGTTAGTCCGGAGATCCGCTTGGCCTTCGAGTTTACAACCTTCATGTGACTTGGGTTGTTCTCCAAGATTAGTCCAAGTCGGTTTGCTTCACGATCGATAATAAAATTATGGGTAGCGCCCGTGTCCACCATTACCCGGGTTGTTTAGCTATTTAGCTTGATGTTCACATACATCAGCTCGCTGCTCACTGCCTTTGATGGCTTTGCCTTTGTGTTCTCCCACACTTGACCCTGCAATGCATTCAACAAGCTGTCACGGACAATAATGTAAACAAAGTGTTCGATGAAATGCTTATGTTTGTTCGTGTCCTTTTGCACCGCTCGGCCAGGTCACTGTAGCACGTGAAAACGGCCCAAAACTGGGCAGTTTTGGCCTGTTTTGGCTCCGCGCAGCGAGCGACTGTTCTGCAGCCTTGCAGATCATTTCTTCTCACATTTCTAAGCCAAAATCATACAAAATCAAGGCAAAACATACTGCCAAACATCTATATAAGCAAACAAAAACGACGTACGGTTTGCTGAGCGAAAAATTATGATTTAACGATGACCGTTTGTGACAATATGGGTTTGAATGTTCAGATGTTATACCCTTTCTTCCATTGAAAGATTATTTTCTCCTGTATAGTTCTAGAGTTTTCGACCTTTTTGAGTAGTTCATTTACTTTTTCTCTTCGACCTTAAGTTTCATTTGATAGGCCTCCTCAAGAGATCAAATGGAGTGCATCAAAAATCTAGCCACTTAGTTGAACATCATTTTTCATTCAAGCTAATTCAGCTTATTAGCATTATCTTACAGAATTGCTCAATATAATCAAATACAGATAGATTATTCTTCTGATGTAATTGGTGGAATTATCGATAAAGAGTTTGAGGATAATCCAAAGGGAGAAACTTGTCATCTAACTTTAGTTTCATTTTAGCCGATGTGTTAACCCGTGGAACACCTCTTTGCTCACATCTTCATTTGATATTAATGCCACCAAATCAGAGCATACATATCCTTTTAGTTTTGTTGCCGCAAACTGCACCTTTCGAACCTCATTAAGATTGTGCTTCCAAAGAGGCAATACAATCATAATTCCTTGGGATTAAGTGAGCTTGCAAATTCCGCTACATTAACTTGAATACTTTGTATTTGTTCCTTCAAGAGCTCTCATCAAGTGATTGATTCATGGCCCAATGATTAGGAGCCGCAGCATTTGTTGTAGAACTCGAAGCATTATTACCTATTGGATTACTCTGTTGGCATTCAGCAGGATTAGCTAGAATTGTTTGTAGGAGATCAGTCATTATCTGTAGCAAAGTTTCATGAGATCGATGTAATTTTAGCTATTTCTGCCTGTAAATTGATTGAGCTCTCATCAATTGATTCATGGCCCAATTATTAGGACTTGGGAGCCACAATATTTGTTGTAGAACTTGAAGAATCAATTGCATCATTACTAGACTCACTTCTTGCACCTATTGAATGACTCCGTGGCTTTCAGCAGAATTTTTTAGAGGAGATCAGTCATTATCTGTAGCAAAGTTTTATAAGATCAATGTTATTTAGCCATTTTTTGAGAATAAATTAATTTCATCACCATTCTTCCTTTGGCAATTGATGAAGAATTGAGGATTCAAAACAAATTCATGATAGCTTGATAGATGCTCAGCAATTCGATAATAACTTTCAGCAAGAGAATTCGAAATCACACGTTGTTCTTTCTGTTAGACAATGACCTTTCCAATTGTTTAAAATGAATTAGGAAAACAAAAGCATACTTATTATTGAGATTTTAGCATCTATTTATACATAGATGAGAGACGGATTTCCCTCAACTGATGAACGAGATAACTCGTTCAGTTAGGAAAATTTGTTACAGCTCACATGCCCCCGCAAGATCGAGCTCCTGTCAAGGACGTCGATCTTGGATCGATGGAAGAAAAACAGTTTACGTGCTAGAGACTTCGTGAGGGAGTCGACCAGTTGGTCAACTGTGTGGACATGAGAGACACAGAGCTACTTGCGGGCTACTTGATCCCAGACAAAGTGAAAGTCGATAGCAACGTGCTTCATGCGGGAGTGAAAGACTGGATCTGCACAAAGATAAGTGGCCCCGATGTTATCACAGTAAATAACAGGCATAGAAGCAGAATGGATTTGAAGCTCCTGAAGCAAATGGCTAATCCAATTGAGTTCAGCAGCGGCGGCGACAACACCCCGATATTCAACCTCGGTAGTAGATCTGACAACCGTCTTTTGCTTTTTAGAGCTCCAGCTTATCGGATTAGCACCAAGGAATACAATATACCCAGATGTAGAGGTTCTATCATCAACGTTACCGGCCCAATCCGCATCAGCAAAGGCATGAAGCTGAGAGGGAGAATTCTTGCGAAGAAAAATGCCATGATCAATAGTCCCTTTGAGATAACACAAAATGCGTTTGACAGCAGTCCAGTGCAAAGTAGATGGTTGATGCATAAATTGAGATAATTTATTAACTGGAAAGGAGACATCGGGACGAGTGAGTGCTAGATATTGTAAGGAGCCAACTACCTGTCGATAGATATAGAGTGGGATCTGTTATAGGACTACCATCATAGAGATGCAACGATGTACTTGGAGATAGAGGACTGGAGACTGCTTTAGCGTCTTGCATGTTTGTCTTCAATAATAAATCATGAATATACTTCCGTTGTGACAGAAAGAGACCAGAAGATGTAAATGTAGCCTCAACACCGAGAAAATAATGCAAGGTACCAAGATCTTTGAGGGAGAAGCAGTCTGCCAATTGTGTAATAAATGTCTGAACCTCCGTTGAGTTATCACCTGTGATAATAATATCATCCACATATACGAGGAGATAGATGGTGCTCCCACGATGTTGGCGTAGAAATAAGGAAACATCAGACTTATAGTTGATGAAGCCAATTGAAGATAAGTATAGACCAAGTTCAGTATACCACGCTCGTGGAGCCTGACGAAGTCCATAGATGGTCTTTTTAAGTTTATAAACATGCCGCGAATATGAAGGATGTATAAAGCCTGGAGGTTGTTCCATAAAGACATCTTCAGTGAGGGTTCCTTGTAAAAAGACATTGTTAACATCTAACTGACGTAAGCACCAGCCTTTCGATATTGCCAAACTTAGAAGAAGCCGAATGGCAGTAAGTTTGACAACAGGACTAAATGTCTCAGTGAAGTCAATGTCAGGTCGTTGATGAAATCCTTTGGCCACAAGACGTGCCTTATAGCGAGCAATAGAACCATCATGATTTCGCTTAATTTGGAAAATCCATTTGCACCCGATAATGTTTTGTGTTGAGAGAAGAGTGACAGTCCAAGTAGCATTGTGAAGAAGGGCATCATACTCCTCTCACATGACTTTACGCCAATGGGGATATTTCTGAGCCTGAGAGAAGGAAGTAGGTTCAACAGAGTCGAAAGAGGGTTCGGTGCTAACATGCAAATCTAGAACTCGACGTGGTTTAAAGATACCACACCTGGAACGAGTTTGCATAGGATATCGACAGGGGACAGTAGGGCTATGAGGTAAGGGTTATGGGTCAGTACTGGTGGAGGCAGACGAAGGGACAATAGAAGTACCCTAGTGTGGTGAAGACAAAGACACTGGGGGGAGGAGCCGGAAGAGAGGGGAAAGAGAAAAACTGCGGAACATAAGTAACTAGAGAGTGTGGATCTAAAGAAGACAAAATGGAGGAGGAAGATTGTTCATAGGGATCCAATGGAACTACAGATTGTCGATGATCTCGAAAGGGAAAGACAGTCTCCACAAAAGTAACATGTATGGAGACAAAGACTTTAGCAGAGTGAGGGTCATAACATCGATAGGTATTATGTTCAAGAGAGTACCCTATGAAAACACAAGGTCGAGATCGAGGTTGCATTTTATTAGAATTGTAGGGACGTAACATGTATAACATAGACAACCAAAAACCTTTAAGGTTTGAATGTTGGGGTGTTTTTGAAATAGCTTTTCAAATGATGAATGATATTGTAGGAGAGGAGTAGGTAAGCGATTAATAAGATAAACAATAATTTGAAAAGCGACGGACCAAAAGATAGAAGGCATGGAAGCCTGATGGAGCAATGTGAGACCAGTCTCAACAATATGACGATGTTTACGCTCAGCAGAGCCAACCAGTTGAGGGGTATATGGTGGGGATTGAGATGTTGAATACCAGAGGTAGCTAGATAAGACGCAAGGGCTTGATATTCACCGCCACCATCAGAATATACAGTTTTAATAGTAGTTTGAAAATAATTCTCGACCAAGTTCTTGAATTTAGAGAAGACAACATCAACCTCTGACAAAGAGGATATAACCATGTGTACTTTGTAAAATAGTCTACAAAGATAACATAGAATCTGAACTTGTCAAAAAAGATAACTGACGCAGGGCCCCAGACATCAGTATAAATAACCTCAAATGGTTTAGAGCAGGAAATAAAAGATGTACCAAATGGTAACTGATGACTCTTATTACTAAGACAAGCATCAAGTAAGTAATAGTAGAACCAGATTTAGAAACAGGAATAGAGTAGCGAGAAAGTAACTTTTGTTGAACAGGAGTTGAGGGATGACCAAGACATTGATGCCACATGTCGATTGGAGCAGCGGTGGAGGCGTTAGCAGTAGGCTGAGTGAGATATAAGGTAGATGGTCATTCATAGATCTTGTCTTTATTCGGACCGCGAACCAACGATGCCCCCGTGCTCAAGTCCTTGACAAGAAAATAATCAGGAAAAAATTCAATAGAAGCATGGTTTTGTTGGCAGAACTGAGAGACAGAGATGAGATTTCTTTTAATGTGGGGTGCACACAAAATATTATCAAGTGTAAAAGAAGTGGCATTAGAAGTAAGCTTTGTTGAACCGAAATGAGTAATAGGAATTCTGTTACCATCACCGATGATAATATCTTCAGTTCTGCCATAGTTGTTGTGGAGTGACAGGTTTTGGAGATCAGAAGTAATATGGTGGGTAGTACCAGAGTCCACAATCCAATTAGATTGACTATAAGAGGGAGTCGTCATGACATTTGCCCGAGGCCAGGCCGACTGAGGTGGAAGACGAGATCGAGACCGACAAACCTTTGCCGAGTGATCGACTTTATCACATAATTGGCAGACAACTGGTTGCTGAAGTATGGAAGGAGGACAACGTGGCTGAACGACAGTGTTGAAGTGCAAAGAATGGGAAGGCGGCAGTGATGGAGAGGGACCCGTAGAAGTGAGAGAAAAGTTGGTCACACCTTTTGAAGCATTCTTACGATATTTACAATTTTGTCGGTTGGACTTCTGATTGAACTGAGCCGTGATAGGAGGTCCTGGCAAGGAACCTGATAGTCTATCAGCACGCTTTAGGTAAGCTTCATAGTCGGTGAGCTTGTCATAGAGTTCTTCAAAGCAAATCAGAGTCACGTGCTCGAAGTGCGGCTGCCAGTTCTTTGAACTCGGAACTCAATCCATTAAGCGTGTGGACAAGAACTTCTTCATCAGTTAGGGAATGACCTATCAAAGCTAGGTCACTAATAAGCATTTTGATATGTTGTAAGTAATCGGCAATAGTACTTCCCTCCTGCTTAAGGCTCATAAGGTTGGAGAGGAGTCCAAGCATGCGAGTTAGGGAGCGATTCACGAAGGTAGTTTGTAACTTGGTCCAAGCTTCCGCAGCAGTGACACAGGAGGACACAAGCGAAGCAATGGATCCCGCAACAAAGGCTTGAATTGCTTGGAGTATTAGCTGATCTTGACGTAACCAAAGTTTATATGCAGAATTCGGTACTGGGTTGGGTTCTCCTGGAACATGTATCATCGGTGGACAACTAAGAGAGCCATCAATATAACCCAATAAATCATAACCAAATAAAAGGTTCGAGAATTGGGCCCGTCAGGACGTATAATTACCACCCTTGGATAATTTAAATGGAATCAAGGAGGCGGCATTGATGGAGGTGAGTCCTGAATGCGGAGAAGGATTGCCAACAGGAAAAAGTGTTGGAGTGTCGGAGGTAGAGAAGGAAGACATCAAGGAACCAATAGCAGGTCAAAGGGAAAACAAGAGAGAAAGGTAGGTAATCTCGCCGAGAAAATAGTTGCAAAAAGCGTTAAAAGATAGAGTAAGAGCGAGAGTAGGAAGTCGATTTTTGAATAATATGACTAAAGCGTCCAAGAGATTGATGGTAAAAGAAATGAGGAATGAAAGGTAAGGAGACTCTACCGTCGTCCTGATACGATGAATAGCAATGTTCGGGTGCAGAATCCTACTGGAACCAGCCCTTCCGAATATGACACAGTGAGTGCAGCCACTGTTAAAAGAGATCACCCGGCACTCCCCTCAAATTCAACAGAATACACTCTTCAACTAGATGAGTTGCCGGGATCAGATAGACCGGAAGGGAGAAGGCTTCTTGAGTAACTTCTAAGGGACTCTGAGGCTCCTTCTTCAATCATCAGATTGGTCTGGCGTTCATAGCTGACCAACTCGCTGAGATGAACCACGAGAGCAGGTTATTCCGTCTCAGGTGCCATGCACATAGAAGCTGGTGTAGCAGCACGTTAGAGCAGCTTTAGCACTACGCACCCGCAAGCAGAGTGAGGGAGGGGGAGCGGGCAGGAGAGGCAGCGGTTAGTCCTGAGAGATGCGACTGTGGTGTCCACGTTTGGATCGCTCTTTGGAGCTGCTAAGAGGGTAGCCGGTGCTTGGTGTTGGAGGCACAACATCCAGAACGGGCCGTGGATGCAGAGACAGCAGGCGTCGAGCAGGGCAGCATTTGCTACAGTAGGAGCAGGGCACGACTACAGTAAGAGCAGAAGAAACGGGTAGAAGAGTACAAGGTAGCGGCTGAAGACGGGAAGGAGAAAATTGTAGACTCTCTTCGACGATATCACATGGCAGATATCACTGCCGAAATGCCATACTAGCAAGGCGTGAAGATGCAGGCCGGGAGCAATTCCTCCCCAGAAACCAAACATCGAGGAGTCCGACGGACGTAGCAACAGAGAGTGGTCTGCTGCAGCCAATGGAGACGTCCAATGTCGAACCACGGCGAGAGGAGAGGGGTCTGCCACAAATCAGGATACTACTAAAAATGATTAAATAGTAGTAATATGAAGTTAGATAATGCTGGTAAGTGAAAGAGAAGCCTAAGCAGAGGTAAAAGAAAACCAACTTCCGTAAGAACAAAGGATCATTATTATGACGAGCTTAAGTGCACCCTGCATTTGATGGCGCAATTGTTAATTAAATGCACTACGAGTTTGAGTTTGAGGGAGCAATCAAAGGACAAATGCAACTTGTCCTTTGATATAGAGCTAGAGGCAAAGTGACTGGGGTTTAAGCTGGAAAGAGTTTGAGCCATATGAAGGCATCCAGTGTCATTCCATGCATGTTGATTTTATTCCATGCATGTTGGATTTGTAAAGGTTTAAACAACCATTATCAATAGTGAGTGACAACATCAACTTTGGTTTTGGATTGAAGATGTTTAAGCTCATACCTAGGGAATGGGTCATTTTATATTAGTAATAATTTAGAAGATTTGCTATGATCCAGTTGGACTGACAACATCAGTTCCATGATGCTACATACCTTTCATCTTCCTTAATGGTAGACAGTGTCGACAAGAGTAGTATCATTAGAACGTCCATGAGCTAACAAGTAAGTGGAGTTGTTGAGTCAGATTTCTCACCAAAGATAACAAAGAATAGAAAGCACTCATCAGAGAAGGGCTCTCTCAAAGCTTCTAAAGGGAAAGGTCTCGAAGAAGAAAAAGTGTTCTGATGGCACATAGATCTAGAAGGAACATCTCACTCAAAGTCCAACACATGTCTTTTATGTGGTGGGCAACATTTTAATAATGGAATGCCCACAACGAAAGGAGGCACTCAATGCCCATATAACTTCTTTCGAGCCAAAGGAGGACAAAGCAAAGGTAAAGTCTAAAAAAGAAAAAAAGCCTAAGCACAGATGATGATTTGCCATGTATGTTGGGAGCACTAATTTTCACAAGGAGCAAAAGCACTATCCATGTCATTTCTAAATTCTCTCTTTTTGACGGGCAGTGATTTTTTTTTTTTTTTTTTTTTTGGCTGCATGTTGGTTTTAAGAAGTTTCAAACAGCCATCATCAGCAGTGGCATCATCAACTTTGGTGTTGGACTTAAGTAGTTTTAAGCAGCCATCAATTATGCAATTTAGTTAACTAAGTCCACTATTGATCATTTCTGACCATGTTTAGTCTGTCCATATGGTATTAGTTAGGTACTTGCACATCAATTCAATACAATTTAATTGGCTTTTTAGCAGCCTTCCATAATAATGATCTTGGGATTTGCCTCATGAATTGTCGCCTTCATATCTCGACTAGAATTTCCAGTTAGTCTAAAATCTTCCAATACATGATTAAGCAGAATAATTTTTCAAATTCTTGAGTGCAACATTTCATTATTCATAATTTGAAAATCTTGGGAAATAGCATTTTTGTTTTTGGTAGTAAAAGATGAACATGCACTCAATGTTTATTTTTCTTGATAGAGTCAAATAAATCTAATGTTAATGATGCGATATTATTTATACATTGGACCATAAGTTGTATGCTGATTCATCAATGGAAATAGCCCATTTGAAAGCTCTTGGGTTCTTTGCAAAAGTCCTTTTGGATATAAAATGGGATATGAAATTTTTTAATAATTGTTGGAAAAGTCCAGCCATTCATATTGCTCAGGTACCATTGTTATATTTGAACATTGATAAGTGAGTGCTATTTGAACCCAAATCTGTTGGTATGAAAGTTTTAATCCCCTAGTATATAAAATAATGAAACTCATAATTCAAATGTTGCCACTTGCTAGTCTTATCATCTAATTCAATAGGGAGCTTCTCTTTGAAGAAATTAACATGAAAAATTTTATCTCAGAAAACAGCATGATCCAGATGATGCAAGTCAATTAGTATATAAAACAAGATAGTGCATAAAATATGTTTGTATTTAGTTATCTATCCTTTAACCAATGTCCTAAAAATATATGAGGTGATGAAAGCAAATTGCTATATTTGCTTAGAGGGTGCAGAGATGAGAATGTTCAAGGAAACACAACGCAAAAAAATGGAGTAGCCTATCAGTTTCCTCGCAGCTCAATTTGTTTCTTTGGGCCCTATGAAACTTTCTTGGGATAGTGGTGCAGATTATGTTCCTTGAACCGTTTGGGTTCATACAGACTCTTTCAGGAATTATATCGACATTAAAATGCATATCCTGTGAAACCCGGAAGAAGCTCCCATGGTGTGCATGTCGTAATTTTCTTTCCAATGCTCGTCATCAATATTTTCTCAATAACAAATGATTGCTTAAATTAATTCTGACAAATGCCGGTCATAATTTTCTTTCGAATGCTCGTTGTCAATATTTTCTCTTTAAAAATAAAAATAAAAAAAACATGATCTGACTACTTCAATTAATTCTGATAAATACCCGTCCTAGTTTTCTTTCCGATGCTCGTTATTAATATTTTCTCAAAAAAAATAAATCTGATTGTTTAAAACTAATTCATGTTAATAAGACAAATGATGATGTGTACCAACTCTGGATTTGAGCATTCATATTATTTCTTTTCACTTTTAAACAAACACCAACAATGGTTTCAATACGTCCACATGTCCATTATTTATATCAACCGTCAGAAATCAACCATTTTTCATTTCATGCACTCTTGTTAAGTTACCAGAGATAAAGTCACATCACATTGGTAGAATGAGCGTACTCATTCGTTTCTTATTCTTCTTCTACTTACTTACGGCTCGTAGAATGAGACAGGAATACAAGATATAAAGAAACCAAGGATCACAATACGAGATCAATCTCATTTAGTTTTTTTCTTTTGTGCATCACATGAATAAAAAAAGAAATCCAATCCAGGAAAGCAAAGCAAGAACAAGATGTGGTTTCTTCTGCATGTTATGCATTGGCAATACACGAATGACATTCCTTATTTATCGACATTTCCGTCAACAAAATTGCTTCTCAAGGCTTAAGACAATCATCCATACGTGGATTAAACAGTAGCATGACTACAAAAATTTATTTACATAAATTTCATATCATCTCCCACCCAAAGGGCCACAAGAAATGATACACCCTCGACTAGGGAGGTGGTAAAGATTGTCCGTTGCTCAATAAGATGGGAACCTGCAAACGAAAAAAAAAACTATACATCCTAAGAAGCACCCTTTGCAAAAAAGGTTGATACATGGTGATAATTACCGAGTGTTCAGGCAAAATTTTACTTACATTTTTGACAAGCTTCATGTCCTTGGTTTGAGAGAGATCGCTGTACACTATGATATGAGGGTATAGTTTGAGGGATTATAGCGTGTATGGTAGCCCAAGAAAAATGTTCGTAGAAGCCCGAGGATCCATCCTCCAAGAACCTGTATGTTTCAGAATATATTGCGTATGTTTTATTTTTTTTATTTTTATTTTTATCGACAAGCAAGGGATGAAGTTGTAGGGAAAGAGGAATTAAACTTTACTGCAGTCGAAATGTCGCATCATTTCAAATTTATCGCTGCAGCCATTTTTCTCAACTTCTGTGATATATCAGAGAACGATGGCCTCAATGCCGGATCAGAAGCCCAACAACTTTCCATCAAGGACTTCCATTCGGGATCACACCAGGAAGGAATTTTAGGTCGTATGGAGTTGTTCACAATGCCCCCTAGAAGAAACCAAACAATCAAAACATATCATAGTTGTGACCCATGGCTCCTAAGTGAATAGAAAATGTCACAAACAGATAAACACAAAAATGAACAATATATATATGCTGCAACTCATAATATGTGCACCTGAAATTAATCTTCACTCTGAGTTAACCCTTGAAAATTTCCCAAAACGTTTACATTTGCATCACTCATGCTCTGGACCCACTTTAAATAATTTCATGCCTTGGATGATTACTTTGACACACAAAGTCTCTCCCATCCAGGTCATTTGCCACTTGAACACTTTAATTTTTCACTTTTTTTTCTCACATCAAGTCTCTCTCTTTCTCACGCTCTTCCAACTCTCGACTCCTCTCCAACATATAGTTGTTTCTTCTTCTTGCACCCTGCCACGCTGCCATCACTTCCTCATCCAGGTCATTGCCTCCACCTACCAATATGCCTCATCTGCTGCTTCGTCATCTTCCTCTCTCTTTTTTTCCCTTCTACCCCTCCCCTCTTATCTTTCTCCCTCTCTAGTATGAACCATGTTGACCCTAACCGAGTATCAATACATCGATCCATATCGATGTCTTATCATTCTGGTTACTGATCAGTATTGAAACCTGGCTGAGATCTTAAATGTTGATCCTAACATTACTTCTCTAATCCTCAGGTAACTCTAGATTGAAGACAGTATTCAGTTCACAACCACATGCGACACTAAACATTGCATCAATTGGTTGTGTTTGAAGGATATTAAGTCAAAACAAGCAACAGCAGATATCAAGTTAAACGACAAAGAAATATAACCATAGTCAATTATAGCCATTGTTGTATAAACAATTGGGACTGAACTTTGTAAACCATACACAGAGCGAGGGCGTAAAGATGTGCAAGGAGGCAGAAAAAGAACACTTTCAAAGAATTATGCATGACAAATCAATTCATCTCTTTAAATATTGTAAACTGTAAATTGACAATGAATGTACTTCATGAATTTGCAAACTTACAGGCATACCAGAGAACATGGAAGACAACGAGTGAGAATTTTACTATTTCGAATTTAGTGTAAACTAATCACTTGCTTATGAAAAACACTGTAAAACTAGTACAGAAATTTGGTAAGATGTAAAAATGATGTGCTATCTATCATACACCAAACAAGCAACGCATCATTTAACTTGAACAAGCAAACAAGCTTTAATTTCATATGTGAGGATCACTAGATGAATTGTTTTCCTACATTAAGTTTGTTGAGGACACAGTTTCAGATACTGTTTGGACCAATATGTACCAATCGGCATTTATTGATATAATCCAGGACCATCACCAAACCATATAAATATCTGCCAATGTTCATTTATATGCCAATGTTCATATAAATACATTTCTTAGCGGTATAGGTTGGTCTATCACCTGGTATAACAATACCATACAGGTCCAACAATCAGTTGAAATTGGTACCAGACTCAGGTTTCCAACCTTGGTTAAGGGACCTATCACTTGTCGTCCATCAAATATATCTCTAGTTTATTAGTAAGATTTGCCCTTTCACTAGATGTACCTATGACTTATGCAATGATCTCCGATGCTTTCTATACCATCCCCCTCACAATGCAAAGCATGCTAAATATTTAACAAAACCACATGTAATTTCTGCAGTGAACAAAGGTTCTACTTATATAGAGAGAAACAACACCACACCAACTAAAACTCAAGACAAACTAAATTTGGGCATGTTTACAACTTCAATTATTTTATCATGGACTTCAAATTTGGCTCCATGACTGGCTGATTTGAATTGGGATTATTCCCACCTGGTCAGAGAAAATCATAAATTGAGCAAAATTAAAATTGATCATTATCGGTCCTAATCCATCGAGATCAATGAATTACAGAAAAAAAGATAGCTGATTCCAGTGATGCAAGTTCGAATCTGACAATCATATCATCCAACATGGTGGGGTGCTAACATTATCAAATACAGAAACGAGAAATAAAAAAATTTAAGAAAAATACAAAAAAAAAAGTAAAAAAGAACAAAAAGGTGATGATCAAATGGGAATGGAAAATAGAAACCTGGTGGAGAGGAGCAAAGATGAGATCAGTTAATTTGGTCTTTATCGGTGATTTTAGAAGTGCTAGGTGCCAAAAGGCACCAAGATCCTAAAATGCCCGAGGCGCTAGGCGCTCGCCTGAGCAAAACGAGGCAGTCTGACAATGGAGCTTCCGGACGAGGAGAAAAGAACTATAGACAAGTAGAAAAGAACTAATAAAAGGGAGAGAAAAGAATTGTGCCTGAGCAAAGCGAGGGGCAGAAAAGAACTGTTAAGAGGGAGAGAAAAAAGTCACTGACAGTGGAACTTTCGAACATCAGTAGCAACAACGGAAGAAACTGCAAACGATAGCAACGACAACAGCAGAGGTGTCCGTCGATGGCCAAGAAAGCTACGATCCTCTCCCTCAATGGTGGAAGGAGCTGCACATAGAAGCAATGACAACAAAAGGAAGCTGTAGACGAAGCTAGGCTGTTGGACCCATTCGTCGATGATAGCGGAAGCCTCGGTCCGCTACGTTTGCGGCAAAGGCAGAAGCTGCACTAGGGTTGATGGCTCGAGGTCGCGCGGTAGTGTAGGGGTGGCTTTTGCGGTAAAAAAGTGTCTTGTTGGTTTAATCAAGCCAACTAGCCTCTATTGAACTGAATTAGACTTAAAAGTCTGGTTTGGTTGCTCTATTTGAACCTGGCGCTCACCCGAGGTGCCCATCGCTTGGGTTAAGGCGAGCACGCGTCGCCTGGTCCACCCTTGAAGCGCTCAGGCCTCGCCTCGCGTTGCCCGAGCACCTAGGCACCTATTTAAACTATTGGTCTTTATATCAATTGATTGATAATCGTATCGTGCCTATAATCACTGAGAACCTGACACTCACTCGCTATCCATTCATCATCTGTTCTCTCCTATCATTGCATGTTCCCTCCTGTCTAGCATGACCCTTGGCTTGCACTGTTGTAGGATTAAGATTACATAAAGTTGTGCTATATAACATTTAGTTGTTTAATTTATAACTTGTAACCAATTAATACCTTATAAAAACTTGTACAATATGTGTGTCTATATATAGATCCAATTAATTACATATGTCATATAATAGATAATTTCATATAATTACAACTTTTAAGTTTTTAATATTTTAAAATTCCTATATTTTTATTTTAATTTGATTTATCCCTCTTTTGACATAATGATTTTCTTAAATGATTCTAATCCAAATCCAATGGATCCCAATTGTATCATCACTGATAATCTCAATCTAATCCCAATCCTGATTCGACTTCTATGACCTATGGATTTAAAATACTAAATATTAAACATGTTCTTTATAATTTGTAGCACATTTGGTAGCTCACCAAACTTTAGATGCACGAGAGCATCATCGAAGGAGGAATTTTAAATGAGATCATATTTTATCTGCCAACAAAGTTATTAACCACATCTGACACTATGGAAACCAAGTTTCATGGAGAAACATCAACATGATTCAAACTCTAAATTCATATATTCAATATAGTTATACAATCAAGCATGGTTTTAAATTTCAAATCGTATCACCTGTATTAGGAGGTACGCTTGATATAGCTATATCAGGCGGTAACGATTGAAATCAATTGTTACCAACCTATAATAGTGTTCTAACGATGAATTCAACCATTGGAGCCCTTTCTCACGGGTTTTTAAACCCATCCTCCCCAGTATTTCACTCCATTTCACTCTCACACTCTCTTAAACTATCTCAAGCTCATTTTTTTCTCACATTCTCTTTCTTATTCACACATTTGCACTCTCCTAAACTCTACAAAGCAACGATTTATGAATTGATTCAAGACTCATTTGGGAGGATTAAAAAGAAAAAAAATTTAATCAAGAGGTATGCATTCTTTTTCTTTAATTAGAGAATAATTAAGATCTTTAATATTATCATTAGTGTGTTTAATGTTGATTTATTTGAAATTAGACACTTAATAAGCCAAATGTTTATATTTCATGCATATTAAATATTAGAAGATATTTATGATGGTAAAATAGGTATAATTAGATTTTATTAAAGTTATTTAATTCTACGATAAGTGATCTTAATGATGATTTAATCTATACTAAATGTATATTTATTTCTAATTTAAAAACTCTATCCTAACTTGGTTTTTAAACGAACCGATAAATAATAGTCTATATGCACCAATGTTTTACTTATCGATCAGTACCGGTGTACCAACATTTTATCAATACTGGTACGATACTAGTACCAAGGCAATACGCACAGTGCATACCGCCCGGTATATTAAATATATTATATTATTATATAATATAATATTAAAATATTAAAAATATTAAAAAAATAAAGGGATGACGTCGCCTCGGTCTCTCTCCCAACGCGGGGAGATGTTTTGTCTCCCTGAGCGGGGACAAAAGTAGCTCGCAAGCGACGAGGGCGACAACGGCTCGCGGGCGACCCACGGGAGGCACGCAGGCGAGGACAGCGCGAGGTACTTCTCCTCTTCTTCATTCTTCTTTTCCTCTTCTTCTTCTTCCCTTTTTCTTCTTCAATCGACCGCCGACGACCGATTTTAGCGGTACCGACCGGTCAGCTACCGATACATACCAGGCGGTACAGGGCCTTACCGCTCGGTAAGGAGAACCTTGATATGCAGCATATAAGTTGGTATTTGAAAGCATGATCCATTAATCAAATCTTTAAACATGTCTCATATTCTTGTTTACCTAAAATGTAAAGAGAATGACAACCTTACCCAACCAATATGAACTCATTACAATTCTTAATAACCACTATTGTGACCAAAGAACAACTATGATAAAAAATTATGATGTTGCTTAAAAAACAATAAATTAAATGCTAAACATAGTACCTATGATCGAAGCACAACGCATGTCGGCATAAGGCTCTTCCCCGGTAAGCAGCTCCCACATCACAATGCCAAATGAGTAAACGTCAATCTACCACATATGAACCAAAAAAAAAATTAGTAACAGAAGAGGGATGAGAAAACAATTGCTTTACTAGACTTGAATGAGAAATCTTACCTTTTCAGACACCATATTACTTTTTCCACTCAAAAGTTCTGGTGCCATCCATGGTAAAGTTCCCCGAAGACCACCTGACACCAATGTATGCTGCTTTACTTTTGATAAACCAAGATCTCCAATCTGACGGTACAGAAACGATTAGTACTAGTCACATGATTATAAATCAGAACATGATCTTATTAGAAAAATTGTAGCGACTAGTAATTAAATTAGCTAAAACTCAAGCAGCAACCAATGTGATGGCACCTGTTATATACAAGACCTTACTTGAAGACAACCTAGGTGATCAAGACAATAGGGGGTGCATCATACAAACAATTTACCCCTTGTAAATGAGTTACATCACAGATTTATAACTTAGCCTGCCCAAAGAGATTCCTTGAGTAGAAGATACAAGAACTAGATTCCAAATGAACAAATTTAAACTTGAAAAAAGGATCTTTCCGATTCTTAAAAAAGAAAGGGAAAGGGGACTGATTGAGAAAGGCTTCTTACCTTACAAATAGGACGATGTGGATCTCGCATGTTAACTAATAAATTCTCACACTTGAGATCAAAATGAACTATGTTCTTTCCATGCAAATACTCCATCCCAAATGCGACGTCCATGGCTATTATTAGCCTTTTACGGCGGTCAATAGTTCTGTTCAGCAGAAAATGCTTGAGGTCAATGGTTCTGTTCAACAGAAGCTTCTCGCAACTTCTGTCTAAAGTTTGTAGTTCACCATGACAATTTGGAACTTACTGGAACAAATGATACAAAATTATACCTGTCCTTCTTTTGCAGAAATTGTTTAAGGGATCCATTGACCATAAATTCTGTTACCGTTGCTAAACTGCCACCAGGGCCATCACGAACTACACCATAAAAAGAAACAATGTTGGGATGATGTAAGCAACTCGTTATTAGAGCCTCTTTCCAGAAATCCGCTATCTGCAAAAGCAACAATAGGATTCAATCAGATTAACCAACTGCATATAATTTTCTGAAAATTCCATAAGAAATTAGGCCTGCGGATTCCTCACCTTCAAAGCAAAAGCAAAAAAAGGAGGCTTCTACAGATTTTGGTAAAAGCTTAAAACATTGACTAAAACATGGATAAACATGAATGTCCAAGAGAACGACACAAAGATTACAGTGAATGCAGCATAGACACATATCATTCCTTTTCTAAATTGTATACCATAAAAGTACGGCAAAGACAATATGGAAAGAGATTCATTTCTTCTGCAAGTTGAACAGAAAATGGTCAAGTCATGGCATGAATTTGGAGACAAAATGAAAATGAGGTAGTCCTTGTATCAATTGAATGATGTAGTCTTAAATAAATAAGTAGAAATGACTTGGAGAAATAAGGCATCAAAATCACTCTTCATGCTTATGTGGCTTTAGCAAAAACATAATAAGTAAAAAAACATGATGAGACAAATGGGTTCTATCTGAATGAAGACTTCAAGATGATGTCTTGATCTTCTACTACATAGAGTCAATTTTCAAATACTTGCTTACATAGCATAGACCGAACAAAAAATGACAGCTTTCGTTTGGCAATACAAATTGGTTCATCCGAGACAAGGGTTAGGAAGATCATCCATGGAGTAAGCTAAACAATGAACATTACTGCCATCCCATTATTGCTTCCTCTAGCATTCCAGAGGGAAAAGTTTTAATTCCTCATGCTTGATAATGTATGTCGCACCCCAACCTAGCTCCAACACCTCAATCTCTTCTCTCTATTCACGTACCCTCATTTTGCTTGAAAACAACTAATGTATCTGAGAAAGGAGAAGGGAACTCCCCACGCGGGAACGAGGTGACGCCTCATCTCCCCGCGCGGGGAGAAGTAGAACGAGGCGATGCCTTGTCTCAGCTTTTTTTAATATATATTATATTATATTATATTATATTATACCGAACGGTATGCACTGTGTATACTGCTAAGTACTGGGTATCGTACTATACCAAGATAAATTCAGTATGCCGGTACAGACCGATACGACGAACCTTGATCTGAATGAGATCTTTAAAATAGCATCTCTTTAGGAATAAGCTAAGCTCATCGTGGAACAAATGGGTCAATGTGCTTATCCTCCTGGGAGCACTTGTTAACTTCATCAATGCATGAAGAAAATGGTGGGTGGGTTACCTTTTTGTGGCAGGACGACAGTTCATATATTATTTATCATGAGGATCTTCATCATCTGGTAGTGGGATTGTGGCACGAAATGACTTGGATAATAAATGCCATGTATTTGCACCAATGATCCTGCTTTAATTCACCAGAAATCCAATAATGTTCGGTTTCTCCAATCTCTTCAACAGTAGGACATCCCAGAAGTTGTTCTTGCCATTGTAGGTGTTCCCTCTAGTATTGCATAAAATTTTGTAGCCATGTTGCATGCAGACATTTTCACCATGGAATTGTGGTATTTAAATCAAAGATGTAGCAAAAACCCAGCATGGATGATTACATACCAATTGATGCAGCAAGCAATCAATAACTTACCTAATTCACATAAAGAGACACATAGAACTCTCCAAGACTCAAAATGCTACTGACTAAAATCTTTCCTAAACCATGCTATCCAGAATTAAAATACTTAACACCAATATAATTAAAAATATGACTATCACCATTGTCAAACAATGACTGAATAATTACCAGGTATAACAAAAAATGGAAAACTAAATCAAGACTCTATAAGGGTGAGCATTGGTGCCAAGCTAAGCTTACTCCTTTGAACTAGATAACTAAGGTTTGATTCATGAAAATAACCTATTTGAATGGTAAGATTGTTTACATCGACCCTCCCTAGATTTTAAATTGGCTGGAACCTTGTCCACTTGAATACCAGACGGCGATTCAAAAGAATGAGACTATACACAATTTATTTAAATTCTAGACCAAACTACAATCTGGTTACCTAACATCTATACAATTGAAATGGTCTGAAAATCAGGCTTGTCATATAATAATTGTTGTTGCCGATTATAATGATGCATATCAAGTCAAAACTCAACCTGTGAGTTCAAGATATTTAATTCAGTTGACAATCTATTTGTCAATTCGAAGGGTTATTTTTATTGCTAAAGTGAAACATTTGTATAGCATATGATATATGAAACTATGTTTCCGCTGGTTTCATGCATTTATCTCCCATCAAAATATATTTACTAAGCCAATATAACCATATACTACTCATTCGAACAAGATCATACCATTCTGGTTTAACTTCTTTAAACAGTAGAGCTATCTCAAGCTTCCATGATACAACGATATGTGAGTGATTTACCCATAATGAAATTCACACCTTAGTTAAATCAACAGCAACAATAGGCAAACCCACAAAGTTTCTATCAATAGAACATTTCCAAGAGCAATTAGGCACTGGATCCACCATCAATAGAAGTGGGGTGATATTTGCTAAAAAGGCATAGTTACATTTACAATCAGTTGATTGGATGGAGGGGAAACCTAAAAATATTGTTGAAATACAACATAAAAAAGGGATGAAAATCTTTACTGTAATGGCAGATCTCTTATATTCGGTAAGGGTATTGCTCAGGCAAGACATATATAACCAACAAAGTTAATGAAATTTTGATGTAAAAGAGTAGAAACTACCAGGCGTTCTCTCTCAGATGGCCTCCCTGCAAAACAACTAGCTTTTATTCTTTTTATAGCCACATCAGAACCTCTCCATTTGCCATGATAGACAGAACCAAATGTGCCTGAACCAAGCTCCCTAATTTCTTCCAGATCATCATTTTTTATTGTCTGAAGAAAGATTTTAGGCTCAAGTCAAGACGTGAAGAAATTAGGCAGGATAAGGCTAGAAGAAAATTTCTAACGAAAAGACACCTGCAACCCTTTTGCCAAAGCTTCAGCTTCAGCTGTTGTGGGCTCAATTTTACAAAGTTTATCATGTTCACTATTTCCTTCCAGGTCAACTTGAACATCTGAATTCTGCAAATAGAAGAATATAGCAATAAGAACAACATATGAAGAAATTTAACAGATTAAGGCAAAAATAAACATGTTAACTAAACGGCACCTGTAACCCTTTCGTTAGAGCTTGTGTTTCATCTGTCCTGGGGTCAATTTTACAATTTTGTTCATGTTCATCAATTGCTTTGGAGTCAGGCTGAACATCAGCATGAGCATTCTGCAACTACACACAAATAGAAACAAAACTAACCAACCAACTTTGAGAATGAAGTAGTCACAAAATGTTCAAAACCAAACTCACCTCATGTTCACATAATGATTCTTTCTTAACAGGAGGAGAATAAACATCTAAACAAGAATTTGATTGGGCATTGGCTACAGCCTCCTCAGCACCTTCTAATACTGCTTTCTTTACAGAAGCAATCAACTCGGGTAAGAAATTCAAGTTCTCCTCAGACATATTGCCATCTCTATGAGAAACATTAATGTCGGCGTCAACAGGTTTCCTTAGGTGCCCTTCCAAGTCAGATAGCTGCAGCCCATTTTTAGCAAATTCTAGATTTTGTCTATGCATAGGAGAAAGGATTATGTGTTCATCAGGTTTCTTTGAAACCTCATGCCTTATTTTCTGCCCATCAACGGTCAAATTTATCTCTGCTGCAACTTGCAACTGGACATTTTGCTTAGAAGCCATTATAGGGGGATGGTTGATCGCGAAAGCAGAAGAAACAACCAGTTCTTTGTCAATGGGGTATGGAGGTGTGTGCACAAGAGGTACCACTTCAGTAGGAACTTTACCATTTATTTCACCAGGAGAACAAGGACGCGAATCATGTGCAATTGAGAACATACGATCCTGACCAGTGACATTAGGATTTTGTCTAGGACCATAGCGATTAAGATAATCTGAGGCAGCAGATTCATCGAGGCCAATCATCCTCTGTGGAATACTATTGTTCTGGCCTGACAGGACATTAGGAATTTGGTCCTCAACCCGAACATATGGCAACCTTGGACTTCCCTCCTGCATGTATCTTATAAAACCTGAATCAGGCGCACCATTTGGCATCATCATGTTGGAGGGTTCATATGATGTTCCAGGACGAGAAGGAGCCTGTCTGTTTCTCCATAAAGATTGAATTGGATGCAAATTGTTTGAGACTTGGCAAGGACTCTCTACTCCATATGCCAAAAGCTGATTATGATATTGAACTTCAGTGTCTTCAAATCCAGGTGCATTTGTGCTGGTACCACCTCCAACTGTCTGTTGAGAAAGAAATACTTCATTTCCGATATTAGTACCATGTCGAAGAAAATCCCCATTGTCATGACCAATGCAGTTAGAAGGGAACGATTGGCCATCATTAACATTTCCATGCGAAAATGGAACATTCATCATAGTGCCATCAATGATGTAGTGCTCATTCATCATGTTTGGTTGCTCCATGTATGGCTGTCCATGCTTCCAGCGTGTGTCAATGAAGCGTGCATCTGACGCAGTAGTGTGGTTTCTCTGGAAAGTCATATGGCAATGCTCACAAATCCTACTGCTCTCAATCATATTTTGAGCAGGTGCCAAATTAGTTGGAAATCCAGAGTTTTCCTGAATAATGGCCCCTGCAGGAAGCCACATCACATTTTCCATAGTTGGTAGAGACTGATGGTCATACTGACATAGTTGGTGTCCCCCTGCCTGCCTAAAATACTCATCCGCAATCCTATCACTGAACTCCCCAGCCCCAAGGTGAAATCTTGCCGACGGTGAAGTTGGGAATTCCTGTGGATCATTGACAGCATGCCGTCCTGGGGAGAAAAAAGCAGGGCTATAAGGAGCATCCATTTCACCATACCTTTGCACATGAGATGGGTGAGGGATTGTAATGTGATGCAAATTAAGTTGACCGTGGGGGATTCCCCCGTCGATGCTTGGATGCCCCAAGTAATGGTCGGAGGTATCAGGAGGAGACGGGGACTTGTTGTCGGAGAGGCTGTTGAGGGCATCGATGTACCTCCGCTCAGTCTCCCTCTCATCATTATCGAAGTGAGTAGTGGCACCAGCCACATCAAGATCCGGATAGTGCGAGAAGAGGAAGATCCTCAGCCGCATGACGCCATCACCCGCGGCGCTGAGCTTGTCATACTCCTCCATCATGTTCATCACGTCATCATCGTTCACGACCGAAACCAAGGCGTCCAGGTCCTCTTCAGGCTGCTGGTACTTGATGATGGATACCCCATCGAAGAGCTCCCGGATCCGAGCCAAGAGGTCCTCGTACGAGACATCGCGAGGAACGGTCAAAATCCGGTTCTCTCCGCCGACGTAGCGGAGCCGCCCGTCGAGCGGGCGAGGAAGGATGCTCCCGCCGAAGCTGCATAGTAACTTGACACGAGGGGAAGAATCATCGGCCGCCGCGACGGCAGTAGCGCCCAGTTCCATCTCCGGCGACCACTGAATGCGCCGGATTAAGATTGCGCTAATCGTCAGGCGTCGGCCCTAATCCTCAGCCTTCCGAAATAATGGATTCACACCTATTAAAAAAACCTTATTTCATCGTAATAAGAACTTCTGTTTTGGAATTCAATAAGAAATCCACTAAAATCTCAGAATTTCACCGCACAAAAGATCTGAAATCGGGATTAAAATTATCCTCTCAAAAACAAGAAATAAAAATCAAGAAGAGAAGAAGGTAAAACCATCATGAGATCATATCATTACCTTTGGGTGAGAATTCCCGATCAAAAATCGAACGTGGTGTCCTCTCTCGATCTAATTTTCCTCCTCGAATCTTTTCTTCTTTTTTTTTTTTTAGGTAGAGAGATGAGGTGCGAGAGAAATCGTAGAAATTTTCAAGGAAAAGAAGGGGAGGAGGACGAACGGGGTTACGCGAACGAACCGCGTCGCTCCCGTCTCTGTCGCCTGCGGATGCTGCTGCGGCGGCCACCCTTGATGCCGAGGAGCGCCGCGTGGCGCTTTGCGATGAGCCCGACAGGAGAGCGATCTCCCTCTCCTCCGCTCTCGATATCTCCTCTCGCCTCGCCCGAGGACGATCGAGAGGCGCTCGCCTCGCCAATAAATGCCGTAATATGAAGCGGAGGGGCGCCTCGCAGAGATCACGCGGGGCGGGGCCCGCTGCGGTGGGGACGACGTCGCGCGCGACGTGGGCCATATTCTATGCGGCGCTCATGCACCGTCCGTACCGACGTCACGTAGAGTCGCCCATCACGTGCCACCCCATCAACGTAATCAATGATCACTGACGTACAATCGAAGCGTATTTGTGGCGTGTACGCTTGTATTTGTATCTGATACAGAATTGTGTGCATTCCGTTATGTGTAGATCATATCATCTTGGCATGAGGATAGCATCCGTTACATTCATTGTAATTTCCGTTACGGCAGTGGAGGTTTTCCTTTTTTATTGTTTTTTGCAGTTGATCTCATTTTATTTTATTTATTTAAATAAATTCTCGTACTATCCTTCTTTAATATAGAACGTATAATAATTATATGATATAGCCTGGGCATATTTATCCCTTAAAATTTTAATATATTATATAAAATATATATACATTAATCAAACGTCATCATTGATGTTCGAGATCAAAAAAAGGAGACAAAGATCATGATCCCCATCTACTCATATGATCCAAAATATATGATTATGCTATGTAGAATATTTTAAAAAATATTCTTTTTTACGATCAGATATAAAGGTTCATAATTAATATAATGGATGTGAGATCATCATCTTTTTTGACAATTCACATCTATTAATATATCGATCTTAATTTTTATACGATTAACATTTTCGATGCTTGATAATTTCACAATGGAGACATCTTAAATAACCTTATACATATAAATTTAAGACATCTTAGATATCTCAGTTCCATAATTTTGAATAGATTAAGTTCGTTAACGTCTACTCGTTCTAATAACACCATTATTTAAATATTTATATTTAACATATCAGTATATATAAAACGTCACTCCCATCACCATCAATTAACTAAAATTAAATTATGTCACTATCAATATGATTCCAAATGAGTTTAAAATAATTTTTATTATGTTTATCTATTATTTTTTATATATTTATATTCAGGGCATTCGTCAAACTTTTGACACCGCATTGACCATTTTGACAAATCTAAAATCAACATTAAAGTTTGATTCATCAACAATTAAAATCATAAGAGGACAATACACATTATTGAAGGTTGGCCCATCGGAAGTCAACGTTGAAGATTAACATGTAGAGGTCAGCCCCAAACTTTATACAATAGGGAGGTCCACCCATCATAACTCCAAATTTAGACTATGACACTCGCATCATCATCATCATCAATTATTATCAAGCTATTAAATAAATAATTAAATATGTTTAATTTTAAATGTTTGGTCAATGAGAATACCTCAAAGTTTAAAATCATTGGAACTTAGTGGTTAAAGAGATAGACTCCAAAATTAAAAAGAAGACTTCCAATACTCCTTTTAAATAATTATAAATAAATAAATAAAAGAATATCATAAAAAGGTGAAATTTAATAAAATAGAATGCACGCCTGGTGGGACTCGAACCCACAATCGTCTGATTAGAAGTCAGACGCCTTATCCATTAGGCCACAGGCGCTCATTTGTTTATTTTACATCTTTTATTTTAAATATATTAAATACTGTTAACATAACCCAAATAGAAAATACAATGAGTATTTCTATTGTGATCAACAATTATTTTTCTCCTTTCATACAAATTAAATTATCATAAATAATATGTTACTTTATTTAAATTATTGACTTCTTTGTTTGTTTAGTATAGTTAAAGAAATAATTAAAATCGATTTTCTTAATATGTATACAAGTTAAAAAATTTATCCATTAATTAATTTATTTCTAACGAGTGATGTAATTTTTAGAAAGTAAATAATTTAATGTTTTTTATGTGACCCATAAGAAATAAATATTGTAATTTGATCTTTATATGTGAAAATAGAATATAAATCAATTAAAAAGAAAAATTAAATTATTTTTTATTTTTTTTGTGGGGGAGAAAGGGGGGGAGTTCATCTTCTTCCCCTAACTCATTCATAATCAAAGGACTGAAGATAATATTATCTAAAGAGAGAAAAAAATCTTTAATTATTTTAGTACTAGCTTTTATTTTTATTTTAAAATATTTGATATTAGAATTATTGTATTTATATGGTGCATAATTATATTTTAATTTTAATTTTTATAATTAATAAATAATTATCATTGAATTATGATGTTAGAATAAATTTAATAATATTCTTAATTTATTTAATTATATATATTTATATATTAAGAAATTATATATGAATTTTTATGATTTAATTAGTTTTAAATTTAGACTCATGAATCTAAATTATTTAATTTATGAAAAATAATATATTTAAGATTAATTATGATTTTATAATATATTAAAATACTTATAAAAATACTAAAACCTAATTTAATAAGAGGGGTCGATTGGGGGTCTAATCTCAGTTAAGTTGATTAGTCAAACTAAATTTTGTGACCAAGTACAACTTATGTGGTCAGGTATCACCCAGCTCATATAGTTAGTTATGGTCCAACTCATGTAATTAAACATGATCCTGTGACTAGGTATAGTCTAGCTTATAGTAACACAGATAAATATGTACAAAAGATATTTGATATAATATTTATTTATGTCTGTATCTTTTAGTTTTATTCATGCATTGCATACAAAGCATGCGGGGGCTTACAGTCATCATATAAAGGCAATACTTATCAAAAATAGGCTATTCAAGTAGTTATTTTGAAAGTTTTCTAGATTTATAGAGTGATGTAGAGTGTCAATCACCATAACACCTTAGAGCTACCTGGGTGACATGATTGGCTGAACCTTTGGGGTAATGTCTAGAGCTGATTCATTATCTTATTTCATAATAGTATCATGTGGAGTCTTTGATTGTAGTAGACTATCTTAGATCCTTTGTCGCATGTCAGTTTAGAGCTTATGATGTCTATATTTATAATTTATATTATCTATCAAGTGTTTGTTAAAATTTTACTTATGGGATCCCGAGTTAAATACTTCATTTAACTCATCTTCTCTTGGACTATTAGAGGTTTCAGGGAGGCTAATATTTGACGGATGAACACACAAGGGTATCGCATGACTTAAGAAATGAGTGTAGAGATATTGGAAATAAAGTCAAAGAGTAGGCATCCAAGATTAACATTCAGAGTAATGACCAACCTTTTGTGCGAAAAGCACCATACGGACAAGCGAGTTGAGAAGAATGAGTAACACACAAAGGTTGAGATAGCCGAGTTTGAACTATAGTTCAATGTTGCCAACCAAACTTGGTGCTCAAGACAAGTAGGCTATTTGGCAAAGGTTAAGACTATACAAGGAGGGACGAGTTACTCGACGACTGAAATAGTTATATAAAGCTCACAGAGCTGAGGATAATTGCTAACTTAAAAAATTTGACACTTATACAAGGGCTTATATGTGGACAACAGATCGTACATGGTTATCCGAAGGCAATTGAAACTCAACGTCATGTAGCATAGGAAGGATACATCTATAGGATGATGAAGTGTGCAGTAAATTTGGCATGTTGCTAGGTCTTAAGGGGCACAACAGGAGCTGTATTGGCAAAGAGTCATAATCGAGTAAGTGCGTTTGCGATGACAAAATAGTACATAGTTGCATCAACTTTCAAAAGGAATGATGCAAAGAGAAAAGTTGCATCAACTTGACATATATCTAGGATTGATAAGTCTCGATTCTTTAGAGAGAGAATTGTATGCAATATAAATCATACATCAAGGGGGTGCCCGAAGACGATAGCTCCATAAAACTCAATGGACTAAGTAAGCGACGAGGTGTCATCTATGATCTCGCACAAGTTAACGTGTTGGTGAACGCATTATAAGATTAAGTGAGGGAGCTAACCTAGGTAATACTAAATGAAGACACACTTAGTGCTAATCTCAGTGAATGACTGACCTATGGAACAGTTGGTGTAAGAGCCACTATCAACTTAATGCACACCAAGAAGCAAAGAAACTTGGGTGTAATTTAGTGAAGTACCCAAGCCACATAAAAGGAGTCGAAATAGAAGACAAAATATAGAGTAGAGATGCAAAATTTTTCCTAGATAGCGATCAAGAATATGAATTCTTGTAGAGGCAAGAGCATGAGTCCCTTGTTTTAATAGAGTAGACTCGTTTTGCATGGTACCAAAGTTGAAGGGAGCATCAAGGGATATGCATCTTATCTCAACAATCAATTAATGGAGAGACTAAGACAACTTAACTTGCGGAGGCGAAGTTAGTGTTAGAATGTCTTCACATAGGGCAAGAGGATTCAGAAGCAAGTACTATTAAAGAATATGCCACAATGTTATCTTTTGAGTTATCACAACACAACGGAGATTGTGTTGCGGGCAAGAGCCCAACACAATGACATGTCAATTTTAATAAAATTGATAGACTTCGAGAGTTGTTGGGTAATGAACTATCTTAAAGCTATACTTCGTCCATGTGTGACTCGAGAGCGGGTTGACGAAGGTCGTATGCCAAAGGAACAAACATAATCGGAGGTGGCAGAGACTTTACGATGTACTAACAAAGACCATACATGAAGATATTGCAGTTCAAATTCACCCCATAAAAATCATATGATAATAGAGATGTCACCGGTATGTGATATAGTATAGTGGATCATAGTGGAATATTTCGAGATAATGCCATACACACGATGCCGAACACGATAACAAAAAAAATTATAGATTTAATGAATGAATATCATGGTACCACAAAGACATATCTTTCTTGTATGATCAAAAGTTATTGGGAGCTCCAATTTAGTGAGCAAAATAATGATAAAAATGGTTATATATTTAAAGAGTGAATGTCATGATATTATAAAAGTGAGTTTTTATACATGTATCGAATTTTACATTAGATGCAAGCCTTGGTCATTAGCATATGAGGGTTGTAACTATCAAAAGGGATTTTGAGTGCAAGTATTAATGAGTTCCATGGGGGACTTGATCATACAGATATATAACCAGAGCAATTGAAGAGTTGGACTACTTTAGGGCTTATATTCGTTTAAGGGACATTAACAAGTCAAAAGACAAAGTTAAGTGAACATTACTACCAATGATACAAAAGAAAATAGATACTATATAAGTCGTGAAATAGAATAATGAAGGCTATATATGAGAGTTATAGTCTTATCTTTCTATTAATAACATAAATGTGTTGAAACAATTGGTTGAGATGGGTGAGAAAACGATGACGAGTCTAGAGGGACTTAGCTACCAAAAATCAAGTATCAGTTTGGATGGATGTAGACTCAGAAGAGTATCACAGTACCACAAAGGTAGGTCTAATGATTGTGAAGAAAAAGATACAGATGTGAGGTGACAGATAATAGGGCCATGGGCTTGACAATACCATGGTACCATCGATGTGAGCACATAATCGTAAAAGGGGGCTAAGGTGGTGGAGAATGTAGAGACAATCTCCAAGTATCAAGACAAGGTCGAAGGGCAAAAGCTATAGAATTTTGTAAGATCGGTGTTAACATGCTTCTGATTAAGATAGCCAAAAGTGGGAGACTTTAGGTCGTTGCAGGAGTACTTAACTAAGAAACAAAGAAAACAGTATATTGTGCTATACCTTTTATACTTATAGGAGTAAACAATCTTAAAGGCAACCAAAACTGCTATACCTTTTATACTCGGAGGAGTAAGTAATAAAAATGATGGAGAAGACGATGCAATCTCAAAGGCGACCAAAAGTGCTATACCTTTTATACTTAGAGGAGTAAGTAATAGAAATGATAGAGAAGACGACATAATCTCAAAGGCGACCAAGACTATCTAAAACTTCCCTTAAGTTAAGGTAAAATTTTATTCCTTTTTGATAAAACTTATTGCATTCTAAAAGTTTGATGATAATGAAAAGAGTAATTGTAATAACTAACTCAATGTAAGAATTGTAAATATTTAAAGTGTTTCTGAAGTATGAGTAAAGAGTAAGTGAAAGCTAGTATCCAGCTTGATGAATGAAGTATAACCCTCGAGAAGATAGGTGAAGTCAAATAACCTGTCTTCTTAACTCTTAAGTGAATGGGTAAAATCAAGTATCTCAAACCATCAAAGATCAATACAACTCAAATGACCTTAAACCAGAGAGAGTCGTTATTGAGTTGAAGTAGCATTCGTAAATTAAATTTTGACTAATTAACAACAATAGGGGAGAGCAATTAGGAGCCAAGAGTCACATTGTATTTGGAGCAAAATATTAATTATTCAACAAAGACAAAGAGATGTAGTGTTTGAAAGGCTTCAATGAAGACATCAAATGAATAATTGGATGAGAATGCTATACATAAATTTGTATAAAAGTTGCTTGGTATAATTTTTATATATGTCTGTGTCCTTCAGTTTTGTTCATGCTTTGTAGAATATGTTAGAGGCCTCCTTTTAATTGGCTTTGTGACCATTTTAGTCTTATAAATATAAGTTATATTCAATCATTTTAGTAGCTTTTTAGCTCCACACAGTAGTACAGAGTGTCACATAGCAAAAAAAACAAGCACCACCTTGGAGTTACCTAGGTGATATATAATTGAATGGGCTTTTAGGGTAGTTTCTTGAGTTGGTCTGCTATCTTGTTCTGTAATAATATTATATAGGCATTTGTGAGGACTTTTGATTACGACAAACTATCTTGGACATTTTGTCATATGATCGTTCAGAGTTTATAAAGTCTATCTTTATAATTTACATTGCCTATCAAGTGTTTATTGAAATATTTACTTGTAGGATCCCAAGTTAAATATTTCCTCTTAGGTAAAACTAACTAAGTCTATGACAATGTTGCTAGGCATAACCTAGTCCATATAGTTAAGTATCGTCCAACCCATGTAATTAACTATGATTAGATCATGTGACTATGCATGTTCTAACCCATATGGTGAAACATGACTAGCCCATGTGACCAAATATGGTCCAACCTATATGGTTATATATTATTTAGCCAATGTGACTAAGTATATAACCCAACTTATATTACTAGGCTTGACTCACCCCATGTAGCCATGTATGACATACCTTGTATAGCCAAATGCGACACAACTCATGTGGTCAAATGTAACCTAGCTCATGTAGTCAGGCATAACCCAACCCATGTGATTATGTACAACCTAACCCATGAGCCAAGTGTGACATAATTCAGTAGTAAGGCTCTGCTCAACTCATAAGTGAAGCTCAGCCAATCCCACAAAACTAGGCCCACCTAACTATACCATTGATGCTAGACATATCGTCACCACTCTATCATACCCATTATACCTCAATTTAACTTGCTATATAGGATATGCATGTGCAGTGCATGTGATATGTCTAAGACTCGGGTGGGTCGATTCGATCTGGGCTAATACCATACGACATAGTTTAATTTCATTTATTTTATTAGTTTAAGCTTGTTAATTGATTGAATCCTATACATTTGATAAATTTAAGTCGATTGAATGTGATTTCAGACTAACTTAACTTGTTCAAGCCCACTTGACATAATTAAAATTAATTAAATCTAAATTAGACTAATTCAGGATGATTCTAAAAAGGATTTGAGGTTTATTATGTTAGGTTTCAATTGAATTTAGCTTGGTTTAAGTCGGTTAGGCTATTAAAATTAAGATTCCCATTAATTGAGGACTAATTAGAGAATGATATCTCGTATCTTTATGATTTGTTAAACTTAAAAGTTTTATCTAAAGGTGTTATTTGAAAATAATTAATGGTTTTCCTTTTTTTTAGATTAAAATGATGATATTGACTTGATTATTATCATGTAGTATAAGTGATTTTGCTGAATAATCTACATTGAAAGTATAATATGTAAAAGAGTTACGAGACTATCATAATGCAGAGTCACCAATGGATATGGTTTAATAAGTTATATATAAAACATGACATTTCATAATATTTTATCTTATTACTTCTTGGATGCATACGTGAATGAACAAATGAATGATAATGATTGATTATATAACCAGACATAAGGCAAATAAGGTTATTCCCTTTGGGGATGGTTCATCCATTTGTTGTTGAGATGAATGTGTCCCAATATGGACAGGTGAGCGATACCACTTCATCTATTATTGAGAGTACGATATAGGTTCTTTTTATCCTCTATTAGTAGGAATTCATCCCATAAAGTATACTTCGTCATCCGTTGTTAGGAGAGTGCATTATTAGATGTGATGTACGTCTTTGTTATCTAACTATTATGTATGTTATCAGACTATTATGTATGTTATCAATATGTGTTACATATGACTAATGTATAATTTTATTTAATGTATAAGAATTATTATTATTTTTCTCATACATGAGTTTCATAATGAATTAATGCATTATCATTTTATATTTTATTAACATTTATATAGGTTTCATAAATATTAAAATTTATTTTTATAATTATTCAAAGGTTCCTACCGATATATGTAGTTGATAATATGTTTTTATCCTATATTTATCTTTAGAGTAACCTACTACTATTTTGTAATAGATGTAAGATTTAGGTGGAAGAGATTTTTTCATCACTCATGCCCCTATTGGAAAGGCATGATTTTTGTTAGTTAAAATAAATTTAGTATTATAAAATTAAGATTTGATTTAAAAATAAAAAATTCTATAAATTATGAATAATAAATTGATGATTTATGTTTTACAAATATGACATCTATATGGAAATGGTTATTATGCTACTCCCCAAGTTCTAAATTGATAAAAAAAAAAAATATTTTTTTATTTTAAACTAATAATTGATGACTGTTTTTGGATGAATATTAGCTCTACTACACTAAAATTTGTAGGAGCAAATCCACTATTTCAATTGTTTGCAAAGGAAAGAAGAAACCAGACTTGGTCCATGGAATAGCCGCGTTAAGGCAGCATGATGAATTGAAGCCTACCTAAGTTTGACCAATGCCATGTTCCCAAGTAACATTATATTGGCACGTTTAACAGTCTTCTTATAGAACATAGACTCCCAATCACACCATCCATATCCTCTAATTATGAATTTTCCTAAGATAATTAGAAGTTTAAGACAAAAAAAATTTAAAAGAATTGAGTGATTATGAATAAAATATTTTGTTCATATTTTATTCTAGAATTAATCTTACCGTAGTTTGCGTACTTCATCCAATGACGAGCGAAATCTTTGACTCCATCGTTGGAGACCTTCGACACACGGTCTGTCATTCTCCATGAAGCTTCTTCTTCCCTTCGCCAAGATGCATCTATAAGCTACCAACCACAAGCTCATCAATGCACATCCACAACACCTCACACCTCATCCATGGCTACCGAGAGGAGAACTCCACTCCTGGTCCGCTTCCGAGGGGCGATTCAGAGGGTGCGCTTCCTGCTGTCCTTCGACGCCACCAAGTGGATCGTCGCCTCCTGCCTCAAGAGATCCCCACCCGGGCCTCGTCCGCTCAGCTTCGGGGCCGCCCGGCCGAGCTTGCTCGACTGCACCGAGGACTACTACGACGCCGGCTCGTCGTTCTCGCTCTCGAGGACGGCGAGCTTGAGCTCGCCGGTGTCGAGGACGACGAGCCTGAGCCCGACGGTGTCGGAGATCTTGAGGTCGACCAGCGACGCCGCGTCCTGCGGGGGCGATGTCGATCAGAGGGCGGAAAGGTTCATCGAGAGCTTCTACCGCCGGCTGCAGATGGAAAGGCAGGTCTCTCTCGAGCTCACATACTGCAGGGAGAAGAGCTTGGAGAGGACTGTTTCGGATTGATTATGTGCAGTGATTGGTAATGGAAGAGTAATTAATGGCTTTCATCCTTCCAATTTTGGCTTTGTTTTTTTTTTTTTTTTTTTTTTTTTTTTTTGTGTGCAGAAGTATGCGAGTATAATTTTTTTTAATTAGTTTTGTTGATTCTTTTATGTAATTTAATACAAATTGGATATGAACTTTTAAGTGATCTCGGTTTTCTGATTGATATGGCAAGTTCTTCACATGCAGACTTTTTGTTGATGTTCATCTATTTCTTTCTGACATCCAACGGAGGAAACATAAGAATTCTCCTTTTTCTTTAAGCCAAAAAGGAAAAAGGAGAGAAGAACAATAGAAAAGGATAGTAGAGAGAGAGAGAGAGAGCAGAATTAGAAAAATGAGAAAAAAAATAATATACAAAGAAAAGGAAAAAAATAAAAAATATTATGGTTTCAAATTTATTATCCAATCAATTGTTCCATTGGTTGGCTTAGTGATAAAAGCTTAGGTGGTGGTGTATCTGATTTACCTAAAGTTTGGTATTGAAATCTTATGGTATGAACTTGATAAAAGAAATGCTATAATTAAATTTCATCTTTATCAACTTACAGCTTGCAACTATGACTTGAAGTTGTTAAAAATGAATCTAATAAGATTGGATCATCTTTGTAGCAAAAGCCATTATGTTGGTTGTGTTCTTTGACAGGATAACTTCAACCTTCCCATTCAGTAAAAAAAACTTTCATAGATATAAGTTGTTTGCCAACTTTTTAGAGGATAAAATATATAATAATATGTACCTTCTTGTCCGATCAAACAACCTCTAATAGTCTGCTTGAAGTTGAGAATTCTAAGCAAGACTGTTTCCCTTTCAAGGATCAAACTGGATTCTTCTCTCTTCTGAAAAATCAGCTCCAGACCCTAAATGAAGTATCACAATTCATGAGCTCCATGAATCTTGCCAAGTGCTGAAATATGTGATGGTGGATGAGGTTTATTTAGGGTTGAATGAATGAGTTAGGCATCACTGAACCTGTGAGAGAGCATCATGGATGATGTGCATCTCACAAGCATTGGATCCCCTCTGGGGAAGCAGGCCCATCTCCATGTCCTCAACAGTGTATCAGAAGAGAATCCTATTGGAATGATGAGATGATTTCATGGGGGGGAAAGAAAAGGAGGCCATGGCCAAAGGATTGGGTTCATGATGAGCAAGCACTCCACTCCATTGGAACTGCTGTCTTCCAACAGGCTTTAACAGTTGGTTCCACTCCATTGAAACTTTTGGAGCTTGTCCTTTTATAAAGGTTAGGAGGTGGTGGTTTTGATTGTGTCACTCAGAGGAGCATCATAGAACTGTTCTTGAGGATGATAATGCTTGGGCTGCTGAAAAAGGACTGCCACCTCCCAAGCATATTCTGCAGCTGTGAGGAGGAAGAAGTTTAGTCTGATCACCTATTCCACATCACACATCTGTACCATTCCTCTCAAAAGAAGCATATGCCAAATTATATTTTGGAAGCTTGTCTTCTGATGAGTTAGGAAAGAGGTGCTTTGATTGTGTCATTCAGAAGAGCATCATGAGAGAACTATTCTTGAGGAAAATGATGCTTTCACTGCAAAAAGACTGTCACCTTCCAATCATATTCTTTAGCTTCTCCAAAGGAGTTCATAGCATACCAAGCTTTCCTTTCAAGTTATGGTGTTTTGCTTGTGTTGTTCAGGAGAGTAATGCTGAAAACTACTGCCACCTTCGCAGCATTTCTTAGGCTGTGAGCAGTGAGGATTACTCCCATCACCTCTATGGCACAAAAGGCCAGAAAAAGGCCACGTTCTTTGCCTCACCTCTGCAGTGATTCTGCCTGCTCATCTCTCAGCTGTCCATTATCAACTTTGCTAGTTGCTGCATTTCACATCAAAGGCTTGATAAAATATCAAAAAAAAAAAAAAAAGTTCTATAGTATTTATATTTCAAGAGGCATACATTATTCTGGAGCACCAATTACACAAGTCCATTTGCATCTCCATGTATGAGACTTCCCTTCTTCTCTTCTGAGCTGATGATCCTTGTTCTTGGCACCACCATTTCATGGCTTTCCATCTGCTGAAAAGGACTTGCAGAACTATTAATTCTGCAATATTGTGTTGGAGTTGCTTACTTCAAAAAGGTTTATGAGATTCTCATCTTTTGCTAGTTTCAAGTGGTCAGTCCAAACATTTAGAGCAAAAGTGTGTAAACATCATCCTATTTGTTGACCTAATTAATTAATGGTCACCTTCAGCTCATGTCCAGACAAAAAGGAGTTCCTTTTCAGTGATAGAAAGATAACAAATATTTGATTGCCACCATAAGAAATTGCTCCTTCTTTACTGATGGATATCTTTAGAAAGTGAAGGCATCAAAGTTGCAGGCATCCTTGTCAGCTAAAACTAAATGAGCTGCATAAAAGAGCTTCTCAAAGGGAATCCAACCACTAGCAATGCCACTGTCAACCACTGATGCTTTATGTTCATCACATGAAGAAGAACAGAAATAGAACTGTGAGCAATTTGATCAACTTGACAAAGAAGATTACAGATTCTATTTTAATTAACTGAGCTAACCACATGAACAACTCATCCTTGCAGGCCAAGACATCTATCGAGTTCCCTTCTTTTTTAGTATATTTTCTCATCTTTGTCTTTTCAATATTATATTTGATTTTTTTCTCATCTTCTGCAGTATCCATCTCATATGAACAATAGTTTTATGAGAATGGGCATTGCACATAAGGTATGTCCTAGTGTCCTAATTTATAAATAAATAAACAAATAAATAAAATTGAATACTGTTGATCTAATATTATAACGTTATTATTAGGTTGAGCCTTACATGCAGCAGAGTAGAATCTAACTTAATAGTATGATTTGAACTTCCATAAAGATGTATAGTCTTGTGTTAAGAAGATTATGACACCTTAATTTAGTTTCATATTAGTAGTGAAAAAAAAAAAATTTGAGTTACCTTATAGGACTAGATAGATATATTATAATTAGTCTGAGCTTAAATATTATCATATAATTTTAAGTTTACTAAGTTAATGAATTAAGTTAATGCAAGGGTTATTCTATTATTGGACTTTCTAAAATTAAAAGTATGATTATAATGACCAAGATAGCTTGGTTGATTTGATATTATAGATCATTACTGAATGTTATCAAAGGTTATGCATAATCAATGGTATGAATTATTCTCTTATGAAGATACTGACATTGCAATTTTAATTGTTTGTGTATTTGACTGGGATCATTTTACACAGAAGGCTGAGATTGTTATTTTTCCATCCTCCCTTGTAATATTACTAATGCCTTCCATTCACTCATCTCCATCATTAACATCCAAGTTTAGATCAACCTTTGCTTCTTGCTCTGTATTGGCATAAATTGCAAGGATTAGTGGACTTTATCCTGCTGAATCCAATCACACATTTTAAATTTGATCTCCTTTGATAGAGAGAACTGATGAGCAGAGTAGCAGTTATCCAATGTACTTTCTGCAATCTTTAACAGGAAACCAAGAGCAGCATGCACTGAGATAGCTACAAAAACTATGGATATAGCAAGTACCAAACACTTCCAAGATCTCTCATATAGTAACATTATCTTGTTGCTGGATTCATGCCATTAGCAATCTAAGAAGGATAGAACAGATAGCATGAGAAATCAAATGTAATGGGCAACAGCACCTGTGTACCTACCAAATCTTTATTCCTCAGGAGAAAGAGGGTACAAGAAGAGGCTAACAAGCACAGAGAAGGTGGTCTTCGAAGGCACTCCCAAAAGCCCTCACCAAAACAAAAGGATCTGAAGACTGATGCTCCAACTCTAATCCACCTCCCCTTCGATGAGAAAGAAAGCAAGCACAAGCAGTAGGATTCAGCAAATGTTCTCTGGTAATTAATCCTCCTCCCTCTTCTCCTCCTTGCCATTGCACCCATCCATCTCTTCGCCACTCTCCTTGGGGCTCTCCAATGCCCTTTTCTCCTGCTCTTCCTCTTCATCCATCTCCTCACCTAAGTTTTTCTTCCTCGCAGTGGCCGATGACCCCCCTCGCTCCTTCTTCCTCTTCTCCGCCCGGGCCTTGAGCGCTTCCAGTAGCTCCGCCATTGCCTCGCGCTTCTCCCGCCTCCTGTTCTTTATCAGAATCTCACTGACATCTGCCGGAGTTATCTCGGCGTCGTCGATCACCTCCTCCAATTCCCGCAGCAGCTCGCAGTTCTCCTGTCTGTGGCCACCCAGTTCGCCATCTTCCAATCCCAGGTAGTTCTTCATGAGAATCTTTAATGCGGGGAAGGAGCAGCAGCTCATGAGTATGTGCATGTCCATCCTCCCCGACCGCAGGAGCGCCGAGTCGAGCTCCTCGACGTGGTTGGTGGTGAACACGAAGATCCGTTCGCTGCCGCAGCACGACCACAGCCCGTCCGTGAAATTTAGCAGGCCCGACAGAGTCATCGTCTTGGCGGCCGCGTTGACGTCCTCCGCACCGCAGCCGCCGGTGGGCCTGAGATCATACGGAGGTGCCAGCTTCTTCGAGCTCCGGTTAGTCAGATTGATGGAGCAGTCGATGTCCTCTATGACGATGATCGACTTCGGAGTGGTCTTCATCAGGAGCTTCCGGAGCTCGGAGTTGGTGTGCACCTCGGTGAGCTCGAGGTCGTAGACGTCGTAGCCGAGGTAATTCGCCATGGCGGCGATCATGCTCGACTTGCCGGTGCCGGGAGGGCCGTAAAGCAAGTATCCGCGCTTCCAGGCCCGGCCCGTCTTCTCGTAGAACGTCTTCCCTTCCGCGAAGTCCTTGAGGTCGGCCATGATGAGCTCCTTCCTCGAGGGGTCCATGGCGAGGGTGTCGAAGGTGCTCGGGTGCTTGAAGGGGACGGATTCCCACGGGACGACGCGGGACTCGATGGAGCCGCCGCGCGAATTGGTGTACAGTAGCCTGTCCTGGTTCCGGCGGCGGAGATCGGTGGCGGTCTCCATAATGTGGTCGAGGTAGGCCGGGAGGATGAGCGGCTTGTCCTTCTTCTTGATCCGAAGGGTAAAGCTGCGCTTCTCCTCCGGGAGCGGGCGCCACGAGAAGGTCTGCGACTGGCGCTGGGTGACGACGTGCTCCCAGGTGGCGGTGGCGCCGCAGAAGGTGTCGGTGAGGCAGTCGTTGCTGGTGAGGCCGAAGGTGAAGACGGAGGAGTTGAGGCCCCGCGAGAGGCTGAGTCGGGAGGCGGCGACGGAGGCGGAGCGGCTGAGGTACAGCTGCACCGCGTGATAAAGCTCGTTGGTGTTAACGCCGTCGATCTCCGTGATGTCGAAGTAGCAGTAGGTGGAGAAGCAGAGGAAGACACCGTGAAAGAGCTTCAAGGCCGCGAACCGCAGCTCGGGTGGAAACACGGCGTGGAGGATGCTCTGGAAGAAGGCGAAGACCCCCATGAGGGAGGCCATGGACGTCCAAAACTCTCTCATCTCCGCCTTCGCTTCTCTCTTCTCTTCCTCACCAAAAAAAAAAAAAAAAAAAAAACCGCCTTTTTTCTTCTACTTGGAACAGGGGAGGTGGAACAAAGTTTGGATTTTTGGATCGATCCTCGAAAGAAGTTAGCAGACAAACTATAAAGACTTCACGGTGCAACAAAGAAGTGGTCTTTCTCGGTCGGCAGAAGTCCCGACTTCCACTCTTCCTCCATATTTCTCCTCACCAGCAATCCATGACTCTGTTAGAACCTCTCCGAGAGAAAACAGAGTTCCAAGGCTGGGAGAAAAGATGGGGGTGGCCTTCTTCCCTTGGTGAGGGAATTATATAGGGGGCTTGGTTCAGTCTTGTTCCTTTCTTTATGATGATTTCAAAGATCTGGGGAAGAGGACAATGGATGGGTTGGAGATTTAGTAGGCCATACCTGCAAAGAGGATGTGATGATCAGTCGAATAAATGAGAAGAAAAGTTGGGCTTCAGGCTGTAGAACCTGATAGGGATGTATGCATGTGGGCTTGCAGAGAGAAGGCAGAGATAAAAATTAATTGACACCTGCATCCACCCACCACGAGACAGGGAAGAATATAAAGCATGCAGAGCAGGTTCTGTGATTGCAAACCAAATCTTGTGATTTAGAGTCCTGCGGAGGATTAGTCATATAGAGAAAGAAGGCATCCATCCATCTTAGATCTTAAAATATTGCTCAAGTTTTTTTTTCTATTGTCCTGCAAGTTTTGTTGGATTGCTGCAGATTTCTCAGTCTAAATCCGCCCACCTGTCACGAAAATACCAAGATTTGATGTACAATCTTAGCTGTTCAATTAGCCTTTCAAATCAATCAAAGCCTGATATCAGCATCACCTCTCTCTCTCTCTCTCTCTCTCTCTCTTCATTCAGTAAAACTTGTTTCTTCCTCCACCACCATCGGTTCCCTTCTCGGGGGGGGGGGGGGGGGGGGGGGGTAGTTCGCTCTCTGCCTCTGCCTCTGCCCATCGTTGTCCCCGTGAAACCAACACAGGCTGCGAGTGCAAGTAAACTTCTCCCTACAAGAAACCCATCCTTCCTGTCTCCCATCATACGCACACAGGCTGAGAGGGAGAGAGATATAGCTTCAAACGAGGATGAAGGAGAGGTTTATTATGTATGGGCATCATAGACCGAACAAACCAACAGAGAGTTGTTAAAGCTGGAAGCCTTGACACACAGATCGACATGGCTGGATTTGAACTGAGAAGCCGCACTGACACAGTTCCCGACACCCAAGGAGTTATCAGGAGCAGGATCAAGAAGGAGAGGCTCCAATGGCCTTGGCCTGCGTGATGATTGACACGACCCCTACCCCCATCTTTTCATATGAGAACCCCAAATGGTTGAAAGGTTGTGCACCAAACAAACAAATCCCCCCCTCCCCTCCCCTCCCCTCCCCCATCGCTGTGCCTGCTTCCGGTTCACGTTGCACTCTCTCACGCTTTCCATGCACGTTCTTCCAAGCTCGGCTAATCTTAATCGACTGCAAAGAATCGAATCTGCTGAGCAAGAGCGAAAAGTTTCTGGGAGCTGAAGGCAGTAAAATCCAAGAGACCGGAGGGGTACAAGGAGTCACATGTGGGACCATGGTTTCTGAGATCGAAGGCATATATTCCCCCCTTCCTCATGAGGATTCTACAATACGATCTGTGATTCTTCTCCGTCCTGTGATCCTTCGCTGCTGCGTAATGCCAAAGACCACACCTGCAACTAGCCTCCAAAAGAGCAGGTACGTGCTCTTAACCTGCTAAAAAGGACCACTTTTACTGGTGTTGAATCAATCTCATTTTGGTGAGCAAAATGTTAAGTGAGAAGCAGAAGACAGCAAGCTCGATGCGATGTTAGGGTTCATGCATTACACAGATGTCAAAGCCAAAGAGAAGATAGCAGCTCAATCTAAGGGCAAAAACCTGTTGCCTAACAGTTGGATTCCATATGGATTTATATTGTGATAGTTACAATACTGTTGTGATCATGCGAATCTCACAGGATTCCTTGCATGCATGTTTTCTTGTCATCATGCTCAGTTCCGGGAAGGCATGAATGCTTCAAATGCATTGAGAAAGAGAAGGGCTGACCACCTTTAGCTTCGTATCACACACCGAGATATCCTAATCGGACGGCTGTATCGGTTCCTCCTCGCCGATCGGCGTTACATCCGGCGGCCTCCAGTGCGCTTACTCCTTCATAGATGGAAGCGGCGCTTCCAGAGAGACAGAGAGAGGGAGAGTTGCGATCATGTCGGGGCGACGGAAGGGAGGGAAGCGGGTTGGGGCGAAGCGCCAGTAACCGCAAGGTCCTCCGCGACAACATCCAAGGCATCACCAACCAAGCCCGCCACCCGCCGTGGCGGCGTCAAGCGCATCTCGGGGGCTCATTTACGAGGAGACCCCGCGGCGAGCTTAAGATCTTCCTCGAGAACGCCATTCTCGACGGCGTCACTTACACCGACCACTGGCTGTCACTACCATGGACGTCGTCTACGCCCTCAAGCGCAAGGGACGCACCCTTTTCGTTACAGTTGCGAAGTAGGTACTTCTTTTTGTTCTTGTCATGCCTATGATTTGGTGTACAGTATACTTTCATCTATACAGATTCTTAAGGCATTATTAGTATGGTTTAATGTTGATGACAGTGGACCAAATTGGTAGCCGACACAGTCAACCTATCTTAAACCCACAGAGGACGAGCCATTGATGAGTCCAAGCAGCCCACAGAGGGGCTTCATGTATGATTGATTACACTCTTGTCAAGAAAATAAAAGGAGAAATAATGAAAAGACATATGTAAACAATGACAAGGAGGCTCAATTGATACCTACCCAACAAAGCCACACCACAAACACCCCCACCACCGCCACTTCTCCACGAGCCATCAACAATGACGGCGGCGACAACAACGACATAGCCTTCCTTCCTTTCCCACTCGCAAGCAAAGAACGACAATGTGATGTGCTCCCTCCCCCACTATAAAATCACATTGCGGTCTATCCCCTACCTCGATCTTTCTCTCGTCATCTCTCACCGTCCTTTGGACACTGATAGTTGAAGCGCTCGCAGATGACTTCTTTGGCCCCGCCTCCATATTCGCTCTCTAATCTACGCAGTGGAGCATGGTGGGCGGCGCAGTGGAGCATGGTGAACGGGTTTGAGTTGCACGATGAAGCACCGAAGCGGCGGTGCGGTACCGGTGCAGCCGCACAGTCATCTCGGGCTCCGACCGGCAAGAATTCCTTGACTCTCTCTTCTCCGGACGACTATCCGACGCAGTGCCTGGCCACATCGTGGCCTACGAGGACATGGAGGATGACCTACTCCTCGTGGGTGATCTGAACTCGACGTGAGTCACCGAGACTTCGTTCTCTTTAACTCAACCTCTTGTAGAAATCGCTACCATCATTAATCATTTCGTTTCTTCTGATCCTCTCAGAGACTTCGTTCGCGTGGCCAAGAGAATTCGGATGAAGAAATCTGAAGATATACATGTACTATTATCACAGATCAAGCAGGAGTATCATTTGATTTCTGTGGAGGATCCTCTACTTTTCAAGTTTAGAGAGGCATGAAATGATGGAAGTCTCACTGTTTCCGGAGGACTCCATATGTGGGAGCATGGCTTTTCTGGTTTCTGTCTTCTTCCTCGCGCAATCGAAATCCTTCCGCATGCTAGCTTTCAAGGCAAGGTACCTGTGCTGCTGTTCTCGATTGCTTTGCAGACAAGCTACTTTGTGATGAATGTGAGCGTTGCATGTCATCCAGTGCATGGTATAGTTCTGCCATGTCTTTCATGTCAAGGTACTAAACGCCAAATTTAGTAGGGTAGACTAAATGTGCAGCAGATATTGGATTCTGCAGTGGCTTTTGCCACCATCAACAGAGATGATGATGCCTCTCTTTTTGTTTCATATCACTGCAGGCTTGGTTGAGCTTGAAAGCTTACATATCAGCCGGAGGTTTTCTCGATGCCGCAGGTTTGCATGCATTGCTTAGTTTGTTTGCCTTCCCGCAGCTTATTCCCCCCTGGATTCAATAACGTAGCAGCACAGATGTGTTATTTTTTACCCTTTAAAAGGATAGATATGTAAAACCATAGCACTTATTCTTCGTATAATTGGTTTTTTTTTTTTCTAATCCATTTCGTATATATTAAAAAAATATGTCAATCATAGCATGTATAAATTAATTTCCCAAACTATATTGTAAATAAAATTCAAATATATGCCGACCCATTAAATAATTAATCCCTGGTTCGGTCCAACTTGAAGGAAGACGAGCGCGCACCGGGGTTTGATCCTTGGAGCTCTCGAACCCTAAACCCTGGCTCTCACTCATCCCCATTGGGTTCGTCCGCCCCCAGCCTTCGGCTTCTCCATAAATGCCGGTCGGTTCCTCCCTCTTCCATCGATTTCTTTGTTTTTTTTCGGAATTGGGGACTGGATCGAACGATTTTGTTACTAATCGAAACGCCAGTGGTAGAAAAATTTTCGGGTTAATCTCTGATTTCTTGTTATCTTGTTCTTTCCCACATGAAAAATATCAGTAACTTGCTACCAGATTGTTCGTGATTCTCTTGATGACGTTTGGTTGTAGATCTATAAATCGGGTAGTCGCTGGAGAGCTTGTTTGCCTAAAATCGAACACTTAATGGTAGCATCATTTGATGTGACTGGTAGCTTAAGAGTTGAGCTGGTCTGGTTGTTCTCTCAAACTCCCCACCTTTTGCTTCGGTTTGATTGCTGGCTGATCAAGCACCATTGAACAATTTAGCATATTTTGATATTAGCTACCAACTTATGTTGAACATGTTCGGGAATTGGTTCCAAATTTCTAGTTGGGGTAGTTAACAGAAAGCCATTAATGTGTCCAAAACTCATTTAACTAATCAAGAGTATCCAAAATTTCTCGCATTTGTAACTTCTTTCATCATGAAACAAAAATAATCAAAGAAGAGCAAAGCATATTCTACTATACATGTTCTGAATATGTGGTAATTGCCAAAGAAGATTCTGTCAGTCTTTATTGACTATGCAAATTTCTTCTTTCCTTTCTAAAGATTTAACATAAACTTACAATGGAAAAAAGAAACTCAAGTTTCAGGATACAGTAAATGCTGTTTAGCCTTTAAATTGATACTGTAATTGACTTGTGGATTATGCTAAAGCTATCAGAAACAGCTAGTAGTGTTGGAAGTTATGTATATCAGGTACTCTGCTTCTGTTTTTGTTTCTTTCTTGTCAACGGTGCTTGAGTCTGCAAGTGTGGAGGGTAGTGAAAGGGAATATAACTGATAGAACTAATAGAAAATTAATCTAATGGTAACTTGGCCATTCAAAATGCCTGGCTTAAGTTCAAAGGCTATGAAAAGGTAAGAGCTTGGATCATCTTGTTTTGATCTATGGTTGTGCTAATCTCTCAAGATGCATTGACATCGACTGGTGCACATTGATGTTGTCATCTTGGACATCAAAAAGTACACACTCTAGGAGTCTCAACAAGGCCAGTTTGGTTCGATTTTGTTCTCAAAAGTAGTAGGATGATGTGATTAATTAGACACTATTCAAATGTTTTATATAATTGCTTTGCTGCATTTTCTTGCTGAACTTGGTTGAGAGATCTGTACCATATGTCTTCAACCTATTAACTGAGTTAGAGGGAAACATACTAAAGAATTGTAAGCTTGATAGGTTATTCCTTAAATCATAGCCTTTGTCTGGGAAAAGTGGGGCTGTTCAGGTACTTATCCTGCAACACCAGTTGCTATTTCAGAAGCACTAGTTTCTCTGTAACATTGTAATTTGTCATTTTCTCTAGCTTCAATGAATTGTAAGTCTCCCTCAGCTTGATGGATTCAAAATGTTGCAGTTTTCTCTTTTTCATTATTAAAAAGGACACAGTTTTAGGAGGCAACCTCCTAGTGTAGTTAGTACATCCAAAAATAGTCCATTTAGCCACCCATCAGGCAACCTGGTTAAGTTCTGTGTACCACATAATTCATAATGTACGGAACAAGATGCTTTAAGTAGAAGATAGCTTCTGGCCAAAAGATTAACTTGAGCATGACAAAGTTTGTCTTTTGAAATGTTTCAAAAAAGGCCTTCTTGTGAGCACAGCTGCTCCCAAGTTTGTTAACCTGCTTCATGAAATTCTCAACTCATCACCTTTTCATGTTTTCATTTCATACTCTATTGATTAACATGAGACTTCCCAGAACAATATGACTGGGAAGCCTGTGATCATAATATTGAACTGGGGAATTAAATACAAATGTATTTTGGCAAATATGAATGTTCATAATCTTCCTTGAGATATCATTGTGCTGATTATAGTAGATTTAGAATTGGATGGTTCACCTTCATTCTTTTTCACTCTTTTGATTTAGGTCGCTGAAACTAGAGAATACATTGATGGGCTGTTCACTGGAAACTTGGGGAACCCTCTCCTTGATTAACTTGGACAAATATACATGCAGTTAATTGATTATGCTCATCTAAAGCTCATGCTCGAATCAAAGAGGTATTTAATTGCCAAGTATCATCATCTTGATTATAGAACCATCTCTCTTTTCATTTTTTGATGAGTTAGTTCAAAATCATCTTGATATAGTTGCCATGAACATCATTAGAATTAAAATTTTGACTGCAGGAACCATATCATCATCCAGCAAGAAGAAAGAGGCAAGTAATTGAAATTGAACATCATTGATATCCAAGCCCAATGTGGAGACCTTTCAAGCACCCATTACATTTGTGCCTAAAGAGAACCCTTCTTGAATCAATTCAGGGTACCCAAAGAAATGGCCCCCCATTACGAGCCCAATGGTCACACTTGCTAGTGTTCTAGCAGCTGACTGAAGGATGTTTCAGTGCGTCCTCTGATTCTGCAGGCGAAGCTGTCGATGCATCTGCATCCTTTTCATTTAACAAGTTTGATTTGGTCCTTCCCTCCATGGACATATATTCAAGTTTGGTGAAACTGGCTGATCTGTTATTAGATCCAAAGGCCTTATCTGAGTTTGAGATTGACCTAATGTAGGGGTGATTTCATGATGCACATGGATTACTTGTATTTTTAAAGAACTTATAATGTGTTATTGTGCAATTTTATTTAAACTACATGGTAAAGATGTGATAGTTGAAGGAGGAGTGCTTTAATGCTTATTTGAAACATTCTTTTCATCATAGTTTGTCATACAACTTATCAACTATTTCAACATATATGTAGCTCATGACAATCTTGCAATACAATTTGAATGCTTAAATGATACATTCTGAAGACCTTTTTTTTTTTTTTTTTTTGCTCATAATATATAGTCTAAATTTTCCCAAGTAGTCTAATGGTTCATCCTAATTCTAATTAACTAATTTGAAAAGCTTAAGTACATTCCAAATGATTCTGATTCCTTAAGTTTCGGGCTCTGAGCTTATGATAGAAATGCCATGTTGATGACTTGTAACTCACATTCATATGGTAAATTAGCCTTGGAATTTGAGGAGCAAATTGATGAATTTAATGCCACTTTCTCGTTTCCCTCAACTAATAATACTTTTTCATCTTCACGTAATCATGGCTGTGGGTGTGTTCATCCAAGACAAAAAGGTCAAAGAACCAATATATTATTATTATTATTATTAAATATTTTTTTTTTCAATGAGTGTTGTTATATATTATAATTATATTAAAATATAAGATTTTGGAGAGAATTCTACTCGTGTGAACTTGGAATTTTGGAAGAGTGTTGCTTTCGACACAAACAGTGACAGATGAGCGGATCAATTGGAGTTATCCATCAATTGATTGCATTGCATGAAGAAGAAGAAGAAAGGATTTGTCCATGGAAGTAACGATATGATATGGGTTGGTGTATGGTCACGCTGTTACTTGGTAGGTTGGCTCAACGTAACCTCATCATAGGGACCTCAATTTGATGTGCGATAAAATTCTATCTCATCTCGGTTCTTTAATGATCACGTTTATTTAGTGGACGAGGAGGCTCGATCATTTTGGATCTCGTTGTTTTGATGTATGATAAATTCAACCTAATACGATCATGATGATCGACTATCTTGAATCTTATATAGCAAATTAAATTATATATATATGTGTGTGTGATGTGATGATGTTAATGATTCTGTGTTGCTACTAACTAATTTAGATTCGAAGTATATACAAACGCCAAATAAACAAATGCATTGATATATCCATATAATCTATGTGAATGAGTGGAAGCTTGAAAACCTTGTTTTTAATATCTATTAAAATGGATCTTGACTTGGTTAAATTCTTTAAAAGCTGTTTTAATAGTTAAATAAAAACAACAGGGTGCTGCTGTTTATCTCATGATCTCCACAATTATTATGGTTCATTATCATTATTATTATTATTATTATTATTTTGATGACCAATGATTAATATATAATATAGATCCATATACATTTTTTCTTGTCTAAATCATATGTCATTGAGACATCACAGAATAAATGATTAGGGAGTTTGATCCATTGAACATGCAACTCAACTGTGTTACTGAGCCTAAAAAAAAAATTTATAGAATTTATTATTAGATTGATCCAAACCAAGACCTTATCCATTGAACTAATGCAAGAAAGGCATCTTAAAATTGGAACTTTTATCTTGTTATTTGGCTAGAGGACAAAGCCTCAATAGTTTACTAGATTGATCCAATAATTTATAACCACTCCCAAGAACAACAAGTCTTGATCTATACACAAAATAACACATGAAGTGCCTGCCACACATCTCAATGCAACTAATTTAAACTTCCTTCGCCTTTCCTTAAATCCAAATCAAAGCCGGCCGGCATTCTCCCTATTTATATCTCGTTTAAGATGATATGGACATTTTATCTTTCATATGTCACTTTTGACTAGCAATTATAACATTTTGTAGCATCTTATTATTACTACAGAAGATGAATGTAGATTGATTTTTTAGGTGTTGCTATTGTTAATTATGCTAACTCAACTCCTATCTTGGCTGAGACAAGCATTAGGGTTATCTCTTCTGGTGTTCATTTCTTTGATTGAGCTCATGTTGTCAAGATTTCTCTATGTTATCATCAACATACTTTACATACTTCTGATCTTGTTTGTGCTATACAAAGCTCTCTCTCTCTCTCTCTCTCTCTCTCTTTTTTGTCCTTTCTTTTATGATACAATCCATAGCTCAAAATCTCTCACAGAGCTAACTTTAAAGTAACAGTAAATTCTTGTACTCCAAACACCACCATTTCACATGGAAGACAGTGGCAAAGAAATTGACCTAATTCCCACTGTTGATTGCAGCTCTGTTCTCTCTCTCGTTTGTTGTTTGTGGACAGAATCTATTAGCTCAATTGCTCAATCTATTGCATGTAAGTAAGAACAAATGCTTGAGTTCCAAATGCCACCTTCCACACAACCAAAGCATATATGTTACAAGGAAGACAACGGCAGAGACAGTGACCGTCTTCCCACCTGCATAGCTCCATCTTCCATCTCTCTCTCTCTCTCGCTTGCTATTGTCTTTTTTAAATACCAAATGCACAACCATCACAATAAATGCCTCCATGCATCCCTTGCAACCAAAGCATCCCCTCCCCTGCCTTTGCTCTTAGCTTTTCTTGGTGCACTGTTTCAAATGCCATTAATGCCTCCTCTTCTCCATCCATCCTCCTCCCCTCACCGCCCATTTCATCCCCCCTGCAGCCCTTCTCCGCTTCTCCTTTGCCTTGGGAGCCCGACTGCCCTCCGCCTGTAACGTGGAGCGCCAACGACTGCACTCTTGCTTCTCCTTTACAGAGACGAAGAATGCGGGAGCTGTGTAAGAAGAGCAGAAGCCTCAAGCGCCTCCTCTCTGTCACCGTTGGAAGGAGGAGGAGCAGAGATGAAGAGGACGCACAGGAGAACGCCTCCCCGGTGCGTGAGAGCAAACAGGTGGAGCTTATGCTCGATGTTAGCTCCCAGCCCCTGAAACCAACTTGGAGATGCTTCTCCTACAATGAGATCCACAAGGCGACCAATGGTTTTCACCAAGGTTTGTCTTTTTTAGGGTTTATGCGCTGCCGCAACGAGAACTGCATGTCAAAATCTGATCTTGTGCTTGCTGTGGCCATATTTCTGGATTTGGGTAGATAACTTGGTGGGCAGAGGTGGGCACGCGGAGGTGTACAGGGGCGTGATGGAGGACGGGCGTGCGATTGCCGTGAAGAGGCTGACGAGAGCCGCCACGGACGAGCAGAGAGAGAAGGACTTCTTGACGGAGCTCGGCACCGTCGGCCATGTGCGGCACCCCAATGTGTCTGCTCTTCTCGGCTGCTGCATCGACCGCGACCTCCACTTGATCTTCGAGTTCTCCTCCCGCGGCTCCGTCTCGTCCAATCTCCACGGTAAACCCAATGACTCGATCAAAGATCCCTAGAAAAGGCGTGGGAGTCGACTCACAACTGTGGTCTTTGCTCGTGTCGCCTGCAGATGAGAACTCGCCGCCAATGGCTTGGAAGCTGCGGTACGACATCGCGGTGGGCACTGCGCGCGGACTCCATTACCTGCACAAGGGGTGCCAGAGAAGGATCATCCACAGAGACATCAAGGCCTCCAACGTACTCCTCACGACCAGCTTTGAGCCTCAGGTATATGATGAAATAACCTTGTTGCTTCTCCACTGTCCAATCGCTGAAAGCATGCAATGCCTTCAGATTTCAGATTTCGGCCTTGCAAAATGGCTTCCGTCGGAGTGGACTCACCATGCGGTTGCGCCGATCGAAGGGACGTTTGGGTACTCATCTCTGAACTCCTGAATCGAACGAAGTATTGGCATTAAAGCTCTGAATCGACAGGGGAGCTGACGGTGTCGACGCAGGTGCTTGGCGCCGGAGTACTTCATGCATGGCATCGTGGACGAGAAGACGGACGTCTTCGCCTTCGGCGTCTTCCTGCTGGAGATCATATCCGGGAGAAAGCCAGTGGATGGCTCCCACAGGAGCTTGCTCAGCTGGGTAGATGTCATCTGCAGCACTTCGTTTGACTCATCCGGACATTCATTCTCATGCTTCACTCTCTCTTCCTTCAATCCACCACAAAGATCAACAACTCGGTAATCTTTTGACTACCTAATTACATCTTAGCAGGCAAGACCTTTTCTCGATGATGGCAACATGCAAGTGCTGGTCGATCCAAGATTATGTGCAGACTATGACATGGAGCAGCTGAGAAGGCTCACCTTCTCAGCCTCTCTCTGTGTCAGAGCAGCAGCAACATCGCGCCCTTCCATGACCGAGGTAACCCACTAAGGTCGTGCAACGAGTAGTAGTAGTTCACCACAGATGATGACAGACAGGAAATAAATAAGCATCAATGGGAATTAAAAGGATTCCCAACTCATTGCGAGGAAATCTTCTGAAACGAGAGGTGGTCGTAAAACACAAATCTCATTCGGAGATTTGTTGTTTTCATCTGCATAATCCTCTTTGTTAAATTATAATCTAACAAGGCAAGTGGTAACATCTTGATGATGTTGACATTTATGCTCGAATTGTAGTTCATCTAGATTTGAGTAGAGTGAACAATGAGGAGGAGCACAGAGACGATGGTGTGCACAGCCAGTGGCATGAGTCCTCCGCCGGTACATATGTGCCCTCCACCTTTCTGGGTTGCCATTACAAGGATTGTTCTGATAACCATGGATGCTGCTGAACAACTCTGCATCATAAGCATTGTTATAGGTCTTTGTTAAGAGTGACAGTTTCAGAACAAAACCATTATCAACAGTATAATTGTCTGCAGGTTGTCGAATTATTGGAGGGTGGTGAGATTTCGCAAGATCGATGGACGACGCCCGAGAAGGAGGCAGAGGAGGTGAAAGAAGAGTTCTGGAGCTTTGATGATCTCACCAACGACGACGACGACGACGATGCTACTCCCTCATCTTTAGGATCCCCCAACCGTAATTTTCGTAGAGATAATATTTTTGTGATTCACTAAAAAATGAGTAATGTACACAAGAAGTAGCATTTAGCATGTTATCATTTATGTCAAGTTTGTAAGTTGAAGGCATTCCAAACTACAGAATTTTTAGGATTGTTGGAGCCATGTTTAGATGGGTTTGTCTTCTATCATCTCACCATTCTGGTAAGAAAGTGAAATGAAAGCTTGGTTAGCTGAGGTTAAAGTAGAAATCAGCTGCTGTGATGGATTGGTGGGGAAGGAGAGGATGGTCGGATACCACAAGAGTGGATGGAAGTTGGAGAGTAAAAGGCCGGCCATGCATGCAGCCAAAGTACAAGCAACATAAACCAGAAAGCAGCTCAAAACTATTGAATCCATCTCCTTTTTGGCCAATCCTGTTAAGAGTTCCAACAGAAGCACAAGGTTTAGTAGTAACCTTGTGCCTTGCTGATCTATTCAAAAACACCTGCTCCTTGCCAAACTCAGGAAAGAAAGAGCAAGGTTAAAGTGAGTCTTGGCACAGATGGTACACACAAGAAGAAGGATGCTCATGGCCAACTCAGGAAAGAGACAATGTTCCCCCATGTTGCATCAGCCTCTAGCTAATTCATGTGGCCAAAACAGGATTGGATCCTAAACTTTAATATCAATAGGCAAGGTTTCTACCAGCTGACATCTTCAGTAAATCTTGTGTGAGTTGTAGAATGATGACTTCAATTAGTATTCATTTGTCATACATATCCACAGCTTATCTTTCAGAAGAGTTATGAGGGTCCTCTCCCATTATACATGCATCACATTACAGGACCTCCCAACCTTTCAATTCTAATATGCAGCAGACCCATCAGAATGGAACCATATTACCAATTTGAGTGAAATGTACTACTAACAGATCCAAAAAAAACTTGTGTTCTAATCAGCATCAACCTTGTCCCTCCTCCATTTAACAGATTGATGCCCCCACAAACACAAACCCTCAAATACCATGTGCATGCAGATCTCACCCAATCTGGTAATTTACATCTGAAATGAGGTCATAAGTAGGCCTACAGTAGCAAGAAACAAATCACATCAATGCACCCACAAATATTTGATTAAGGATTGCCAGATGTTTTGTGCTAACGATATATTCACAGATAAACATCAGCAAGCAAATCCTATATCAACCAGAAAGAATCTGAATCTAAAACGAAGAAAGTTTGTCCTAATGGGACTGACTAGCAGCTGGAGTTTCGTGGTGGTCACCGATCATAGAAACGGAAACTGCGCCTCCCATATCTGTCCATATTGAGAAAAGATTGAAGTCAGAAATGCAATCAAGGGGAAGAAGATAACTCAGATAAGAAATAAGTCAAGTCTCACAGATTTCATCTTAACAGTGGTTCTGCAATCAGATTGAATTCACAACCCCATATTTCGAAGTACACACATTTTCACTGAAGCAAATGTGTATCACAATGGTAAAGAAGTGTGTTTGTGTGTATATTGCCTGTATGCCAATGGTCCAAATCTACCTTCTCACGAGAAAATATCCAAGTGTTGTATACACATAGGGGAAATTTACTTTAATAATAATTACCAACAGGACAAGTAAACTTATTCCATGCACAGGGAAATCACAAATACCAATTTTTGTTCAATTTTAAAAATAAAAACAAAGGCAAATGTTCATTATTCTATCATGAACCAAAAAGGAGAAGAATATTTGCTTTTACCCCTCAATAAACAACACAAGAATGAAGGAAATACTAATTTTATCATTTTGTTAGAAAAAGACTGTTGTTGTACTGGTTACATTGTCTGACCAGATAAAACGAAACCCCTTGACTAATCCTCTAAATTAAGGTTGTTTGGCACCATTATTATGGGATAAGTCCTTATTCCCTAACTTATTTGTCCAAACAAACGACCACATAGTATGATAACCCTATTGGCATTATGTTATAAGAAACAACAAGAATAATACTAACTATAATCCCACCTGTAGTGGCTGGGAATGACCAGTGATGTTGCAGAACCAACACCAGCATCAGCACCAATTTGTGCAAGTTCGTCATCAGCTTCTGCAAATCTGTACTCTCTTATCTCTACAGATCTTGAAGAACCTTCACCTACAAAGAAACCATCAGAATTTGATCGACGACTGCTTCGGGGACCCCTTCTGGATCTCCGCTGATTTCTCGAACCCCTAAAGTTCGGGAACAATTTACAAGATATACAAGAGGTCCACCATTTGCCCCTGTTCGTATGAACATGTTCATACTCATCGTTAAATTCTGAATCATCATATTCAATGACATAGTCTCCCATTACCACTGCATGGGGTGCTTCTGCATGTATAGTGCTCAAGACATCTATGATCTCTGATGACTGCTGGAAGTTTTCCCAGTTTAGTTTATGTGCAGGATCAATTTTGGCAGGGTATGAATAGGGGTGCTTTAATTGAGCATGTTTCTGGAGCTCAGAAAAGTTGCCAACATATGTACAGTGTCTCTCTTCACAACATCGTTTCATCATGTTCAAGTTGGCACGGGCTTCATCAATAATTAGCCACCCAGTTACGTTTCCCCTACACAGCGGGCAGGTCGGTTGGCTGCTAGGGATCGCCGATGTTTCTTGAATGCAGACCATATAAACACCATTTGCAGCAGCTGTGACTTCTACAACAGCAGGCACTCCATATGCACTTATGAAACGCTCCAAACAATTCGCGTGGTTTTTACCAGTATCGCACATGAACGGCCTACAACCTTTATCATGCGAAGAGCATAAAAGTAGTACCCCATTATGAGGAAAATCCAAACAGATTGAGCAAGTCACATCTTCCCAATTGAAATCCAGTTTTATGTTCTCCAGGTCCAAAGCGTAACCGTTGGGCTTCAATGCTTTCTTGTTGAATGCGCATAAGGCCATCTCAATCTTTTTCTACATAAATATCACCAGTATTTATTAAATAGAGCCAAAATTCACTTTGAAGGATCTAATTCGTCCGAGGTTGGTTTCTTTTTAAGAAATTGGCTACTCAAAAGCTTTCATTGAAAACAAACTAATAATAAAGCAACAAAATCATCACAAAGGTGAAACCATATATGTCGCAGTACTGTCTGATAAAACTGCTACATGGACACTGCTATAAACTACCTTAGAAAGCACCATTATTAGCTACCATTGAGCTATTTCTAACTCAAAAGGGTAACTCTTGTTGTTTACTAGCATGCCATGTTACATGTTTCACCCTCAAGCACAAGATGCTGAGGTATTCTATTCCATTTGCTGCGACTCCTAAATTACCTATGACACAAACTCTTTTTGTCTGGTGTGACTTGAATACTCAGTTAACAAACTTTATTATGAATTAATGCGGGACTTCAACCATAAACTAAACGGTCCATACAGAAGCATTTTCAAATACTACTAACTAGTATGATGTCTATTATACGCTTATAAGAAAATCTGTTACGCAATCAGCTAAATAAGCAAACCATGTAAAACTAAACTTCAATGGAGACAATTCTTGATCTCACTCTATCATATATTTAATGAACTATATAATCAATTCAAAGTATCAATAATATAGAAATAATTAACCAGCTAGCATTGAAAATTACTTTAGTAGAATTTTTCATTTAGACATATCGGTTCATCTGTCTCCAATTCTCTCACTCTTCAGCTATCCATATCTTTTATACATATCATTTCTATAGTTGCAAGAGATAACACAGAAGTACATAGAAGCATCTATAACCACTTTAGCTTGGAAAATATGGTTTTGCCAGCTTGGTATAACTTCTAGTGCCTGAAGACAACAAGTGAAAGTGGCTTGCTACACTGTCTCCTTTTGCAGACAATTTACAACTCAGCCCACCTCTCATAATTCTATGCGTTGTAAAGACTCTTTAACACATTTGCATCAGTGCACTACCAGAATATTTACATCTGATTCATACTTTGCAAGTAAGCCTGATAAACCACTTGCTCACCACCCATTACCTGAGTGTTCATTCACAAGGCAGTACCCGGAATCCAAATGTGAAAAATTTAAGATACATACATTCCACCTTTTAACAAGTCTCAGTTCTGTGTTGTTCAGCCGAAGCGATTCACTTAAAAAATCCGAATCACAAAACAAAGCAAAAAAATCCAAAATAATTTCAACGAAAGGTAACCTCGTCACACATACTTCACACGCCACAAACAGGAACCGTTGGCATGGCGAGAACAGAGGCAATTCATCAAACCACTGTACCACATCAAAATCGAATTTTGACTACCGAATCGCTGATAACATAAACAATCCTCCAGAGAAACAACAATCGACAACAGAATTCAGGAAAAAAAGTGAACCACAACCGAAGAAAAATACCTTGGTAGAGTAGAAGCCCGGTAGAGCCACGACGATCGTAAGGAGGGCGACAACCAGCCTTGTCAAAGATTCGCCGGATGGGGAGGAAGCGCTATGAGTGTGTGGGAGAGACGAAGAACCCTAACCCCGGATCTCTACTTGGCGTGTGGAGATAGGAAAGAAGAGTGAGAGAAAAGGAGACGGCATGAGGTGGAGAACTCAGAGACGATTTCGGGGAAGCGAATAAAAACTCCATTTTTATCTCTATTTTGCCACGTTAAAAGCAAGCCGAGATGGGGTCCACTCGCAGGGCGGAGAAAAATGTATTATCTTTTTGTTTCTTAGTATTTAGAGAGAAAAATTAGAGCCGACTTTGTTGTATTTATCCGAAAAGAAGTAAATTGGGATGACTTTGTTGTATTTATCACGTGACTCGCACGTGATATTTTTAATGGTGATGGAATATACTATTAGCCGTCCGTCCGTCCGTCTTTATTTTTCTTTCTATCGTATTATTAGAAGAGAGACTGTTCTCAAATGGCATTTATCTTTTTTAGTATTTAGGGAGAAAAATTAGAGCTGACTTCTACCGAAACAGAAGTAATGTGGCTTCTGACTTTGTTCTATTTCTCACGTGACTTGCACGTGAGATTTAATGGTGATGGAGTATTATTAGCCGTCCATTTGTCTTTTATTTTTTCCTATCGTATTAGAAGAGAGACTGTTCTCAAATGGTCACGTGAATCGAAGGTGAGAGGACGATTTCGATTGATTTGATAGGTAGTGAAACATTTCCGGCCGTCGATGCAAAAATTATATCGATCAATTTGTTGGGCAAATGCAATCTTTTTAGCCGTCGAATTTTCTTTTGGTAGTATTTGATTTTTTTTAATATTAGAGAAAATTTAGATGGAATTTTTACCCAAAGAAAAGCATCCTTGACTTTTGCACTAGTAAAAGTTTCAATCGATTCGATGGGAAATGGAATACTTTTGGGCGTCGATTTGTCTTTATTTACAGCATCAGAGACCATTTTTTTAACCCCAAACCAAATCCTGGTTGACTTTGCATTGGTGACGGACGGATAATTGTTAGAACACGAGTTGGTGGATTGCATGTCGTTTATACAAGTCAAAGATGTGTTGTTGTCTTTCTTCGACGTCAATTGTTGCTGGACTCGCACTCAAAAATATATAAATTGATGATTGATTAGGACAAGTATGCACAAACAAATGACAAGTTGGCCTATTTATACGTCATTCAATCATGAAGGGGCCGGCAATGATGGAATAAGTCGTATCTAAGAATCATGTAGCTCCACACGAAATGAAATAGTAGCTATGTTCACGGTGCTGATGGTGATAGTGCTCCATGATATTATGGAATGAATAATTAATATAATACAAGAAAAGGTTGGCTAAGAATCTCATAGAAAATATATTAATATAATCAATCATCATTTTGACGTATAATTGATATATAAAAATTATTAACTATCTTCCCCCTACTGTCTATATGGACAAAATGTCAAGAGGAAAACATTCGAGTAGTTATAAGTTATCTTTTCTACCAGGCTAGATATAAAAGTTAATACCCGACGTTGTATTTGGAGATCTCTTTCCAATAAAAATCTACATCCACTAAGAGACCTCAATCACTAACTTGAGCATCAGAGAGATCGAGTCGAAAAATTTCTCTTGATCTTAGTTTTAACGTAGGTGACATCTCTGGAGCTTAATGCTTCTACCTTAGACGCTCCTACAACCACAGGTTTAGACCATATCGTGTTAACTTAGATGTCGATGTTAATCTCTCCTAAAATTTTTGACGCTAGAAGGAGGGTTTGATGTTGTAGGAACATCTCCCCGTCAACTCTCTTAACAAATACTTTGACGAGGAGGCCCTACATTCGACCTATAGCACCTTTACTCAATGGAGGCAATTGCATCCTTCTCACACGCAGGTGCGCCCACTTCGACACAAACGTCGACACGATATTGACGTTTGTTTAATGACCTAGGATTCTCACATCCAAAGATGACCTCAAGCCATCTATTTGTCCCTGCCAAGGTACTCCTTAACCTCGCCCAACAAGTGCAGATGCTAACAAGCTTGATACAAACTATCGCCTTGCTCCTACTTCAGCTAGCCCAATAAGTGACGCTGCCATCTTAGCCGTGATAAATACCTCAACCACAACTGGCATTGACGCCCGTCTAGATCCCTCGCCCAATGCAATGCCAACATCTAAGGTCACCTAAGGCCCATAGAATTATCGATTGAGCGAGCACCCCGCTCCCTAACAGTGGAATTCAACGCATAGCCATACCATCACTCTGCCTAAATCCGAAACTCAATCGGTGGATTTAATGGATGACTTCTTCAGGATCTATCTATACCAAATGGACCAAAGCTTAGAAGAGATACGACAAGAGTTCCAACAATCCAAAGGGGAAAGTCTGGCTAATTCCATCGTGGGTTGATCCTCATTCACTTAGATCATCTAAGAGGAGCTAATCCCGATGAACTTTCGTCTTTAATCGTTGTAGGCCTTTAACAATAGTACCAACTTGATGGAGAACACTATCTCTTTCTATGCCCATATATCATTATATGACACCTCAAATGCTATGATATTAAGATGTTCGGCATGAGAATAGTACACTTGCTTGAAGCTACTCTCAATCGGCTCTTTTGCTCAACTAATAAAGAAGTTTGAGGTTTACTTCCTCATGAATGTGTGCCCGAGGCTATCAACGATAATGCTTCTTGGACTCAAGTAAGGGGAGGAAGAAACACTCTTCCACTTCGTCGCTTGAGCCACTAGTGTCTTTCATGCAAATTGAGCAATTCGTATGAAAAAAACATCACCACTTGCTTCAGAATTCCGATGGCCTTCATTATCAATAATGAGACTCAATTCAATAATACAAAGTTCATGAAGTTCTACCAATCATATAGGATTTAGCTTGGTGGCTTATCCCCAAACCAATGGTTTCGTTGAGGTTACAAATCAAATAATTCTCAAATAATTAAAGAAAAAAGTTATTAGAGCAAAGGGTACTTGGGTGAATGAGCTGCCAAGCATTCTATGGGCCTCTTGGACAACACCCAAGATCGACTTAGGAGAATCGTCATTCAGCCTAGCACTATCCTGCCACCTAAGATAGTCTTTCCAACACCTTGGATTAAGAGTCTTAGCAAAGAAATTTTTGAAGAGGGAGTTCGAGTCGAGCTCAACCTGATCAATAAAGTTAAAGTCGAAGCAAACCCATGACCACTGAAATACAAAAGAGGGGTGGCTAAGCTCTACGATCAAGGAGTTCACATTGAGGGTTTAGACTAGGGAACTTGGTGCTTTGAAAAACTAATGTCAACAACCTGACCAAATCCTGAGTGAAGCTAGCATCAAACTGGGAAGGGCCTTACCAAGCCATAGAAGTCATCCAAGAATAACCTACTACCTCAAGAGCGTGATGTTGCCAAGAGCATAACACATTATAAACTTGAAGAAGTTTTACCCTTAAGGCCTCCCTCGGGTTAGGTTGGGAAGGATAATGCCCCGAGTATCAGATATTGGCTTGCTAAGCCTAGGGTGTTAGTTGTATGATGTATCTTTACAACGTCAGTTGTAAATTAAGAAAAAGAGAGTTCATTACTTCTAAAAGGATTATATCAACTAGGTCGGGCTTCTACATCCAAGATGAAGCCCCAACATGCCAAAATAAAGTGCTGATGGGGTGAACAGAAGGAACGAGTCAGGTAGATTGACCCGACAACCACAAAAGAGGCCAAGTCGAAGACGGTAGCATAGGCAATAGGATGAGGTGGCAAGTCAAGGTTGTTGTCAAAGGGCGTCTTGGTTGGCATCAAGATGTTCTGGTCCTCAGGGTAATCCGTGAATCGATCCTTCTCGAGCTCCATCTTGGGTATCTCTCCTTGAAAGGGCCAAAGCGATTTAGTATCCAAATTGGTATGAAGTGACCTCTATCATCTCTAGACCCTTCTTGAACCCGACGAATACCTTGTACTCAGTGATCGCTTCCTCTTGATACTCTAATATCTAATGTTACTCGACCTCCAATGCTTTCCTTAACTTATGAGCTTCCTCATTCACCATGGTGACCTCCGCAACAAGCTCTAAGTTACACATCCTCATCGAGTCTAGCTACCAAGTGAGCCATAATAGTTCATCCTCCATTACTCAGTTGTTATTCCAAACCCCTTTCAACTATTTGGTGGGAGGCTACCTCTCGTAAGATGATTGCTCGGGTGCATCATCCATTTGAGGCATAGAACCTTCCTTGCAATTCCACAATTTATCGATGCTGTCATGATGATCAAACCGAGGTGGCTCCAATGCCTCTACTAATGACTCACGAGTAGTAATCTATGTTAAATGGGGCTTCACCATGCCAGATAAAGAGCCAAGCACCTTCTTCTTTAAAGAATATAGATCCATGCCTTTAGGAGATCCAAATTATAAGGTTAAAGGCTAAAAAGAGAGGTAGAGTGAAGCAATGAGAGGTTCGGGTCATACCCTGAGGAGTTGGGCTAAGAGTTGCATCGATCAATCAGTCCTCATCAATCTTCTGAATTGATATGGAGGAAGAGAGTATGTCTCTCAATCGAAGCACTTGACCTGCCTCATTATTCAATAGGAAGGGATGAGTTTGTCAATGCAATATACCAACTAAGAGAGGTTGAATCTCATATTTTGATAATAAAATTAATTAATGGGTTATTAATCTAACAGGATTGTTAGAATTGATTGATGTAGAATCAATTATGATAAAATGATTATTACAATCAGGAATGACCAAGGTCAAGTCCATGTATCGAGTCAATGCGATTGAGAACTTGCCAGGAGTGCGCTGGGAGTTTACCGAGTGTATCAGGAGTTTACTAGGATGGCGCAAGGGAGTTCGCCAAAAGAAGATCGAGACTCACTAAAAGATTGTCAAGGGTAGCCAAAAAGCTTAATGAGAGTTGGAATGGTCTTGGAATAGATGTTTGACAATTATGATTATATTTAATTAAGTTATAATTAGCATCATATAGGTCTAACTATGACAGGAGCAATGAAGTTACAACCAGATAATGGGCCAAGATCAAGCTTGAGTATTGGGCCGGGTTTGGATGATGTAGTGTGACCTCGCCGGGAGTTCGCTAGGAGATTCGCCGAATGGATCAGGAAGTTCGCTGGGAGCACGTCGGGAGATAATCGGAAGAAGACCGGATGACTTACGGTAAAAATACTGGAGGTTACCAGATTGGCGAAAGTTGGGTCTTAGTTTAAGCTTGTAGTCTTTAAGCGTTGCAATCGTTGAGTCGTAGTTAGAAGTGAGTCCTAATTGAGTTAGATTTAGATGAAACCCAAATCAACTCAATAAGGCAATTAGGTCCACTATTGGAGTTTGATTGAGCTCAGGTTGAGCTTAATTGGTTAACCAGAGGGTTGGTCAACATCAGGTTCAAGTCAGAGTTCGAAAAGTAGAGGGAACCACTTTTGTGGAAATTCTGACTGGTAAACCGCCGGTGAGCGGTGGGTGTACTGTCGTCGCCCAGGCTTTCGGGTGGCTGACGATGGTTGACCCACCCAGGCTGAGCGATTGAATCGCCCATACCCAGGAATCTGGGTACTTTCGGTGGTTGACCCACCTAGGACCGATGGGTAAACCGCCTGTACCATGGTGTTTGTTCGGGTGGCTGAGCCGCCCAAGTCCACGGGTAAACAGCCCCGTACTCGATTTTTTCGAGTTTGTTTGATTTTTGGCTCCAAAAATCTCAAGCCACTTGGGGCCTATAAATACCCCAAGTTTTCTTGCATTCAACACAATAATTTTGGGGATTATATTATGAGAAAATATTATGTGAGAATTGCAAGAAAAAGAAAATGGGTAAGGGAGTGATTAAAGAGTGTAATCTTGTCTCCCTTGTAAGCAAAGTGTAAAGGTTTTGTCTTCGCCCAAAGAAGATCGGTAGTGGATGCCGATGTGCCTCAAGAAGGAGGACTCGGGAGTGGACGTAGGCCATTGGCGCCAAACTACTATAAAAATTGTGAGTGTTTTCTTGCTTTCATTGCTTACATATTTTTGTATTGACGCTTATGATTTAACTCAACTCCTTGAAAGCAAAGTTTCATCGATAAGTTCTTTCCTTCAAACATTGCTTATCTTTCCAGTTTACTTAGCAACTTTCTTTCAATCACTCACTCGTTTCACTAAGAACGAAAAGCTTTGGATTTCCTATCTTGGTTTAATCAAATAGTTTTCATCTAAACTGAAAATTTACACTTGCACTAATTCACTCTCCCCACCTTAGTGCCAATTGATCCTAACAGAAACCTCAGTCTTGACTTGAACTCACGTAGAAGAAACACCCCTTCCAACCTTTGTGTTTGGAAGGGTACCACTAATTTTGAAATCTCCTCGAGCGATTAGGTAGTAGCCACTTCTCCCCTTGCACAACTGATAATAAGCAAAGAAAAGGTTGCAAGTCAGAGTAATACTAACACGTCGACATTATTTGAGGAACACTATTAAGTAGCATCATAAGTTGGGTGTCATTTGAGAAGACCATATCCTCCACCACTAGAGGCAGGACAATAGCATTAGGTAGAGGAGAAGATAGAGTATTGCCTCGAGGGCATTGTAAGATAAATAGAAACACCCGAGCATGGGGGTTAAAATGGCGTTGACCTAGTTTGGGGACATGTACCAAAGTCGGTTGGAATATAATACCTAGTTCACAAGTGACCTAGAAAAGGCACGCTCACCACTAAGTCATAGTCATATAGACTTTTCATTAACTTCAAGTCTCAAAGAACCTCGAGTTCATGAGTGATACCTCCTCCTGTTGGGAAATCTAGATTAGGAATCATATGCATAATAGAAAATAAAACTAAAAATTAGATTTTTGAAGAAAATATCAAATTGTCATATGAAGATTGGTGCATGAGAAACTGAAAAACTAAAAAATTCAGCACAATGTGTGTTAGATGTGATACAAAAGGAGATCGTATATCCCTATAAAATCTAAGACCCAAAAGAGAGGATGAAGGAGGGCATGTGTCCTCTATAGTGGTGATCTTCCTCAAATTATTATATGAACTTTCTCTCTATGCGTATCAGAAGGTTGTGATCTCTTCAAGAAGGGGTCGACCATTCTTATATCTGCACACTCGAAACAGAGGTTGTCGATTAAGGAGGATAGGAGAGAGAAGAGAATAGGAGGGGCGATCACAAAAAGCTCTAGTCTATGAGCCTTGAGGTCCTTCTTATATAGAGAGGTGTACAATAATTTAACTTTAATGGATCCTGCCCTATTGAGTATTAAATCTCTATCTAATTGCCCAAGCCTTTTAGATTAGTGGATCTCTATCCAATAATTACTTATTAGCTCTTATTTGATCTAATTTATATGATTCAATAATATATGAGTTTATTGGATATCCAATAAAATAGGAGCTTCGTAGATATCTCATATTCGCACCTCTACTCGTTGCAATATCTATCATATATGTGTGACCCTCTAGGCCCAATATCGAGCTGGTCGTGAGTTGCATCTATTAGAACTCTTTTTGACTTAGAACTTTTTCTGACTTAGCGAATTATTATTCTATAATAAGTCACTCAACTCATCGAGTACATATATATTAGGAATTCACGCCATAATCCCCAAATAGTACAAGGGATCTAATCCATTGGACCTATCTGTTCTTAATCTGAACTAATTAGATTCTCTCGAAAAACTTATTTTTTTTCAATCCGAATGACCTTGGCCAGGGATTTGCCTGAGCGAGGACACACAAGATATTCCTCTCATGATACCAAGAGTGAATGATCCTCTATTGACACTCACTTTATAAAGTTGACCACCATTCTCGATAATTGGCTATCCTAGATCTGGAACTTTTAGACTTGTAAGTCTAGTATCAAAGAATAAAATACTCAAACAAAGCATCTTTGGTGTCAAATCTAAAGACCAGATGCATAACTAAGATTACAGAATCACTGTTTGATGTTAGATATTATTAATCATCTAGCATTTCATAAGCGGATCAATTAGTGAACTCATTCTCCAATGAACACCTGTATAATATTCCTAGTGTCCCAACACAAGCAGTTATAAGACTAGTTACCTCCATATGAATATGTATATGTAGCACACTAGTCTATTTGGTTATCTCGATATCCTTATCAAATAACCTATGATTGAGATTATTTAGGGTCTGTATTTAAAGGTGAATTAATCTCATTAACATGATCTCATTATGATCATATTCTCATTGCACAAATCCAAGGACATCATGATAATTGCAACAAGCAACATAACATGAGAAAATACTACTAATAAACAAAAAGACTGTATAGTATGTCACATATGTCATCACTCATGTGATTGGCTTATAGAGCATATATAATTAGCACCTTCGATGAAGGATGAGACACAACCTCCTCTGCCCTTAGGTTGTCTAAAACACAAAAAATAAAACACAAACCTCGATCAATCGATAATTAAATGATCGAGAGGAACTTATACGAGAAAAGAAATATATCTAGACTTAAGGTAAAAGAGTAGGATGACTGACGATTGGTTTGTTGCAAAATTGATGTCAGGATGAAAGACTCAAAGATTGACCTGCCTTATTCGGAACTAGGGCGAGGTGGAGAAAGCTACAAAGGAGGCCCTAGAGACGAGGCTACAAGTTTTTAGGGAGACTCTAAGGAGATTGGAGTCTCTGAAAGCTCAAATGAAAGAATAAATCCCACCCTATAGGGGGAGAGGGGATTTATACGAGGATACTGATCTCTCTCCTCTTACAATTAAGACAAGTGTCACTTTGGGGTAATCCCAAAAGAAATTGATAGCAAGAGGATTTGAAATCTATCATGGTGGAGGGCCACCATGATGGGAAGAGGATTCGAAATCCGCAATGACAAAGGGATTACTCGAAATTTGCAACAATGGAGGGAGGACCCAAAGCCTACCACGGCAGAAGGAAGACTTAAAATTCATCATGGCAGAGCAATAACTCAAAGCCCATTACGACGGACGAAGGATTTAAAATCCACTATAGTGGAGGCACAAGGCAAAGCATGCTTAAGGCGTGTGAGTCAGGAAAACTCAACTCATGCCAAGAGAAATCCATATAGTGAAAACATAATATTAAATTTTCCTGACGCATGTGAGTCAAGAAAACTTGACTAATGCCAAGAGAAATCCATCACAACGGAGGTATAAGCAAAGTGTTCTTAGTGTTGGAAAACCCCAGAGGGCATCACATACATAGCGGAAGAATAAAAATAAAACTAATTTTCAAAAGAATCATATCAGATCATCGTGTGATGATTGAGAGTGAAAAACTCGTGAAACTAAAAAAACTATGTGAGATTCGTGAGATGCTCTCATTAGGGGAGATCATATATCCATAAATTACAGATCCAAGTCCATGGAAGGAGACCTCGCACTCTCCTCTCTAGTGGTGAGCCACACAACGGATGAAGCAACGATGCACCTCCTCTCACAACATGATCTTTCCTTGCTTTTGCGCATCACAAGACTATAACAGTTTCAAGAAGGGGTTAACCCTTCTTGCTATCCTCATGCCCAAAATAGGGTTGAAGGTAGGGGAGGAAAGGAGGGAGGAGAATAAGAGGTGACGACTAAAAAGTCTAGTATATGACCCTTTGGCTCCTCTTTTTTTTATAGAGAGCCCTCTCAGCTAAACCCTAATGGATCCTATCTTATTGGGTGTTGGATCTCCATCTAATTACCCTGCCATATTGGACATAGGATCTTTATCCAATTATCCATAGCTTATTGGAATTTAGATCTCTATTCAAATATTCATTCTAAGCCCTAATTGGGTTTCACCCGATCGATCCAATAATACAAGGTTTATTGGATATCACATATTCAATCCCCTACTCGTCGCTCATCCATCGTATATGTGTGACCTTGTAGGCTCAATACTTAGTTGATCGTGAGTTGCACCTATAAGAATTTCATCTGACTTAGTAAATTATTATTCCATAATAATTCACTCAACTCATTAACTATCAACGTACTATGCTACTATGCCATAGTTCCGAGACAGTATAGAGAGATCTAATCTATTAGACCTATTTATCCTTAGTTATCGTGTACCTATAATCCTTCATCCACCTAATATCCTAGAGACTATATATCTGACATGGTACTCTCAGGTCCATACAGAATTCATCTGAGTATCACTCTAATCGGACTCTCTCAAAAAATATCTTCTCTCTCAATTTGAATGACCCTGGCGAAGTATTTGCCTGAGTAAGAACATATAAAATATTTCTGTCATGATATTGAGAGTGGATGATCTTTTATTGACACTCAATTGCCTTCATAAGGATGGTTGTTATTCCCAATAATTGATTGTATCAGATTTGAAACTTCCAGACCTATAAGTTTGGTATTAAAGAATGAAATACTCAAACAATATATCTTTGGTGTCTCAAGTCTAAGAACCAGATACACAATTAGGACTATTGAATTACTATCTAACGATAATATATCTTTAACCATCCAGCATTTCATAAATAAATAAATTAGTGAACTTATTCTCTAATGAGCACTTGTACTATATTCTCAGTATCCTCACATGAGCAACAATAATACTAACTATCTCCATCATATGGATATGTATATAATATACTATTTTATCAGGTTATCTCGATATCTCTCTCGAGTAACCTATGATCGGGATTATTTAATATTTATGTTTAAAGGCGAATTAGTCTCATCACTATGATCTCATCATGATCCAATTATCATTGCACAGATCCAAGAAAATCATAATATATTAATCATATAATATAAAGTGAGAAATATCATAATATTATAATAAAAAATAGTGTATATCACACGTGCTATCACTGATGTGATTGGCTTGCAGAGCACCTATAACCAACAATCTCTCACTTGACCTAAAGCCAATCACTTATATGCTTGATCCCTATCAGGTCTCAGTATCACTCACAATCTGAGACAATGACTTTGTTAATAGACCTGTAATGTTATATTTTGATGAAATTCTTCATACTGTTATATCACCGCAGGCTATGATCTCTTTAATCAAGTAGAACCTCCTCAGAATGTCCTTAGACTTCTTATGAGACCTGAGTTCTTTCGTTTAAGAAATCACCTTATTGTTGTAGTAATATAAGGGAATTAACTCCTCGTTACTCGGCACAACTCCTAGATCTATGGTAAACTTCTTCATATAGACTTCCTCCTTTGCTACTTCTATCACAATAATATACTCCGTCTCTGTGATCAAGTCAGTAGTAGTATCTTACTTGGAACTTTTCTAAGTTACTGCTCCTTCATTCAAGGTGAAGACACATCTTGAGTTTGACTTCCTATCATTGACATCAGATTGGAAACTCAAGTCCGTGTAGCCCTCAATTTTGAGGCTATCTCCTCGTGTATTAGTAAAAGATTTTTAGTTCTTCTCAAGCACTTAAGGATAAGTTTACTATCTTTTAGTGTTCCAAATCTGGATCGGTATGATATTTGCTTGTGACACTCAGAATATGCGCTATATCAGGTCTGGTACATAGCATAACATACATGATAGACTCTATCACAGATATATATGGTATCATATCTATACCTGCTCATTCTTTAAGAGTTTTTGGAGATATACTCTTAGAAAATAATATTATATATCCAAGATTTAGATAAACATCTCTAGAAATTTTTTATGCCAAATCTTTTCAAAATAGTGTCTATATACCTAGATTTAGATAAGTCAAGCATCATATTTGATCTATTTCTATAGATCCGAATCCCCAAAATATAATATGCTTCCCCCAAGTCTTTCATGGAAGTGTCTAGATAGCTAAGCCTTAATCATGGAGAGCATTCTTACATCATTCCCATTGATCAGGATGCCATTTACATATAGGACTAAGAAGCCAACAATGATCCCACTTACCTTCCTAATGTATGCTCATCTTCATTTTTAACAAAGTCATAAGATTTAATCGTCTCATCAAATCTTATCTTCTAACTTCAAGAAGCTTACTTTAGTCCATAGATGGACCTAAGTAATTTGCACACCTTATCTGGACTCTCACTGAACACGAATCCCTCAGGTTATATCATATATACCTCATCCGAGAGATTGCCATTGAGAAACATAGTTTTCACATCCATCTATCATATCTCATAATTATAGTATGTTGTAATGACCAACAAAATTCGGATGGATTTTAGCATAACTGGGTGAGAAGGTTTCATTATAATTGATACCTTATCTTTAATGATACCCCTTAGCCACTAGTCTTGCCTTATAGGTCTCCATCTTTCTATTTACTCAGATCTTCTTCTTAAAGATCCATTTAAAACCAATATGTACGATACCCTAAGGTGTATCAATAAAATTCCAAACCTTGTTGGATTACATGAAATTCATAGCTTCTCGCCAATTCTTAAAGTCTATGCTCATAATAGTCTTCTCGTAGGTTTGAGAATCAATATTCTCAATGTCTTTTCCCTTGATATATCCCACATATCTCTTAGGAGGATGAGACACTCTACCAAACCTATGTAAAGTTGGAACTTATGTGATAGGTGCCTGAATAGACTCATCTTGCAGAATGTTGATTGAGGTATATTCTCTATCCTCGCTTAACTCTATCACGCTCCTACTGTTTCCACCAAGAATGTGTTTCTTCTTAAGGAACACTACCCTCTTGGCAATAAAGATCTTTTGGCCCTCGGGGTGATATAAATAATACCTACAAGTCTCCTTAGAGCATCTCACAAATTTGTATTATTCCATCCTAGATTCCAACTTGTCGATGTTGTATCTTCTAACATGGGCAAGGCAATCCTAAGTCCTAACAACCTTAAGATTATGCTTCTTCTCTTTCTATATCTTATATGGTGTAGACACTACCGATTTAGTTAGAACTCTATTCAGAAAGTAAGCTATAAACTCTAGGGCGTATCCCTAGAAAGAAATGGGTAGATCAGTGAAACTCATTAATGATTGAACCATATGTAACAACATGTGGTTCCTTATTTTTGATACAACATTGAGCTAAGATGTATAAGGAGTCTATTGGGATAAGATTCCATGGTCATTGAGGAATTGGGTGAACTCTATACTAAAGTACTAACCTCTTTGATTTGATCAAAGAGTCTTGATACTCTTTTTTAGTCTGATTCTCTACCTCATTCTTATATTTTTGAACTTAAAGATTTTGAACTTATACTTTATTAAGTACAAATGTCCACATTTGGAGAAATCATAAGTGAATATAATAAAGTATAAATAATCTCCTATAGCTTGAGTTGACATAAGACCACATACATTAGTATATATGAGTTTTAGTAACTTAGTGACTCTCTTTCTAATTTTACTAAATGGAGAGTTGGTCAATTTCTCTTGAAGGCAAGATTCATATGTTGTATATAATTCATATAATCGAATGAATTTAAGTATCCATCCTTTAACAATATTTGAATTCTTCCCTCGTGGATATGACTTAGCCTATAATGTCACAGGTATGCATTATTTATCTCGTCTCACTTCTTCTTAGACATACTTAAATTCATGACAACTAGAGCAACGTCTAGCATAAATAGACCATTATTTAATGTTCTTCTACCAGTGATCTCTTTATCTCAAATTAATGAATAGATAAATAAAAAATAAAAATAATATTTTTGATAATTGAAGGAACAAAATAACATGCATCTAATATAATAATAGCTTCATCAGGTAGATGTTGGGTGACTTCACCAACAGTGACAATAATAACCTTTGCGTCATTCCCCATCCTGAGGTACACCTCGCCTCTCGCCAATCCCTAGGTCTTGCTAGAACCTATAATGAATTACAGATATTAGATACACTATCGATATCCAATACCAATGCATTATCATAATTTTTTAACAAATGGAGATCGATCATGAATATACTTGAAGCTTCTCCAAGCTTCTGTTTTGCCTTCTCTGCAAGTTACTCTTTGCAGTTCATTTTTCAGTGCTTGTCTTTGTCGTAGTGGAAGTACTAGCCTTTGTCCTTTGTTGGGTCCTTCTTAGCAACGTTTACTTTTCCCAATTTGCCCTTGCCCTTGCCTTTCCCAATTTGCCCTTGCCCTTGCCTTTCTTAAGGGACTTCTCTGCCTTCCTTTTCTTTCTGGTGAGACATAGAGAATCAACTTCTCTTTCTGGATATTGCTCTCAGCCTCCCTCAACATATTGAGGAGCTTAGGGAGAGTCGCCTCAAACTTGTTTATGTTAAAATTCATAATAAATCGTGAAACAGAATTTGGAATGGACTGAAGTGTAAAATCCATACACAAATTTTTATCTAGGATCATTCCTAAACCCATGAGCTTTTATATCCACTCAATCATTTTAAGAACATTGTTTTGAACCGATATTTCCTTAGTCAGCCTAGCATAGAAGGAACTCTTGAATATCCCATATCGTTAAGTCTTTCCTTGTTCTTCAAATAATTTACAGAGATACAAGAGAATAGATCTGGCATCCATGTTTTCATATTGCCTCTGTAGCATGGGAGTCATAGAGGCCAACATATAACACTGAGCAAGTATGAAATTATCTATGTACTTCATATAGCGAGCGATCTCATTCTTACTTGCCCTTTCCTCTACATAGGTATTATTGTGTCAAGGAATGTAATTTTCTCTATCGTGGGAATAATTCTTAGATTATGGAGCCAATCTATGTGATTTAGACTAATAAGTTAGTTGGCATAAGTATGCCACGTAAGAGATTTGAAAGCCATATTTTCTGAAAGAAAATAAAGATGTAGAAAGTAAATATCATGTAGATTTTAGATTTTAGGAAAAACTAAGATATTGATTTCTATGTTAATTTACTTTGAGTATTTTCTTGCGAAATACATAACTCCCTATAATCCAATATATGAATTGAAAATCTTCGATAGATTTCTAGCGGGGATCTAGATCCAATCGACATCTTAGCATGACCATGAGGGACTCGACCAATCACGACTCATTGTGATTCTCATCTTATTTAGCCTCCGAGCCATCATGGTCTCAAGAGGCTTAACTAACTATGATGTTTGGTTAAATCTGCACCACTATTATAATATGTTTTTTTTTATGATATACCATTAAGGGACTCGACTAAGTATACCATATCCTTAGGTCATCACTGACATCTCTATATCATAAGCAAGATCTCAAATCCCAATATAGGTGAGTCTCGAGGGACTTGAGGCCTTTGTCGAAAAATGATCTCTACTTATAATAATGGAAGGCATATATGTCAATCTAATTGTTTTATGTTTGCCGACTTAATATTGATGTTGGAAGAGTTTTTAGTTTAGTCTCATGGTTAAATATAATATGTCACACACATACATATTAACATATATTTATATCATATATAAGCGCAATCACATCAGATGATCATGGATCCAAGCCTAATGTGATCAGGCTTGAGCTAGAAGACTTGATCATTCACACGAGTCTATTTGTGCTCTCAGTGTGGCCAAAAGCATCATGGCCGAGAGCAACAAGCTTTTAGCCATGGTTGAGCACCCCATGTAGCTAAAGGGTCATGGTCGCATGTGGAACCCTAGCGACTAGGGTTTCTTAACCGCTTGTGGTGACCTTGTGGCCACCACTATTGGGAAGCTGTAGAGGGCATCACATGTATAGTGGTAGAATAAAAACAAAACTAATTTCTAAAATAATCATATCGGATTATTATGCAATAATTGGGAGTAGAAAACTGTATAAGATTCATGAGATGCTTTCACTTAGGGGAGATAATATATTCTCAAAATTACAGATCCAAGTCTCTGAAAGAAGGAGACCTCACCCTCTCCTCTCTAGTAGTAATCCACACAATGGATGAAGCGTCGACACACCTCCTATCATAGCATGATCTTTCCTCACCTTTGTGCACCACAAGGTTGTAATAATTTCAGGAAGGGGTCGACCCTTCTTACTATCCTCACGCCCCAAATAGGATGGATGGAAGGGGAGGAAAGGGAGGGAGGAGAATAAGATGTGGGTGCTCTTTAGCCCTATCCTATTTATAAAGAGCCCTCTCAACTTAACCCTAACATATCTGGCCTTATTGGGTATTGGATCTCTATCTAATTACCATAGCATATTGGATACTGGATCTTTATCCAATTATTATTAGCTTATTAGAATTTGGGTCTCTATCCAAATATCCATTCTAAGCTTTTATTGGGTTTCACCTAATAGATCCAATAATACATTAGCTTATTAGATATCACATATTCAATCATCTACTTGTCATATCATCTACTATATATTTGTAACCCTATAGGCCCAATAATGAGTTGGTCGCGAGTTATACCTATCAGAACTCCTTCTGACTCAATGAATTATTATCTTATAATAATTTATTTAACTCATCGAGTATGGACGTATTATGCCACTACGCCATAGTCCCAAGACGGTACAAGATGATCTAATCCATTGGACCTGTTTGCCCTTAGTTATGTGTATCTATAGTCCCCTATCCATCTAATATCCCAAAGATTGTATTCAAGCATGGTACTATCAAGCCCATACATAATCCATATGAGTATCACTCTAATCATACTCTCTCGGAGGACTGCTTCTCTCTCAATCCAAATTCGAATGACCTTGGCTAGGGATTTACCTTAATAAGAACATACGAGAAATTTCTCTAATTGATACCGTGAATGGATGATCCTCTATTGACACTCCTTCGTAAGGTTGACTATCATTTCCAATAATCGGTTATACCATATCTGAAACTTCTTGACCCATAAGTCCGATATCAAAGGACAAAGCACTCAAACAAGACATTATTGATGTCTTAAGTCTAAGGACCCGATATATAACTAGGACTATAAAATCATTATCTGATTATCAAGTACTTTTAATAATTTAATATTATATAAGTAAATCAATAAGTAAACTCATTCTCTAATAAGCACCTGCACTAAATTCCTAGTGTCCCCACGTGAGCAACTATGAGACCAATTGCCTTAATCATATGAATGTGTATATAGTACATCGGTCTGTTTGGTTATCTCGTTATCCCTCTCGAGTAACCATTATAATCGAGATTATTTATGGTATATGTTTAAATATAAATTGGTCTCATTAATCATATAATATAAAAGTAAAAAATATTATAATATTAATAAAAAATGCATAGTGTATCACATATGCTATCACTCATGTGATTGATCAATAACAAGCACTAAGGGCATGTGGATCGAAAAAACCCAATTCATGTAAAAAAAAATCCGCTATGATAGAAACACAAGGCTAAATATGCACGAGCCATATGAGTTAGAAAATTTTGACCTACACCAAGAGAAATCCGCTACGGTAGAAGCATAGGGCAAAGCATGCTTGAGGCATGTGAGTCGAGAAAACTCGATCTATGCCAAGAGAAATCTGCCATGACAAAAGTACATGGCTAAATATGTCCAAGGCGTGAGTTAGAAAAACCCGACACGTGCTAAAAGAAATCTGCTATAGAGGAGGCATATGACAAAATATGCTCAAGGTGTGTGAGTAAAAAAAAACTCAGCTCGTGCCAAGAGAAATTCGTCAGGGCAGAGGCACAAGGCAAAATGTGCCCAAAGCATGTGAGTCAAGAAAACCCATCCTATGCCAAAAGAAATTTGTTACAATAGAAGCATAAGGCTAAATGTGCCTGAGATATGTTAGTCGAGAAAATGTGACCCGTGCCAAGAGGAATCCGCTATAGCAAAGGCGCAAGACAAAATGTGTTTGAGGTGTATAGATTAGAAAAATCTGACCCGCGCTAAGAGAAATCCACTACAATAAAGATGTAAGGACGAAATGTGCTCGAGGTGTGTTATAAAAACTCGATCCAAGCCAGGAGAATTTCACCATGATGGCGCAAGACGAAATGCGCATGAGGCATATGAGTCAGGAAAACCTAACCCTCGCCTGACCAACGTATGTCCTTTTGATGTCATAAAGGGATAGGTTGGTAATGGACTTATCAGATGATTTAAATAATGTACTCTGAGCTTCTCTAACAAGAGCTCCAAAGCATGCCTTTAGGGGGGAGAGACAAATGATAGAAAATATATTATCCACCAACCATCATCAAACACATAAGCACCATATGAAAGCTATCATGGAAATAAAAGATCTAGGTCACCCTCAACCTGACTGCCTGCATCGACAAAAAGTCCAAGACAAGCCATTTGGGGCTGTCTCCCCCTTATCACCCACATGGACAAAACGTTAAGAGGGGGACGTTGGAGCGATTGCAAGTTGTCCCCTTCCTCAGGCTAGGTATAAAAGTTAGTCCTCGACGTTGCGTTCAATGGCTCTCTTTTTTTTTAAAAAAATTCCACCACTAAGAGACCTCTAAATGACCTAGGTCAAAAAAATTTTCCTAATCTTGGTCTTAGTGCAAGTGACACCTTCAAAACTCAATGCTTCCACCTTGGAGCCATCTCAAACACTTCTGTGCCCTTAGATTTAAAATCATATTAAATTGACTCGGACATCAATGATATATTTTTTTAATCATCGTATTATAGAATGGATATGTATCATCAAATGAAAACTTTAAAATATTTAACTCTAAATTTTATGACATGAGTCATATTTGTCTCCAAAGAATATTCTTTTAGGAAAGTTAAAGTTATCACTGAACCATCCCAATAATGTTGTTGTAACATTAGCGAACAGAACATACACATAGGAGCATCCTAAATTCGTTACAAGGATTTATCCTAGATTTATCACAAGGAAAAAAAGTTTGTATTCACAGAGGACATAAACATGTGAGATCTTCACTGGAAATTTTACAATGGCACAGCAGATGACCTGCATGCAGATGGGGCACCAGTTTTTCCGCTGAAGCCACTGCTGGATGCATGTCGCATTGTAGAGATGCTCGCACTGCAACTCGCCTACTTCTTGTCCACCAATGAATTCTTCCTGAAACAGATCAACGTCGATCAGGAAGCAAGTTCGCGCATCTGCTATTGTGATTTCTCAAACCAAACTGAAGCACAAGTTAATGTTGCATAGTTTACGGCCAGGCCATATTCAAGACTATTACAAGACGCAGTTGCAGCAAATAGCCACCATCAACAAAATAATAGATCAACTAGAGAATTTGGAGGGTTGGATTAATGGCCAGCTAAAAAAAATGATCTGACATATATCATGCACAAAAAAATATTCAACATAGAATTTAAAGCCAAAAAGACTTCCGTTTACGTACAAATTACTAAGTTTTAGAGATCAACTGATCGTTATAATAAGAAGCTATTACCTGGATGCTTGGGTAGTAATATTGTAATGAGCCTCAGGAACCCTATTCTACACTTGTCTGGACCATCATACATATGTGCAAGTACACAATCCCTACACATTTGTATTTTAGGCACTAGTGCATGAAGATTGAAGAACATCACAATTATACAATGCCTCAAAAAATAATAATGTATACATATATCATCTTACTTCTGTTAATTTAATTATTTTGTAAAACCCATTTAATAAGCCTCAGGAATCTTGTCCTACACTTGTCGGACCATCATATATATATATATATATGTCATACTTGTCGGACCATCATATATATATATATGTGTGTATGTGTGTGTAAGTACACAATCCCTACACAATTGTATTTTACACACTAGTGCATGAAGATTGAAGAAAATCACAAATATACAATGCCTTAATAATCTATACGTATATTATCTTACTTCTATAAATTTAATTATTTTGTAGAACCCATTTAATGTCTTGCAAATGTTTTTTTAAAAATAAGTATCAATATTATAAAATTATTTATTGAACCTATTCAATATCTTCTAAATGTTTTTAAAAACTAGTATTGTTATTATAAAACAAGCTTTTTTTTTTTGTTTTCTCAGATGAAACCATTCTGATACTAGGGAATGAATTATAGTGACAAATGTCCCATCCACTAGGATAGCCAATGGTAGACAAGTTCATGTTATTCTAAAACATGATTTTTTCCATAACTCGAGAATTTTCACAATCAACCTTGTCCTAATGCCTATGCTATAGGATAGGATCGATTGCCTGGGCTACTTGGTGAACCGTACATGTTGTCTGGTAGGATACTTTCTAAGTCATATCCTAGATATTAATTGAATATACTAGTTTCAATCATGACCTTCATGCTTTGGAAATGTCTGAGCACCAGCTATTTTTTTTTTGTGAAACAAGAAAGATAATTTCATTAGATCTCAAAGTGTTCCAAATGTATGAGTGCCAGTTAATCAAGAAAGCTTTCCATGAGAAACACAACCTATCAGTGATGATACTTCATATTTCACTAACTCATCAATGCAAGACAACAGCAAAATACCTGACAAATGCTGCATTTCATATTCTCATCACCACAGACCGTGATTCCAGTGGCCCAATAGGTGGGTTCATATAGGTTTCTCTTGAGACATTTAGACAATTGCTCCTCTGAGGGGGTTGTGCTTACAGTACCCATTTTCTCCTCAACGCTAACAATTCCTGGCAACCAAAATTTTAGTTTCTGAGTCAATTAGAGACGTAGTCAGAAGGCAACAATTAAATGGGAGGAAAATGAAAACACAACTATCATCAGTCATTATAATGAATGCAAGTGCAATTGTTCAGCAAACAAAGAAGCTGATATACTCTAAAGAATAGGGATCAACTCAAAGTTTCATCTAATGAAATGCCATCAAGCACTCAGATTCACTTCATCACAAACTGCTCCGAGGAAAATAACTGTAAAGGAAAGAGCTATCCTGCTTTACTAACACAAAGGAAGCCATGCAGGGAATAACCATTTGAACACGTAGTAATCTAGCTTGTGGCATATCAGAAAGATGAAGACCACTGCACTGCATAAATCCTACACTTGACTAAGCCATAATTTTTCCTGAGAGGTCTGTTTAAGAAATAAAACATAGCAAGCATCCGTATAATCATTCAAGACAGAGCATAGAGACATCCTTAATCACAACTTTGTACAAACAAATAAAAAATGCAATAAACAGAGAAAGGTCAGTATTGAATTCACAAAAAAAGATACCTAGAAAGACTATACCTCATAGGACATATTATCAATGTCCATCATCAGGGCTCTATGCTGATCATGGAAACTAAGCCCACAAAAGAACAAACTTGTCTCCAGCACCGATAATTGCTGCAGAATAAAGAAACCTCATTCAGATGATGAAGATAAGATCATGGGGCTGAGAACAGATACTAGCAACCTCATATGTCAGTTCCTCATCTTGTTCAATATGTTCAAATGCCAAGAACACCTGCATATGTATGAACAGCTGTTAAATTTGGGTTCTCATTTCCAATGTGCAGTAATAAGAAACCATCGTTTGATCGAAATGATAAAAGATAACACTTAAAGGAACTCCAGTCCCTTTCTATTTTGAGATCGATAAACTAAATTGCACCTAGCAAATATATAATAAGGAAAATTGTAACCACAGGAAAAAAAAGGTTCATAGAAAACCTCTGCAATTCCCTCCACATTGAAGTAATGATAGCCACCTCCTGAAGAGCCAAAAAGTACTTGTGTGCTGTTATCCTCAGGTTGAGACGTTGACCTACTTTGAGAAGGCATGTGATGATCTTGATGAACTTTCAGGTGGTGCGTCTGCAAGAGAAAAATGATTCCGCTGGTACTGGGGAATCATAATGGGTTCATCCAATGGAAGGGGATTGTAGTCAGCTTGTGTGGATAGCCTCCTTTGCCTTTCACCAGTAAAGCCCTCCCAGTTCTAACTGAAACTGAACCACCATCCGTAGTGGTAGGTTGGTTTCTGGTCCTTGACACTGGCTATGTGTTATTTTACTCATACTTGATGAACTTGAGCCAGAACCAGTATGCATGGAAACCACATACCCTCCAGTTGATGATGCACCTGCACCCTTGCATCTGGAAGTAGAACTTTCTCCTTCAGATGGTCATTTTCTTACTGTATCAACCTTCCCATGTGATGTGTGAAATCAGAGGATGAAGCACCTGAAGAAAGAACATCTGATATTGATGTGCAACTTAGCCTATTAAGACCACAGCCCTCTGCACCAGAGCTAAACCTTTGGAAACAGGTTTAGCAGGCTGACTGGAGCATGTATATGCCATATTTAGGCATTGCATAAAGGACCTTGAAGAAGGGTCTTGTTTTCCTGAGCCAAAATTTCCATTAATTTGTCTTTGTGGTTTCCATACTGAATCACTGATAGTTGACTCAGTTGTATCTTCAGTTTCTGAAGGCCCTATGAATGCGGCAGTGTATTCTAAATGTTCTTTCCCGTCTTTGTGAATCATCAGAATTTAGATTCTCTACAGACTCAATGTTGGTGAATTTGTCAATCTCGTCCTGCTTGCTACTAGTTTCTGCAACAGCTGAGCCCCTTCAAAATTTTTTGATTCAGCTGCTCCTTAAAAGACCTTCCATATACCCTAGAAGTAGAAGATGATCTGGAAGAGCTTCCAGCTATCACCTTACCATTCATTGCATGGAATGAAGCTCTTGCATATTTGGATTTTTCCTGAGTGTCAATTTGGGCACCTCTCACGGTGTTATGCTTGGTACCACAACCCAGCCTGTTGTGACACTGAACACTTCGATCCTCATTATTTTGATCTTTGAAAACAATGCCAGACCTCATGGAATAACTCTGATCTCCATCTGTTCTCTTACCCACTTTCTCATCCATCTCAAAATTAAATGTGGAGCAAATAATGAAATTGAAGACTACGGTAGAGTTCGTTCTACAATAAGGTGTAAGAATCACCTTATTAGGGTAAAGAAAAAAGTTCTGGATATTTGGCAGGTAAAGAAAATTAAAAAGAGTCTGGTAGTAGATAGGGCCAATAATGGCCGGCCCACCAACACCAGAACACGACACCCCCCTTCTTCTGCCACGTCACTCTGCCACTCGCAACGTTACCAGGTCGAACGCACGTCGGATGCCGACCTGGCCTCGGCAAGGACAACTAGTAGTCCCGGCGCGCTGACCGGCCTACGGTACAGCTGACGGCGGGCGGCTGAACGGATGCGACGCCATCAGAGGACCTAGGAACCCCGGAAAAGTCCGTCCCTGGCACCGCCGGGTACTGTAGCAACGACAATGATTGCGTACGACCTCCTCCTCCTCCGCAGGTATAAATACCCCCAGACCACCACTGATAAAGGGGTTGGCAACTCAGTAAACTCATTCCCACTTACTCAATCCAACCCCTGACTTGATCGTCGGAGAGACTCAACCGAGCACCAACAACTCGGTCAGGGTCTTTTTGCAGGTGGGACGAGCGACCAGCCTCCAAGGGAGCTAGTCGGAAGACGAGACCGACCTGCCTTCATAGGAACCGACCCGAGGGCAGGACCGAACTGCCACACCGCCAATCCACAGAGGCGAGCTTGCGCACACGGATTACCTCCCTGGGCTGACTCATCAATCCACATTGCGGAACGACCCCAACAGTAGTAAACCATATAGTAAAGGAACCAAGAAACCTGAACAAATAATACTTGTGTCAGCAACTAGGAAGTGGTCATAGGTTCCTGCTCATTACACAAATTCTAAGAAACCGATGTTAGCAGACTAGGCATGTCTGCACATAATTAGATGGTAAGGACCAATTAGTTCTACTTCACTTTTGTGTGATTCATAGGATCATATTCATGATGCAGCATGATTCAGCAAACAGAATTGTGTATGTAAGCTTTTTCATGTCATTAATATTGTCCTATCAGAAAAGAATTACATCAAAAGATCAGATGCACACAATCAATATTAGATACATATAAACAAACCTCTCATACAGTATACAAAAGTTCAACAAATGCAGAACATGACAACGAATTCACTGAGAATCATGACAAAATCCATAAATCTAAGAAAAATTCAACTAAGTAAAGAAGGATATGAGTTACTAAAATACTCTTCTCCAGCAATTTTGCCTCCGTCATACGTGACCAAAATCAAATATACAACGAAAGAAAATTAACATCGAGCGAACCACAAATTTTCCTTTATATCCTAAAAATGAAAGAAAAATAAAAAACGAGCATCATCAATGTTGCGCCATTATATGCATAATTCAAACGATAAACATGTCGATAAATCGACGATATACAGATAATCCTCGTGGAAGGAGAAAAGAGGGCGATATAGAAAAGTTGATCAGAAGGGGCAAAAGCTTCTATCTTTAGCGAGCTTACATCTAAATTAGCGGACTATATACTATTTAAAAGAACGACTCTTCAAAGCCGAGACAGAGAGCAGCTCAAACTCTCAAAAATCGATATACCCATGATGCAAAGCTCGGTTCTTTCAGAAGAAAGCTGGAATCATAGAGCCAAAGTAAAAAAAAAAATTTAACAAGAACAACCAGAAGGAACACCTAAGTCTGCTTCATTTTCCTCGTATTGAACCAAAATTCGGCATTCAAATGCACAAAGTCGGATCTTTCGGAGCCAAAGCGATCGGAAACCGATCTCATCAATGAAAACGAACGCTTCTTTCCTTTCTTTCCCGCATCATACCTTTAACTGCGCGTACTCCTGACGCGAAGAACCCGAAGCGGCGTCGAGGAAGATGGGAATGTATTGTTGACAGACGAGGTGGGTCCGACGAGACGCGCGGTTTGCATGTCCCACCTGCAGAAAGTCCAAAAACTGTGGATGAGCTCAAAGCCGCCGAAGGGGGCCGGTGTCCAACAGCCGACGAAGACCGTCGGATCTGCCTGGCGATTGGTGGAAAACCATGTCGCCGTGTCGGATCACGCGTGGCTTGGAAAGGATCGCTGCGGACAGGGGAAAACCACCTGAAAAGTGTGCCGCATCCGATGGCCAGCAAGCTAAGGTTGGATTTGCTAGTCTACACCATCATTTCCTTTGGATGATCATACCTAAAATATCATTCATCCCTATCCTCTTATAGCCACTCCTTGTCTCCACATGGTTCATAGTTTGGAAGGGTAGAAGAACTCAAGCTTTCTACTCTCGTTTACAAATAGAATACATGGAATACAAATGGATTTTTTATCTATTTATTACATCATCTTAAACTCATGTTTACTTAAGCTTCCAATTTTCTGAGTGACTCAGGATTGTTTGACATTTCAAATAAAAATATTTATTTTATTTTGATACTGCAAGTTTAATTATATTGGTTCATGTGCATGCATATACTTTATATTAGTTCATGTGCATACAAAAGAGCTAAGGACTCGTGATCGAGGTGCACGATTCAAGAGTACTAGTCGATTGAGGTACACAATTCGAGAGTACTAATCGATTGAGTGCGAGACCTTTTTTCTAATGTCAATATGATAAAAAAACATTTTGATTGATTGGATGCAAGAGTTCTCCATTTTGGACGATGAACATACCCATACAAATTTACCCTTTATGGAGACTAAGAATTCCAAAAGACATGTTTGAGAGTAATAAAGATCTTTAGCTCCCCTACTTCTTAATTAATGTGAAACTAAATAACCTTATCAATATGTACAAATACATATAGAATACATCTATCAGTATACAAGCCAATAGCAACCCAAAAAAATAAAAAAAAATAAACATACTCTTTGATTAGCTTACCAAAGTACTTTGGGCCTTGATCAAGACTTATGGATCATATTACTGAACATATATGTTTAGGCCACGCGGCTTTGTATATTAAAAACCAAATTCTTGGCATGCTTAGCACAAAATTTCTAAGAATTGTAAGAATAGGGTTTAAGGATCCACATGCAGCTAAATATAAAAGAAAGTAGCTACCCTTTTTTATCAAAGTATTTGGATGCATATTTGTTGATTTGGATAACCATATAAACCTACCACATGCAATGATACAACTATTGACACTTCTGTCACCACCAACCAAAAAACGTTTATTTCATTCCTCATAGGATGTTTTCGGTCATTTCATAAAAAAATTACAATCTATAAAATTTTGGTCAGCTCACTGCCTTTTATCTCTAATAAATGAAAAATACATATTATGAAAAAAAAAATCAAGCTGAGAAGCCAATTTGTGACCCAAAAAAGGAATAAACAAATCTATGCCGATGGTAAAATCTCATAAACTATCTAAATCAAGAAGCGGCTGAGAAAGCATTTGAACAGCCTATTGCTGATAGGTTTCCACTGCAAAAGAGAACAAAAGAAATAGTGAAACTGGGGGAAATAAATCACTTAATGGGCTAATTACATGTAAATTCTCTAAAGAAAGGCATACCTGAAAGTGCATGTAGGTGTGTAAGAACACAAAGCCAATATACTCTTCTGAGGTTTCAACATGTGGTGAGAACTGAATGCAAATGGTAGAATTAAAATAGATGAGCCGCCATCTTAAGCTTATTCTGCTTCCATTTTGGTAGGTCATAAAAGGCATTCTTTTTCATGCCAAATTTCTCTTTGAACTCTACTGAAGATAAGTAAGCCTGCAACATGAACAATATACAGAATCTGAGACATGAATGAGGCTTTGGAATGCAAACAGTATAGTGATATACCTCTCTCTTGGTTATATCAATGTCGGTAACAGGATCGCTGGATGATGTTGTTAGGCGTTCATAAGGAAATATAGGAAGCCCTCCATCATCTTCATCTTCCCCCTCATTCATCTCTTCTTTAATGGTGAGGTCATCGTTTCTCCCACTCACTGAAATTGGATTCTCATTAGAATTGGCCTCCAGACTTTCTTGAGCAACCTTGGGTGTCACATCTCCTGAAGATAAATGAAGTCATACTCTCTTTGGAAAAGTTGAGATCTTTAATATCCAGGAGACGTCAGCTACATACCTCTGGATGACTTCGATTCAACACTTTCCTTTGCAGATTCAAAAGATGCAGTTAAAGCAGCAATTGCTGCTGAACGTGGCACTGGTTTTACAGAATCTGGGATTGTAGACTTTGGATAAAGTCTGGTAACAGCTGGAGGAGGGGTTGACAGATTCCTGGAATTTGGATTCTCAAAGGTCGCTGCTAACGCACTGAAAGCTGGTGATCTTCCCCTTGCACGAACATTGTCTGGGCTAAAGGACATGCTTCTGGAACGCTGAGATTTATCTGTTACATTTCTTCCACTAGATGTCGGTACACGCCGTTTTGGCTTCTGAAACATTAACATCTAAAATTAGCACCCCACTTTACTACCTTCACAAAGAAAAGTGCGCAAGGATAGTTGGAGATGAAGAACGACATGTCATAAAATTCACGTCATAACTACATGACTTCAACAAATTCAGAAACTCATACTGTTAGCTAGGTTATCATTGAATCTAAATATTGATCCCATTGAGCATCAGACAATCAAAGAGGCATCTCATCTTACAAAACATATATTTGAAGCATACTATTGGCTTCTTGTGCTTTTAGACCGTTGTATACATAATAAGCCCAAGTGATAAAAAAGATGGCATGAAGCCCTTGCTAATAAGCGATCTGGTGAGTACTAATGTATGCAGCCTTATCCTTATCAGTGAAGAGGCTGTTCTGTCACTAATTAACTAGGTTGCAGATAAGCAACCAACTGTGGTGACAAAGCTCACCCCCAACATCGGAGTAACAAGTTTGACTTACCATTTATGCCATAAGAAGCTCAGTTGATGCTCTTGCTAGTAACCTATCTCACATTTGCAATTAAATAGCTTCACTGAAGATTGCAAAGGTAAAAGAGATTTGATAGGAAAAGGTTTTCTCTTGACAAAAATAGCTTTGGATGACTTGGTGGAGAAAAGAATCTTCTAGATGACTTGATGACTTCTCGCTTGTAGTTATATCATGATTTAAGAATAAGATCCTGAAGCCAACTATTAAGTGCATGCAAACTCTCCACGCATCCTAGGATTATGTATTTGAAGCAGTATGGCTTTTTCACAAATTCCTGAATTGTGCAAATTCCATAAAACAGTCCACAGGTCATCTTTGGTATATCAGCTGTTGGACTCATGGACTGGCCTTATATGACAAGTCACTTGTGCTACTTTGATTTTACTCACCATTTCCGATTGATGTCCAGGTTAAATATTTTGCCTCACATCCAACCTGGAGTTTTTAAATTTTCTAAGCATGGGCAGACCAAATTCTGACAATACTGTCCTTAGTTTTACCAAATACATCAACTAAAGCTGAACTGTCAGATGGGAGCATAAATTGCTACAGCTTGATCATTTATAGAAAAGCAACTGCTGTGGCATGTGAAATCCTAGCTTGCACAAAAAGAAGGAAAGCAATGAAGCAAGATTATATGATCAACGCTCAGTTAATACAAGATATGTGATTGAAATAATGAAAAATCGAATACCCGAGTACCTATAAGCTAATAATATTATATGGATTGATTTTGTTGCCTGGTATGATAGACTACTGAGTTGGTTGCTTGGAGAAAATCATACTTGGTTTGAAGTTCTAAAAAATGAGTCAATCTGATGTATGGATGTATAACAGAAAAACAGATAAGTGTTTAATCTGATGATACAAGACACCCTTTGATGAAAATTGGTCTAGGTCCATGTACTCAATTGGATAGAATCAGCTAAGCACTGAGCTTAGATTTTGCAAATACAGTGGATCATGTCAAACAGTTATAAACAGAATCCTAATCTATAATTTACTGTTGTAAAAATAAACTAAAAAAAAGCATATAAGCACATTCAATAAACAAAAATAAAATCACAACTACGTTAGCATCAGAAGGCAAGACAGAAACTAGCATATTGATCTAGCCATGCATTTTCTATTAATCATGATATTTTGAGTCTGATGATCTCTTATTAAGCTTCCATGGAACTTTTGAGAATTCTACAAAATAATAACAAAAAGCCAACAATCCATCTGATTTGTCCTACTGAACAAGATTGAATAATTATAGATCTTATCTTACCTCAACAGGTCGAGTGACTCCAGTTTTCACTATGGCAAGCTTCCTCTGGTAGGAATTACCATGCATCTGCAGTCAAAGTACAAGTTAAAGATCCTCAAAATAAGAATAAACTCTTATGAAATTCTTGCCAGAATATTCCACTTTAAATTGCTCTGATGGTTACAAAATCCATGCCTGATATAATTAACAATAAAATCATTTATTTGGCTATTATAAGAAACTGAAGATGAAAACCTGCTTTGTAAAAAGTTATGCTTTTGGATTTGTAACAAGAAAAAGAGAAAAATGATTGCATACTCAAATGCTTACAGCTGATTTTGCAGAGTCCCATGTGAAGAAACGAGTGAAGAATGGTGGCTCATTTCCTTCTGTGACTATGAATATCGAAGTTTCTCGAGATATTTTCTCAAGAAGAAAATCATGTTCAAGAAATTCCTGGCAAGAATCACAAATAAATATACAAGGAACCAAATTATTCTTGTCTGGAACAATCAAAAGATGGTACATGCGTGCTTCTAAAAAGCACAGACTATTTTATACCTCTCCTATTTTTAGAGCTTGTGATCTTATCTTTGTGTCCACCTTTTGTCCAATCCAAACGAAGATGTCTGAATGACAATCGAGGATATATACATCTTCTGTCATCAGATCATCTTGGGTAAAATTAAATATTTCTGTAACCTGAAACTTTATGTTGTTAGTTAAAAACAAGCTAAAAGTGTAACAAACAAAGAGAAGACTCTCCATAGTTGATGTATAATTTATCTGAGGTGTTGAAGAATAATATTTAATGAGATGAAAGGAATTTCTATCACATACCTTTAAACTGTCTGCATGCCAGCATTTGAATGATGGAAACGAAACACAATATTTTAGCAACTATCACAATCTAACAAACAAAATGTCATAGTAAAGAGTGGAAAATAGATTCCTTTAACATGTACCTTTTGAAAAATCACAATAAAATAGGTGAGGATCATTTTCCGGTTCCTTGACAATCTTTTGATTGGAATGGTCACATTTACCTCCTAGTAAACCCCAAAACTGTTCAGTTTCTGTCCCTTCCTTTTGTGGTTTGTACTGAATATTTGGCTGTAAATATGGCAAACTTATTTAGCATCATTATATCCAATAAATCAGAAAAGAGGACACAAGATTCAGATTCCATGGTAATTTACTGAAAAATATCACCAATATTTTGTACACATGGGACTGTAATTTTTTGTCTTCTGCTTTATATCATAATTGATAATAAACTTGTGAGCCTCCAAGCCTTTATCCATCAAAGACGGATACATAAGGAAAGAGAAGATTTTGTCGAACAGATTCCACCATGTTGTCATCCCCTGATAATTTGGACCTAGTTCCTATTCAAGGTTGATCAGTTCAGCCTGATGTTGGGCCATCTGGGAGGTTGGGAGATTAATACTTTCGTTTGCAGTTCAAGCTTATCTTATCTTAGAGAAAGCATTAACAATTTTCAAGGAAGACCAAAGATACCATATGAGAAAGAGGTAAGAAATTTTTGCTTTCAACTACACATTAAAGACCATATGTCACTGTGATTTGGAGGCCACCATGATCCCTTTATTGCACCTGTTCTTTTCTTTTCTTTTTTTCCATTATAACTGATAGTCTTCCTTTTTCTTTTATCTGTCCTTTCTTCTCCTTTTTTTCTTATTTGAGTTGAGTATGTTGACCTAAACTTCTAATCAAATAAAGACTAAGTCATCAATGGGTGCTAAGCGAGACATAAATCTGCGACACTTATGAGTCAATCTTAAAATGATATAAATTGCAAAGTGATAGCATGTGAAAGGCTGGTGCTAGGCAAAACGAAAATTGCATGCTCAAATAAATATTCAAATAGGATCAACATTACTTTTACTAGAAGAAAAATGTAAAGAGGTAAAGAAGCAATAACGGAGCTTTTTACAAATGGAGCTAGTAGTTGTCATGGAAATTTTAGATATGCTAAGATGATTTACAAACCTTTATTTGATCTAGCAGTCTCTCGACAAGATCTTGATCCTCTGACGTAGTAAGACTTCCAGACCATGTAAAAACTGTTGTATCATTATGCAATATGTAACAGTAAGATGAATTCAAGGAAGATGCCACCTGATTAGAGCACCATAAATAATTAGTTGTGGTGCCATCACTTGATTAAAGCTATGGTAAATACAAAAACAACTTCCTGTAAAGTAAATAGCAATCTACAAGCTAGCATTTAGGTCATCGTAGTAAGTGGACTGCAGGGGTCCAACTCTAACACTAAGAGATTCTTGGACTTGATGGATAGGGTTGGAGATGGAAGTTCTGTTTCAGTAAGAATTAATACTGGATCTCTTTTTTATGCAAGAGCTTTCATTAGTCCTGTTCTCGCATCAAATATATTCTGCCATAGCAATGCATGAAGAATTTAAAGAGGTCAAGAGGAGGGATTTTCACCTAATCATGATGAGATCAACTTGCTGATCTTGTACCTCATGCACATGTCAAGTAGATATAATTTTGATGATGTAGATGATTTTGGTTACTTGATGTACACGTTCCTATAATATAGACGGGTTCATATGCAGGCTGAATTTGCCTTGTTTAGAGGGGTGTAACGAGACAAAACTAAGTTGCATTAAACTTCATTGTTTGTAGAAGACAACAAAGCATATCGACCTTGGAGATCATTTGAATCTTCATTACTACAAACAATAACTTCCATTAAGCCTCAACCAACCATATGACTTGTCATTTGATATTGCATCAATAGCACTAATCATCAGCTCTCATAGGTTGTCAACAAAAAACCACAAAACAAGAGATTTTTGCTTTTAGTTCATGTAGAATTTCAAAGCTAAGATTGACAAGAAGCATGTACCAGCTCAACTTGAATTGCTTGCATGTTATCTGGTCCAGAACCTTGAACTCGAAAAAGTGCAAGACCGTCTTCTGAATATGTCTCATCAGCAATGCTATTCTCCGTGATAAATCTCTTATATCCAGAACTCAACCCACCCTGATGTTGCAAATGGAAGTGTTTAGTAGAACTGAAAATTTTCAGTACCAAAGAACGAGCATATTCTGCACCAATGATTTCAGTAGTATATAGAAGAAACCTTAAAAACAATAAAGATCTGGAAGATTGAAAAGAATTGAATAGGTTCTTTTTCTTCATAAAGACGAGTCTGAAAATGCAGACAGAAGACATTAATCAACAAACTAAAGAAAGAAAACAGAAAGTAAACAACAAGAGAAAATGCTACATACCTGAACAGCCTGTGACTTCAAGGCTTCAACCATCTTTCCGGAGAGGGATATAGCTGAAGCTCTCTCATCCTGTATTTAGATTATTTAGTATAGAATATTTTAAGTACAGATACATCAAAACTTTGATTGTTTCAATTATAGAATGTCTAGAATCTTTAGTAATATTTTTAAGGCAAAACCTCCTAACCATTTCACTCTTGAGGGTGACAGATCTGTTTAATACACAGAATAGTCCATACTTCTTTAGATCTCGCATAGTTAACTCTAACACCATATGTGGGGCTAAAAATTTCTAGGTCAAACGTATGTTACAAAGACCAAAGAATATTTTGCACTGTTGGTACCTTATTAAAATCATAAAAGTATTTGCTAAATGAAAAATACAAAAAATCATTTAGATATCATAAATCAATATGAAAAGGAATCATTTAAATAACATAGATCAAGAGAAAGAATAATTTAGATATAGCAGAATACTCTCTTTCTTGTCTAATGTCTAGTAAAGAAAAACTATGAAGCCCTAGGAGACTCTGCATTTCTTCTTTAACCCTATCTAATGAGAGGATTCTATGAAAAACTAGGAGATTATGACAAACTATCAAGAGAAAGTGTCATTTCTTCTTTAATCCTGTCCATGTTGAGCCGATTAGACCACCTTGCACTTCAGAAACAAAAGGGCAGAAGTACTATTCTATATAAAGCCAAATCCTACTAGCCACCAATTTGAAGTACTATTCTATATAAGCCATAGCCTCTCCTAGCCACCATTATAGACCAATTTGAAGTACTATTCTATATTGATGCCTCATATCACTTAGGTCACTGAAAAACACAGCTGCATGGTTGTAAAATATCATGTGTCTGCAGGGACTGTCTAAAAACAAGACAATAGCCTGGAAAACTCATATGAAGCCACTCCGTCATGTTTCTAGGTTAGTTAATGCATCCAAGTTATGGAGGTTTTATACTCTATTTGGAAAATTAACATACCTGTGCACATATATAACACAAGCACAGATATCTTAACATTTTCATTACTTGAAGTAATGTGTTCATAGATATTATCCAGCTCTCTTGTGGCTCGTTTTAGCACCCAAATGCTAGCTCAAGGACCTACATGTTTTACATGAACAATCGTCTTGCACGAATTCTAGGAACATCTAGCTAAACTTCACCATCCATTGGTTCTTTACTGGCTCCAAGTTTCATCCATTTAATGAAACAAGAGCAACTATCTAGATATAGAGTTTTACCTATTGTTAGTGCCAAAATTCTTATACACATTGCAAATGAACTGTAGCAATACTAAAATAGCTTCCATATGATCTACAAACTTGATGTCAAAGACAGTTCACTGTCCCTAAATAACATAAGAAACTTCTATAGCATGTTCAGACAGGTTATTTCATTGTAAGTTTTACAAATTTGTTCTATGAGATATCAAACCCAACCCTGGTTAGAATAAGCAATTTCTATTACTTTTTAGGTGGGTTATTGGTCCTTCATAGAAGCGAACAAAACTGGAGTGTCAATGAATCTGGACAAAAAACTTGGAGATCAAATTCATAGAGTAAATAAAGTCGAAAAAACAGTGCAAGAAAGCAAAAACACATTAGAGAACAAAACTGTACAACTTGCTACCTTTTGGTTATTGCCTTGGTTAATAACAGAGAGGTACTGGAATAAAGATGATAAATCTCACATGGATACAAATACTTTGTGAACCTCCATTTTTCTTACCTCCTTATTCAAAACATATCTTAATTTTAGTAGTGTGAACCAAGGTTTGACTTACCAGTCCGTACCAGTATACCGACACATTGTCGGTACCAGTACGGAACCTGTACCAGGCAGTATGCACAGTACATACCACCTGGTATTTAAATATAATATAATATTTTTTATAATATAATATTAAAATATTAAAAAATAAAAAAGAAAAGGGGGCGACGTCGCCTCGATCTTTCTCCCCGCGCGGGGAGACGCTCTGTCTCCTCGCACGGGAGAAAAAAACGGTCGTAGGCGGCGACGGCGCGCAGGCGACCCGCGAGCGGCGACGACAGGCGGGCGAGGACAACGCGCGGGCGAGGTATTCTTTCTTCCCCTCTTTTTTTTTTTTCTTATCCTCTTCTTCTTCCCTTTTTCTTCCTCAATCGACCGTCGATTTCTCTCTCAATCGACCGCCGACGGTCGATTTCTTCTTCAATCGACCGTCGACGGTCGATTTTTGACGGAACCGTTCGGTAGCGGACGGTCCACGTACCGGTAACCTGGTGGACCGGTATGTACCGCCCGTATCGAGCGGTACAGGTCGAAATTGTAAACCTTGATGTGAACTCTCTAATACAACAACAACAAAGCCGTAAGTTCCAATAATTTAGGGTTGGCTATATGGATCTTTTTAGTTAAGTTTAGTTAAGTTCAAATTACTTAAATCTTTATTTATAATTTATATTAGTCTTTTTAGGTCCTCCTATACCTCTCCTCACACTGCTAATATTAATCATTTCATTTCTTCTAACTACCACATCCAGAGGTTTTCTAAACACATGCTCATAGCATTTTAAATTATTTTCTCTCATTTTATCTTCTATCGAAACAATGCCTAGTTGTTTACGAATAAAAATATTTTTTTCTTATCTTTCCTAGTAATTTCATACATCCATCTTAATATTCTCATCTCAGTGATACAAACTTTTTGTATATGTTGTTTCTTAACTTTCCAAGATCCGTAAAGCAGTATTGGTCTCACAACTATCTTATAAAGTTATTCTTTTAATCTCAAAGGTATCCGATGATCACACAAGACTCCTGATGCCCCTCGCTGTTTTAACCAACCTATTTTTATTCTATGAGTATCTTATTAATTAATTGATTCAAGCAAGGTTTGCAATTTTGACCTGTACCGCCCGGTACGAGCGGTACATACCAGTCCGCCAGGTTGCCGATACGCGGACCGCCCGCTACCGGGTGGTACCGCCGAAAATCGACCATCGGCAGTCGATTTCAGTCGTCAGTGGCTAATTGAGGGAGAAATTGACCGTCGGCGATCGATTTCGATCATTGACGATCGATTGAGGGAGAAAAAGAGAAGAAGAAGAGGAAAAGAAGAAAAAAGAAGAGAAGAAGAAAACCTAGTGTCATTCTCACCCACGCACCGTCCCCACCCTTGCCCCGCGCACCCTCGCCCGCTTTTTCTCCCGCGCGAGGAGACGAAACGTCTCCCTGCACGGGGAGAAAGATCGAGGCGACGTCGCCCCTTTTCTTTTCTATTTCTTAATATATTTAATATAATATTATATTATATTATATTATATTTTAATATACCGAGTGGTACGCACTGTGCGTACCGCCCGGTACTGGTACGGACCGGTAAGTCAAACATTGGATTCAAGATACCTAAAGTTTTTGCTTAAATGGACTTATCTATCCAACTTAATTATATTCTCTTGTTTATATTCTAGAATTACTAAAATTATGTTTTACATATTCAGTTTTCATCCTACTTAATTTAAAATATTTGGTTTCTAAGGCTTGCCTCTATAGCTAAAGTTTATAATTAATCTTACTTAGGCTCTCATCAACTACGACAATATCATCAACAAATAATATACATTAGGTAGGTCTATCATAGTAAGTTCATCTATTATCAATATGAAAAGATAGGGGCTTAATATAGATCCTTGATGTAATCATATGCTAATAAGAAACTCAATAGACACATTCCTTAACAAGGTTTGCAATTTTGACTTGTACCGCCTGGTACGGGCGGTACATACCGGTCCGTCAGGTTGCCGATACGCGGACCGCCCGCTACCGGGTGATTCCGTCAAAAATCGACCGTCGACGGTCGATTTCAGCCGTCGGCGGCCGATTGAGGGAGAAATCTACCGTCGGTGGTCGATTGAGCGGGAAAAAGGAAAGAAGAAGAAGAGGAAAAGAAGAAAAAAAGAAAACAGGAGAATAAGAAAGACCTAGCGCTCGTGTGCCGTCCTCGCCCGCGCGCCGTCGACGCCCGTGGGTCGCGGGCGCTTTTTCTCCCACGTGGGGAGAAAGATCAAGGTGACGTCGCCCCTTTTCTTTTTTTTAATATTTTTAATATATTAATATTATATTATATTATAAAAAATTTATATTATATTTTAATATACCGAGCAGTATGCACTATGCATACCGCCTGGTACCGGTACCATATCGGTACCAAGATGAACTCGGTACACCGGTACAGACCGGTAAGTCAAACCTTGCTCCTTATAGCTCTAACATTAGTAGCTATATTATCATACATATCTTTAATAACATCAATAGAAATAGTGGATATATCTTTCTTTTCTAAAACTCATCATAATAAATCTATAGGAACACTATCATAAACTTTCTTTTTAAGTTAATAAAAACCATATAAAATTTGTTTTTCTCCCTATACGTTTCCATTAATTGTCTTGATAAATAAATAGCTTCTATGGTTGATCTTTTCGACATAAAACCAAATTGATTTTCAAAGATATTTGTTTCAAGCCTTATTTTACTTTTAATAACTCTTTCCCAAAATTTTCGAAGGTAAATAACAAGCAGAAACAGTATCATAATGCCAAAGGAGGACCACAATCATTCAGGTCAGCTGAGTCTTACACTACACCACAAACACCTTTCAAGGAGGTAACTTCTAATTGCATATTTAATCCGATATAGGAGAAAGAACTCTAATTTTTTAAATTTAGACTTAAGTGGCATCTAAATTTGCCAAGAATACAATGACTAGTTCTAGAAACTTCACTTGCCTTAACGAGGAATGTATAAGAAAAGTTGGGAAATCTTTCCAAATTTACAATTTTCACGCTGCTTGAGAAAAAAGATAAGAGGTCAAGGACTTTAATTAGCACAAGTGAATGCATAAATATTAGGCTGTCTAGATGGATCAAATTATAGTCACAGGATTGATAAGTATCATCTGACAACCCCAAGCTTTAGATCAATCTTTGAAGAATTTTCAAAGATTTTGCTATCACAATGAAGAACTTCCAATTTACTAGTGATTCAGAAATGAACAATAACATGGTTAAACTAATTAAACTTCTTAAAAAAAAAGAATGTGACCTTGTCAATCTATAACAGTATCAACATATATCTAAAAAGTAAAAAGTTTCACATGAGCCCAGATTAATTGATTGCCTATTTTCAAAATATAAAAACAGCTCAAGTGCAACTTGACACCAAATAGTTACATATTCTCATTACCAGTAATATCCATCTGCTGCTGATTGACTCACAGACCTGCCCGATTCAGGCTGTACGAGGAAGTTTAACCTTTGATTGATCCCTGAAGGTTTTAATTTTCTTACCCCAATTTGCTGCGGCATCAAATGCCATGACCTGAGCACATGCAGCCCGTAAAACCTGTGTCCAGTGAATTACTGGTCATGTGCAGCAAATCTACCAACCTACTCCACTCCCTTCCTGTCTTTGTACCCAAGCTTCATCAACAATTGGTCAGAAGTTCAAAACTCAGGTAAAAGCCTAATCTTCATAGGTTTCCCAATGATCCATCAATTACACGTTCAATTCAGTCAGTGCAATACTTATTTTCGTAAAATAAAAAACAGTTATCTATATCTATACTTAAGAATCAACATGAGGGAACATCCATCCTGTGGACATCCAGAGAACCAAAAGAATGAGGTACATTCTGTATCCTGCCTAGATTAGCTTCTCTATGAGCTACATAGTCATAGCTCCTATCAAAATGTTCGAAATTAACAACATTAAAACTGTCAGCAAGGAGCCTGTGCAATACTTATCATGCCACTGGAAATTCACTGAAAGTGGCCAGAGATAGGAGATAATAGGTTTCCTTTTTTTGTCATGTTTTCCCACCACTGATGATACAATCTCAAAAGGGCATGATCCAGCATATGATACTCCCAACAATGCATGTCTGTAATAGTCAATGTGCACATCCTTACCTAAGAGGCTAATTTCATGACTAAAGCCTAGTCACCTGTGTTGCAAGAAGCAACCATATTGATCCAATGCTCACCCTCTATTGACAATATGAGCTATTATCTTTTCTTTTATTCTTTGGAGAATCTCTTCAAATGCATAAGTAAAAAAATCTTGTATAATTTCCTTTTTTTTGTTGCTCATCCATTTGCAATTTCCTTGTTTTTAAAAATATCTTTGCTGCGAGGACTTGATGTCCTAAGTAAAAATTAAACAAGCCAACAGAATGAGCTAGTTACCTCAACACTCTTCCTTCCAAACCAAGTACCAATTAGATATTCCTCTTTATCTTCACCAGAATATGCATACTGGAAGATATAGCAATCTCCACTGTAAAATTTTGTCTGATCAGAAGATGCAAGAAGCACTTTCTCATCACCATTTACATGCCAAACCTGTTCAACGAAGAAAAAAAAAGTAATTTTATATGCCTCTCTAATGATATATTCTTCTGAGAAAATTAAGGCAAACAAACTAAATTATGGACTGGCATCTTTACAGTACCAGCATCAGCTAAAACAGGGAGAAAATCGCGAGAGTACCTGTAAATCGCCTGTGCAATCAATGTATGGCTGAGGCTCTTCCTTTGAAGTATCAGACTTTGTAAGACCCTCCACATTCAACCCCTGTCGCTTTAAAAGGGCTATAAGGCATAGAGCACACAACCTTAGTAATTAGTATTTTGACACATTAAACAGAAGAGTTAAGGACATTTATCCAATGAAATTATAACTTATTTGAAGTCTTACCAGCAACCTTAACTCTACCATCTTCAGATACAGCTGCACCAGCTGTCTGTGGCCATGTATCAAATTTTGAACGAAACATGACAGTCTCAAATCCTTCAACAACACGAATTACATGACATTTTTGTCTATCAGGTCCACTAATTAATTCCTGCATAAGACATACACAAAAATGTATCAATTGAAAATGAGGAAATAGAAAAGCTCTTTAAGGCAAGTTTGAACTGTTACTTCTGCAGCAGCACTTGCAATTTTCCTTTCCTCAAGTGATGTATTTCTGCCAATCCACACATAGACTTCAATACCACAATCCAGCAAGTAACACTTATTTGTGTTTAGCAACTCTCTTGTCAATGAATCAGCATCAACAGGTGTTGGCTGCCCATTCTCAACACTTAACAAAGTCAAACTGATTCTATTAGAAACAAAGTCAAACAGATTATATAAGAAACTAAAGCAACCATAGTCTATTAGAAAAACCTTCAGGAAAATGTTTTAAGAATCCAGATTCAGAGAGTTAAGACAATTTAAATATGAACTAATCAATAAAACTTACCAAAGTAATTTCACAGAAAAGGTCTCCACATCTCTTGCTTCCTCGGAAGATACCTTTCTAGGAAGAGGAGCAAAGCCACCAAAGAAGCCCCAGAACTCTCCAGCATCAGCATCAGCCATCAACTTGCCATCCTCTATATATAACCACTAGTCAGATCAGCATTTCTTGATAAGTTGTTCAAGTCTAAGAACTTACCAATAGCTGCTACCTCACACTTTCCATCGTGAAAAGTCTCTTTTATATGTTGGACCACCTCAAGAGCTTTAGCTCTTTCTTGAATGGTTGAGTTGGATCCATTAAACTGAAAAATCTTTGATCTTGTGTCCAGAATGAATATACCATCATGATTGAGGGATGACCGCACAAAAGGAACCTGGATATAATGAAGAGCAAGCTTGAGAAAGTCCTGGCTGATAATTGTCTTGGTAGCTTTGATGATTTAAATACCTCTTTTATGTGGACAACATGTTTCCCTTTGCAGAGATATAGACGAGTCTCATGCTCATGCTCATTTACATCAGCGTGCCTAAATCCAGATGCCACTCCACCTTGTTGTGGAATGATACATGGTCTAAAGTAAGACAGGAACTTCTTTGTCTCGTTTCCTTGTACCTCACGATACTGAACAGCACGTCCACCAAGAACTGTATCAAGCTCAATAGTCTTGATAGCAGCAGTCGCAGCTTCATCCTATTTATTTTCAAATAAATATCAAAATCAAACTGTACATATTACACATTATTTCACAAGGGAAGCAACTAAATGGAATTATGTACCGAAGATCTGACAGCCTAACCTGAGTAGTATCTTTACCAAGCCAATAATGGATATCATGATGCAGAGCACCATTTTTCAGGGAAGTCGTCTGCAGAGAGAAGAAAATTCAGAAGCAAATGGATAAAAGAACAGAAATGACTGAAACAAACCACAAACAAATATATAACATAATTACTAAAAATTCAAGTTATGACACGTAAAGAAAAATTCATCAAGAGACACATATGGAAGCAAATATTACATGTCTATTACTCAAACACTGTTGACTGTAAACCTAACTTGTCAGAAATAATTAGGTATCAGATGAATGCACATGGTCTCCCATTTTACTTTCTACCAAACATTTATTTCCCTATGGTTGTCATAAATTTGAGATGTGGAGTAGCATGTGAAATTAAAATACGTAAGAAACAATGTAAGTCGGGCAGCAACATAATAAGGGGTTATACCGTTATAGTACTATATTATTAGTTCACTGTTATGATTCAATACATAAGTAAAATATGAATGATATGAAGCTTCATCCAGTGTATCAACCAACAAAGGACTGCTGAAGTAAATAATTTTACCCTTGTCTGCAAGTGCTTATTTCTTGAGTGCAAAATAAGGAAGACTTAAATGGACCATTACAACAAAAGGATCTAAAAGTTTCAAAGATATAGTATGTTACCCCAACTTGATGTCGTCTTGCTTGACCTATGATATGAAATTTAATGTGATATTGTCATCTTTATAACACCTGGAATGATGCAGTTGCTAACTTGTTAATCACTATGGTATGTTCTGTACTCTTTACTGTATTTTCATATACCCTCTAGCATTGTACTCAGTGATTTTGTGGTCTAACCATTCTCATCAGATTTTCGAACATAAGAAGAGTTAGCAGATCCAAGAAGTGAGTATAAATATTGAAGCAAAGCATGATGATGCATAGTTCCATCCCCAGCATAATTCAAAACTTAGTATGGAGTTTGAAAATTTAGAAACTTCAAACACAATGTCAACGAAAACATGTGCCTGTCCTATAGCACATTGACTAAGCTATTAAGAAATTGTTATACAATATCGTTAGTTGATCCATTCTGGCACTAATTGGCAAGGAACAAATACATGTGCCTGTCCTATTGCACATTGACTAACCTCTTCACCTGCATAATCATTTACCTCTACCCCTGACCTTTTTGTCTCCCACTAGAAGAGTCATTTTGAGAATTCCATGTCATTTACAAATTGAAAAGGCACTGACGGGTATTTACAAAAATAAATTTGTCAACTATAAAGTACTCGTGATACAACTTTCTCCAAATGGGCTTCATAGTTACTACCTTAAAAACAAACTGTTGATCCATAATAGTGTTCTATATGACCTTTCCAGATTTTAAGTACTCATAAGCAAGGTTCGCAATCTTACACTGGACCGACGTATCAACCAACTATCGGTATAGTATGTACCGAGTTGTACCAAGCATACCGACATATGGTACACTAAGGTATTGAGTTATACCGAGCATACCAGTCCTCTATAGGACCGGTACATACCGAGTGTACCGAGCGGTATGAGATGGTATTGCAAACCCTACTCATAAGAGTATTTTGTTAAAATGTTCATTCTAAGTTTCATTGTGAACTTCCATCACAAAATGACTGAATGCAGCCTGTTAAAAGCACGTGAATTGAATCTTGCTTCAGGACAAGATCCTCTTATATATCATAGTTTTATCCAATAAAGAGGTGGATAAAACAGACTTATTTGCAGTTCTAATCTCTTGGCAAACAAACTAGAGATTTTTTTAATTGAATATGGTGTAAAATGATTATCGTCGCACAACTTATGTGCTCCTCAGTCCCTTAAATTTATGATCAATTACAGACCATGACACAGCCAATTACATTGGCAAGGATGTCAGCATTCGAAGACAATCCAACCGACAAGGACTTCTGCTCACCGACAAAAACCAGCAGCACCTAAATCTTTCATAATTTCCTCAACAGGTCAAAACTACAATTTAATGGGCAAGACCTTAATTTAAAATTAGAATGCACAAAATGAGTAGAATTAATAAGATGAAAGAATTTGTGCACTATCCTGCCTTAACAACGAATAAACAATTAACTCAGAAAGTGATCCTGAAGAAATTTTTTAAAAAGCTCTTTGTTGAAGTTGCAGAAAAGCCCCTTTTATGCTTCAAAATTAAAATTAGAGGTGAATATGCTCATTAAGACATTAGAGACTTTGGTTAAGAGTGCAGAAATAGTAAAAATACAAAATAAGAATTTCCTGGACATTTAATCACAGAATCATGTGGACATATAGGACAAGGCAAAAAGCAGAGTGCTAAAACAACAAGATGGGCAACAAGTGAACATTTCACAGATTCTGAAATGAAAATCTGAGATAGTACCTTCAAAATAACATATGAGTCCCCTGTAAAGAACTTTCCATGAAAAGATTTTGGAATAGGAACAACCGCAAAATTCTCAATTCGCCATACTTCCATCCCACTGTGGCTTGTCAAGGAACATAAATGTATGCCATGCAGTCAAAAGAGAGAGGTTAACTACACAAATATTACTATATTAGAGTCAAATAAGAAAAACTATATTAATGAGATTTCCATATCCCATCCCATGCTGGAGGGTTTTGTTAGATAAGTGCCTGACAACATAAATGACTACCATAAAGAAGTAATCGTGCATCTTCATGCAAAATATGCTGGAGAAGAGGAATTAAATTTTAATGGCATTTCAGCTCACTTGGGCCCTTCAGTTCTGAATTGTTCAGAAAGGTAAAAGCTTGTTATTTCCCTTTACTCTTGACATTTCTAAGCCTAGGACATTTCAGAGGATTACTATGGGCATGAGCTTAAATTGTCGCTACTAAAGTGGATCCTTCTACCAAGGTTTTCAATTTCAATGTGTACCGCCCTATACGGGCAGTACATACCAGTCCGAGAGGATATCGGTACACGGACCGCCCTCTACAAGGTAGTACCAATGTTTTGACCCTATATCGGGTGATACGGGGTCTGTACCAAACGATAACGGTCAAAATTAGATTGTTACTAAAGTGTATCAGTCAGTACGCCTCAGATTTTGATTGTTATCGAGGTGTACCGATCAGTATGCCCCGAATTTCAATCATTACCAAGTCGTACCGATCGGTATGCCCTGGTATTTTTGGATTGTTACCTCCAAATATTTTTGAAGGTTTTTCAGCTATTTTTAGGCATACCATCGGTATGCCCTGGCATACCATTGGTATGCCTCAGTAAGTACCGTACTGAGCAAGGCTCCGTACATTGATACAGACCAAAATTGAGAACTTTACCTTCTACCATGAACTAGCATGCATCGCTTGAAAATTTCTTGCAGAGCCAAGATTATGATTCCAACTTAGACCATTGATCTCATTTTGATAGCCACATAGGATCCTGTCATATTTCCTTCTCAATGCTAACTATGCTTATAATGGTAAAAAGTAAGTGGCTCCAATTGGAATGCTTAGGCATATGATTAATCTAGGCAACATATTTTCAGTAGGAACTAAGGTGAATCACTAGGAGTGAATTTTGGTGGCAAAGAATACCAATTTTTCAGTCCAACATCAAAAGTTCTAGAAAGAGTCATTTGAGAGAAGAATTTTCATGATTTTGGAAAAAATCATATTTCAAGAATTATTGTTATTTTATTATTATTATTTCAAAAGAAGGACAAAGATGAAGAGAATTCATTAAAATTAGTCTAATCTATATACTCAGTTGTCCTTAGTTCTTAAACAAAAGCTGGAGGGTGGTAGATTCTGTGAAAACTTAATCCTTGCAGTTGTAGGACAAACTATAGATAAGAAACTTGAATAAACAGCTAATGACACTAGTTTTTACAACCTTGTGAAAAATGTTGACTGAAAACTATTTCCAAGTTGCAGAAAAAGGTTACAAAAAAATTCCTCATGTATGACCATGTAGACCAATTCAGCTATGTCTTTAACTCATACTGAGAATACAAGCAAGCAATCATCAGATATTTCTTTGCTTTTGCATATACAAATTGAAAACAAGATGACAGATAAATTGTTACATTCTATACCATTAGCATAAGTATTATAGTTGTCTAAGGCACCATGACTTATGTAGTAAAGGATACGCCTTTGTTCCTGCACCATGAAAAGCGGGGTCCACATCCCTCCTTGACGCTGACATATCTCTTTGGTGTAACTAATCACTTTATGATTTGGCCTCAAAGTGGATACACGAAAGCTCTAGAATTGGATATCAACCTAAAATTACACCAACACATTCACGACTTGCAGCCAAAATTGGATAGAGCACTAATGATAAAAACATTTGACCAATCGGAAAATATGCAAGAAAGGGAATTTGGAAGTACAGAATGGACTTCATATGCACTACAACATGGAGTTGTTTGATGAACAACAAGTTAACAGAGGATGTACATTAAGTTGGAGTCTGAAGAGCAAACACAAAAATATTTTTGCTTCCTATCGCAATGAGGAAGAATGTTGTGAGCTTCTTAAAATTGACATTCTAAGTTTTTTGACATTCACATTAAACATAGTAGGACTGTGAGCCACCAGTGTAATCTCCTAGCAAGTAATAAATCACATTCCCATTGCGGAAATGTTTACCAGAAGTGGAAATTTAACCTTTCATCAGAAAAAAACAAAAGAGGTTAGCATTCAAACAAACAAAGGCCATGAACAACAGATATGTCAGCATTTCATAATTAATTCAAGAACCTTTAACCATAGGGAGTTTGTATTAACCATTTTAGGTTCCAAAACAATGCATAAGACGGTAACAGCGACCCCAAGTTCTGCAACAAAGAATCCAATTTCTAATCACTCGAGACATAAACATGCGAATCATACACACTCTCGGCAACTTCCAATCAACCTCCCCATAGACGCTTAAGATCAAGAAATAGAAAGTCGAATACTTTTACATCACGAACTGCTACACCAGATAAACTAGATCAATTTCCCGCACCAATAACGTCAAATTTTACCAGAATTACCAGAATGCAATGAAAAACTTCAACAACAACAAAAAAAAAAAACAATACACCAATTTGAAGGCCCCCACTGATCTAAAAGAAAAAGAGAGAGAGAGAGTGAAGATGCAAACACGGAACGCGAGAATCCCAACACAAACCTTAATCAATATCCTCTGTTGCAGAGTAACGAGACGACATCGACAACGACCCATACCCCGCATAAAATAATCAGAGGAAGAACTAAGAAAGGGAGTTGGAACTGGAGACCATGCCCCACTTTCAACCGTGAGATGCTGACCTCAGATTCAGAAGATTTCTTGGGAAAACCCTAAAAAGTCGGATCGAAATCCAAAAAAGAAGAAAGGATCAAATAATAAAGCGAAAAAGAAATATACGGGCGATGATGAGAACCGGACCTATCTATCACCGTTGGATATAAATATTATCTTTATTACTTTGTTCCTAATATTTCTGGGAAAACTTCGAGGACGATGTTACAGAAGGCTAAGGTTCTGTTAACTAACCAGTGCATGGTTAACACGTGGCTCGCTGGAGCGCGTCGCAGGGTGCTGGGGCCGGAGTGACGACGTGGTGGTCGTTGAATGGTGCCCAAGGTGTTTCGTGTTGTGCGAATCGTCGTAGGAACCGTTCAAATCGGGGGCGAGGAAAGGAGACACCAACGGCTTCGGCCGTGGACCAAATCCCTCTCTTATGGCCCTGGAACACGATCCATCTTTATTTTCCAATCACAGTTTGCAACGTATTGGACGTGAAGGCTTTTTTTTTTTTTTCTCTTCTTGATCATTGTTTCTGCGAGCCGAAATCCAATATGCCCGCCGACCTACCTGCATTGGGATTGGAGAGGTCGATGGACCCCGGCATCCTTTGAAGATCCTACATAATAACAATATTTTTCTAGTTTCTATTGATAGAAATTAGTGGGAAAAAAATGGGCATCAATCCAACAAGAGATGAAGAGAGAGTGGACGAAGAAAACATAACAGTAAAGATATTATTGTACAGAGCGATCATTCTCTCATGGATCATCGCACAGGGGTTTTGGCCCTAAAGGAGTTCATCTTTTTTTTTTTTTTTTTGTAGTTCTTATTTTCAAGCATACAGAAGCTTTGGCTTAAAAGAGTTTGTTTAGCGTTTGCGAGGAGAAACAGCATATGGTTTAATCATCACAAAATTATATGGAAACCTGAATCCTAGTGTTACATCTTCTCTCTTGTGACAACAATTACAATGCATGTGTGAGTATAAGGGTGATATGATAGACAGTTAGGTGCTCAATCCATTCAATTTGGATAATGGCCTATATTTTTCTCTCTTAATATAAATTTTATTATTATAAATAATATATTAACTTAATTAGGTAGTTCACTTTTTGATAGGACTGATAATGGGTTAGTCTGTCACACGTCTTCAGTTGACTTAACACAGTCTCAACCAACCTAACACAGACATGATCGACTTGGCATAAGTATGGTCGACCTAGCATAGATATGACCAACCTAGCGTATGTATCGTCGACCTGGCACAAGTATGATCGACCTGGCGCAGTAGTAACATGAATTCCCCGCATTGTATCATTAGGTGCAGGTTCGACGAGGATCTTGGGACCATACGGGGTCGTACGACATCGCAGCAAAGGACGCCAATAACATTAAAAGACCTAGTCTGATCGACCTCCAACAAGCAACTATAAAAGCCACTCTTGAGACTGTGGAAATGGGACTTTTCGGACTCTCACTCTCTCTCCCTCTTGAGAATTCTCTCTACACACTAAACCTTTGAGATTATCTCGGTCGGAGTACTGACTCAATCATCGGAGGGGCTACACTGTGTACCCCCACCCTGCCGTGGCCTTTGTGCAGGAACTCTCGATCGACTTGAGCTCAACCAACACCAACCCGACCTCAACCAACACCGACCCGAGACGAACCCTCGAGCAGATGACATATAGTCGAACCAGGTCAAGGAGCGCACATCGTTGATTTCTTCCAAGCTTCATCCCCTTCCCAAGTGAAGCGGATGAACTTGAGCATGCGAGTGGAACCTAACCGTGCTTAATCCAAGGCCACGACACAAAGTTCCACAACACTTTTTCTATTTGTGTGCTATGAACAAAGAAATGACCAAACTGATGTGGTTATATACGATCCAACCCATGTGGCTAAGTAGCATTTAGCTCATGTGACCAGGCATGGTCTAGCTCATGTGGCCAGGTACGATCCAGTTCATGTGATTAAACCCTACCCCAACTTATATGTCTAGGCACAACTCAATCCGCAAGCCAACCATGACCCAGTTCAGTGGTAAGCTCAACCCAATTTGTGAGTGAGGCTTAACCTAGTCCGTAAAATTAAGTTTGCTCGACTATGTGATTGACACTAGATACATCGTGGATCCTCTACCTAATCCATTATACCTTAGCCCAATCTACCACTTGGGATAGGTATGTGTGATGCACGTGACTCATCCAAGACTTAGGTGGCTCGGTTCGGTCTAGGTTAGCACTATATGAAATTGTCTGATTTCCTCTCCCTTTATTAGTTCGAGCTCATTACTTGACTGAATTAGATAGGTTAATCTGTTTAAGTCGGTTTAAGGCGATTCAAAACAAACTTGACTAGTTTAAACCTATTTGATTTAATTGAGATCAATCAAATCTAAATAAGATCAGTCTATAGTGTTATATAATGGTCTGATATTAGTTCCGTTAGGTTACGATCAAATTGAATTGGGTTTAAGTTAATTGAGTTATTCCAATTAAGGTTTTGATTGATTGAGAAGTATTGAGAGATTAATATTTTATGTATTTATGATTTGATGAACTTAAAAGTGTTATCTAAATATATCAATTAAAATTATTATTAATTTTCTATTTTCTTTAAGTTATGATATTGATATGGTTATTACCGTGTAATATATTTGACTATACTAATGGTCGACATTATATTTGACTATACTAATGGTTCACACTAATGGTTATTACAATATGGAGCCACCAATGGATATAGTTAACAAATCATATATAAAATATAGTCTTTTATAATATTTGATCATAATATTTCTTGAATGCATACATGAATGAATGAAAACGTAAATGAATGATCATAGATGTTTATGTATCCCTACCGAGGACAGGTATGATGATTCCCTTCGGAAATTAGTGAGCCATCAGACATGATGACTAAACGATTCCTCTATCTGTTGTTGGGAGAAATGTGTCCCCACTTTGACGGATGAGAGATACTATTTTATTCGCTGTTGGAAGGAACGTGTCTTCACTTAATCAGGTGAGAGATACCATTTCATTCGTTGTTGAGAATGTGATATGAATTATTTCAATTCGTTATTGGGAGGAACCCATCCCATAGAGTATACCTCTCTATCTGTTGTTAAGAAATTGTATTATCGAATGTGTTATACGTCTTTGTTATATGATTATTATGTATGTGTTATATGATTATTATGCATGATGTATGATTTTATTTATTACATAATAAATTATTATTATCTTTTAATATATAAATTTATGAGAAATTAACATATGATTATTTTTATTAAACTATTAACATTTATATATGTTCAAGAAGATTATTTTTTAAGTTTTTATTTTTATAATTTTTTTTAAAGTTTCTACCCGGTGTGATTATTGATATACTCTTTTATTTTATGTTTATTTTTAAAATAATTTACTCCTTTACAATAAATCCGAAGTTTGGGGGTGAAATAGAAATGTGAATAAGATATTTTTATTCTAGAATATTTATCATTAGAAGGATAAGGACTTGAATTTATATTAAAAAAAAAAGAAATAACGTATTTTTTATTATTTTTTATAAATCTAGGATGTGACAAAATCACAACAACAAACGAATAATTTGAAGTGTCTGTCATCAAGTATATTACAAGAGGTCTTTACAAAATGCAATGCAGTTCTACCAGTCTGCCGACACAGCAGTCGAGCCAGGACGATAATAATATTAGACTGCTCCAACAGAATGCAATGTTTGTTCTACGGTACAACACAAGGTAAACATCGTCGTTTAGCAGCCGGACGACTCCCCGACATGTTAGTTCTATTTGCCGGGCCCTTATATAAGCCGGTGAACCCTTATTGACTTCTAAATCTTAGGATTGATTACTAAAAAGCTAAGACTCATGATTTATCGGTATTCAACAGTAGTGCTATTCTCACCAGCCGAGAAATGAACAACAATGCAAGTTATATTATCGGCACTCCCTCTTTGACAAGCCTCCTGCAACAGTCTCCTTGCCGCTTGCTCCGGGTCCTTTATGGATTGAATCATAGCAACAGCCTCCTATGATGTTTTACAGATAAAGATTCAGTTTTCTCAAGCTAAAATCCATTGCAATTGTAGGATAAGATCTGGATTTTTTGAGTACCTCATTTGTTACTTCGTCCCAAAGTCCATCACTTGCAAGGATGAGAAATTCCAGGGAGGTATCAATTACTCCTTCCTGTGTTTAAACAGTTTTAAGTACACAAACTAGAGTGGCAATCAGGTATACTACAAAAATTCATGCTATTTATCACCATACCCATATTTCTGGATCAACAACAACAAACTGTTTCAAGAGTCTATCACCAAATGCACGAGAAACCGCAAGAACACCACCTACCCGCCATGTTCCTGCAGTTGAATGTATGTCGGTTTCAAATATCAGAACAATCTAACTGTAGCGATATTTTGCAGAAGAAATATGTACCAGCCCACATCACAAAACCACCAGCTTCTTCAATCCGTTGTCTCTCATCTGTTTGATCAGGCTTGTGATCCCTTGAGACAGCAATAGCTGCATCAAGTTCCAAGAACAAGTTTACGACAACTAAAACAAGGATCTTACGGAAAGACAAGAAGAAGCTTGTGTCATATAATCTTTATAAAAAATCAGCTGACAACACCTGATGCAGATCATTTTTTGTCCTTATGAGGAAAATTAGATTAACCCTGCCACTGATATCAAACTTGTTCAAGCATTACTTATGCCAGTTACTACAAGGTGTTGATTTAAAGCAAAACCAACTCAGAACAAGAACTGAAATTTTAAGAAAAAAGGCTACTTATATGTTTGCATCAACCATTCTGTGACCATTTGATCACTGACTAGTATGAACAATGCAATATGCTGGTAGCCAAAACCCCTACATACATGGGTTGGCTATATGGATATTGTCGCCATTAAGCACAATCGAGGGATAGCTTTTTCTCTACCTATCCATGCACCCTTACTATCTAGTGACTCACCTCTCCCAATTGTATTACTATTGGATATTTGCAGATCACCTTAGGAGGCTTTTCCTTATTTTATTCTTAGTTGGAAGTACCCTGGTTGTTATTCATGCAAAAAAAATTTATTGTCTACTCAATAGAGCACGATACTTTTAGAGATTACAATTAGTCAAATATAAATACTACTTGTGAATAATGATTTGCAATCAACAGCAAGTACAGAAAAGTTACTTATATAGTTTACCACCAGATAGATGCCTAAAGATTAAAAAAAGCCATCTCAAGCTTTCTCCTATATACAAGCAAATAATCCAATACTTATATTTACCAGAAGAATGAAAAACACCAAAATCCAAATATGTCAGTTTGTAGGCTTCATATTATATTTATAGCGAGCAGTATAATATTTGAAATATGGACTAAAATAATGGTGATAACCAAGGACAAAAGCAAATCAAACCCATAAAGCATAATGTATCTGAACATACTCCTTATTATGAGGACCTCTGCACATTTAAGACATCGTTTTCTATTTATTATGTAATTGGTATTTCTTATTAGTAAAACCATAATAAGAGACCAGATTTACCTCCCTGAAAAATAGAAGTCTTTCTCACAAACCAGATATCATTAGAGCCAGAACACATGATGAACACCCATACAACAAAGGGTTTTTTTTTTCGTCTCAAAAAGTCAGCAGACATTGTTGATATTGATCTAGCTTATATATGATATGTCACAAATGTACAGATATTTTCTAATGCATGTACCAGACCCTCCACACAACATTTGCCAACAACAAGTCTGTTCAGCTTATGTTCAATATATGTTCAGCCATGTATCGAATGAAAACTTTGCAGTAGAGAGATCCCTTCTAAACAAATAAACACTTTGGAACAGAAAAAACACAAATGCATATGAGACTCACCTCTTCCACCCTTACATACAACAACCCTGGAATCACCAACATTTGCAACTAACAAGCGATCACCAACAAGGACAGCAGTTGAAGCAGTTGAGCCAGCATCATGGTTCTGATTATTCTCAGATTTCAGAAATTCTGAGTCTGTATGGTTATATGTATCAGCTGCAAGATTACAAAGTGGATAAAGATGATAGGATAATGAACAAAAAGTCAGGACCCACAACATGTTCCAGAAATTAAATGAAAGGACAAACCTATAGCTGACTTGGTATCACTGAGGAACTTTGGGTGCCTAATTAAATTGCTGAAGAGATTTTGTTTGACATACTCCGCTGCCCGAGCACCACCATGACCTGATAAGAACCAAATTTATTTAAAACAATAAGTCCAAAAGTAAAGAAACTATGGTAATATGCCAACCAATGAAAGCATGAGATATAGCAAATGTATCTCATCTACCATAAAGTACATTACTTGGACCATTCCATTTGTAAACAAGAACAAGGTTCATACCATCAAAGACCCCAAACAAACCCACAATTTCTTCATCAACACAATCAATTCTTGCCTCAAAAAAGTCTTCCATCGAAGACCTCTTGCCTGGAGAGCTCGCATACCCATAACTGAACTTGCCATTCTGACTGCAATAGAGAACAAAAATATATTGGTAATCTGAATATCAACGCTTGAGTTCATCCACTAAACACCAACAATGTTAGTTTTTTTTTCTCTGGCCAAACCTTTTAATGGACATAATGGTCTATCCAAACCAAAGTATTTTAGAGTAATAGAAACTACGTGACGTTTCAATCAGTAAAGAAAAACTTCCATTTTTATTAACAACTCTTAGAATTTCTTGCAAAGATCAATTAAAGAATATCATAGACCGTTTTTATCTCAAAAGGATTTACAAAGTCATTTTTCTGCATCTCTTACAGATATGTCTTGGACTCTTCCACAGATGAAATTTGATATATGATATGACGAATGTTGACCTAACTGCCACGTCCCTACGCCCCCGGACATATGGACCAACGACGTGGCCGACCTGACGTGATTGGGCCTGGCCTGACGCAAGCATGGGAGGGTCAGCAGTCATACGACCGACCTGACAGAGGTAAGGGGGGCAAGACCGACCTTCCCCAGTGGCAGGAGGCACGCCGCGCACCTCATCGCGAGGACCACGGAAGCTGCGACGGAGTACGACGACATGGTAAGCAACAGGCGCAGTAAGGACCTCAGGTACGGGCGCCCCGTAACCATTACTATAAAAGCCCCTGCACCTCTACGGAGCGGGGGGGATCGCAAAATCCACAACCAAACTAACTTGACCGTCGGAGGGGTCACGTCGGGACCCGACTCGACCCGACCTGACCTTCCTGCATGAACCAGCGGCTGACCCGAGCTGAAACATTTCCACCTGACCTGAGCCCCACTACTCTAGCAGCCGACCTCTCAAGCCGGACCCAGGGCCCTTTTCACCCGACCCAAGCTCCAACTTTGCGCTGAGACGGCCGCGGGCGAGCTATCGCACACGGGCCTGAACCAGCAGTGCTTGCTCAGCAGACACGGAGTCAGACCGCATCTACTGGGTAGGCACAAGAGTTTTTCCCCTATCAATATACAACAATGCTTCATTGACAATCATGCCATAGATAACTGCTAATTAACAGAGATCAATCACGGGGACAGCCTCGATTCCAAAGCCTAAATAAAGATTGAGGGCAAGCACAACAAGACAAAATTCTTGCCTAGCAAAAAACATCACATGAAAAGATTATAAATCCGATATCAAGAACAAAAAGGGAACTATTTTTAACCACATAATTCGTGTATACCTGAGTCCTCCTCCACTAACAGGAGCTGTATCGGATTGAGTCCCGCTGACGGAATTCAAGTATTTCATCTTGTTCCGGCAAAAAGGGTACAGAATCCCCAAGAAAAGAAGCAACAGAGCCGGTCTAGCTACTCTGGAAGGCAATCCTCTTCTGGGAATCTCCTCATGATCTCCGATTGCAATCCGCGCCCAAGATCCGACTCTAATCGCCACCTGCACCAGGAGTTCGATTGCTCAGACACGATTCCCGAGCTGTCTCAAAGAACCACCAGAAATATCACGAAACCAAACATCATGAAGAAGAATAATATGGAAAGAAGTCGGAAACGAAGAGGAAAGCACGAACCCTAACAGCTTGAGAGAGAGGGGAATAGGAGGAGGAGAGACGGGAGGGAGGAAGAGGAGCGGGCCGCGGGTGAGGTCGTGCGGTCGTGGGGAAACAGACAGAGAAAAGAATTGTGTGCGGTGAAACGCAGCTCCCACCAGCATCACATTACCTGTCTTTTAACTGAAACTAACAGTAGGGCCAAAATGTGAAACAAAAATAACCCATTCACGAGGCAGGTAGGTAGTTGAGTAGCGAAGACACAAGTATGAGATGTACTTTTTCCGTGTGATTTAACGTGGTGCCGGGAGAACACTGACGTGGCGCGCATCCGTAGGATCAGAAGGGGAGGTGACAACCGGGTCGGACAATGAAAGAAAAGATAAAAAAGAACTACCAGTAACTTATTACCCATAAATTTACCGGTTCTGTCGTTGCACAAAAACGTGGGTTCCATTGTCCATAAGGAAGGTAGTCACCTCAGGTGATCTAACGCCGTGGCTAGAAAGGAAGAGATGTACCCTTTCTCATACGGTACCAGAGTTGTCGCATGAATGAAACGTCATCCGTGACTCGTAAATGAGCAATAAATACGACTTTCCGATAAAATATTTATTTCCTAAAATATTTCCTAGTTTTGTTTTTAAATTAATATTCTTAATTTACACCAAACATTGATACATGATGAACCCTCTTATACAAGATTAAGAATTCAAAATATCAACTGATATATTTTTATATTATTATTAATTTTAAAAATAGTATAATATTCTTTGATTTTTTAAATAATATTCTCAATTAATACCAATTATGGATGGATATAATGGTGGGCCCTCTTAACAAATGTTAATGGTTCGTAATATTATTTGACATATTCTTTCTTAAAGTTTTACTTAATTTAATTGGTGTAGATCCTAATATTAAGATGTTGGGCTCAAATTTTGCTTCATCACTTATTCTTTTAAAAAAATTATAATTTTAAAAATATATAAAATATCCCTCAAAAGTTTCCTTATTAAAATTTTTATCTATTATTTAATCAATTTTTAACTATTATATAGTTTTCATTAATTTTATTTATAATATTTTTAATATATGTTTTATTTATGTACTGAAAACTATTATAAATATTATTGAAAAACATTTAAAAAATGTTTACAATATTTTTTTAAGACATGTTTTACTGATATACTGAAAATAGTATAAGTGACATCATATCATTACTTATAGATCACTATAATATAGCATTTTTAAATTTATAACTAGTTTATTTAATATTATAAGTATACTTAAATCATTTATCGTGTTTTCAGTTAAGCTTTAAAGTATTTTTGTTATGGTGGCTAAGACACTGTAATGAGAAAAAAATAGTATAACAGAATATAAGTTAAATGTTTTTAAATTTAGGATATACTATTTGAGAAAAAACAAAATGGGAAGTACCGATTGGAAAATATTTAAAATAAAGATATTTTTTTGAAAAATCACCTGATGTTTAAAAGAAGATCGTAAATTAAATATAATTTATTTTATACAAATAAAACTATTCATTCAAGCAAAATATAAATGGCTAAAAACCTATTGACTCCCACATCACATTACATACAAAAGAATATTTTACTTTTAGGGGAAATTCACATTTGTATATCCTTGCAAAGTGGAAAATAACATATTTTACACTATAGATTTTAATATAATTTGTATTCCTCCAAATATTACTATCACCTATTTATGTCATTATCATTCACATCCATTTAAAAAATCCAGATGAACTACTTTAACTGTAACTAAATTTAGTTTGAGTCTAAAAATTATATGAAATATCTAACATAGTCCTAATGTCATTAGCATCATAACAGGTTTAAAATGCATTCATGTAAATTAACATTTTAATTTGTAATAAATTTGTAGTAGCCAATAGGAAGTAACATTAATGAAATATACACAAGTTTTTAGATTTTAGAAAATATATACACATATATGCTAAACTAAATTCTGAGTTGACAAATGTGCAAGCCATAAACTTTGGAGGAATAATTGTATAATTTAGCCTCATTGCTTGAATTCTGCAACTGATGATGACTATGGAATGAACATGACTCATGTTAATCTGTCATAAAAAATTGACATATCCGAATTCATGTTTTGATAGCCTGCCATATGAGAAAAATATTTTAAGAGGTAACCTTTCAATGTGTAAAACTACTTATATTTTTATCAGGAAATTGTCAGATATAAATGGTACAAAAGAAATGGTGGAAATATTAAGGTTGGAAATGCATTCAAGTAGATGAAAGTTTGTCATCAATCCCATTTGTTCACCTAGTTCTGATCCTTAATGGTTCTCATATTCATGAGGTTTGATGCAAAACCTTGTTTATTTGTGCCAAGTCCATCTCTGCACATAATTGAGACTCCTAATATGATGGATGGGGTGTTGCTCAAATCAACAATTGGAGAGTTCACCCCCCTATGACAAGTTTGAGACTTTTATTCTCTTTCTTTATGAGAGTTTTTTACTCTTGTTTTCATCAATAATCTTTTAAGTCCTATGATAATGACACACAGATACTCTTAACAATTTAATTTGTTTGGCATGTTTCAGATGTTTACAGGCAAGTAGTAGAGATAACAAATACAGATGATGATGTTGATGATGATGATGAAGCACTCACTTGGTAGGCCTAAGATGAATGAACACTGCTACTTCTCAACCATTTTTCTGAGATTCCATATATGGAATAACTGCATCACATTATTTTTCAGACATGGATTGAAGTGGAGGCCTAAATTGGAGATGGCCACTAAGAACAGGAATCATGCAAGTGTTAGATTTGACTTGGAAATGACAACCACATGTCAGACCCTCCCACAGCAACACTTAACTGCACAGAAAGTGAGTTGCAGCTTCAATGGTCTCTCAAAATCTTTGTACTATGTGAGACTTATCTAACCAGAAGTCAAATTAAAGGAAGGATATTTATTTTATCACAAAAAATATGAACATGTTTTAATGCGGTATCTGAGTAGGATCAATATACAACAATCTTGGTTTTATAATATGGTCAAAGCTCATCAAGAATTCTGATAAAATTTAAGTTGAATCTAAATCCACATCTGTGAAAGAACTCCGTATCACAATTCACAGGGAGTTTATATATCATTTCCAAAATTTTATTATCATCTTTTTTTGATAAAATCATCAGATGAACTACAAAAGTGACAACAGAAAAACACTAGTATTATGAAAGTCCAGAAATTTGAGATAGATGTTAAAAAGACATGAAATCATAACTAGAGGTTAATAGGTGGAACCTCAAATTCTGGAACAGTTCTCCCGATATAGCATGCACATTGCAACTCCAAGCTCTGGATAAGATCTGCCACACAGAAAGCTGATGCAGATCAAGGCTAGAGAAAACTGAGAAACAAGACAGAGAACAAGTATATACCAAGGCAATCAATGTTGATTTGGAGGCGGAGGTGGTGGTGGCATTCCAGGTCTTGGTGGAGCAAACACAGGCACCGGCCCACCTAGCGGTGGTGGCATCCCTACCCTTGGCGGCAGTGGAACAGGCATACCAGGCCGCATCGCTGGCGAGGGACCCTCAGCATCTGTGGCGGCACCGGGAATGGCGGTGGAGCAACCGCAGGACGACTGGCAGCGAACTGAACTGGCACAGTCGTTGGCCGTCTAACGGGGGCTGGCCTGGGAAACCCGGAATCTGCCCCGGCGCCGGCGGAAGGACGACCTGGGATAGGAGATTGGCGGGGCCGAGAGAAGAGGCACAGGCGGGCGCGATATTTGCGGTTGCATCATCCCGGGTGCGGGCCCGCCGACGCCGCGCACGGGCCCGGAGAGACCGGGCTGGGCCTGGACAAGAGGCGCGGTTGAGATGCCGGGGTCACCGAGAGCTGCGGCGGCGAGGGCCTTAGCGCGGGACTCGTCGGGGGGCGGGGAACCCTCTACAGTCATGGACACGACCTCCTCGCCGAGGAAGAGGACGAGGCCGAGAGTGCTGGCGGTCCTCCCGCTCTTCGCCAGGCTTCTTGCCCCCCCGCAGCGGCGGCGCCCTTTACAAGGGGAAGATTGCGGAACTCCTCGCAGTCGCCTAGGACGACGTTCATGGCTCTCCGTCTGGATCGTGACGCGCCCCCGGTAGTTGATGTACTGCAACAACTTGGAGCCCTTCGCCATCGACATGGCTCTCCGTCTCCGATCGCGATTAGGGTTTTTTTGGGGGGCGGGGCTCAAATTGACGATGAGTGGTGTTTAACTTTCTTTCGTCTTAAGTGAAATAATTCTTTCCTTTAATTCAACAACGTAACAAATGGCTTCCTCAAAAGTTGACAAACAGCGTTGACTTATGTTTTTGAACAAATAAGGAGAAAAACATCGTCAAATCATTTGTCAACAAATAATGAACTAAAATGTTTCCTTTTTCGAAATGCAAGATACGTTAAATTGTTGACGCCTGTTGTCCTTTTCTTTCTTCGATCAACTAAAATAAGTTGGATAATTACATGGGAGAGATATATGTTTGACCGGGAAAAATGGGGTGATGGGAAACGGCGGTTCACAAAAGTCTACTGATCGGACGGTGGAGATCAATTTAAAGCCTCGTGATCGTAGGAAGAGAAGATATCATCGTACGTCCACAGCTTTTTCTTTCCCGTAATTCTTTTCCTACGTAATCACCTACCCACCATGTTAAACCTGCCTTGTGATTGGACGTGTAATGGCTTCATGAGCGGGTCCCACCTCAGCTCTCCAATGGTAAAAGAAGAGTTGAAAGCCTCAACGTATCGTTGATAAAGTCTCGCTTGCTTTCTTTTGAAGGCCCCACATAATTGAAGCTTCTCGCCAACCTACTCCGTGGAAGAAGAGGTCGTTGCAGATAAATCGTCTACCCACTCATTCACCTTCTACACGAGAGCGGGTCCCGCAGAAGACTCGATCTTCTTCTATCCACGCAGGTACAGAGGGGTTAGTGTTGGAGAGGGAATAGTTTTGCCTATTTGGATCCCATCTCGAGGAAAAGCGAAAGATCAAAGCCGTCGGAGTGGAAACATCGTTGACTCGCCCCTGCTTCCACTCTCACTCCCACTTATAAAGCAACGCCTCGCCTCTCGTCGTCTTCTAATCTAACCTATCTGCCTGGGGTTTGGATCGGCACGATGGCCGTCGATCTCATGGGGTACCGCAAGATTGACGATCAGATCGCCATCCAGGAGGCGGCCGCCGCCGGTATCCGCTCCATGGAGCACCTCGTCCTCCGCCTCTCCGACCACCAGCAGCAACAGCCAGACTGCCGCGAGATCGCCGACCTCGCCGTGTCTAAGTTCAAAAAAGTGATCTCCATCCTCAACCGCACCGGCCACGCCCGCTTTCGCCGCGGCCCGCCCCCGCCGGGTCGGCCGTCGCTTCCCGCAGCGTCGAAGACACTAACCCTCGCCGCGGTTCCGCTGCGGGTCAAACCCCCTGACCACCCCCTTCCGTTGCCGACTCCCCAGGCCCTAACCCTGGACTTCACCAAACCGATCTTTGCCACCGCCGCAAGCGAGGTGTCACCCCCGAGCCGGTACAACAAAGGGTGCTTCAGTATCTCGAAGTCGTTGTCGGCGGCGACGTCTTCGTTCGTGTCATCCGTCACTGGCGACGGCAGCGTGTCGAGCGGCAGGCTAGGGACCTCCTCTCTACTCCTCCCCCAGCCCGTCGCCGTCGGAAAGCCGCCGCTCTCGTCCGCCCTCCACCAGCGGGGCCACGAGCACACCCACGTCCACTCCGATCACATCGCCGGCAAGTACGCCGTCCCCGGCTCCCGCTGCCACTGCTCCAAGAAGAGGTAAACACAAATCTTCCCTAAGCATATCCGAACGCCTAGATCCGCGCACTCTAGCGAACTGACGCCGTAATTAGGCCCAACTCTTCATCTAAGTCTTAACCTCTCATTACGCAGGAAATCTCGGGTTAAGCGGACGATACGCGTGCCGGCGATCAGCTCCAAGGTGGCCGATATCCCGGGCGACGAGTACTCGTGGCGCAAGTACGGGCAGAAGCCCATCAAGGGTTCCCCTTACCCTAGGTAACCACTCCTGCGCCTCCGCCATCCTTCCGATCTCCATCGGACGGTCGTGAATCGATCTAACACGCTGCTGTCTTCCTCCACCCTCCGTTGCCCACAGGGGCTACTACAAATGCAGTACCGTCCGAGGGTGCCCTGCGAGGAAGCACGTGGAGCGGGCGCCGGACGACCCCTCGATGCTGATCGTGACCTACGAGGCGGAGCACCGCCACAACCCCACCGTAGCCGGCGCTTCGCCAAAACCGGCCACCGCCACCGTCGCCGCAATCTGAGGTCGCCCTCCACCTTCCGAGTGCTAATCTCGGCCGTTCACTTTGATGATGTAAAATATGGTTTTATATTAATTAAGAAACTATAAATATATATATAAAAAAATTGACTCCAAGTGGATGGTGGGAGGGCGAAGAAGGTCTGCGGGGCCCGCTGTGTCCGTTGACTGGCGTCAACTGATAAGATCACCTTTGTCTTTGGTACGATTGCGGTGTGGGTTCATGTGCGTGGGGGTGGGAGATTGGAAGCAGGAGCAGGAACAGCAATTATTGATGGCGGTAGGTCAACTGTCTTTGGATGAGGCTGGAGAACAAGAAGCTGCAGTAGCTAAGTGGTTGTGGGGGTGTAGGTGATGGATGACACATGGTTTCACTTTCATGTTGGAGTGGTTTCATACTTGATAAAATCTTCATCCACAAATCTTGAGCATTTCTTTTTCCATCTCCCACTGCTACAGTTTAGAGAACAAAAACAATTATTATATGCCAATGAGCTCAAAAGAATTTAGGCTTAAACGACTCATCATCTTTTCTTTATTTGCTAGTGGATGCTCCACAGACTCGGGTCTCTCTCTTTTTTTTTTCCAGCACATAAATCATTATTTATTAAGCCTAGTGGGTGGCGGTTGGCAGGCGATAAAGATGAACGATGTGGAAGAGAAGAGAATCAGCAGAGAGGGAGTTAGGACATGCTTTTTAAGTTATCAACGGATGCCATCTAGTCCATTTGATTGATAGGCATATCCTAGTGAATGGATTAGTGACAATATGCGCACGAATATAAATTGATGTCATAATCAATTAGGTCTGCTTGCTCGACTTAAAGTTACCAATTATAAATAAAAGATAATATTCTGTGGACATGAGTAGGGGGTGGACTGAGTGAGCTAGTCTGTCTTGGTCTCATGAAGGAGTCAGATCAATAATTCTGGGACCATAATGACAACAAAATCATTGCCAACACCTGATGCTACGATTCAGATCAATAAGTTGATGCTTGATAATGGACAAGTCAAAGGTGAAGGTGAACACTTGTATGGGGATTGGTGCCACTGCCATTTGTGCCACCCACTTGTTTCCAGAGATGGGATGCCTGGATCAAAACTTGATTACCTACTGCTTGAGCAATAATAATAAGTCCCAAACAATGAACTCTAGGTGCCACAGTGACCCACCCCATCACATCGTGGGGTTGGTCCACTTCAATTTTTGATGTCTGTCTGACCTGTGCCTATGGAACAAGAATGGTAGTCCTCGAAACTATTCCTCTCCTGTTATTGTCCTTACAGTATGTGCATAACTACTTCTGATGCTAGAACTGTGTTGAGCTTCACAAATTTTATTTTAGTGATCCTCACAATGAACTAAAGGAAGACTCCAAAATGGATAAAATAGAAGATGATGATTCATATATATATAGATGTAGATATCAAGACCATCCGATCTATAACCAAACTTGTAGGTTGAAGTGATAAATGCAAGTCACAACTCAAAAATTATCTTCCTTCTCAGGGTGGCTAATCATATATTATCTATCCCCTATAGTTAAATTATATTTAGCATCTCGATCCCTAGACCCAAAAATATTTATATTGGAATCTCTATATTTATGAACATGAAACATCTACTTTCATTTACCCTATATTTATGAACATGAAAAATATTTATGTTGTGACTTTTACCGACAAAAGCACAAAAATAATAAGCAAAAAGATAATTTCAATATCCTAGATACGCTTTCGATGGTGGCGAACGATGACGTCGTTGAGGGTCGCGAGTGACTGTTGTGGATGAAAGAGAGTGACGACGAGAGGTGAAATAAAAGAAGAGGAGGAAGAGGACGATATAGATGTCGATGCTCTACTTTTGCATCGACGTCGCTCTACATCTACGTCAACATCGATATAGATGTTTAGTGACCCTTTCGTCGTTCTACATCTGCGTCAGCACCAATGCAGTTGTCGAGGGGATGCACAGCAATGAAAGGGCAGCTTAACATCTGTATCAGTGCCGACACAGATGCATAACGGCGTCGCCCTTCCTCGCATTATTATCGACATCGACACAACTACAGAGCTGCTTCACTCTGTATCTACGTTGGTGCCAAAGCAGATGTCAAGTGGCACTCTGCATCTTCATTTATGTTAGTTGTTTTACATCTATGTCGGTGTTGATGCAGATGTCGAGCGACACTCTAATCTTCATCTGTGTTGATGCTGATGCATATGTCGAGTGACATGTATATTTATATATGTCGAGTGACATGTATATTTATATATGTCGAAGTCGATGCATATGTCAAGCGATATTTTCGTCACTCTGCATCTATGTCAGTGCCGACGTAGTTGCTAAGCGATCTCGATACAAATGCAAACACAAAGTGACATACGCTTTTTTTTATTTTTACCCTATTGCTTCAATAAAATCTCTCTTTCTTGAATTTTAATCTTATGAAATTATCTAAGGATCTCAATATTTCAATTTCGTAAGTATAAATATGCCAATATAATTTTTGAAAGTACATAAATCAAAATACTAAAGATAGCTAATTACATAGGATAATATATAATTAGCTCAATTTTCTCACATCGATGATGACACAGATCCACAACAGTGTTGTTCTTCCTTGCATCATTGTCAACGTCGATACATCACTCTACATCTGTCTCGGGTCAATGCAGATGCTACAAAATGCTTTGCATCTTTGTCGACCCTGATGCAGATGTCGATCGGCTCTCTACATCTTCATTTATGTCAATATCAATGTAGATGTTGAGTGACCCTTTTCGTCGCTTTGCATCTACGTCGATACCAATAGAATTGTCGAGTTACATCGACACAAATGTAGAGTGTTAGTAGCTACATTGTTGTCTTCCTTCTTTCCTCGTCTCACCTCTCATCATCGCTTTCCCTTCTCATCCATAATAGCCACTTGCTGTCCCTCGTAGTATCGTCCGTCATCATAAAAAACATAATTAGAATATTAAAATTATCTTTTTGCTCATCAATTTTATGTTTTTGATGATAAAACCGACGACACCAAGATAGATGAAGTAAGATGATTCACATTCATAATTATATGAATTTTAATTTTTTAAATAATCTATAATTAGCCCTCCTATCAAACAAAGAAAAACAATAACTTTTACTGTAGCCGTTTGTGTTGCCAAAATTTCTCTTTTGCCCAATCTGGGATACAGTAAATGTTACATGAAACTCACGGTGCTCTTGACATTGTTATTCTATGTTTTCAGAACATTTTATCCTAGGCCATTAAATGAAAAAACAAGCATCACTAGCGCACAAAAGAGTATTTTGGTCCAAAAAGATAAATAAAAACTGCCTGTTAACGGAAGCAGGTCATCTCATTGTGTATAAACTAAAAATTCTTAAAACATATATATATATATATATATATATATATATATATATATTTAGCAGGCAGATTTGTTTTTCAGAAGGGGACCAAGCAAGACGCTCAATTACGCTAAGATCCAAATTGTTACAAGCTGAAATGATGAAAATGACTATATCAGACCTGCAAATCTATAAGCAGTACAAAACCATAACACATTAAATGGTATAGGCACTGTGATTGAGGTACCAGAAACGCTTTAAAATCTTCAGGGAAATTAAAGCACTTCAAAGCAGGTAATAAAGAATTTTCCTACTCATATGATATATCAATAAAAAAAGATGCTATAATCCATACTGCTTCGGCTCATGTCAGATATACTCTCTAGCTCTATAAATAAACATAAAAATTCGAGCCATGTCAGGAGGAATAACATAATGTGCTCCCAATTTACATAATCTTTAAACCCAACAATTTCCGCCGGTGTTGTGAGTGATTACTTTTCAGATTGCAAATCGTGCAAGTAATCAGAAGTAATTCCTTAGAGATGGATAGTTATTTATGAACAAATGCATCAGACTTCACTAATAAAAGACTAACCTGAGAGATTCCAGTGGCTGTCTTCATCCTGCAGACCACATTCCACCTCGCAAAGAGTCCTGCAACAGCTCCCATATCATAGTAGAGTCCAAAGAAATTGAAGGATTAAAAAGTAAAAATGAACACGTGTAAATTATGAAAATCAACTTCCGTATCACACATCAGAACCCAAATGCAAAAAAATTCATGGAGATCATAACTTGTGAAAGTGATACTCCAGAATATGCTCTTAGGAGATGGGATCAAGACTAGCACACTAACATGTCAGCTCATAATTCATATAGCACTAGTTGATGGTAGAGCTAGCACCTGTATGTATTCTGTAAGAAAAAAAAATAGAATTATGTAGAAAAAAAATGACAAATGATGAATAGTCAATACCATTATTCAGTCACTGAAGTAAAACAATAAATAGAGGAGAAAAAATTGGAAGCTTTTGCATAAAGCACTGGACCAAATTCCCAGATCCATGCACTAAAAACTAGCACCAATGCGAGTGCTGGCCCTGATTACACTATAACTGGCTTGGAACAGCACACTGGAAGAACCAGCAACATCTTTTAGGAAAAATTGCAGTAGCAAGTCTCGGATTGAAGATGATGGATGTAATTGTCTCTAATTTCCACCCTTCTGTTTGAGAGTGATCTTGTCTCCTAAACTGAGAGCAATTCCTTGTGTCTTGCTCCTTATCCTAATATAACCACTCAGCTTCCCATCAGTCTGCTTCTCAACACTAATATTGACCAAAGCATCCTCTCCAAACACACTCTTTGCGTAGAGGTTAGCAGCAAGAAACCCACACTCCCCATCCAGTGCAGAGCTGAAACCGATAAAATCAAAGAACAACATGGTGACTGATATTGGTCGATGCTGAAGACAAAAAATGTTCCACTAAACTGACTATGCAATGATAACCAGATGTTCCTCCTATACAAATATATGCAGGGAGAAGTACTAGTTAAGTGGCTTGAGGACTCACGGTGGTGTGAGGCACTTCATGTTTGTTGACTTGATAATGTGATTCAAAAATTCATTCTCATCCTGTATTAAAGTATTCACTGCAACCTGAAACACAGCAACAAAGGTAAAGCTAATTTGTAGATAGTGATTCTTAACAGTGGTAAAAATGTGCTCATGGTGACATGATTATGCAGAAGATATCAGAAAAAAAATAGGCCATTAGATTTGATGAAAAATGCAAGGAGATTTGGATTAGATGATGCATCATGGTCTTGAGAAGAGGGATACACATATGTCCTCTCATTCATTACCATTTTAACCATAAGTGATGCAAATCATAGTATGCTATCCCTTGGAATAAAAATCATCAATCAAATTCTGAAAAGACTCGATTAAATGCACATGCAGAGTAATGAACAACAAACAATTATGTCTCACATGCTCAACAGAAATTGGAAAAGAGCCTCCTTGCAAATTACTCAAGTACAAAAATAGTCAACTCGATTTCATGTATGAGTGGAAAAATGAGGAAAAAGGGATACAAAACAGCAACACCGTTTAACAAAGTCACTGGTCTGCTGCTTTAGCAATGATGGTCAAACTATTGAACAATAAATAAAGAAATTAATATTGAAGGGTTGAATAGCCTCTCAAAGTTAAACAAATAAAATATCAAAGATTAGAAGACTCAGCTTGTCCATCATGTCACAATCATAGCCTCAGCAGAGATCAAAGTTTCAAGTCAGCTTTAAGAAAAAGTTGATCAATGCATATATAATTAACATGTGTGTGCTACCAAATTCTCAACATAATCAATTCCTAGAAATGCATCCCCTATCATAGATATTCATGATGTGATATCAAGATTAGTTTACGCAAATAAAGCACAAGTACATATTGCATAAGTTTTATTGTGGTACGATAATCTGTTAAACAACTAGTTAAATACATGTTTCCAGTTTCCACTATATCAGACACTAATTAGTGAACTTTATACCATGTTATGTCAATCATGTAGATTGTAGACATGTTTTAGAAATCAGCAACATACACTTCAAAAAAAATTTAGAAAGAAAAAGAAAGAATACCTTATTTTCCCACTCAAATTCTGCCCACATATTCCTAAATGTCACATCAGCACAGGTAGCAGGAGATATGTAGTCCATGATATCGATGTGAATATCATTGAGGACAACAACAGTTCTCTCGAGCACATTTGAAGTTTCATATACAATATTACCAAATATCACACCAGTTTCTGTTGAGGAGACCTTTATATTAGCTCGTATTTGTTTGCTTGATTCTGGAGCGAGAGTATAGTTCTGTGGTCGGTCAACAAGTTTGAGGTCTCCCATGGTTGCTAATTCCAAACACAGGTTCTGAAGTGTTTCCTTTGTTCGGTTAATCACTGTGACATCTAGAACAATGTCATAATGATGAACTGTTACAAATGCCTCAGCATACACAGGATCACTGAATCCAGTGAGTTGAACCATTCGATTCAACTTATTTGCATCGTCTCCATCCCTCATAAATTCCCCAGTTGCACGTTTCAGATCATCTTGAACCTCATCCTCCAACTCAAGCTGGCTCATTCCCTGTAAATTTTAACACTACAAGAGGTAAATGAAATTCTTTATGACTGCAGTAGCTTAAAAATAGTTAATGCAACATAGCATCAAAATAACAGACAAAAAACACTTATAATGTTTTTCAGATATAGCCTAATTAAAATATCCTGCAGCAACATGAACAAAAAAAATTCACAAAAGCCAAGTTATACAAGTTCAAGTAAAACTGGAGACAGTGAGGAGAAAAGGGAGATGTAAATCAAGTTTTAACTTCGTATATATGGAAGAATATTATCAATTATCACAGGTCACCTAAAAGGCAATTCAAAGAAATATTAGTATGTAGATATGTCAACACATCTTGATTCTCATATATACCAAGTATCAGAGATAGCTGCCTTTTGTTTTGACCAAAGTTTTACGTACCGGTCCATACCGGTGTGCTGATATTTTGTCGGTACCGATATGGTACCAGTACCAGGCGGTATGCACAGTATGTACCATTCAGTATATTAAATATTTTATAATATAATATAATATAATATTAAAAAATATTAAATATATTAAAAACATAAATAAAGGGGCGACGTCGCCTCGATCTCTCTCCCCACGCGGGGAGAAAAGTCGCATGCAGGCTGCGAGGGCAGTGATGGCTCACGGCGACCCGCGGGCGGCGAGGGCGACGACGGCTCGTGGGCGACCCACGGGTGACGAGGGTGCGTAGGCGAGGTACTTTTCCTCTTCTTCTTTCTTCTTCTTCTTTCTTCTTTTCCTCTTCCCTTTTTCTTCCTCAATCGACCGTCGACGATCGATTTCTCCTTCAATCGATCGTCGACGGCCAAAATCGATCGCCGACGATCAATTTTAGTGGTACCGCCCAGTAGCGGTCGGTCCGCATATCGATAAGCTGCTGGACCGGTATGTACCAGGCAGTACGGGCCTTACCGCTTGGTAAGTAAAACCTTGGTTTTGACTATGAGAAATCTATAAAGATAAAGATGTAACTACAAATGTTCTTAAAAAACAAGTCTGGAAGACCATAGAATGTATGATCGGTTATATTGATGCACAATAGTTTACAAAAGAGGAAAATAAAACTCATAACAATCACAATAATAGCTAAAAAACAAATCAACAATGAGAACTTTTTTCTTGATCAATAATTATCTGATTTGGATGAAGAAATTTATTAGTCTGTTTGAAAGATCAAAACCATGTCACGCTTTTATATGCCCACATGACAAATATAAAGGAGCTATGATTGTTAGTAACTCGTGAATGTGACCAAGAATTCATTCTTTCCCATCTGATTTCAAGCAGCTGTATCCACTTGGTGACTCATATGGACACCAACCAAAATGACATGACTAAAATGAGTATCCACTAGAAATGACATGTCTCACTGTTAGGACTCCAGCTAATGAAGTTCTAATTTTAAATTTATTGAGGGAGCACACATGTAAAACCCTATCTGGCCGACCGACCATATTAATAGATGAAGGAGCCAGCTATGTTGGGGTCTTGGGTTAGGCATTGGGCATATGTAAACCTTAGCTAGCCGCTCCCTACTATAGTTAAAGGGGCCGGCTAGGGTGAGAGATTAAAGTAGATGAGGATTAGGGCCAAAGTTGAGGAGGATTATGAGTCCTAACCGCCAGCCACCCCTAGTTGGGGCCGGCTAGAAGTTGATTCTTAGAGTTAGAGTAGGTGTTGCTTCTTAGAGTTTGAGTAGGAGGTGTTAGGAGTAGGAGTCTTGAAGTAGGAATCATATTAGGAGTTAGGGTTTAGAAGGCCTATAAATAGTCTTGTAATAAGCCTCTTTTCATCACCAATAGATCAATTATTTTTCAACCTATGTGTAGAAAACCAAGGAGGGAGAAACCCCTATAGAGTTCCAAGGAGACCTATCCCCTATAAAGATCACCCCAAGCTTAGAATCCGCAAGGGTTCTAACACTCACACACATTGGTTTAATGAGTACCAAAAATGTCTATGTTTTTTTGACAACAGTTCTGCTGAAATTAGCTTGTGTTTTGAGGCCAACAACAGCTAGAAGAGATACTTATTAACATTGAACTTTATCTCCTCCACTCGGAAGAGGATAGTCACTTACTGTCCTTCATGTTATGCTAGTTCTATAAAAAGCCTTAGCAGTAGCATTTTCACAAATACTAGACATTTATCAGACAGCAAGCATTTAGGTCCAGATACTAGCAAATTAGCCACTGAATAATATATAGAACATAAAAGAATAAAAAAAGGGATGTAAAAAGCTAAATAATACATTTGCAATGTAAGTCACAAAGATACCGAGCTCACATGACAGCACATGGGTATACAAAAATTGGAACTATGAATCGATTCCTTTTCAATGAAAACTTAAAAGACCACAATTTTCTCTTTGAAGTCCTTGACTAGTAGTTTTTAGGCCAAAAGTCTCCATGCCCTAATATCAAACTAGAACTCTTTTTGTGTTCAAAGCATATACAACTATTTGTCATTAGTTCCTTGCAATCATCACTCATGTTCAAACATTTGCACTAGTACATGAAGAGAAACATGTCATGGTTGGACTGTTAGAGAATCCCCTGTCAAGAGAAAGTTCTTTGGAACCACTTAATAAATACCAGTTTCATGATGATTAAAAGTTTATATCGTGTGGAGAGCAAAAAAAATGAACTAATGTAAGCACTCACTAGTTGCCAATTGAGTAACTCCATTAACAGAAAGATAACAGTACTCCTTACCTTTCTAGTCTTCAAATGGTAGAAATCAATAAGATCATCAGGTTGTGCATGGGAAATCTGTGCCTTAGCTTTAATCTCCTCAGCCTCTCGAAATTGCTTCTCTGCAAGCATCTCTGCAAAACTCTGGCGGCATGACTGCAACCATATTTTCCTAACCTCGTCACCAGTGTTGCAGAGCAATCTTATGCATAGGACAATCCTGTCATGAGAATCATTATCAATCGGCTGTGGAAAAAATGAAGATTGTCCCAACTGCAACATGGAAGTCATGACCAGCAAGACCCCAGCGCATGCTTTGTTTGCTTCAGCCTTTGACGGCTGAACCTCTTCCAATCTCAAAACCAGCTTAGTCAAGGTGCAAGCAACAACTGCCCCCACAAAGAAGTCACCAGACAGAATGAATGACCTCAAATTTAACGATGAAGCCAAAGATCCGGGAAGAACTATCGGAGCAGACAAAGCAGTTTCAGAAGCAGCACTTTGCGTTGCATAGGTCCCATCTGCCAAAACCACAGGCCGTCTGGAAGAAAGAGTGGCAGTCGATACCTGCTGCGGTTTCTTTGAAGCATCTGCTGCTTCACCGTCCTCAGTGGCAACATAAAAGGGAAGATCTCCAAGGAACTGCTTAATTGTCTGGATCCCACTCTCCACCTCAGAGAGCGAAACACAATACTCACCAATGATCCAAAGAGCACACGAGCAAACTCTTGCAGTGCAGATCTGATAAAATGTGTCGAGCAGCCTGGTGATAATGGAAACCCTGAGCTTTGGGTTGGCCTCAATTATCTCTCTCACAAAGAGAATCACATCGATAGCAGAAGCCACATTGGTATCCCCGAGGAAATCCATCAGCAGATGGACAACTGTGCTAGCAACCTCAGGGAACTTGATTGCACACAAATGGATAGCCTGCACCAGCATCTGTCGGTATTCCCCATTCTTCTCAAGCTCAGTGCTCTGTGTCTTGACGACCTCTTTCTTAAGCATGAGCACCACCTCATCAACGTTCCTGGACGTGATCAGATCGAGGGCAATGTCAAGAGTCTTGCGCCTGATATCAAGATTTGGGCTTGAAAGCGCACGAAGAACATCCATGATCATCTCCACCATGATCTCCCTGTGCAACGACTTGATCTCGTTGAGACGGTCCAGCACAATGAGCTTCACATTGTTGTCACTCTGTGAGACGAGGAGCTGGCAGTAAGTGTTGGCAGCAGCACGGATGGCGGTTGGGGCAGATGACAATGAGACAAGCGTTCCGGCACTCTCATAGACGACCGCAGCAGACTGGGAATTGAGAAGGGAGATGATGATCTTGATGTACTTGCCCTTCTCGGAAGGGTAGGATCGGCAGACCTTGCGGATGAGGTCGAGGGCGGCCATTTGGAGGAGTTCGCCCCACTCGGGGACGAGGTCGGCTTGGGAGAGGAGGTGCACAACGGCGCGCGTCTGGGCGCAGGTGGCAAGCATGAGGAAGGCGTTGCGGCGTGCGGAGGGGTCCTGCTCGGAGGCGAGAACCTTCTCGACGAGCTCGGGGGCGTCGGGGAGGAGCTGCTCACCGGCCTGGCCGGGGAGGCGGTGGATGGCTGCGACGGCGAGGAGGGCGTGGCGGCGGACGAAGGGGTGGCGGTGCTCGATATTGGCGAGGACGGATGGGACAAGCGGCTCCAGGATCTCTGGCTCGGACAAGCGGCAGAGGAACCGGAGGGTGACGCCGCGGATGTACTCGTTGGCGTGCTGCAGGTTGTTGCGGAGGTTCTGGCAGATGAGGATCATCTCGGGAAGGACGCGGCCGCGGGCGTCGGTCTTGTCGATGATCTCCAGATACAGGAGGAGCAGCTTCTGCACCGTGTGGTCGTCGGAGGGGAGGACATAGCGGACGATGGTGATGAAGATCTGGGGAAGCGTCTCGCCGTTGAGGAGAAGCATGACGGCCTTCTTCATGGCGTCGATCTTGGCCTCAACGTCGCTGCCCTCGAGGGCCTCCTTGATCTCGTTCGCCATGGCCGGAGAGCCCTTATCGAAGTGGACCAGGATCGAGCACGATTTCTCCATCTCGGCGCCCCTCTTGTGGCAAGAACCCTAGATCTGGATCGAAGAACAGGCAGGGAATCAAGGATAATGAGGGAATTGGAAGGGATCCGGAGGAGGAGTAGGAGATCAGGAACGGGGGTCGAGGGATTTGTAGCAAGACGAAGCGGGGGGGGATGCTTCACTCTGCGTTTTTATTGAGGCGAAAGACTACACCGCAATCGTTCGGATCGGACTCGGGTTCGAACCGCACCCAACTCGGAAATCGATGAGTTCGGGTCTGCCCATCTCCAGCCATCTCCCCGATATTGATTCACTCGTCGCAACATTAAGTTATCACACATCTAATAAAACATATAATGCACAGTCGAATACATTGTTATTTGTGGTACTAAAAGTATGACCACAATTATATTGGCTCTCTCTGTTTGCTTCCTTTTTCTCCGCAGATTCTGCTAACATTGCAGACCACCTCCTACTTACCAAAGCCTGGAAGTAGAGGAGGCGGAGAAAGAGGAAGGAAGGAAGCCTTTTTAATAGCACTCAGCCCAACCTTCTTCCATGGCCATGGCTCTGTTGGCGCGCAACGCGGCACGTGCGAGCCGAGTCGAGGCTCGAACGATGAGCTCCACCGGCACGCCCGAAGCCGCCTCCCGCGTGCCGCTCCCTCTCCACCCGCGCCTCCTCGCGGCGAGCCACAGCGCCGCCTCCAAGCTCACCCTCGAGCGCGTCTCCGCCGTTCCCCGGCACGCCCTTCTCAGACGCGCCACAGAAGCAGGCACCGCTTCCGCGACGCGCCGCCTCCCCAGTCCGGCACGCCCGCCCCTTCTCGCCAGAACCCCCTCCGCACTTGCCTGCCCCCGCCGCCCGGCCGACGCGATCGCGGTCGACTCCGCGGTGGAGACGCAGGAGACCGACTCCGACTCGTCAGAGAATCCGGACCCAGCGGGGCCGCAGGCGCTGCACAGGGAGCGGACCGGAGGAGACCCAGCGCCGGCGAGGAGGCGGTCCTCGTCGAGGGCGCCGCACCCGGCGCAGGCGACCCGCCGGAGGTGGCGCGCGACGAGGAAGTTAGCGCCGTGCACGCGGGCGTCGCATGCCCAGCAGAGGAACGCCGCGTCCGCCTCGCAGTGCACGGCGGCCGCGCCGCCGCAGAGCTCGCAGCCCCTCCACCTCGCAGCCTTCATCCCCGCCGCCGCCGTGATCCGAAGACCGCCTCTTTGCAGCACCTTCTTATAAAGTAGAATTAGAAGCAGTGGAGTTGGCTGAGATATTTTTGGGGGCGTGGAATTAACTATTCTTATTGTGGCTATTAAGCCATGAGATGATGACGACACGCGAATATAAATGGAGGAAATCTTTTGCTTTCAGCTGATTGATTCCGATTCAAGTATTACTTTAGACGCAACCACTCAATTCGTGTTCTTTCTGGGCCACAAATGAAATGCAAATTATGTGCTCTAATTAAATTTTTCCTTGTGATTCTAAGAGTTGTGGCTGAGACACATTTAGAATTTTCATCGATATGGACCAAATCTTGCTTTTGCCCAGGTGGCAGAGCACATCCTGTGAGGGCTTATCAGAAAAATAAAATAAAGAATGAGAGGATAGAGATGAAGATTCCAAAGCTGTATACTTTCCAACTCCTTGTTTCTGTAATCTTCTTCAAGTATAGAAGAAAAAAAAAAAAAATTGCACACAATCAATAGATTTGAGAACAGGGAATTAATAATTGACATCTAATTAAACATTATATTGTCAACAAGAAACAGCTTTTTAAATCAGAGAATTTTCATATGATTTAGCTTCCAAGAGAGAAGCAGCATGATCAACATATGAACTGGTCAAGCAAACAGATCAATCAAACACTGATAGGTTATTTTTTGGCGGAGGGGTGGAAGCAGATGAAGGCATTGCCACAACTGTGTGGCCACAGTTATGCCTCTTGTGTGAGACTAAAACAAAAACACCTTGTGGCCCAATAATTTGTATATATGTAGTGAGGAGCTCAACATCATGGTCCAAGAGTATATAGTTTGGATAAGAAATCCTCCTCTATTTCTCAACAACCAAGTAGCAGAATCAGGCTGTCATAGATATATAGATTTGGGAAATCTATGGCCCTGAACATGTATGCAACAACAAGAGGTGGCAGGCAACCCACTTTGAACTAATTGCAGCCTCAAGTACCAGGCAAGCACAACCACAATAACATTCATGATTCTAGTTACATACCTAGGGCTCAAGAAAGAGCCAGCTCAAAGCAGGAGGCAGGTCTTGATGCCAATGAAGTTTGAAAGCTCAACCACAAGCAGGACATCAGATCACCAGCTTCTTGTTGAGTTCAAAATTCGTGGATATTAGGGCTGTAATTCAGATTCTTGATCTCATCGACTTGACAAGTCTATCACAAGCAGACAGACCATAAAACTCATATCAGTACAAAACGAATGGATATTAGAGTTATTAATGAGGGTTCTCGTCTAAGTTCTGTAAGAAAACACACCTATGATGACAGAGGCAAACTTGTGGTAGTCAGCAAATGACAACACAATCATGCTTTCACAGATAATAACTCCACTCTCCGATGACAGTAGAGTGGACATCCTCTGATTCATTCATCAGTTGGTTGATCATGCAGCTTGAGTTTTAGAGGATCAAGTGGAGAACTAAGGCATCACTTGCCATGATTATTAGCCTTTTTATGGTAGGCCTTGCCAAGGCACAGGAACAAAATATGACAATGAGTGTTTATAATGGTAATAAGACAGAATGTTAATAAGACAAAATATGACAATCAAGTAACTGGCAATGAGTGTTTATAATGGTAATAAGACAGAATGTTGGCACCTAATTTATCATATAAAACATTAACTTCCTGCTAAAAAAATATGAAATTTCCAAAAATAATATTGAAAATATGACAATGGAAGGCCTTCATTAGTTTCAGAAGGATTTCATGTTAGATTTATGAGGAATGTTGACTAGGAAAAGGCACCAACTGATGCAGAACTTGGGAGACGAAGCTCAATTAATATAACAGAGTTTTAAATCAAAAGAAAAAGCAAGAAGTGGCCACAGTTTTATATAGATCACAATATCCAGATTACAAACAAATGCAATTAAACAGGTTACCACATTGTACAGTAGTAAATGCAGAGCCAGCATAAACTAGGGCTTTGTTAACAACACTTTGAATGTTGATAATCCTTAAAAGTTGACTGTAGAATCCACGACTTATCCATTGTTCAAAAAGTTGATCCATTGAAGCCAAAGAAGGAACGCTGTGAAACAAAAACAATAATATAATAAATCAGAACTAAACCAATAAGATATAGAAATTACAGTCAACTCTGAATTTTCGGCTAAAAACTAGAAGATTGTACTTGAGCGGTGTATAAGTTTATGGGCAGAGTAATCATATATATGGAAGAAACATTATAAATAAAAAAACTAAAAATATGCAACAGACCAACATGATGTTTAACAAAATATATATATACAAAAAAATAGGCATTTAAGAGAACATAATAATAGTAAATATTTTTCACCAGAAGCATTAGGCAAATGAAAGTGAATATGTCTTCACTATTCCCAACACGTCCATGCTTATCTGTCCACATTACAAGAACATTTAATATTCTTTTGATACTCGTAGAAGATTTGTGTTCTTACCTTTCTATATTTCTTGTAACTGTTTATTTAGCAACTCATATTTTTTTCTCCAATCAACACATATTTCCTATATAATCTTGTTTTCTGCACTCACAACTAGCTCAGTTTATCAACAACCATTATGTAGTTTGCAAAAGATATATTCTCTGTGGGAGTATCTCAATGCAAGCTTATGGGGAAAATAAAAGAAAATAATTCCAGGAAACAATGAAGAAGTAAGCAAAAATAGCTGAGTGAAGAAACACAAATCAGTAGCTTACCTGTACATCATAGAACTTGATGTAAAACCTAGAACTAGCCACTGAGAGTTTTGCTTCAAGAATCTCAGCAAGTGCAGAACTTAGCTTTGCATTCACACTAGGTCCAAGGCCACCAATCGATATGACTTCTCCGTATGCTGCCGGTTCTTCACTTCCAGCAAATGCAATAGGTACTCCTCCGTTTATCAGAATCATCACATACTGATCTTCCAAAAAAACATAAGAATAGACAGAATTATGCATTGAAAGGCAAAAAAGAAGTGAAGAAAAAGGAAATGCTGCTTGCTCTAAACCACTATACCACCTGAAAATCTATCTTCATTGGCAATTCTTGCTATTACCAAGCAAATTTAAGTTGATTGCAATAAGTAAAAATAGGAAATGCATCTTAGTATGCAACATTTCAACTTGTCAATGGCTTAAGAACAAGGGAAAAGGCAACATCTATAAATTTTAGGAACACTAGGACTACAATGCTACTATCAAAAGCATTTTTCCACAATATGCCTATCGATGATTCACACTACTTGGCATCGATAAGAGCTTCAGTGTGCACCCGAATAATCCAATTAATCGTGACTACCTTCATATGAAGGAAACTGCATCACCGTGATCAGTGTTCCCACTACAACATAACCACAAACCATATCGCATATATGCACGAAACCAGAACGAAGGCATCAAGAACGTCCGCCGTCAGAGGAATTTCATCGAACAACTGGTGGTACACGAAAATTGAGATGGGAGTTCTCACGGACTCAGGCTTGCCAATGATCTTGGCCACGATTCTGGTGCAGTCCTTGAGGATGTCGGAGGCGATCACCGCGTCCACCGGCACATTGGTGCTCACGTTCAAGGTCGGCATGGTCGATCCACTTGCTCGCTTATAGAAAGCAGAAGCAACAGATAACTAAATAGACACAGAGAGCGGAATTGTGGATAAGATGCGGACGGTATGCGCGCGCAGATGTCGATGGACCGAGTCGGATCGGGTTTCACCAACGCCGTTGCGGATCCGAAAAGGATTCCATTCGGGCCCAGAGTGACAGTTGCGGGTCGGGTAAGGTCGGGTCGGGTTTTGCACAAACCTGGATGCATTACAATTAAATCAAATTACAACACGAATATATATATATATATATATATATATATATATATATATATATATATTTGTTTCTCTGTAGTTAAGAACATTATGTGAAGGACGCCATTCTCATCAACCTGCAGCTACCCAAACCTGGAGAACTCTTCAGGTAGGGGAAGGTTGAGCTCGATGTTAAGCTCAGAGCAAACCAGCTGCAGTATTCTCCCTGTTACACCACCCAATCCCATCTTGTTCACTGTTACTGCAATCGAGAAGTTGTGCTCAGTATCACAGACTGCAGTGGATCCACCAACTCCGGCATGGCCAAAGCTCCTCAGATCGCCAGTCGTAGTGGTGAATCTCCTAAACCCGAGCCCAAACCTGCCATTTGGAATGGCCATGCCGGAGTAATCGCCCACGCCCATGAAAGCGTCGTGGATAGTGGGGCTGCTAAATATGGTACTGGTGTTCTTCCGCCCACCGTCGTCAATGCTGATATCTGTGAGGCTGCTGTTCTTGTTCTGTGTCCGCTTGACTCGCCATTTATTATTGGGACGCTTCAGGGGAGGAAAGGTTGGAGTGTGGACATGGCTGCCGAGGGGAGGCTTGGAGAGGAGGGAATGAGGTGGAAGGGTGGATCCGCCATTGGCGAGGGCTGCGTAGAAGCGTGCCAGGGCACGGGCGGAGCAGTGCGCGTTGGCTGCGGGGATTATGGCGCGTCGGGTGTTGAGATTGTTGAAGAGGACGGGGAGGGAAGACATGGTCTCTGCTACGTTGCCCTGCTGCGAGCTGGGCGGCGCCAATTCCTGCCTCGCCTCGATCTCGATGAGAGTTTGCAGGTCCTCGGTGTCGACGGCGAGCGTCGCCAACCGAGACTCCACTCCTGAAACGTAATCCACACGTTAGCGAGGCTTGCAGGGACATCATTCTGCAAGAACAGAGGTAGAGGAAAACACAGCACTATCATCACTTTTAACTGCAGCAGTTATTTCCTCAATGATGTGTTACTGAGTTCAAAGGATAATTTGGGATATGAAGATCCTTAGGAAGTCAAAGTTAAAATGTACTTAAATCCTTATTTGAGATGTCAACAAGATTTGGATGTCCAGAAAGGAAAATTCTAATGCAAAACAGTCCCAATTAAGTATAAATAAGAATTTGTTATAACAATGGTGATGATACTGGTAGTTTGTATGAAGTTTCTGAAGAAACTAATGAATCCTACTAAAATGAAAGATGTGATGAATAAGATTTTTAAATATTGGTCTAATACCAATTTTGGCAGTTTGTTGGATTGGTATAATATTAGTGCACCAAATGATCTATCAACTTATACTTTCAATATCTAAAAAAGTAATTTAAGAATAAATATAAATTATATTTACATGTATCCGTCCATATATATTGATTGACTTGGATATCTCCTTCCTGTTTATTAATATTCCTATATCTTCTCTTTTTGCATCTATAAGTATATTTGTATCTTTTCCTAAAAAGAATCAGATATAAATTAAAAGTTTTAGCAATAATATGCTAAATATCTTCATATATCTCTTTTTTCACTATGATGATGATGAACAATTAAGCTCTTTAATAATTCTACCCTCATTTAAAGATATAGAAAAAGTCAAACCTTTTAACATGAGTATTGGAGTTCTCAATCAAAAAAAGCATGCCCATCCACCAAATAAACAAGGGGAACCTGATATAATCTATATATATGCACATATTAGACATAAATGGGATACATACCAGGAGGAATGCCAATATAAAGTTCTCCTTCAATGTTGAGAGGGTGAATAAAAGCCTCTTCCAGTACTTGTTGAAATTTCTTTCCAGATGAATGCTGTCGCAAACAAATATTTATGAAGTATCTCAGCATAGAATAAAAAAGAAAACAAAATCTGGAAAATAAAACTATATATTCAAGGTAAAAAATAAAAATCAAGAAGAATTATATGCAAATATTCATGGAAGACTCTCAAGCAATTATAGCATGCACATCACATGGTACTATCCAAATCTTAACTTTTATTTTCAAGTTTTAAGGTACTACTCAACCTTCACATATGTCAAATGTGGCAGCTTAAATTTTTGATGAATTTTGTAGTGATTAACATAATTTAATAAACCGATCGATAGTTACTAATCTGATCAAGTACCGATAACTACAAGTCAGTGTGCTGTTCAATATTATCATACTGATCCGATAGATTATGGAAACTAGTATAGCTTGTTATTACATACCTCTATTACACCACCACAAAGCCAACCAAAGGACAAGTGGTGGTATAGTTGTTGGGAACCTGGTTCTGTCTCAGGAACTGAACTAGCAATGAGGTGTAGAGATTTCTCCCAATCACACATTAGCAAAGGGTTGCCCCTCATGACATCAGACATGGCATTGTGCAAACCAGATGAGTGGTTGAGTACATGATGAACCTGAAGGAGGTTGATGCAAATTGTGAAGGCAGATAACATTCTGTTCTAGCTCACAAAGAATCAATCTTTTTCACGAACCATGATGTGTTCTTGTTTACCTTTATTTGATCCTTTTTGCTGCCACTGAACTCCGGCCAAATGTTTGCTATGGCTTCGTCCATCTTGAGTTTCCTGCAAGAAGATTGTTTAGGTTTAGATATGTGTTTCCTTCCATGCACAAGAAGGCTGCAAAACCTCAAAACTGAACTTAGTATTACCCCTTATCAACCAGCCAATGCACCATCGCAGCAGTGATTCCTTGTGTTACTGAGAAGACTGGAAACAAGGTGTCAGGATGAACAGGCCGAGGGTCGTATCTCCCCATCACCCCAGCTGCAGTATCTATGATCACCTTCCCGTCTTTGTACGCACACACCTGAAAGAAAAAGCAGCAGAAGAGCACCATCAGGTCTTGGTTCAGAAGGCATCAAGCATCATCATCTGTCAGCACTAGTGAAACAAGAAACCATTATGCTGAATCCATCTTGAAGTAGAAAACCATCATGTACATGACAAGTAGAAAACTTTCAAACATGCTGTATGATGCATGTTCTGGATGTTCAGTATTTATACTTGTGTGTCGAAGTTTACAAATTTTTTCATATAGTGCCTCCTCTTTCTCTTCAACCAACCTTCACCTCATTTTTACATATTTTCTTTTCTTTTAGTCCGTTTTATTTATTTCTTGTACATACAAATAGTCCGGACCGAAGAACGAGTGTTCCTCGACCAAGAGTAATATAAGTATTTTTATTAGTCACTTGGTTCTCTAATGAATCTAAATTCTCGTACTGATTTCATCTTAATTTTGAGATTAATTGTAAGATATTTTTGATAGATTATATACTACTAAAAAGAAGGGAGAAGAGGAAAATGCAAGATTTTATTTTGGCAGACACAATATAGTTCATAAAGCAATCTAAACCTACTTGAATCCCAAGTATTTTCTCGCTTCCAAGCTCAATCAGGAGCTGCCTCAACTTCCCCTCCAAATCAGAGTGAACTGGTGAATCATAGATCCAATGGTTATTCACTGCTGGTCCAGTCTTGATGCCCCTGATTCCATGGGTTCCACAAAGTTGGGAATTAGAGGAAGACACAAGATAAATGAAAAAGCGTATGAAGATTAACAATGTAGAGAATGCAACCCAGATAATACTCACCCTAGTAGTGCTGCCTCAGCAAATGGTCGCATGATGTCCAAATAAACAACACGAACATTTAGAGTTGAAGAAAGCCCTGAAGAAGCAAAATTGCTCATTCGTAATGCATATTCATTATATATAGCACATCATCCAAGGAAGAGATGAGTCCAAACTAACCTTTAAGAAGCTCCAACACCCTCATAAATATAACTGCATCACCTGGGAAAGCATCAATCTGGGAAGGTAGGCAAAGTTTGCATGGTGTGCAACATGATCCATCCTCTTTGCATATATGGTGTACAGTATAATTGAAGAAGAAATGTTATAGAAAGAGCTCCGAGGGGAAAAATGTTGGACTTACAGGATTAAAGTGTTTAGCTTCCTTCTTGTTCAACTTCATCTTCTCTTGAATAACCTTCATATCCTTCGCTCTTTGATCAGCAATAGATTGTACATTTTCCTTGACAGAATAATGCATAAAAGATATCATGGTTTACTTGAGCCAAGGAATAAATGAAAGGGAAAAGTGACAAACAATCAATCTTGAAGCAGACAGCAATCACACTCACAAATGCTTGACTTGGCAGAGCTGCAGTGCGGAAAAATATCTTTGCAAGGTTCATAGCCTGCTCTGGCATATCAAGCCTTAACTTGAGTCCCATCATTGTGAAGGCAGCTAAGAGAGCCACATGGTCCTCCTGCCACACGACATTCTCATGCTGTAAAAAGATAATCCTGAAGGACAAGTAGAAATAGTTTCATAGAGAATCTATATAGACACAAGTCATCATGCATAAAAAAAAAAAGTATTTGCCATTTCAGATTTTGATACTCTAAGTTCCAAACTCTAAGGAAAGTTGTGGTACATACCTCAGCACATGCCAGAAACATTTTTGCTAGTGCCTGTTTCATAGAGCTTGATATTGACTTGGTGAGGCCAAAGTCCAGCAGAATAGGGCGATTTGGGGGTTCCTTGCACACAAGAAAATTTCCTGCAAGAAATGGTCACCAAGAACTGGATGATACATGATCAACCATAAGTTTTTCTTCTTTCGTCTCCCAAGGAAGCAAACATTGCCAAGATCCAAGAATGGTGAGAAAGGTGGGCATAAGCAAGCACACCTGGATGTGGATCACCATTGAAGAACCCATCAACATAGATTTGATGAGCATACGCACGTGTGATCTCTTCAACAAGCTTTTGCTTGTCCACCTCATATGCTTCCAGAGAAACATTATCATTCAATCGAATGCCATCCATGTATTGCAGCACAAGGATCTTCTCAGATGACTGCCATCAGGAATTAAAGAAGCACACAATGTTTAGGCATCTGTTTACAGGCGAGAGTTGCTGAAGTAAGAAGTATAACTGTGTAGTTCCACCTGAATAACTTCTGGGATCAGCACATCTACTCTATTCATGCCATCGAGCTCATTTTTGAGTCGCAGGTTCTCGGAAACTCTTCTTGTGTTTTCTACAGACAAAAAAAATGATGCAGCTTAGCATGTCAAGGTATTGACAGATGAACGTATTGAACTTATCAGACTAACCGGCTTCATGATTGAAATCAAGTTCTTTAGGTGCCTCCTTGCACCATTCATCTATCATTGGATTGAAGTCATATTGTGGCTCTGCCCATGCTATCCAGTCCGTTATTGATTTGGCATTCTTCAAGTCCTGGAATTGGCTTTTGTTAATGCAAAGACTTCTAATCAACTTACTTGACATCTTGTCAGGACTCAAATTGCAGACCTCTAAGATGACTTCCTTGATGCCCACATGTTGAACTTTGACAACCACATCCTGCCCATCTCTCAAAGTTGCACGGTGAACTTGTGCCAGCTGCAAGCATTTCTCTATTCTTAAGGAAATTCTGAGATTCTTTTTTTTTTCCAGAACAAACTTACAATATATAAGCATATAAATGGACCAGTATATCATTATGATCTTACAGATGCAGTAGCAAGGGGTTCCTCAACAAAATGAGGGAAGATATCATTCATAGGTTTCCCTAGCTCCTTCTCTATAGTCTGGCGAACCTGGGACCAAGCAGCAGGCAGACTCATCAACATCATAGAAACTGTTACTAATATTGTCATCTAAACTTCCCATGAAATATGCATCTTGCACGTAGTGATATGATGTATTGTATCATATATTCGCAGAAGCATTTTTTCAAATGCGTACTGCACATTGTAGTCATGCATCTTGGCATGTTCGTGGTGCATTATGAGGATAACTGATGTAATGACAATGAAGAAGTCAATTCGAAGCAATAAAAAGAGGGCATAAACTCATAGTCTTGCATCCACTTAACACCTGAGTTATATCTTTCATGTTCAAGAGAACTCAAAGACTGCATAGTTATTGATGGAAGCACTCAGTTACCTCTTTCAGTGGCCGAGGAGGAAGGGAGTCCTGCAGCTGTTTGAGAAGACGCACATAAGCATCTGGCAGAGCGTCGGCTCGGGTGGACAGGTATTGACCAAGCTTTACCCACAGACCTTCCAACTGGATCATCAAATCGAGAACACGCTTAGCATTCCGCTCATGTGTTGCTTCCCAAAACTCATCCCTTCTGCTACCGCTATACCAGTTATCTATCATCTGCACGGCCTACAGTAGAAGAAAGCCCCATTGATTTCTGACGCTAATCAATAGATGGGAAACAAGAACGAATCAGGCGGCACAGAGCACCTTGTAGTCCAGGTAGATCAGCAATGCCGTGGTGAATACTGCGAGCCGCCGCTTGTAGACATTCGCCCATCCCATTAGGAACTCCGGAAGACGGAGAAGGTGCGGAAGCAGATAGATGATCCGCTGATGTCTGCACTTCTATATTGACTCAAATCGATGGTGAGTCGTACACATTCATGGATCGATGGGCTGCAGCTGACGAGGTGTGGAGGGAGGAGCAGCCGGAGCATATTAGAATGCATTGCCTTGCCTTGCCCGTGGAGGAAGGAAGAGGGTACGGCCGAACCACCACCGAAGCAAAAAAGGATGCCTTCTCCGTTCGTCGATGGACGGTACCGTCAGGAATCCTCAAAAGCTGACATTGTGCCTTGAGCATCAAGGTGCTGCTTTCTGGGATCGACCTCAGCACGGCGGCCACAAGCAAAGCTGGATAGGATCCCTTTTCGTCGATTCCTAGTCACAGTTCATGGCTTGAGCGCCAAGGTGGGAGAGACGATGAGCAGCTATGATTGCTCGTGTGGGATTCCGTTACTGGTTTGTTAAACCATATTAATGCGTTTGCTACTGCATGTTGAAATCATCCTTTAAGCAATTTACATGTGTCAGAACAGAAATTGCCAAAGACTTATTGGAGAGTAAAAGCTGATCTGACGTAAATACCAAAGTTTCCTACGAAGATATAGTTTGGTAAGGGTCGAAAGATCATTGTATAGATTCTGCTTGCAAATTGAAAGGAGCCTATAAAATTAAGCAGGGATAAAAAGCTGCTCACAAAATATAGTCCCTCAAAAGAATCTGTTGGAAGCATGTTGATTTCACACAATCTGCAAATATTTGACATAAAAGCCTCATGAAATCAATGCCAAGGCTGATACGAAGGAGGCCATTAGAAACTGTACATCTTTTGGTTGAGGATAACACAAGTCACTTGATGGTAATATAAAGTATGCATTAATATCAAATATGGTGTTTACAATAACATCAAACTTAAAGGAAAATAAAGTGTGGATCTATATTTTGTGTTTCACTGTGAGGAAAGGATAGTATCTAAAGGAAAAAAAAAAAAAAAAACCTGTGTATACAAACTGGAGAGGCTTGTTAGTGACAAGCTGCAGCTACAGACTCAGATTGAGCTGCATGTCAGGTCCCTTCTCCCCGAACCTAGAGAAATCTTCGGGCACGGGAATGTTCAGCTCAGAGCAAATCAGCTGAATTATACTTCTGGTAGCGCCACCAAGCGACATCTTGTTTACTGTGACAGCAATTGAGAAATTGTGCTCAATATTACAGAATCCAGTGGATCCACCAACTCCAGAGTGGCCAAAACTCATCAGATTACCAGCTGCAGTATTAAATCTCCTAAACCCGAGCCCAAATTTACCGTCTGCAATAACCATGTCCGAGTAATCACCCAGACCCATGAAAGCATCATGGATCTTGGGGCTGCTAAATATTCTTTTGACACTTTTCTGAGCATCATCGTCGATGTTGATATCTACAATGTTAGAACCCTTGTTATTATTTGGACTATTGCTATTGCTACAACCCCTGCGACGTAAGCCATCGGTCTTCTTGGATGGTGTATCTGGATTATCTATCTCCTTGGTTCTCAATTTCTTCTTGGATTGCTTGAAGGAAGGAAATGTTGGAACGTGTGCATGACTTCCGAGGAGAGGCTTGGAAACAAGTGAATGAGGTGGAGGAGTGGATCCACCATTAGCAAGGGCAGCATAATAGCGTGCCAAGGCGCGAGCTGAGCAATGTCCATTGGCAGCAGGAATCACAGCTCGCCGGATGTTTAGTGTGTTAAAGAGCACAGGAACGGCAGATGCCATCTCAGCTAAATTACCCTCCTGCAAGCTGGATGGCATTTCCGGCCTGCGATTGATTTCAAGGAGATTTTGTAGATCTTCTGTGTCCAGTGTGAGTGCTGCCAACCGAGACTCTACGCCTGGAACGAAATCCAAAATTTAGTGAGGTTTTAGACCAATGGACATGGATATTTACTCTTTAGGAAATAATTGTATAAACAAGAGACAAAACAGGAATATGGAAAATTTTAGACGATAAAATTACAACAAAGCAATATTTTATAAGATGTCAATTTCAACATAAACTTATCACGTAGCAGGCTGTTAAGATCTTCATAAGATTAGAAGATCTTTAGGAGATCAAATATTTACAGATTCTTATTTGAGTTGTCTATAGGATCGGGACGTGAAGACTCTGGAAAGGATATAATCCTGATTGAGAAGAAATATAACAGATAAGGCTTCAAATATTGGTTGTACTGGTACGTATCATCCAGCATTTATTGGTCTGGTGGCAGACTATGTTTCGGTACCGATTGGTACTTATCCTTTGTTTCGGTACCAATTGGTATTTATCATTTTATTATCTTTAGTAATAGAAGGTGCAGGTCAATAAACTGCCACGTATACCAGCACCATACTGGTCCCATGTCAAAACTGGTATCAGGCCTAGATTTAAACCTACACTAAAAATATGAATAATGTCGTCCACATAATAGGAAAGACATTCTCAAGGGAAGATAATGAAAGAGATGAAACCTACTAGTCATTTGTGAAGGGGTTTATATGGAGGACTTCGTATGGATCTGTCCTGCACCAATTACATATTCTTATTCAATAGAAGCACACAATTAGATCCCAATTACAAAATTTTTGAAAAGGTGAGGATTTTAAGGTTTCATGCAATAGATGACTTTTGCTTCTCAAGATCTTATGGAAACCAAAAGAAATTGAGGAAACACTTAGCTGATTATTTTCATGAACTAATATCAGAACAAAGGCATTCTGCCCTTAGATAAATACATAGCTATTGGTTGCTGATTTTATTTTTTAAATCTCATGTAGAATAGCCTCTATTAAGTATAAATAAAGATAGTTACCAAGTTCTTTTTATGATATTGATGGTGCATTGAATTTCTTGAAAATACTAATGAAGTTAACTTACATATGAGATGATATTTTGCCCAAAATCACATATGATTTCTAGGATCTGTATAACTCCAGGCATCTTCTTCCTCTTCTCTAATCTCCTTCCTCTCCAATGATCTTCCTAAACTCTTCTTTTTTGTTTCTCCAAAGTTATTGCTGCTTCAATACCAATTTTCTAGAAGACTTGTCATGTTTATTCCCTTCCTTTATATTAAGAATTCCAACAATGAAAGTGAAAATTCTATTAAATCTTTCCATCTGTCCTACATCACTATGATGATGAACAATAAGTTATTTTAAAATCATACATTTTATGTTAAAGATAATCTTGAAACCTTTTAACATGACTTGACAACACAATCAATTAAAACATGTTCATCCACAAAAGAAATGGGGAGCTTGCAAAAATCTGTATATGCACATATTAGACTCAAATAGGTTATGTAATAGGCATTGTGTATAGGTATAAAAACTTGCCAGAAATGAGGCAGATTTGTTGATAAGGTGAACATAAATAACTGTAACCAATGTGCTTCAACATGGAGCATCCGTAGTTTATTGGACCAACTATTTCTTTATCATGCAAACTAACTGAAGATTATGTTGTGGTCATTACTCATAATTGTAACTACAAGTGAAGCCACCGGGCATCATTAGTTTTTACAATAATCTCTGATCTACTCTACCCAAGCACTAATGTCTGAGAGTTGCATGTTTCATCAATTATTCCATTTACATATTGTCAAGGTCTACCTGTGCCACCAAACTTGTCAATTATTAGAAAACCTATTTCAACCAAAAAGAATAAAGGAAAATTTGTACATACCAGGAGGAATGCCAATATATAGTTCACCTTCAATATTAAGAGGGTGAATAAAAGCTTCTTCCAGTACTTCTTGAAATTTCTTTCCAGATGCATGCTGTTTCAAAAAATATTCATTATTTCAATACTTAATACAAAACAAGATTAAACCTTCAAGTTAACATAATAGAAACACAAAGAAAAACATGCCAATATCTGGTCAAGACTCTCAAACTATTGTAGTGTACCAACCAAGGTTGCAATTCTGTTTGGTACAATATGGTAGAAGTGGTAGCTTTCTGTCATGCAGACTAGGGACATGAAACCCTGTACAAGGTCTATATCGTCCAATACAAGACCTCTAGCATCCAGTACACCCTGTGTAGAACCTGTATCACCTGGTAACTGGTACAGGATGATACAGGTCCTGAACCGCTTGGTATAGGACGATACAGGCACTGTACTATGTTTTTTTTTTCTCGTATTTTTCAAGCTCTTTCCAAAGCTTAATATGTATCACCATACCAACAGTCAGTACACTGATACAAGTTGGTACGATACCAGCCTGAAGCCTTGGCACCAACATTTTATTTTTCTTTCATAATAATACCTTTTGCACATTACATAATACAAGATGAACTTTTCCTTTTGGTGAAAAACACTACTCAACCTTCAGCTATATCAAATGTGGCAACATAAATTTTGCTACTTTTGGAGTAACCAAAGATTAAGTAGATACTTGTTTGAGTAAAGTAATATGTGGTTAAATACCTCTATTACACCACCACATAGCCAACCAAAAGACAAGTAGTGGTATAGTTGTTGGGAACCTGGTTCTGTCTCAGGAGCTGACTGAGCAATACGGTGCAGAGATTCCTCCCAGTCACAAATTAGCAAAGGATTGCTCCTCATTACATCAGACATAGTGTTGTGCAAACCAGATGAGTGGTTAAGAACATGATGAACCTAAAAAAGGAAAGGAAGTAAATAACAAAACGAGACAACATCATACTCTTTAGCTCATAAAAATCATTTTCAGGAATCTAATGTGCCCTTCACCTTAATCATATCTTTTTTGCTGGCATTAAACTCTGGCCAGATATTTGCTATGGTTTCATCAAACTTGAGTTTCCTGCCAAAAAAAAAAGATCTTCATTAAAGCTTCCATAACTAGAATATCATTTGGATTTTAACAATGAGGAAAGTGATGGCACATGCCCAATGCCAAGCTCCATAAATGTTGCATAGGATCATGTGTCTACAAACAAAAATGACTTTCAGAAGGCTATCAACATAATTAATTGTTTCATGCTAAATAAAGCATTTCCATGATTCTAAAGTGTAATAGGCTATGTCCTACATCATACAAAGGGATGCTTAGACTTCAATAAGATGATGTGCAAAGACTAGTGTATATATATATGTGTGTGTGTCTGTGTGTATACATGTGTGTGTGCATATATATATACATATATATATATATATATATGTATATTCATTGTAATCAAATCAAATATTTGATTAGGACTTAACTTTTTTACTTCCTTACTTGTCATTGTGATTTAGGAAACATTAATTCGTATTTTCTAGTCTGACATTGCGAATTAGGAAATGATTATTAAGCATTCCAAATAGGATTATATCATATTTGTTAATATATTAAATAAAAATTAATATTAAATAATTACAAAAATTTAAAAGAAAATTTCCTTTAATGGAGGGCTCACCTCCTCCTATTTAAGGGGAGGTATTTCTCTCCTTTGTTCCTCACCTAGCCGAGCCCAACAGCGGGAGGAACAAGGAGTTGCATCCTGCTGAGGAGAGTTGTTTCCCTACCTTTCTTGAAAAAAATAAAAGTTTTTCTTTCATTAAATATTGAAAGTTTTGTACTTCAAAATATTTGTCATTGGATTTAAATATAGCATGTGTAGTTTTTAAGATATGTTTTGATCATCTTATAAAAGTTTTTGTTTATGGAGTAAACGTGCTAAAATTATATATGTTTTATGTATGATATTTTTAGTCTTATTTGGTATAAAGCTTTCATGTTTGATTAAAGTAGTATCTGAAAATTTTGATATTCTTTTATCTAAAATTTAAAATGTGTTATGAAAGGTTTATCTTGTTTGAGATTAGACATGTATTAAAAGTATGATTTTTAATTCTTGTTGAATTTAGGAAGTTATTTCTTTTTATTAAACCTTATCTCATGATATTGTTTTTCTTAGTGTTTTTCTTTATATATAATTGTTAGCGAAAACATATAGTTTGGATAGAAATTGAGTTGAAACAGTCTGCAGGCTAGGCCCAACCCACGAGTCAGGCCATAGCCCATTGGCTAGGCCCAGTCAGTAGACCAAGTCCAAGCCTATAGGCCAAGCCTAACCCACGGGTCAAGCCCTAGCTGCAGGCTAACCCAACCCAGTCCAACATGGGCAATCATGTGTGACTCACATAATTAGCCCATGGACCATAGGCCAACCTAGCTTGGCGTGGTGCATACATAGCCACGTGCAAATGCACAAGATCAGTATATTGTACATTTGTTATATTTGAGCCCAAATATTGTTTGAACCAAGGTTTGACATACCGGTCCGTACCAACGTATCGAGTTCATCTAGATACCGGTACAGTACTAGTACCGGGTGGTACGCACAGTGCATACCACCCGGTATATTAAAATATAATATAAATATTTTATAATATAATATTAAAAATATTAAAATATAAAAAAAGAAGAACAAGGGGCGACGTCGCCTCAATCTTTCTCCCTGCGCGGAAGAAAGAGCGCCCGCGACCCGCGGGCGGTGACGGCGCATAGGCACTGGCGACCCGCGGGCGGCAACGGCGTGCGAGTGGCGACAACGCACGAGCGAGGACCGAGCGCCGGCGATAGGTATTCCTTTTCTCCTCTTTTCTTTTCTTTTCTTCTTTTTCCTCTTCTTCTTCTTCCTCCCTTTTTCTCGCTAAATCGACCGTTGACGGTCGATTTCTCCCTCAATCGACCGCCGATGGTCGATTTTTGGCTGAACTGCCCGGTAGTGGGCGGTCCGCGTACCAGCAACCTAGCGGACCGGTATGTACCGCCCGTACCGAACGGTAAATATCGAAATTGCAAACCTTGGTTTGAACTAAACTAGATTTGATCAGTTAGATCAATTCAAGATGATTCCGAATTGATTGACTTATTCAAGTCTGTATAACTTAGATTGAACCTAATATAGTCCAAATTATACTAGTTTAGGATAGTTCCAGACCAGTAAATGAGGATTAAAAATCGGTTCAACTATGTTCTAGTTAAATCGAGTTCAATTGGATCGATTGGACTAGGGTTCAAGTCAATTAAGGGCTAATTAGTAGTATTTTTGCATGAATGATGTTGGAAGAGATATTTTTATGTATTATTTCATCCCAATATGACCAATGTGAGATGATGTTACTTCCTTACCGAGGGCAGGTAGACCAATGTGAGATGATGTTACTTCCTTACCGAGGATAGGTAGAGCAATTCCCTTCGAGGATTAGCGGGCCGTCAGACGTGGCAGCTAGACGGTTCCTCCATCCGTAGTTGGGAGGAATGTGTCCCCACTTTGACGGGTGAGGGATACCACTTCATCTGCGGTTGGGAGTACAATATGAGTTTGTCTCCATCCACAGTTGGGAGAATACAAACTCATCCCATAGGATAAAGCATCTCTATCCGCAGTTGAGGAAGTGCTCCTTCGGATATTTAATATACGCCAATGAGATAATTTATTTTAATTATGTAATCATTTTGAGTTGGGAGAACACAACTCATCCCATAGGAAAAAGCCTCTCCATCTCTAGTTGGGGGAGTGCTCCTTCGGGTATTTGATATATGCCAGTGGGACGATTGATTTCTGATTATGTGTTCATTTTGAGTTGACTTTTAGGGTTCCTACTCGGCGTTGCTAAATTTTATTTGTTTTTTATTTTTAGAACAACCTCCTACTAACACTAAATCGGGATCCAATGGAGAGCAGACTTTCCTCTGCCATTAAGTAGAGTCACTTGGATATTCCTTTGAGTTGGCATTATCATGTTCTTAAATAAATATTTTTTCATTTGCAATTTGGTAAATAAATAAATTATAATAAATGTTTACAAATTATGAATAGAGTGATATTTTTTTTGCTTTGAATGCATGGAAAATGTAAACCTGGAAAAGAAAAATCCAAGATGTGACATATATGTATATGAATATATATGTGTATATATGTATATTATATGTATATATATGTATATTTATTTATTTATGCAACAATTCTCCAACTCCAGTTCATAGGTGAAAAATATGGTGCAAAAAAGTAAATGGACCTGAAATTACGCAGGACATGACTCCATAAGTGGTAGTCAAGGAATCAAATCCAGCTTATAGAATTAGCTAGAATAAAGAGGAGCACTGGACTCATTACAGATCCTATCGTATGAAAAAATGTTCTGACTTGATGCTAGAAGAAAGAAATGTAAGCAAGCAGGTATAGTTGGAACTTGGAACATAAAGTAGATCATGAAGTATAATTGATCGCAAATTTATGCAAGTTACATTGACAAAAATCTATATTGATCTGGTCTAGCATTGCACTAGGTCACAGAAGATAATTTTAGATAAAATATTTGGTTTGATGTTACCACTTAGTTTTGAATGACCACTTGAGCAATATGCAACAAATGTCCTTTCTTGAAATCCCACCATATTATCAGCACAATTACCATTAAAATAACTATTCTAGTTTCTAACAAAACTACAGTAGGTACCATTCAGTACTGAAAGTAAAATATATGATATTGTCATACCCCTTATCCACAAGCCAATGTACCATCCCAGCAGTGATTCCTTTTGTTGCTGAGAAGACAGGAAATAAGGTGTCAGGTTGAACAGGTCGAGGATCATATTTCCCAAGCATGCCAGCAGCAGTATCTATTATAACCTTTCCATCTTTGTATGCACACACCTGAAGATGTCAGACATTGTGTTTCAGGTAAGCAAATGAAACAAAGATGACTTGGATTACTAGATATCAGAGATCTTCTGCAGCAGAACAAAGGATATAAAAGAAATCATTAAGCTGAATCGATCATGAAATTATATCTGTGTATCATTGCCTGGAGACAATCTTGTATCACCAAATTTTTCTGGAGTTCCCAGTTTCTATAGCAACCTATTAAGAGTAAAACTACAGACTGCATGACAGATAGAATATCTGAAGAACTTAGTATATAATCCGAAAACATGTCTAGTCAAGTCTCTATATAGTAGAAAACCTTCATATACATTACAGTTCTATTGCTTGCACACTTGCTGCATAGTTTATGTACTAGCCATTCAGTAAATTTACTTTTTATATTTGTAAATCATGTTCAAGAATGCACATTATTTACACAGACTTGTGAAAATTGAGAACTTATTGAGCATTATATTTTACTTCTAAACAACCAACAAGCAACTTCAAACCATCTAAATGTTTCATCTAAACATGAAACACTTCAAGAAGTTGTAGATCCAAACAACTACCAGTTTCTCCAGCCATCTATACCTGGCAATCTTCCACATGTGCCTTATGCCTCGAAAGAATAATTATCCAACATCTCCTAACGATATGTTTCATATCTCAATGAATCTTCTACCTCATTTACAATCTATCCATCTATGTTTTCACATCTTATTCACATAACAAATTCATTAAGATAACATCCATCACAATCATTCCATTGCCACCATACTTCAAATGTCAATACCATCTGCTTCTCTTCTGTGAAAAAACACTTAATCCAACAGGTGAGAATGGTCATTAGCATCTTCTTGTAATCAGTTACCTTCGTTCTTCTTTCAAACAAATTAAGTTTTCCAAATCAAACTATTTGATCAAAGGTCTGCTCCATCCATCAAAAGTATGTCCAAATTAAACTATGTCATGATACATGGATTAGATTGTGCGTTGAGCATGCTTTTAATGTTATTTTATCAGTTTCTTCCAGTACTCAGGGTCATCTCAATGTCCATGATTGTCAATTACCAATGTTCAGTATAAAATGAAAGTTCCTGGAGACATAGGACACGAAAGTTTGCCATTCTCAAACTGTCAAGAATATTTAAGAAAAAGAGGTTTGATTGCTGAAACAAGCAAATATCCAACAATTATTAGAACTTCTGATAATCCAAGACTTAATCTTTAACAAGTAACTCATAGAAAATAGAAATTACATCCTCAAAAGGTAGTAAGAAGGACTATCAGATAGCAAGAGAAATAAATGTGTCAAATGAAAAGGAATTCTTATCACTGCCATTAGCTGAAGGAATTCCAACCCATTAAACCTCGAAAGTTACATTTATGTAACCCAATCAGAAGGAAGAAAAGAAAATAACAATTTTTTTACTTTTTAGTCAAGAAAAAGCAGATTAATAAAGTAAACTAAACCTACTTGTATCCCTAGTATTTTCTCATTTCCCAGCTCAACCAGGAGCTGCCTCAACTTGGCCTCCACATCAGAGTGAATTGGTGAATCATAAATCCATTGGCTATTCAACGCTGGCTTGGTCCTGATGCTTCTGATGTCCATAATTTCACAAAAAGTTGGGAATTAGAGAAAGAAACAAGATATATAATATGACAATCCTAAGGTAAGAAAATGAAATGGAGTTTAACAGTGAAAACATGCAACCGAGATACTCACCCTAGTAGTGTCGACTCAGCAAATGGTTTCATGATGTCCAAATAAACAATGCGAACATCAAGGGTAGAAGAAAGCCCTGAAAAAGCATAGTTTTCATCTGTAATGCATTCTCATATAATATCTAAGGGAGAGATGAGTCCAAACAGACCTCGAAGAAGATTTACTACCCTTATAAATATAACTGCATCACCTGGGAAAGCATCAACCTGGAGAAGGCAAAGTTTCAATTTTGCAACATGAATATGTCTCTTGATTTCTTTAAAGGGAATTTTGCCTAATTTCACAAAGAATTCGAACTTGCCTAAATGCATACATATGTCTGCATGTATATATTTATGCGTAATATATAAATCCCAAAATCACTACTAGGAGTATACATATGAAAAGAAAATTCATATATATATAGATATATAGATTTATGCATAGACAAGATTATTTATATGTAAAGCATACTATTTGTTCCTGTTAACTTCCATGAAATAAATTATCAAAAAGAACTTATAAATGGCTCTTTGGAAAAAGTACTGAACTTACAGGGTTAAAATGCTGAACTTCCTTTTTGTTCAACTTCATCTTTTCTTGAATAAATTTCATATTCTTCTCTCTTTGATCAGCCAAAGATTTCACATTTTCCTTCATAGAAGAATGCATGGGATTATTTACTTGATCTATGAATCTCACTTGATTCTTCCAAAATGAAAAGAAACATATAAACCATCGATCTTGAAGCAGACAGCAATTAAACTCACAAGTGCTTCACTTGCTGGTGTGGAATTGCGAAAAAATACTGATGCAATGTCCATAGCCTGCTCAGGCATGTCAAGGCGCAATTTAAGTCCCATCTCTGTGAAGGCTGCTAATAAAGCTACATGGTCCCCCTGCCACAGAACATTTTATGCTGTAATAAAGATTATTTTAAAGAATAGATAGAGACTGTTACTTTCCTGATAACAGATGTATGATGACAAAAGTTTAGTATTGCATATTTGAACTTTTAACATCTTCAATAGTGCATCTTAAAAATCCTACAAGTTAGTAGCAGCTGAAAAATGCAGTAAATCTAGTTCTACAGGGAATTATTAACTGCAACTGCATAACATCCAAATGGAAAAAATAGATTTATGCATATATACCTAAGGGTAAACATATCTTAGATGTATATATAAACAAAAATTTAAATGCCAGTTGAACTAGTATGTACCAATCGGTATTTATTGATTCCCTACCAAGGTTTGACTTACCGGTCCGTACTAGTATGGTACTGGTACCGGGCAGTATACACAGTGCATACCACCCGGTTTTAAAATATAATATAATATTATATAATATAATATTAAAATATTAAAAAAATGAAAGAAAAGGGGCGACGTCGCCTCGATCTTTCTCCCCGCGCAGGGAGACACTCCGTCTCCTTGCGTGGGTGAAAAAGCGGCCACGAGTGACCCGCGGGCAGCGACGGTGCGCGGGCAAGGACGGCGCACGGGCGAGGTATTCTCCGCTTCTTTTTTTCTTCTTTTCCTCTTCTTCCCTTTTTCTTCCTCAATCGACTGACAACAGTCGATTTCTCTCTCAATCGACCGCCGACGGTCGATTTCTTCTTCAATCGGCTGCCGACGGTCGATTTTTGACGGAACCGTCCGGTAGCGGGTGGTCCGCGTACCGGTAACCTGACGGACCAGTATGTACCACCCGTACCGGGCGGTACAGGTCGAAATTGCAAACCTTGTTCCCTACACATAGGTCTGATCAAGTACTAGTATAGCTCAACATAGGTAGAACATAATCCATTGAAATTTTATTTGGTACTTACCTCAGCACATGCCAAAAACATTTTTGCTAGTGCCTGTTTCATAGAGCTTGATATCAACTTAGTAAGGCCAAAGTCAAGCAGAATAGGACGATGGGGGGGTTCCTTGCTCACAAGAAAATTTCCTGAAAATAAAGGCCACCAAGAATTGATATGTCATTACTTTAGCAGATACATGATCAACAATAAGTTATTATTATTATAGGACAAGGGAGTAGAAATGCCTACATAGATAGAACTTCCATATGCTATACCAAGATTCAAAATTTTAGAGTAGAAGTAGCATCAACCACTGATAATAGCTCAGTTCACTTATTTGTATAGAAGCATCGCAATGAAATATAGGTTGGCTGGAATGAACTAGCAGCACGATTATTTTTATTAAATTCCATAGTAACAGATCAATTAGTCATTGCCCGCATTCTTCTGATACAAGACTCAATTGCATCCTACATACATAAATTTACTGGAGTTTAGTTATTTTTCCCTAGATTAAAGGAAGACATCCAAGAAATTGGCAATATTTACCAATTGGCAGAAATTTAACTGTCAGCTATATCTACTAGCAAAATAACATGTGACCCACATCTCAGTTCAAAATACTCAAAAGAAAAAAGAAGTAAAATGGCCATAAGGAAGCATACCTGGATGTGGATCACCATTGAAAAACCCATCAACATATATTTGATGAGCATATGCACGTGTAATTTCTTCAACAAGCTTTTGCTTGTCCACACCATATTCATCCAGTGATGCCTTGTCATTCAAACGAATGCCATCCATATATTGTAGAATGAGGACCCTCTCAGATGACTGCTATTAGCAATTTAAGGAACAAATTTAGTGAATAAAATAGAAAATATCATAAGGCATTGTTTAACTGATAAAAGTTATTGAAGCAAAATATCTGAATCATAGAACTCCACCTGAATAACTTCTGGGATCAGTACATCTACTCTGTTCACATAATTTATGTCATCATGCTCACTTTTGACTAGTAGGTTCTTGGAGACTTTTCTAGTGTTTTCTACAAATAAAAATAAGATGATTGTCAATAAACCTGTGTTTCAGCTTTGCTACTAAGAAGTGAAGGACTGCTGTAGCTGAAAATAATAATTATATTGTCAAGGTATCAATAGATGGAAGAGGGAAAAACAGAATTCAAGAATGAAGTCAATGAAAATATCAGACTAACCTGCTTCATGATTGAAATCAAGTTCATTAGGTGCCTCCTTACACCATTCATCTATCATAGGGTTGAAGTCATATTGTGGCTCTGCCCAGGCTATCCAGTCAACTATTGATTTTGCATTCTTTAAATCCTGAAGATCAGTTTTGATAATGTAACTACTAGATGACTTCTAATTTAATGGTAATCTTGTCAAGACTCAAATTATAAACCTCTAAGATAACTTCTTTGATGCCCTCGTGTTGAACTTTAACAACCACCTCCTGCCCATCTCCTAGAGTTGCACGATGAACTTGTGCCAGCTGCATTTCACTAATTTTAAAAAATCTACAGGATATTTTGAGAATTAACTTCTACAAACAATGCAAAGTGCACATGACTGGACAAGGAAACACTTATGGTCATACTAGCAAAGACAAAAATATAAGCACGTAAAACACAAGTTACTTCTGGATCAACATATTTATAACTTAGTCGGGTGATCTTACAGATGCAGTAGCAAGGGGTGCCTCAACAAAATGAGAAAACATATCATTTATAGATTTTCCCAGCTCCTTCTCTATAGTTTGGTGAACCTGAATAAATAACATACATGTCAGAATCATAGATGTCGGTACCAATTTTCACAGCGAAACTTTCTGTAAAATGCATATGTAAACTGTAAATAAATGATGTTTATTCACTAAGAATGTTTGTTAAGTTGTTCATTTTATTTGCATATGGACTTGCTGGTATACATACACATACAATTGTGCAGTTTACATGTGAAAAAAATGTATATTTATGTACTATAGCATATGCATATTCACTGAAACATTTCCCAGTGTGACTAATCCCCGGATCCACTTAAACAGAATTCTGCACAACCATATCAGTTGAGTACTCTCTGGACTGAAGCACACATCATTTTACCTTAGTCTTTCATTAGAAAAGAATGAACCAGTAATCAGCAATTGAATGATAATCAAGCATGGCAGCTACATAGTGTGTTACAAGAATGATCATTACTGATTGGAAAAAAAAAATATGAAGCAAGAAAAAGTTATAAACTAATATTCTTGCATTTATTTACACCCAAACTATCTTCATTGCTTGTGTAAAAGTATATAGGTATTGACGAAATCTTTTACATTGGACAAGATACCTCTTTCAATGGCCGAGGAGGAAGAGAGTCCTGCAGCTGTTTGAGAAGATATATATAAGCCTCTGGAAGAACATCTGCTCGGGTAGATAAATATTGACCAAGTTTTACCCACAGACCTTCCATCTCGATCATCAAATTGAGAACACGTTTAGCATTTCGCTCATGGGTTCTCTGCCATAAGGCTTCCTTTTTGCTTTTACTAAACCATTTCTCTCTTTTCTGCACGGCCTATAATACTAGAAAACCTGATTAATTTTTCACGCTAAAATGGATGAAAAACAAGAATCAATTTCAGATGATAATCTGGTAGCCAAGCACACCTTGTAATCGAGGTAGATCACCAAGGCTAACGTAAATACTTTCAGGCGTCTTTTGTAAATGTTTCCCCATCCCATTAGGTTTTGAAAGACACAGAAGGTGCACGAGTAGATGATCTTGGTACCTCTTGACTATGAATTTAAATGAACACCACTGATTTTTGCACTCCTACAGAAACACAACCAATCATACATCAGTAATTAAATACATTCATTGGTCCAAGCAAAGGGATATCGTAACTAGGAAGTCCTTCAGATTAGCTACTTTAAGATGGACTTCTGGTGCAGGAAACTGTTGAGCTCTCTTTCTGTCTTGTATTTACCCTTTATTTCTTCTGGTGAAAGTCTTTGTGGCAAACACATGAATACATCAAAGGGAAGGAACTTTGGATATGTCAGGAGCCAAAAGAGGGGGAAAAAAAAAATAACAACATACGCGGATCGAAATATGCATAATTAGCACAAACACAAAAGCAATAAAAGAAAGAAAGACCACCCAATTAAAGCAACTACAACAAGAAGATTCCGGTGAACAGCTCAAGACGCAGACACGTCAAACCCATGGCACAGACCATCTTAAAAAAATTCACTTCACCCAATTGCTAGCCAGCAAACTTCAACAATGACGGACAACAAACAAATCGAAGAGCGCAAACCACGATCGATACGATGCCGGACAAAGACGAATCAAATCAAGAACATAATCCGAAAAAAGACGACCGGACTAATTCCTCAACCGCAATCAGTTTGGCGCAGAACGAGCCGAATCCCGAGAAATCCAGAACCTCATGACGGTATGCGCCCAGAAACAATACCACTAACCGCAAAGACAAGCATCAAACCTTGGATCGCAGGGATTCCTCGCCGAAGAGCTCGAAGACCTGAATTGGGAGCTGGAGAGGGGACGATCGGCCCGGGGGAGGATCCGAGGACGAGGGTGCCGGAGATCTTCACGGAGATGGGGACGCCTATCACAATGGACCGTAGGGAAGGAGGTGTGGACGGAGGAACGTAGCATATATTGAGGACACTGTCGACCCGCGTGGGCCCGTAATGATAGAAGATCTTGACCGTCCGTTCTTCACGTCGTGAGATCTCGTCCCTCGGCGCCCCTTCCTTCTCCCTTCGCTTTGGTCCCCGCTCGCGGTTGTTCTCGTTCCCTTTTGCCCACTTCTGCCCGTCAACATACTCATAATGATATTGGACCGATATAAATCCAAACTGGGGCCCACCATAATGGGTCCGATAACAGGGTACGGAAGGATTAGCGGGTAGGAAATGTGCTGCTCTTTTAACTTTTGATTTAGAAAACACCACGTGGTCTTCTAGGCAAACACGCAGCTAAACAAAAGCATATATATCGTTGGCTACACGCACCTATCAGCTTACCTGCCACACTTACCCTGAGAGGCTGCCGGACGCACACTGGTGGGCCCACAGAGCGCTCTCGTCGTCTACCCAATTGGATCCGTCAACCTCGAATCGAGTTCCAGCTAATGACTTGGAAGCCAAGTATTGAACTGAGAGCTTCCTGTGGGCCCCGCACCATCAACCAGGGAAGTTAGTTGATGTGATCGTGAGGTATCCGTAAAGTTGGATGTCCATGGTTTGAAGAGGCTAATGTTAGGCGGTCTTCTGTGCCCCAAGTTTCTTGCTTGCTTGCCATTCAAACTCGATGTCTTGCTTTGTCTCTCTCCTTTTTTTTTTTTTTTTTTTTTTGTCTCCATACCTCAAATGTCAACTAGCAAGGAAGAATATAATTCCAGTCACCTAAACCAATTATCTCAAATATAGTACTTTGATCTCCTTTCAGAAATTGCCACACTAAAATGATGTGAACAAGAAATGCAACTGCAGTTTCAAGATTTGGTAGCATATTTTTCATAGGAGAAACAGAAAGAACAACCTGTGATTGAACAAAAGCTGTAGAACTTTGTCCATGTATCAGTAAAAAGCTTGTAAACTATGGATGGAGGGTTGAAATGCTTAATCAACCTGCCTTCTCTACCATGCTTAGCTAGACCTCAACACTGTCAATCTATATCAAGCATGAATACTGTAAACAAGAACAATTTAGAATGAGAGAGTCTTTGCAGCAATATGTTATTTGTTAGAGGTGAGGTTAGTCCACTTGCAGAATTTCTTTCCATGCCTCATAAGAACATCCATGCCATCGGAATGAAGCAGTCTTTGCAGCAATCAGTTACTTGTTAGAGGTGAGGTAAGTCCACTTGCAGAATTTCTTTCCATGCTTCATATAGCATCCATGTGATACCTGATGAAGGCATGACTTTCAAACTGCTCACCCCCCAGCCTCGGTAGAGACCCATCAGGCCCTCCTCATGGATGATCTCCGACAATGCCGCTGTCATGTTGACCGGACACTTCCCTTGGAGGGATCCAGCCATCAACCTCTTTCTTGCAACTTCCAGGGGAAAGCTGATGGTGCTTGCAGTTAAGCCTATTGACAAGGAAGAAATTATTGCAGTCACCTAAATGTACACACCTTTTTTACCATTACCAGTCACAAAATTCCAGCGATTTAGAGTGCCAACATTTCCATTGTGGAACAAAAAAAGCATGAGTTTTCAGTAGTTGGTGTGCCACTTAAAACACCAGAAATTGTCATGCAAAATGAAATATGTGGTTATTGTTACTGTAGATTTTAGAAACCTTTTGTTTGTCACCCATTTAATGTACAATTCAAACAAAATATCCAAGTAAAACAACAGCTTTTGAACACTCACCAGAAAGAGCCCCAATAACCAGAAGCTCTGATCGGTTCAAAGATTTCTTCTGCTTCGCTTGGCAGTAAGAATTCTTCATGGTCTCATACATGAAATAGTAGCATGTGCTGTATGGAAGCATGCCAATTAATGTTGGTGATAGGCCAGCGTACAAACCGCCGAGGCCATCATTCTTGTATATCTTACTGAAAGCAAGGGTGATGCTGGGATAGGCTTCTTGGTTCACAGTCAAACGATCCTATAGCAGTATGATGCAAAGCAAGGTGAGAGGATTTGATATATAACATTCAATTTGATATTAAAATGAACATAAAAAAAAATAGAATAAAAAGTAATCTACATTTTCACCATTACCTGAAAGAGCATCACATTCGATTAAATCCATATCCACAATACTACCAAAGGGAATAAAGTTGGCTGTTCTAAATTCATGACCTACACTACCATCATGTTTAGTTTTGACCAGTCAGGAGTCTCTGGCAAGAAGTTCAAGGGTCCTTGGGTGAAATGCTAGGCTTAGCATCTGCTTCTGCAACTCTATCAAGTGCAAAAGCAAATGGGCTCACCAAATGGTCCAAATCATTCATGACAGTTTCAATGCCCTGAACCACCAAGGCATCCTGATAAGAATTGATTCATGATAGTTACATAGTTAGTTAATATGTGAAGGAGTTGCGGAGGTAGTGGCCCATGATTAAGGATTTAGTGGATAGTTGATAATCATGGGTGAGATAGTGGGATAAAAAAAGTAGTGTGAGGTAGTTACTATTATGTCCTATAAATAGAACCTTAGTTCATGAAGTAAGTAAGCAAGAGTGTGTGCATTTGGAGATAATCTTGTAAGCGTTCTTGTTCTTTTACCTCCTATTTAATACTACGTTGTTTTCTTGATTGAAAGTATTTTTCGTTAATTGGATCGTAGTATTTTGTTTCTGTCGTTTCCTTGCTCCTTTTTCCCCAACATTTGTGGTATCAGAGTCTTGTTTCAATCTGAACTATGCATTATGGCTTTTAATGGCAATTCTATATCTCAACCCCTTATTCTCATCTTCTCGGACAAATCCTATGAATTTTAGAGTATCAAGATGAAGACTTTATTCAAGTCTTAAGACCTTCGAGACTTGTATAGATGAAGAAATCAGGCAGAGAGAGAATAGAAATGACTCAAAGGAATTGTTTTTCATTTAACAAGCTGTACATAAGACAATCTTCTCAAGAATTACAGTAGCGACAACCTCAAAACAAACTTGGTTGATACTTCAAAATGAATTTCAAGGCTCATCGAGGATGATTACGGTAAAACTTCAAACCCTTCGCCGTTAGTTTGAAATTTTGATTTTGAAAAGCAATAAATTGGTGTAAGATTTTCTTTCTCGAGTGACTGAAATTATTAGTCAAATGAAATCCTATGGTGAACATCTTCATGATCATATAATTGTTGCAAAAGTTTTTAGAAGTTTAACTTCAAAATTTGATCATGTTGTTGTCGTAATTAAGGAGTCAAAAAACTTATCTACTTATTCATTTGATGAACTAATGGGTTTCTTGCAAGCACATGAAGTAAGGTTTAACAGGTCACTTGAAAAGAGTGAATAAAAAATATTTCAAGTTAAGGGGGAGTCTTCTACTTCAAAAGAAGACAAAAAATCAACAGGAAGAGAACGTGGCAGAGGAGGATTTCGTGGTAGAGGAAATGAAAGAGGAAGAGGACACTTTGATGGGCATGATGAACAAAAATAATCAAACTATGTTAAAAAAAATTACAAGAGCGGAATTCAATATCACTATTGTAAGAAATTTGGTCATATGAAGGCAGATTGCTGGAAAAGAGAAAAGCAAGCAAGCTATGTGGAGGAAAATGAAGACAATAATAAGTTGTTTATGACTCATTCACAAGTTAATAATATCTCAAATGATATTTGGTTTTTGGATAGTGGATGTTCTAATCATATGTCAGACGTAAGATCAATATTCAGAGATATTGATAAGACTCACAAGTTGAAAATTAAACTTAGAGATAACAAACAAATCCATATGGAAGAAAAAAGAACATTTGAGGTGAAGACAAATCAAGGGAAGGTAAAACACCTTAATAATGTTTTCTATGTTCCTAGTTTATCACATAACTTGTTGAGTGTTGGACAATTGATAGATGCTGGATATTCAGTTATATTTGATGATGGTTCATGCACTATTAAAGATAAAAAAATCTGGTATGAATATAGCAAATGTTTGTATGACGTAAAATAAGATGTTTCTAATTGATATTTCAAATATTGAGAAACATGCTCTTGTTGTAAATCAAAAGAATGAGACATATTTATGACATTTGAGATATGGACACTTTAACATTAAGGGTTTAAGGTTGTTAAATAAAAAATAATAATTTACAGATTGCTTAAAATTAATACACTTGATGTATGTGAAGGATATTTATGATAAACAAAGTAAGAAATCATTTCCTGTTGGAAAATCATGGAAAGCATTTAATTGTCTTGAATTAATTTATGTTGACTTATGTGGACCTATGAATACAAAATCATTTGGTGGAAGTCGATATTTTTTGTTATTTACTGATGATTATAGCCGCATGAGTTGGGTATATATTTTGGAAATGAAATCTAAAGCATTTGATAACTTTCAAAAATTCAAGGCACTTGTAGAAAGACAAAGTGGTAGATGCATAAAGACACTTCGGACAGATAGAGGTAGTGAATTTTTGTCTAATGAGTTTAATTCCTTTTGTGAAGAAAATAGTATTCGCAGGGAATTAATAGCACCGTATACACTAGAGCAAAATTGTGTAGCCGAACGTAAGAATCGAATTATCGTCGAAATGACAAGAAGTTGGCTTAAAGGAAAGCATCTTACGAATCAGTTTTGGACAAAATCAGTTGCAACAGCAGTTTATTTATTGAATATTTCACCAACAAAGGCTGTTATGAATCGAACTCTTTTTGAGGCCTGGTATGGTATAAAGCCAAGTGTAAGTCATCTAAGAATTTTTTGTTGTATTGCTTATGCTTTGGTAAATTCACAAAATCATCATAAGCTTGATGAAAAATCTGAAAAATACATCTTAATTGGCTATTCTACACAATCCAAAGCATATCGATTATATAATCCTGTAAGTGACAAGGTTGTTATTAACCGAAATGTTATGTTTGATGAAAGGGCAAGTTGGAGTTGGAAGATCAATGAAGGTGAAACACAAATTCGTATTCCAGTAGAACTAGTCACTCCACCAAATCAAGTGACAGATCCTGCTCCAACAAGTTCAACGTCAACCTCACCTAGTAGTAGTTCAAATTCAGCAAATGATTCCTCAGATGAAACCCCTCCATGAAGGTTTAGATCACTAACGAAAATTTATAATTCAATATTTATTTTATTTATTTCAGATCCTATAAGTTTGAAGGAAGCAGTTGAAAAAGAGAAATGACAAAAAGCAATGGAGGAGGAAATCAAGTCAATTGAGAAAAATGAAATATGGGAGCTAATGGATCTACTGAATGAAAAGAAAGCTATTGGATTGAAATGTGTGTTCAAAACAAAGTATAATGCAGATGGAAGTATTCAAAAGTATAAGGCTCATTTTGTAGCAAGTGGAGCAATAACATGAAGTATTATGACACAGATGAACAAGTTGCAGATTCTCACCAAGTCACTTCCAGTTAAGAAGCATGTTTATTTCATGTCTCAAATCGATGTATGTAACTACGAATCACGAGAGAGTGTTATAAATTGATTCATGATAGTTACATAGTTAGTTAATATGTGAAGGAGTTGTGGAGGTAGTGGCCCATGATTAAGGATTTAATGGGTAGTTGCTAATCATGGGTGAGATAGTAAGATAGTGGGGTAAGAAAGTGGTGTGAGGTAGTTACTATTATGTCCTATAAATAGGACCTTAGTTCATGAAGCAAGTGAGCAGAGATTATGTGCATTTGAAGATAATCTTGTAAGTGTTCTTGTTCTTTTACCTCATGTTTAATACTACGTTGTTTTCTTGATTGAAAGTATTTTTCGTTAATTGGATCGTATTATTCTATTTTTGTCGTTTCGTTGCTCCTCCTTCCCCAACACATCCACAGGAAAGCTAGCCAAGAGATTTTTTCTCATCATGTTGAATTGTCCACAGTTAATACAGTAATTTAGCTAAAATTGTCAAAAAAAAGATATAAGTAGGGAAGTTATCATTCTCTCCTAAAACATCCAGGACCTTTTAAAATGTCATAATCTCAAAAATTATCTATACCCCATGCAGAAAATTTCAAGTTTAAAAGAAACTTCTCCATAATCCAACACTACTAAAGTGAGAGACTTCACCAATCTACATAAGGATATGCTGATTAACTTAAGTAGTTCAAATTAGGTGATCTGACATCAAACATCCTCACTGGGTGAAAAACACAAGGTAGAGTTCACCACAGACTTTATTCTGTCTTTTGTGCAGATGAAGTTAATTTGCCAATACAGGATATTTGACAATAGTGCAACTATTGTTTCAGAATTTATGGGGCACTGAGATTCAGAACAGAATTCGGACCCCTATGTTTTAGACTTTTGTCCAATATTATCTGATGAACATAGAAGAGACTCAAACATGGAAATCAGCACAAGAAAATGGAACTACCATTTTCTCACTGCATAAATAGAAAGTACCACATTCTACACTCTTTTGCCTTATGGTTAGCAAGAAAGGGAATCGTTGACACAGGACAGATCAATAAAAAGAATGCTATTCTATCACATTGTATTTTCCCTTTTCTGTCACAGAGCTTTAGTAAAGATTGTTTGCAGCAGCTATATATCATATATGGGTTAAAAGCAATAATAGATTATTTGAGTAGCAGTTGAACAGTTAAAAAGATTATTTCAAAGTATTCATCTGAAGTTCTGACAATATCCAAACCTGATGTCGAAGACACTGTATAAACTTTAAGCATTGTACCTGAACTAAGTAACATCCTTTTGTGGTTTGTAAATTTTATTCTCACCGATCATTTAACAGTAATACAGGTTGTGTATTCTGTACATGATTTTTTTTCCTAAATAAAATGGTTTTTCTTATTAATTAATTAATTATATATATATATATATATGCTGAATAGAAAAATGAGAATGGCATATAAAGTTATGGAAAACAAATCTAAGGGAATATATTATGATGAAAAAGATTTAAAAACAGTCATCAGCAACATTGAGGACTTATGGATCTTAGTTAATTACTTCACCTATAAAATCATTATTGTAGGGCGACAAATCAAAGATCATCAGTTTTGGCGTCATGATCTAATACCTTGAGAACTTCAAGAGGATGGCAGATGATTGTGCTCACAATGCCCGCAGCAGCACCACCAACAGCAACTGGAGAGATGCATAGAAAGGATAAATCTACATTGATATGGCCAATTGGCACCTTTGGGCTTCCATGCTCCTTCCATTTCTCTTGTACAGATATCATAGTTCGTTTTACACACTCAAATGTACCAAGCTCGATAGCCTGAGTAGGTATGATGCGGAGCATGTTTACAGCGTTTCCTGCCCAAAGTCCTTGCCAGCCATGCTTTTCAATGATCTCTAGAAAACTGCCAGTAATGTGCTTGGATCCAACTCCAACAACAATCCTTGTCCTGCAACATATTATTCATATGATTAGTAATATCCCAAAAAATGCATAAACAAAAACATGGTTGTCAAGGCTTCTTATCTTAAAAAGTGAATTACCCTACTAATCATATCAAAGTAAACATCAATGACAAACAGAAACAAACAAGAAGTTCCTGAGGTCAACTCTCAGTAGCAGTAAAGAAAAACTCATTAATTATGAGGGATAGAAACAAATTCAACAGCTCAAAGTGCAAACAGCTGAACTTGTCATAGCTTGGGCAAGAGTCAAGAATGAATCAAGTGATAATGGCAAATTCGTCTTTATATCTAGGATTAGCAAAAATTTGTCAAACATGTAAAATACTAACCAGAAATAAAAGGAAGAAAAAAAATTATTGTGCAGCTAATAGTGATGGAGGATATGGCTCGATGGCATGATACTTGTTATTTTTATCCATGTGTGCTTAAGAGACCTACAGATGCATAGTCGAAAGAAGTGAAATGATTACCATTAGTGATATAAGGAGAGATAGAAGAAGAGCTAAAAGATTTTAAAGAAACCATAAATAAAGAATTAACTATTCTTAACTAAATATATGATTTTTTACAAATCTCAATGGCGGCAAAAGATTTATGTAGCCAACCCCAAATAACTGGGATTTACAACTTTGTTGTTTTTATTATTATTGTTGTTGTCTTGGTCAAGCTGAATCCCAGCAATGCCTCAAATATGTTACAACATTTTTATTCAACTTGCGGAGCAGTTAGTCATGTACCATAAATTATATGTTCAAACAGATTCAGACATCAAAAACAGCTTCTCAAGCATTGATATTACCTGAGGTAATTATAAGTATAATCACAAATAGGACCATCACCAAATACATCCCTTGTCATCATTGGTTTGATTCACTACCAAGATACAAAAATTAAGGACTGGAGCAGCAATTTGATTTCACACCTCATCCCTCATATGATACACAACATTTTTGGACTAATTTGAGTTACAAAACACCTCACAAGCTTCTCTAGATGCCACCTGGCTAGGTAAGAGTGAAGGTGGGAACTGGGGCTGGATCACCTTTATGATGTTCTGATTGCATGTTTTCTCTCCTTTCAATCTAAGGCTAATTTAATACCCATCATGAGCATAATATATTGTTATTCTTTCTTCAGCCATCACAAGTTATTGATGTATACTTACCAAATTAAACATTTCATTGCATTATTGACCAAAACAAATATTTGGAGATTTGGTAAATCAAAATAGAAACCGAAAAGCTTACATCTCTTTAGATATAGATTAGAACAGGATGTAAGCTGCTTTGTAGCTCCCACAAATCAAAACAAACTTAATCAAAACTAGAAGATATAGCTCAAGCATGACATTTATCTAACTTGACAATAAATGTCATCCAAAATTGAATTCTAATAATCAACTTTTATAATAACAGATCAAAGCTAGCATAACATCAAGTATGATGCAAGTTAGAAATGCATGTCAATCTAAGATGCAACTGCAGTTGGATCCCAATGTCAAGAAAATCTTCTCTCAGAATTGCACATCTGTTTATATCCTTGAACATGCAGAATCATTTCTGTAGATGATACGATGTTTTGATTATAATGCATAATTGAATTGCAAAGTGGCATTGATGCTCTCACAATATTAAACCATTTCAAAGTCCCCAGGGGAGAACAAAGTCACAAAGTTCACATATATATATATATATAAAGAGAGAGAGAGAGAGAGGCAACCTGATGGTTTCTACAGGAGCAACAACTGCTTTAGTCATGGCACCAGCTAATGCTCCACTGACAAATTCACGCAGTTCTCTACTCCTAAATGAGTTCTGCAGCAAAGCATGCAACACCAATTACATCAGCAAGCCAGATAAATCTCTCATTGACATTCACAGTTTGGAGTTCAAGAAAAGCTGTTATCAATCTGTGGACACACAGTGGCATCAGTTGCACCTCATAGATTCCTTACGGTTGGCGAGTGAGATAAAACAGAACCCAACAATAACAAATGTGAACTTGTACACCACTGGGTTCTACTTCGACCAAAGCAAAACTAAAAAAGAAGCATTGAGGCAGATGAAGTAACATCGACTGTTTTCTATTCTGGGAACAGAGACGAGAATCAGTAGTATTCAAGTTAGACATAAAAACAAGCACAAAGCATACAAAAGAAAAGAATCCATGATCGGTAGATTGCAAAGGTCGGATCTTTGAGAACAGATATCAAGAGTCAATGAATCGGGGCATACCTAGTTGGTACGGAGCGAACTTAAAAGGTAGAACTCAAAACTGACAAAGGAAGGACACCTTTTTTCTTGGACAACCATTATAATCACGCCAGCAAACTGATATATATTTTGAGGAAAAAACAAAAAAAGACAACGAAGGTACGATCGAATGTCAAGGTATATACTCATCAAAAGAGAACCGAAACCTCGTATAATGAGCTGAAAAGAATCACAAAAAGATGAAATCTTGATCGTTACGAGATAGAAAGGAAACAAGTTCCGTCAACCTGGGAGGCAAACCAACCGATTCCAGATCAATGAGAACCCACCAAATAAAACAATCGCCAGAGAAGAAGAGAATCCAACACATACAACGGAGGAAAAGGAAATCAACCTTGATCGCTCCCGTGACATCGGGGAACCGGAAACGGAGCTCGACGGCGGCGGGGGCGCACTTTTCGGCGTCGAGTTCCCTGGGCACCACCATGTTCAAGCCGTACCCATCCTCCAATCCCAGCAACAACACCTCCCGCTTTCTCTTCCGCGATTCCGCCTCCCAATCCATTGCATCCAACGGCTCTCCCAGCCCCAGTAATTAATGCGAAATCCAAGAGGAACGGAGGGCAGACTTTATAGACCTCATCAAACACTTCGGGCTTCGAGGGAAGCACCAAAGAAGCGAGGGACGAGGGCGAGGGATCGGAAAAGGAAGCAAAAAAACGTGAGAAAAAAGGGCTTCTGACCATTTTCTTGTTCACTTCTTTGATCGAGAAAGCGGTTTTTGTTGGTTCTGTCGGATATTTATATGCTTTTTTGACTCGATTTTTATTCACAAAATTTCAATTTTGGTCTTCGTCGCATGAACGCTATCGAGAATACTTCTTCCCACCCGTTGAACGTTACTCGCTTACGTACCTCTCATGTGATTTAGCCAGAGATATGGGTCCTACGATTACATGTGCAATAAACAATAAGGATGGTCGCGGGTTGTTCCGGTATTATATAACTGATATATAGTTGACATCATATGCACGATATATAGTTGATATCATAACAAATCCCTTCTAATGTTTCAAATCATGGATGACAATTAGAGAACTATAATTTAAGATATTATATTACATTGGTTAAAATAAAAACAAAAATTTTTTTTTAGCGAGAACAGAAGATCGATAGAATGACTAGTTTTATAATGTAAATTTTTTTTCTCCGTAAATAAAAATATACTAATGAGTCCGATTCTACATAAGAAATCGAATATGATCAAAGAAATATTTGGACTTCACTCCGCCGGCGGGGGAGTTGAGATAGACATAATTTGAGTGGATGGTTATTGGGCTCGATTATTATGCCTAGAATAATTTTTATAATAGATTAAATAAAAAATCATGAAATATTACTCTCTTGCCACCTTTAGGTTTAGACAAAATATTATTTGAACATTGTTTTGAATTGCCCTTTCCTGTGTTCCAATATACTGTCATATGTCGAGTTAACGAAGAAAATTCCCCATCACAATGCATAATTATGAAACTTAAATTTGGTGTAACAAGGCCAATTGATTTTTTAAATGCATCAAACTATAATATCTCTTCTATGTCATTTTTTAGAGCATGCAAGTATATATTTGAATGAAATCGGAGGATAGACTCGAACAATTTTTTTTTTTCAGATTATCAAATCAATCAATTATTTTTTTTTTTTTATAAACTAAAACTCCTCTGAAAATAGAGAGCTTCCGTGCACGTGCTTAAAAAGAAAATGGATGAAATCAAAAAAAAAAAAAGAGGAAAAATCAGATAGATTTATTTGTGTATGTAGATAGTAAAAACGAAGAGTAGCTAATTTATTTATTTCCTTCTCTCTGACCTTTAATTTTCTCATCCTCTTAGTTTGGAGTCCTACTTGATGTCGTATAAATAAATAATGCCCGAGGTTGAGAAAGAAATGTAAATAAGTAAAATTACACAGCCGAATCAAGTCATTTTGCGTCACACTAGCAATGGAAATCTTATGAAGCAGGACGTTTGATCACAAAACATGTATGAATGTCTTTTATTATTATACGATCATATGAAATTTTATGATATAAGTTAATTTTTCTCATGTATTTTATCATTTATCTTATTGTCGAACAACATAATAAGATTCAACAAATTGATTGGTAAGCAAGCATTTAGATTTATAGTTTTTTTTTTCCTTGAGATATTGGAAGAAACTAATACTTTATATAAACATGATAAGCCAACCTTAAATTCATCGTGATTAATTAGGCTTACTTCTATATATTTTTATTATCAATTTTTTAAAAATATTAAAAATAATACATAATTAAAAATTAAGAAACATCTCGATTAGTCCCAGAACAAGATTAGGATTGATGAGTTTACTAATATCAATTTTAATTTAAATATTTTGATTAATGGTTTGGGCTAAATGACCATTATATTCAGATCTAATATATAATGTATGTTAGCCCTATGATTCAAGTATATTTTATAGGTTTTCAATACATTATTAATTAAAAACCTATAATTGTATTCTTACAAAGAGACAATCAATCTATATATTAAAAAAAACTTAACGAGATATATTGGGTTCTATTTACAACTTAAAGATTTTGAATCATATTGATGTCGAGTCTTAAATATAATCGGCTCATATAATTAAAATTTCTCTGTGTATAATAAGTTTCATTAATCAAATCTTTAAACTGAGGATGTTGGCAGGCACCTAATTAAAACCACCAATTTTGATTAAAATTAAAAATCCTTTTTTTAACATTTATCTTTATCGCTTCCATGTTCAAGTTTGTGAATTACAAAAATCATTTGACCACCTAAATCATTTCATGCAGATTTTATTGATTTCTTTTCAGTGAAAACTGAAAACAATGGGATCAAACCATGAGATTTAATCATCTCATAATATATATATATATATATATATATATATATATATATATATATATATATATATATATATATTCCCGTTCGCCCTTCGCTGCTCACGCGCAGTCCCTCTCCTCCTCATCCTCCTCCACCTTCGCACCAAATCGATGCTTCCGTCCCTCGCACACCATGTCAAATTTGTAGAGAATCAAAACCATGGCAAGAGAGGAGACGAGGACGAGGACGGGGCCCAGTATCCACAGCAGCACCGGAAGCGCCGCGTAGAAGAGCCGGTTGCCCACCGTGTTGAGGGCGAAGCTTCTCTCCAGGAGATCGCACACGTAGTCGGGGGTCACCGGGCAGGCGGCATCGGAATCGCAGGGGGTGGTGTTGATGAGGAAGTTGGCCTGGCTGACGAACCTTATGGAGAGGGAGTAGCAGAGGAAGGCGAAGAGGAAGAGGAGGAGGAGGGTGACGTACTTGAGGGAGACAATGAACTCCCCCTGGGCGCCCAATACCGAGTCGTTCAGCGGCTTCTTAACGCTGTAGGTGCTGCTGATGACGGCCGCGAGGCTGGAGCAGAGGAGGATGGAGGTGGTGGCCATCAGAGTCGACCCCATTATGGTGTTCCTTATCGTTTGCACCGCCAGTATGTTCTTCTTCTCATTATCCTATCATACCACTCACACCATTAATCCACAAACACCAACAATATTTCCTCCGAAAAGCCTTCATCATTCAAAGATAAATCAATTGATTGTACATAACACTCACAGAAAGAGCTACTCACGTAAAGTCTGCCATTGCATGTAAGTCTAAGCTATCTCTGCTTTCTTCTTTTCAGTTTATACGTAGATTTCATTCTCTCTCTCTCTCTCTCTCTCTCTCTCTCTCTCTCTCTCTCTCTCTCTCTCTCTATAGTTTGTCGACATAATTAACCACAGGTGAAGCTAAAACTAGCCAATTAAAATGACAACTGGTGGTAGCAGAGAGGTTGGTTGGACACAGTTTGAGAGAGAGGAGAGAAGGAACCGGCAGCGGCGATGGAGCTGTTACCTTGATAATGGCAAGCACCCAGAGACGACGGCCGGCGGAGTTTATCCCTATTGTAGTGCTTAGCGGCTGCGACCGGACCTTGTGCCACAGCCACAAGTGGTAGATGAGGGGGAAGAGAAGGCCGATGGGCACCAGCACAGCATCCAAATAGCTCTTCGTCCACGCCATGTTAGCTACTGCCCCCACCCTCGGCCTCTCTGCTGCTTCTGCTTCAACGAAGGCATTCGACGGAGCTTGGCATGCTTATAGAGGAGGCCGACGGAGCAAATGCATGTTAACGTGGCGACACTTCCCACACCACCGAGGCGTCATGGCCGACAGCAGCAAAATTAGTCAAGACCGATCTTTCTCGAGCAAGCATGCATCCGAAAAGAAGCCATCGAAGGCTTTGTTTTGCTCGTCACGTAATGCTCTACAACTCTTGTCCTATTAGCCTTTCCTCGTCAGATCACACGAGTTGGACGCAACTGTTGCAACTCCTCCTTTCCATTTCTCTGCATTTTTCACATGGAAGATGATGGAAAACCCTAAAAATAATCTGGCAAAATAATCATTCAAGCAAAACCATATTCTATGACTGTGTTCTATTTGTGGTCAACCGAGGAACCAGAGCAAATGTTTTCTCGTGAAAAATGATGGAACCCTAAAAGTAATCACTTTGCGTTTAATTTTATTTTCTTCAGATACTGAAAAGAAAACTTCATTAAAGTCAACTTTTCATGACATTTGCAATATATCCTTTTAAGAACATAACAAGACTAACATAGATTCAATATCTTCATATAAAAGAACCCAACAATTCCATCATGAAAGGTTTCTTAGTCTATTCTTAGTTGACTTTATTAAGGTGGTTTAATATGCACACGCACCAGTGTGAGGTTGGTGTCCTTTCATTTGGCATTGTTTTTAGGGTTCCAAGTCTAGAAAAGAGAATCCACTATAATTTCCCTCAAGCATGGGTAATTTTCACAAAGCTAATGCTTGACACCCAAGTCAAAAGGAGTGATCTTGTTGAGTCACCAAGACACCTTTTGGGCATATATGTAATCCTAATACCATTCTTCTTTCAAGTAGGTTTATAACTTTTACATGCACCCTTAACCCTCATGAGTATACAAATTTAATGGGACTTTGCCTTTAATAAAGTCCCCATTGGTTTGTCACTACAAGAAAGAATATATTATAAACACTTGAATTGGTTTTTATATCATTTTTTTTTTTTACTTTCACAAAGCTGGAAATAGTAACATCCAACTAAGGTCTCTAGATACATCTAGAAGTTTATTATTTCATGCCACTTATCTTATTTATATAGAAACATGTATGAATGGTTTAGAAAGCTTAAATTTCTCTCTGTCTCTACAATTATGATTCCTAGATGTTGATGAGCATACAAAATTGAAAATTTTCTTCATTTGTTGCATGCAGCCCGAAAAATCAAGTAGAATTGGGTGCTCCCAATCTCCTAATGTGATTATTGGGTGCTCCTAACTTAATCTCTCCATTATCTAGTTTAATAAAGCATCCAAGGTAGAAAATTTCGGAGGTTCGAAGAGACGAGGGAAAAGAAGACGATCGATTAGTTATAATTTGGGATCTCAATCTCATTATATCTATTCGAATGACGACTGAGGTGATCGATAACATGATAGTTTCAATAGTCGAGATGGTATAACATTGAGACGACATGGTATGATCATCCTTGGGGGTGATAGTTTTAGTTGTTGAGATGGTCGATCCGATTTAGTAGTCTTCAGTTAGGTCACAAGGTAACACTAATCCTTAGCTTCTTGCCTTATGTTCTTATGACACAACTCTCTTGTTCTAGATTGAAGTATTTAGATGAAACATTACATACGATTAATATGACATCAAAAATGAAAGATCTTATGCTCAAATCGTCTCTAAATTACAAAAAAAGGTGAGAATTAGTGCTGACTAATAGATTGCTAGTGGTGTACCTCACCAAATGCTAAAGAGTGAGCTGCTCTATCTCAAATAGCCAAACTGAAGGATATCTCACCTAATTAAAGTAAATATGAATTGATGATTTCCCATCTTCTTTCTTAACCTAAAGTATTCAGTTCATTTGCTAGCTTATCAACCAACCAAAGATGATCGATCAAGAAAACATTAGTTTAGTTAAAATAATACGCCTACAAGTACTTTGTAGGCGTATGAAGCATTACTTTGGATGTTTCTTTGGATCAGCCACTGAGACCCACAAACAAATAGCATCAAAAGACAGTCCTTCAAAAAAAGTAGATTGAATCATATTAAAATTAAGAGGGACGCAAAAAATCACTATAAACAAGTCAAACTTATTACCGTATTATGATCCAAACTTATTTTATATTTTTAATTCAACTAAGTTAATGTTTACATACCCACTCAATTCCAAAAGGATTGGAATGCTTGAAGACAAAAATGAGATTGGGATTGGTAGTCATTATGACATCAAATTCGACCACTTGAGGCCTCAAACACTGGATTTGCAAAAGAGAGCAAACATTTGACGTGAAAAATGGTCGATCTTCTATGTTTAGGTAGCAAAAAACAAAGACATGGACATGTCAACGAGTATATGCCAATCAAATTGGCAAGTCCTTTTGTTCCATGAAGTAGTGCCATTGTTGGTGGGAAAGAAGCTAACTCTTTTATATGCTTAGAGGTGGTATTCATATATGTCTTGGTGATATGGAATGATAATTCGAGTAGTATAGCTTTATCTCTTAGTGGTGAAGTGTGATTCCCACAATGTGATGAGATGATAAGATGTAGTGGTAGCATGATGTGTCAAGCATGAAGTTTGTGGAAGTACACATACTATAGTCCACAACTATATTTTCTCCTAGGGATACAAGTGTCAAATTCAAATAATAAATTCTAAGTACAATTCAAATTAATATTTATTTATTTATTTATCTCTCTATCTCTCTCTCTCTCTCTCTAATATATATTTATTTATTTAACTACTATAAATCATATCCGTTAAACCTAGAATACCTCTCTAGGTTACCAATGAATTATAAAGTGAGAGACTTTGCATTGCTAACATGAATTGACCTTTATTATTTCACTAAATTTGAATCATTAAATCAAAATGAATATATTAAATCGATACATTAACTTGGATATAATTTGACTTAACATAATATGTATCGCTAACATGCATAAAATTTGATACATAACCTCCACTTTCTTTATTAATACCATTGCATCTAAGAATTTAAATAAGTAGGTTACATATAATTTGATTTATATTCTTTAAGGAAGCTAAGTAATATGTAGAGCTTGTACTAAATAAACACACACAATCAGATATGGATCTGGCTTCACATTTAGCTTGGATTGGATTTTGGGTCAGTACTTCACCCAATCCAAATTGGCAGCAGTAATCTTCATCTACTCTTCTTCTTCTTCTTCTTCTTCTTCTTGTTCTCATTATACTCTTCTATCTGCAACTCCTGAAATGTCAGTAATCTCCCCCTCATGATGTCAGGCATTACACTACCTTTTTCCGCAGAATCACAACACTTGAATGATAGGAAGCACATCAAACTAATTGTTTGGAAGGTGCTGTGTGTAGTATGACAACTCAAAGCATATAGATTGGCTTGTTAATCCTGCAGACGAACCATCCTCGGGCTCAAGTTCTTGCAGTTGACAACATAGAACAATGAGGGTTGGCCACTGAATCATGACTGCTGCTTTGAGCTTTTTGTACATGGCTTCATGAACTGTAGTCTTCCTTGTTCTTGAGACCAAAAAGTTGATGTGATTGGAGGAAGAGGAGGTGGTGGGTCGGTGTGGTTTATCATTGGACCTATGATTGAATTTTAATTGCCCGATTCTAGCTGATGATTGGTGGGGATGATGACTGATGACCGTCAGGTTGCAAATGATTAATGTCGGTTGCGTTGAATCAAGAGGGAAGAACAAAAAGTTCTTCATGATCCTCTGAGGTGCCTCAAAAGTATCAATGGTGTAGCAACTCAAGATGGCCAGCATGGAAGAGTTGATCTCAGAAAAATTTCAGTTCATGTAACATGACCCACCTTCTGCTTCATATTTCCTGCAGAAATCTGAAACTTCTTCTGATCAGTAGCTACCAAATCAGCTTTTCAGCCTTCATCATGCAGCCAAAAAATTCTTAGATGACTGACTCTTTGCATGAGGATACCATTTGCTGTAAAAGAAGTCAGCAGCAACAGTAGAACATTCAACCTTTAGCTGAGATAGAAAAGAAAGATCAAAGATGCCAAAAAAGTTGCAGTGCCCGAAAAGAGCTATCAGTGATAAACAACACCAGAGATGATAGTTCAGATGATGTGGTCAGAACACTTGAGATGTGCAGCCAGCAGAAACAAAAAAATGGACACTGAAATCTTAGAGAGGTGTGTATGGAGGTGTCCACTTCTGACTCCTTTCACATGCAATCATGGTGGCCCAGAAAGACCACTTGGCCTGTTATTATATTACCAAGATCTCATAAGGACTTGTGCAGCAGAATCACTGGTGCATATAAATGCTTGAGACCTATCTCATTGTAGTTTTCTCTTTATTTTTCTTGTTAAGTTGTCATTTCAAGCCGTCAGTTCATTGACATGACTGCAATCACAGTAGAAAAAAAATGAAAAGGAAAGATAAAGTTGCAGGTTTTAATGTGTTCAGAGATTAGCAACTGTTTCTTTCCATAACTAAAAGGACAAGTTGTTGATCCCCTGTTAGTTTCTTAGGCAGGACTCCATGACACTCTCTGTTGAGAAGAATGAATGCTTTGTGTAGGAAATCCAACATAAAATTAGATGAAGCCTTTGCTGGGTTTCTGAACCATGGAGAAGAACTCCTTAGAATCCAAATGTGCCTTGCTAAGAAGATCTTGTTTTTGATCATAACTAAATACAAGACTTCAGTTTGATTCAAATGAACCATGTTCAGGTGTGTGATCCATATGCCAAGCTGCATCCATCTCTCTTCTTTGTGCCCAGTGACTCAGTTCTGTTTTCCAACACATGTTAGATGATGAACACTAAGGTGTGATCCATATTCCCTACGTTTCTCTTGAACTAAAACCCACAGTTTCAGAATCTCTTAAAGGACAATTGATAAATGAGTTTTGGAATTGGGATAATTAACTACATGCTTTGATTGTAGCGTGTATGATGTTTAACTTATGAAGAGTTAGAACAACATGCTGAAAAGAAACAGATAAAAAATTGGCATATATTTAATCCCCAGTCAATTCAGACCAGTCAACATCCACAGAAAGTCCATTTTCATGTGCACCAAAAGTCCTAAAATAATGAAGAACTCAGATTGGTAGGTAAGAAGGAACTGCCCATCATGTAGACTATTGGCTTAGATAAAATTGATCTCATTGGTGTTCTAAGACTACAGATTTGGTCCCATAAATATATGTAACTTAGCTCACACACTCTGTTGATTCAAAAGGCATGAGATATTTGATTAGATCAGAATCTAATTGATCCACTATCAACCTGAAAAAGTCAATAATGACAGCTCTTTTCCAAGCCATTTCCAGTAGAATAATTAGGTGGTTGTAGATTTGATTATTAGTGGTAATGATTAGTGAGCACAAAATTCCAAATTCAGCTTTATCTAATCCACCACTTTGTCTCATACTAGAGAGTTTGCATTCCATATTAGACATTCAGCTTATGTAAGAATCATGATTAATATTTTTAGAATTCATCAATCTGTTTATATAGCACATAACAGATGAAAAAAGTTCATATTGTCGATCCGAAATAGTTGGGGCTTACTACTTTGTTGTTGGAGGGAAAGTAATTAAAATGAGAAGATTGAGAAGCTAAATTATCTCATCAAATTAATTGCTGGACATGAAGCTGTATATGATAGATACATTCTTCCTAAACTTGATCAAATGATTGATATTTTTATCAGTATTAGCATATACTTCACATGCAACTTGACTTTGCTATAACTATCATATTCCTCAAGCGTTCAAACCCATCCAGAAAAGAATAAAAAATGGTACTAATAATCAGAACAAGTTTAGCCCCATGGGAGACAGCAATTAGCTTCGATGGAAGGCAGATGGCAAAGCAAACTGAGGACAAACAAAAAATGATGAGCCAAAAGATTAAACTAGCTCAAATTAAATTCCCACTAAGATAGCAAACTAAATTGTTCACTAAAGATCATTTAGATCTTCTCTTTTTTTTCAAGGATCAGAATAGCTAAAGATCATTCATTGTCAATTCTGACTGTTTTACAGAATCATGGGCTAACAGTTGCTTCAACAAAAAAAAAAATTACTTAAAAGAACAAATGTTTGCAGCATGTGAAGAACAGAAGAACTATAGATTAAGTACTGATTAAATGTTCCCAACTTGTATATATTGTCCGAGTCATGTCCATTGCTACCACACCACCTCCTTCAGAGAAGAAAGGCAAGCTCTTGCTGTCGCTTCCTCTTCCAAACATCTCTGAGCCACCAAAGAAAGTATTCCATGGATCAAATTAAGGCAGGTCCCAAGACAACAGAAGGTGCAACACTGCAGCAGGTGCTAAAGAAGTGGAAGAAGCTCGCTGCTGCACCCAAGGACAACAGCAAGAAGAGCATTAAGTTCCTGAAGAAGACGCTCTCCTTCTCCAACGCCTGGGCACAGTCCAAAGACGTCCCCAAGGGGTTCCTTGCAGTATGCGTGGGAGAGGAGATGAAGAGGTTCGTCATCCCGACCGACTACCTGCATTCCAAGGCCTTTGAAGTCCTGCTTAGAGAAGCGGAGGAGGAGTACGGGTTCCAACAGGAAGGTGTGCTGAGGTTACCATGCCAGGTTGCTGCATTCGAGAGGATACTGGAGATGGTGCAGAAGAAGAAGGAAGGGTTCTGCTACATCAGTCCGGAGGTTGAGACTGAGACGGCGACGTACCATCTCCCTCACAAAATGATGTGCAGATAGATGAACACTAGAATCCACAGGAAACAAGATTTCATTTGCTTGGTTTCTTGAACTCCTCCATGTAGCTTGTATTTGAGTAGCTTCAGTTGTAATAAACATGGAGAGCGTTGCAGTTTCCGAACAAGATAGAGGTTGGCGCAAAAGAAGTGATGCGTGTATCATATGATGCTTTGCTGATAACAAAGGAGGCACCAAAAGTGCCACTTTGCAGCAGGTGAAATGTTGTGCTCTTTGGAGTAGATAGCACATGAATCATAATAGCACTAAATTTCTGCTCTTGAGCTCTTCATTATTACTGTTTGTGTGTGTGAGATGCAGCTACGGATTTGTTTAGAAGGCATAATGAACACTTCACAACATGACTTGGGACATCAATGCACTGCTCCAGTGAGATCATTCCTACTTATTTTTCTTGGCAAAAATCAACGCCTGTAAACACATCAACATAGATTTTAGCCTATGACAAAACGATCCAAAACGTTTCTTTTTTGCTTTTGTAGTCAATTAATACAAAGCCAACAGAGAATTGTAATCTTCAAAGTACCATCACACTCCTGTCAACACAGTCAAGAACCGAAGAAGAAGAAGAAGAAGAAGAAGAAGAAGAAGAAGAAGAAGAAGAAGAAGAAGAAGAAGAAGAAGAAGAAGACTAAGGAAATGTTCTTGCTGTCAATTTTAAGAACTTAGACTTCATAAAGGTCGATGAAGACTGCTCGACATGGGGATGAAGAGATCAGGAGTCTTAATATTTCCAGATAGAATGGTGATACTTGGAAGAATTTGGAGGGGGTGGAGGGAGGATTTGGTCTCACAGAAGCTCTCCAACACTCCCCCCTCCTCTGGTCTACAGTTGGTGGTGGTATTCTTTGGCTTCAAACAAGTACTGTTCAAGGTTCTTTCTGTGGATGTTCTCAGGATAATATGGGCCATCATCTGATGACTAGTCATGAGTTTGCTTTTTGTCTGTATTAATGAATTTGTGATGATTAATCTGCTAATGTTGTGGTCTCTATATTCATTTTTCTGCATCAGATAATTGTGCTACTATAAGGTTCGAGTCATGAAAATAATTGCAATGCTTGCAAGAACACAAGATTGCAAACTTTGGTTTTTCCAAGAACCAAAATTGACTGGAGCCACCTGCATTATTGGATCATGGCTTGTTACCAAGTAAAACAAATGATATATCAGTGACGATCATGTCAGTTTGACAACAATGAATGACAAATATTACAGTGGTATCATAATGCTTCAGAATGAGATTTATGGACAAAGTGTAGATGGTTAACTGTCCTACATGGTGATGAGCTCCACCAAGTCTCCAGTGACTACCCATAATGTTCTCTGCACTGACAAGGAATGTATGAAACACATGGAAACTGCATCCTCAAGAATTAAGGAAATATTACTCTCTTTAAGAAGTAGAGCGGTGGAATACAAATTGCTGTTGTCCGATACCATAGGGATCGTACACCCCAATAACTCAGCAACCATTCACCCCAATAACTAATTCTAATCACTTTATCAACTCAACAACTATACACCCCAATAACTAAAGAGCCATGATACATATAAAATACAAATTGACACCCTCCAACGAATTGAAACAAGACGGATCTTTCAATCTATTGAAGGAAATAGAACTATTCTAATCAATTTATCAAAGAGAAAAATGATAAAAGATTACAACAAATTAAAAAATTTGATAAGTTAAAAAGTAAAATAAAGATTTAGGGTTTTTTGAACATCACAAGTAGAAAAGGTTGATAAGTTTTAAAGTTCATACAATAACTTAAAAACAAACACTCACTAGTGTCGGAAGATGATTATATTTCTCTAATTTGTTCTTTGCAAAGATGATCAACCTTATTTATATAGAGCAAAAAAAATTACAAACAGAATGAACTAATTAAATATATTAAATAATATTCATATTCCCAATTCATGAATATCATGAATTCTGTCTTGAAAAAACTAAAATAAAATTATCCATAATTTCAAATATGGTCCACGAATCACTTTTATCATTCAAAATATGGGTTAAATTTCATAATTCCTTCAAGGCTAGACTTTTTCTTCATGATATAAACTTATATGAATCACGTTGACCTTTTTGGCTCTTTTTGCATCCATAGAATTTTGACTAAATCTTGACCAGCTTGTTCCTTCCAAATGTCTTCCAATGAACAAGTTACGACTTCTTTTATCTTTTTGGCTTTCACTCTTATTATCGATCCTTTATGAATAACAAAAGGGTCCTTAGTAGATTTATGATCAACTAATTAGGTCATATCATTCCCCCTTTTCTCGAAATGATTCGTCCTCGAATCAGCGCCTTCATTGCCTACATCAAACAAAGATAAATCAGAAACATTGAAGGTTGCACTAATATTGCTATACTCACCTGGTAGTTCTAGCTTGTATGCATTGTCATTGATTCTTTGAAGGATTCGAAATGGACCGTCTCCTCTTGTCATTAGTTTAGACTTCCCTTAGGGTGAGAAATCTTTCCTTCCTCAAGTATAGCCAAACTCAATCACCGGGTTCAAATACTACTTGTTTTCGATCTTTGTTATATTGTAGAGTTTTCTTTTCAATTTGTGTCTGAACTATTTCATGCAATGCTTTGACAAAATCAGCTTTTTTGCTTACCATTCAAATTAGCCTTTTTCCGAAGGTAATGATAGCAAATCTATAGGAGTTAATGGATTGAACCCGTACACAACTTAAAATAGGGAATGGTTTGTTGTAGCATGCACACTTATGTTATAAGCAAACTCAACATGTAATCACGAGCTTAGCTAAATCTGCCTAAGCCATGCGGCACCCTAGCGACAAACTTGAAGACTTAGCTAAAATTGCATAAGTCATGAAAATGCCGAAGCGTATTTGCCCGCAAAAGGTCAGCCTACTTGCAACCTCATGCGAGTCCCGAAGGACCTGTAAAAAGAGAAGTTGATTAGTTTTGAAGACGAGCGATGGACAAGTCCCGACGTCTCGTAAAGATGACAGCTTTTACAAGCAATTCATCGAACACCTTATGTGCAATAGAGAAAGAAGAGAAAGAGAGCAAAACATGACTTTAGATGGTAGTACGAACGGTCGCAAGTCCACAAACGATGATCCCTAAGGTATCAGACGCAAAACGAGTCCAACAATTCATGAATGCTTAAGCCCGATACTATCCTAAAGCCCTATCCAGTCCTATGCCACCCGGGGGGTTCTAGAGGGCTGAGATGGCTGACATTTTGCACCGCTTGGCCAGGTCACCGTAATACACAAAAACGATCCAAAACTGGGCAGTTTTCGCCTGTTTTGGCTCCACGCAGCGAGTGATCATTTTGCAGCCTTACAGACTGAAGAGTTAAGAGCAAACATGCTGCAAAACATGCTGCCAAACATCTGTACAAGCAAACAAAAATGATAAACGATTTGTTGAGTGAAGAGTTATGGTTGAGCGACGACCGTTCGTGACATTCTCCCCCACTTAAACTATCGACGCCCTCGTCGACGCTTGTTGGTAGGCTTTGACGTGGGCTTCTTCATGTCATAGGGCATCTTTTGGCACCTAACTACTTCTGTTTGGGGAAGCTTTTGCCACTTTACCAAGTACTCAGTTTGCTCTGCTCCGTTGGGTAGCTTAGTCTTGCGATCCGCCAAAATAGTCTTAACTCGCTTCTTGAAGGAGGCTCTGATTGGAGGTAGTCAGGTTGAAATATTTCATGAAGCATCTTGCATATCTGAATGGTAGGCTTTCAAGTTATTTGCATGAAAGATATTGTAAATTTTGAGCCATGCCGGCAGTTACAACTTGTAGGAGACATTGTCTACCTTACTGATAATTGGGAAATGACCTTCATAGTTGTGCACCAATCATTTATGCACTTTGTGCCTAAAGAACTGGAGTGATGATAGTTGGAGCTTCACCAACAATAAGTCACAAACTTTAAACTCTTGTGGTCGTCTTCCCAAGTCTACCAACTTCTTCATCTTTTTGGTCCCCTTCTCCAAGTAGGCCCCAGCAATATTTGCATTTCAATGTCATTCCTTTGTAAAGTGATATGCTGACAGACTACTCCCCATATAACTAATAACCAATTTATGAGGAGTCGATGATTGTTATCTCGTGATAATCTCGAAGGGGCTCTTATTGGATGTAGAGCCCCGTAGCAAGTTGTAGGAGAATTAGGCTATGTCCAACAGCTTCACTCAATCTCGTTAGTTGACACTCAGATAGTGCCGGAGATATTACTCCAATAGTGAGTTAACTCTTTTAGTCTGGTCATCAGTCTGTGGGTGGAGGCTTGTGGAAAAGTATAACTTGGACCCTAGCAATTTGAAGAGTTGAGTCCAAAATCGTTCCAAGAACTACGAATCTCGATCACTAATGATGTTGTGTGGGACTCCCCAATATACATGCTTCATTATCAACTTGGCCGCCTCCTCTACTGAACAGTGTAGGGGTGCAGTAATGAATGTTGCATATTTTAAAAATCGATCGATCACCACGAGTATCAATCCGAGTCCCCCTATTGTCAGCAAGCTTGATATGAAGTCCAAAGAGATGCTCTCTCATGGCCTTTCAGGTCAGGCAGCGGCTCCAAAAGCCAACTAGCTTTCACTGCTCTACCTTATCTTGTTGGCAAGTAAGGCATGTTCGAACATAATCCTCCATATCAGTCTCCATCTTTGGCCAATAAAAGACCCTCTCCACGAGAGCCATTGTTCAGTGGATGCCAGGATGTCCAGCCTAAAGGGAATCATGACACTTTTTCAAGAGTTCACACGTCAGATTGTACACTCGCGGAACATAATCTATATTCCCTTTGGTATAAATGAGTCCCTCCTAGACCCAAAACCATCATGTCTTGCCTTCTAGGATGAGTTACATCAGGGTTATTGCTTGAGGATCATTGTATAGTCCATCCCTGATCCTGGAAAGAAAGTTGGAGTGTAACTGGTTTGCTTGGCCTCCGCCTTTCAACTGTATAACATTCACTAATTCAACTTTCCGGCTCAATGCACCGGTCATGACATTTGATTTTCCGAGCTCGTACTCCATTACCATGTCGAACTCGGCCAAGAAGTCCTGCCATCGTGCTTATTTCGAGGAGAGTTTCTTTTGAGTCTGGAAGTAACTCAATGTGATATTGTCCGTCCTTAGCATGAATGGTGCTTCCAAAAGGTAATGTCGCCAGACTCATAGACAATGGACCACCGCTGTCATCTCCTTCTCATGCACTGGATATTTGCCGCTTGGTCTCGTTGAGCTTGCGACTCTAGTAGGCCACTGGATGACCCTCTTGTATAGTACTTCCCCAATAGCGAAGTCAGAAGCTTCAATATGAACTTTAAAAGACTTCCCATAGTTTAGTAATTTGAGTACTGGTTCTCCAATACAGTAGTCTTTAGGTCTTGGAATACCACTTCACATTTGTCTGACCATCTCCAAGATCGCTCCTTCTTGAGCAACTCCATCAGTGGAGCTACACACTTAGAATATCCAGCAATGAAGCACCGATAATAGTTGACGAACCCAAAGAAGGATCTCAACTCTGGCACCTTCTTTGATGTTCGTCATTCTATCACAACTTGCACCTTCGATTTATCCATCTAGAAAGAACCATTGCTGATTTGATGCCCCAATAATAGAATCTTCGTCTGAGCAAAGTAACACTTCTCTCTCTTTACAAATAAAGTATTCTCCTTGAGAACTTGAAGATTGCTCAAAGGTGCTTAACATGCTCCTCAAGTGCTCGGTTATAGACGAATATATTGTCTAGGTAAACAACCATAAACTTATCGATGTATTCCTTGAATAGTTGGTTCATTAGAGTACAGAATGTGGCTGGAGCATTGGTTAAGCCGAAAGGCATTACCAAGAACTCAAATGCTCCATACCTGGTCACACAGGTAGTCTTCGCCTCGTCACCTTCTGTAATACACACTTGCTAGTACCTCGATCGAAAGTCGAGTTTAGAGAAGTACTTGGTCTTGCCCAGTTGACCAAACAAATCCACGATGCGGGATGGGGTATTTGTTCATCATCACTTTGTTCATGGCTTGATAATCGACCTATAATCAGAGGCTCCCATCATATTTCTTTTGGAAGAGTACTGGAGCTTCGAACAGTGCCTTTGAACTGCGGATGAGACCACCACTCAATAGTTCGTCTAACTGCTTTCTGAGTTCTACCAACTCTGGAGGGGCCATGTGGTATAGTAGTCTCACTGGAGGCTTAACTCATGACTCCAGTTCTATGTGATGATCCACGCCTCTGTATGGTGGTAGAGTTTTCGGCAACTCAGTCGGCATCGCATCTGAAAACTACTTCAGGATATTCACCACCATAGCAGGTTCTTGAATGACCTCCCCATCAAGTGTTTCTAGCTTTATGGCTGCTACAAAGGTCGATTCACCTTTTCATACCCCTTTCTTCAATTGTCTACTGATATTGTTGTAGATCATTGGTTCCTCCTCGAGAAACTAGAACCACGCAGGAGTCGTCGCCTCCTATTAGACATAAGGAGTTCAAAAATGGCATAGCCACCAAATTTGTTGCGTGCATGAATTTCATTCAAGAATCACTTGGAAGTCGTCCAAGGGCACCGCCATCATGTTTGCTTCCGCTCCATATTCCAATCTTGATAGGGATCCCCTTTGCTAGTCTGGAGATCCGCTTGGCCTCCAATTTTATAGCTTTCATACAACTTGGATTCTTCTCCAAGATGAGTCCAAGTCGCTTAGCTTTTCTATCAGCAATAAAGTTATGGGTAATGCCCGTGTCCATAATTGCCCGAGTTCTTCGACCATTTAGCTTGATGTCCACATACATCGGCTCGCTGCTCACTGATTTTGATGGCTTTGCCTTTGTGTTCTCCCTCACTTGACCTTGCAATGCATTCAATAAGCGCATTGCTCATATTCGAGGTCCTTACGACACCTCATCGTCGCTACTAGATTCTGAATTGCTCAAACTAAGGGTGACGACGTTGCCCTTGTCTAATTTGTGGGGTTGTATAGATGTCGTTAAAGCATTGAGTGTTTGCTTCTATGGGCACTCCCTCACCATGCGTGGTCCTTCGCACAAGAAGCATCCGCTAGATTTTGGGGCTTTGTCTTTTGAGCTTATCCTTTATGGAAGCTTTTCTTCTTTTGTTCACCCCCAGACTCCTTTGTTATGGAGTATTTTATTGGGTGATTTCCCAAGGATTGTTTCTTCTTTCCCAAGTCCTCTGAAGAAATGAAATCAGTTAGTATTTCTACGGCTGCAATTACCCCGATCACGTTGGTGACATTCCTCCGATGCAACTCTTGTTGCGCCCATGGCTTTAAGCCATCGAGAAAGCTGAATAGTTTGTCCTTCTCGAACATATCTTGTATATCCAACACCAGTGCCGAAAATTACTTCACATAGTCTTGAATGGATGTACTTTAGCGGAGTTGTCTCGGTTTCCTTCTTGCAACGAACTCTGTGTTCTCAAATAAAAATTGAATTCTTAATTCTCGCTTCAAGTCTTCCCATGTATCCATTTGGCATCGGCCTTACTAGATCTCTTTCCAACGGGTTCGTCACTAAAGTTTTGCATCTTCATTCAAGTACATGGTTGCTATAGAATCTTTGGTTTCCTCTGAATCAGGTCTCTTAGCACGAAAATACTGTTCTATGTCAAACATAAAATTCTCGAGCTCTTTAGCATTTCTAGCGCCCCCGTAGTAATGCGGCTCTGGTGCCATGAAGCTTTGTGGCGGTGCAGCACATGTATTGTTCCCTCCCACATTAAGAGTTCTAGTGAGCAACGTCACTTTGGTGTGAGTTCCACCACAACTTCATATAGATGTTGTACGGAGTCTTTGGTGTTTTCCATCAGTCGGTCGATCAAGGACTTGACCATGTCGATCCGAGATTCAGCTTCTTCTTATGAGCTCTCTACCCCAAGGATTCTTCCTTGGCCTTGGTAGAGTTCCTCCAAACTCGCTTCAAGAACACCGAGGTGGGTTTCCACGTAGTAAGTCTCTCTTTATGGCTCCTTTTTCCAATTGGTGCACCAGATTGTGCCTCCTCTGCTTGTGGAGAGTACCCAACTTCACGCTCGTCTTGTTCGATATTGCGCTCCTCATGAGTGGCTCCAGCAGCTTGCGAGCGAGTTTACACTTGCAGCCCACCTACGGCTGCTTGGGGCAAAGGTCCAGCTTACCTTATCTTGCTAGATTCACCATGGTGCTTCGCCATTGCGAGATTGCGAATCCTCTTCGCTTGTTTGTTCGAATTGCTTGCCTGCTCTGATACCACAATGTCATGGGCTTCACTGAATTTGCCTAAGCCATGTGGCACCCTAACGACAAACTTGAAAACTTAACTGGAATTGCTTAAGTCATGGAGCAACCTTTGCCCAATGTTCCGCACTTAGCTAAAATTGCCTAAGTCATAAAAACACCAAAGCGTATTTGCCTACAAGGAGACAACCCACTTACAACCTTGTGCAGGTCCTGAAGGACCTGCAAAAAGAGAAGTTGATTAGTTTTGAAGACGAGCGACGGACAAGTCCCGACGTCTCGTAACGAGGGTAGCTTTTATAGGAAATTCATCGAACACCTTATGTGCAACAGAGAAAGGAGAGAAAGAGAGTGAAATACGACTTTAGAGGGCTGTAGGAACGGTCGCAAGTCCACAAATGACGGTCCCCAAAGTATCAAACGCAAGACGAGTTCAATAGTCGATGAATGCTCACACCCGATATTATCTCGAAGCCCCATCCAGCCCTGTGCCACCTGAGAGGTTCCAGAGGGTTGAGATGGCTGACGTTTTGCACCACTCGGCTAGGTCACTACAACACATGAAAATGGCTCAAAACTGGGCAGTTTTGGTTTCACACAGCGAGCGATCGTTCTGCAACCTTACAGACTATTTTTGCTTACATTTCTAAGGTAAAATCACATAAAACCAAGGCAAAATATACTGCCAAACATTTGTACAAGCAAACAAAAGTGATGAATTATTCGTTGAGTGAAGAGTTACGGTTGAGCGACGACCGTTCGTGATGGTTCGTTGAGCAAACTCGACATGTGGCAAACATTCCTCCCAATTCTTTAAATTCCTTTGAATTATGGTACTCAAAAGTGTTGATAAAGTTCTATTTACTATCTCTATTTGTCCATCTGTTTGTGAATGACAAATGATTGAATACAACAACCTTGTACCCAACTTGCTCCAAATTATTTTTCAAAAGTGACTAAGGAATTTCACATCTCTATCACTCATAATTGTCCTTGGAATTCCATGTAATTGCATAATTTCTTTACAGAACAATCATGCAACATGTGTTGCATCATCTGTTTTGTGGCAAGGAATGAAATGTGACATCTTACTAAACCTATCAACAATAACAAAAATAGAATCTCTCCCTCTTTTTGACCTAGGTAAACCCAAAACAAAGTCCATGAATATATCAACCCAAGACTCACTAGGTATAAAAAGATGAGTATACAACCCATGAGACATTACTTTAGATTTAGCTTGTTTACAAGTAATGCATTTCTCACACAATCTCTCAACATCTTTTTTCATGTGTGACAAAAAAAATGATCATTTAACACATTTAAAATTTTTCTGATCCCAAAATGCCCCATTAAATCATCACTATGTGCCTCTCTCACAAGTAATTCTCTCACAGAACATTGATAAATACACAACTTGTTTTCTTTGAAAAGAAAACCATTATGCTTGAAAAAAATTGTGAAAACCCTCTTTCTCACATGCCCCATTAACATTAGCAAAATCATGGTCAGAATTATATAAATCTTTAATATACTCAAAACCCAATAATTTTGCATGAAGTTTAGAGATTAGAGCATACCTTCTAGAAAGAGTATCAACAACTACATTTTCCATACCTTGTTTGTATTTGATGTTGTATGAAAATGATTCAATAAACTCCACCCATTTTGTATACATACTACTTAGCTTTCTTTGTGCTTTGAGATATTTCAAGGACTCATGATTCGTATGTATAATGAATTTCTTGTACCAAGAATATATTGTCATGTCTCTAACACTCTTACCAAAGCATAAAACTCCTTGTCATATGTCGGGTAGTTAAGACTTGCTCCACTTAGCTTCTCACTAAAAAAATGCAATGGGTCTGCCTTCTTGCATTAAGACTCCTCCAATACCTATCTCACTCACATCACACTAGATCTGAAAAGTTTTTAGCAAAGTTAGGTAAAGCAAGCAAATTTGTTGAACTAAGTTTGTCTTTAAGCAAATTAAAATCATCATCTTGTTTTTTACCCCACTTAAATCCAATATTATTTTTGATGCATTCAGTTAATGGTGCAATTCTTAATGAATCTTCTATAAAAGCTAGCAAAACCATGAAAGCTTCTAACATTGCTAACACTAGTGGGTTTTGGTCATTCCCTAATTATTTTCACTTTCTCTTAATCAACATATATTTCTTTATCATTAATAACATAACCAATAAAAGTAATTTCGTTAGTGCAGAAAATGTATTTCTATAGATTATCATATAACATTTTTTTCTTAAGCACATCAAAAACAACTTTTAAATGTGTTGCATGCTTATCCGAACTTTTGCTATACACAAGTATATCATCAAAATAAACGATGATAAATTTTCTAATGTAAGCACACAAAACATGGTTCATCAATCTCATGAAAGTACTAGGTGCGTTAGTTAGGCCAAAAGGTATCACCAACCATTCATATAAACCATATTTAGTTTTGAAAGCAGTTTTTCATTCATCACCCTCATGCATTCTTATTTGATGACATCTAGATTTTAAATTAATTTTTTAGAACACATAAGATCCATGCAATTCATCCAACAAGTCATCTAGTCTAGGAATAGGATGTCGATACTTTATCATGATTTTGTTGATGGCTCTGCAATCAGCACACATTCTCCAAGATCCATCTTTTTTTGGCACCAACAAAACTGGAACTGCACATGGACTCATGCTTTCTAGAACATAACCCTTTTTCATAAGCTCACTTACTTACTTTTGGATTTCCTTGGTCTCTTCGGAGTTGCATCTATATGCTGGCTTGTTTGGTATGCTTGCTCTCGAAGTGAAATCTATTTGATGCTCAATTCCTCTAATTGGTGGCAAACTATTTGGAACTTCTTCGGGAAAGAGATCCTCATTTTCTTGCAAAAGATCAACAACAACACTAGGCAAATTTTTGTAAATTCCATTAGACGTAATCAAAATGTTCTTATACATAAGTACAAGTATCGGCTACCTCATGGTTAAGACTTTCTTTATATCACTCATTTTGGCATAAGCATTCATTTTTCTTTCGCGTAAGTCTTCTTTGTTCTCTCCCCTTGTGTTTTTCATCACTCTTATTTTTATCACTCAACTCACATTTTTCTTTTTTCTCTCTTTCTTGCTCCCTTCCTAAAGTTTTGGTTAATGAAGATTCAAGCTCCTCATACTGTTTTATGTGCATCTTGTCTTCAAAAATGATCTTTGGAGGCAAAGGTCTAAGTTGATATTTTTGTTCATCCATGATCAAAGAATAACGATTCTTGAACCCATCATGTGTTACCCTTCGATTATATTGCCATGGTCTCCCCAACAACAAATGACCAGCATACATAGGTACCACATCACACCAAATTTCATCCTTATATCTATCAATTGAGAAAGAAACTAACACACTGATTTATCTTCACCACACCACTATCATTCAACCATTATAACCTGTAAGGTTTTGGATATTTGATAGTAGGTAATTTAAGTTTCTCCATGAGCAAGGTAATTGCCACATTTGTACAACTTCCATTATCAACAATCATATTACACAACTTGTTAGCAATCAAACAATGAGTGTGAAACAAATTCTCACGTTGTTTACCATGTTCATCATTTTTATTTTGTAAACTAAGTGTGAGTTGAACAACTAAAATTTCACCTTTAGCATACTCTACATCACTAACATCCTCTAATGATGGAGGGTCATCATCATCCTCTTTCTCACATTCAGATTCTACAATCTCATCCTTTATGATCATAACTCTCTTATTAGGACATTCACATGCTATATGTCCATGCTCAAGGCACTTAAAACACTTAATGCCTCTAATTTGATTCGGTTGATTCTCACCTTTACCTTTATTGCCTAATTCATTTTTGCCTCTAGTTTGATTCTGTTGATTCTCACCTTTACCTTTATTGCCTAATTCATTTTTGCCTTTAGTTTCACCAAATTTAGGCTTAACAATGGGTTTATCATCATTTTTACTCCAATTTGATTTCCAAGAGAAAGAAGAAATCGAATAAGGTTTTAAATCATATCTTATGTCTTTTCTTTTGAGTTGTCTCTCAATCTTCATGGTCACATATACCATGTCCTCAATCTCCATATAGTGTTATAACTCCACAAGATCAATAATGTACTTGTTTAATCAACTCAAGAATTTAGCTATGGTAGCCTCACGGTCTTCCTCCACATTAGCCCTTATCATAATTATCTCCATCTCCTTATGATATTCCTCAACACTCATGGAACATTGTGTCAAAGTTTACAATCATTGATGCAAATCTCTATAATAATGGCTAGGGACAAGTCACCTCCTCAAGATTTGTTTCATCTCCAACCAAGTCTCCATGGGCCTTTCACCATTTCTTCGCCTATCTTTACATAATAAATCCCACCAAATAATAACATAATCACAAAATTCAACAGCAGCTAATTTTACCTTTTTTTCTTCGGAGTAGTTGTGACATTCAAAGATCACCTCCACTTTTCGTTCCCACTCCAAATAGGCATATGGATTATTCTTCCCTTGAAAAGAAGGAATTTTCATTTTAATGCTGCTAATGTTTATATCCACACCATCAAAACGTCCTCTCCTAGTTTGTCTAAGATTAACTTCTTGAGCAATTAGAGTTACTTGGTCATCATCCATATCTTATACTCCATCATATTCATTATTGATAAAGGTTGATTGTTTCCTACGCCGTGGTCCTTCTTGTAATATATTAATTACATCATCATGCCTTTCTAGATGATCTCTTACATTTTTCATTATTTTGAACACATGTTCAAATTGTTGTTGCATTGCTTGAACCAAAAGATCATTTGATGTAGAACTCATTTCTTTTTCTTGAGACATGTTAAAACCTGAAAAACAAAATTAGAACAACCTCACTAATACTCTCTCAAGTGTCTCACTCAAGATTTGGCTTTTCATGATGATCTCACCACCTCTCTTATTTTGTTATTTGGGTTCTTAGATCTCTTATTTTGTTCTTTGGGTTCTTAGATGGACTAAGATACCTAAACAAATAATTCAGATTATGCTAATTGAAGGATAGTGAAATTGAGTAGGTATGAAAGCAAAACAATAAAAAAGAAGGCCAATTTAAAAGTATATGTATTACACTTAGATCATTCAAGAATTAGAATTGAAATATCAAATAAACAGAAAAAAATTTCTAGAATTAAAGAGAGATTTTCAAACCAAAACTAGAATTAAATGAACAAGATTGAATTATGTAATTTACAAGAATTTCTTGAATTATGATCTTTTACTTACAATTTTTTTTTACCTTTGATTTTTTGTCTCTCTCTTTTTAATTTTCTCTTTTTTTTTTCTTGTCCTTTGCTTTTCTCTCTTTATTTTTTGACTTTTTTTATATTTTTTCTTTTCTTTTATTTTCTTTTTATACTATAAATTATGGATTAACAAAGAAGAAGAATAAGAGCATAAAATTAAGGAAGAACAACAATTATAGCTATGATGCTGAAGAGAAAATGAAAAATTAAAAGATAGCAAATAAATGGATATGCAAACCTCAATCTTGAGTCACCTCCGAAACCAAATGGTGAAAATCATCAACTCAGCAATCATACACCCCAATAGCTAAAGAGCTACGATACATATGGAATGCAAATTGACATACTTTAACGAATTGAAACAAGATGGATCATTTAATATTGAAGTAAGAGGAACTATTCTAATCACTTTGTCAATGAGAAAAATGATAAAAGATTAGAACAACACTTTGATTCTCATAAACACCACAAACTAAAAAGTTTGATAAGTTAAAAAGGAAAGCAAAAATTTAGGATTTTTTGAATGCCACAAGCAGAAAAGCTTTAAAGTTCATGCAATAACTTAAAAACTCTACCGATGTTGGAAGATGATTGTATTTCTCTAGGTTGTTCTTTACAAAGAGGATCAGCCTTGTTAATATAGAGCAAGACAAAATATAAAGAGAATAAACTAATTAAATATATTAAATAGCATTCATATTCTTAATTCATGAATATAGATCATCCATGAATTATATCTTGAAAAATTTTAAATAAAATTATCCACAATTTCAAATATGGTCCACCATGGCTGAATCACCTTTATTCTTTAAAATATGGATTAAATTTTGTAATTTCTTTGTTCTTCTTGTATTCATAGAATTTTAACCAAATCTTAATCAACTTGTCCCTTCCAAATGCCTTCTAATGAATAAGTTATGACTTCTTTCTATCGTTTTAGCTTTCGCTGTTGTTATCGATTCTTCATGAATAACAAAAAAAACAGATTTATACTTAACTAATTGAGTCATATCATAGAGCTTCTCGGATAACCCTAGTGCAGACCATCATATATGGAAGAAAAACCATCATATATGGAAGAAAACCTGCAGCATTCAAATTGTAGACACATAGAACCATCCAATCTATAAACAGTGTCATAGTAGTTTATCCAATAAATAGAGACAGATTATTAGTCTTTAATTGTAAATGCACTTATTTTGATACTCCTACTAAAATGTCACCCAAAGGCCAAGTTGACTGGGTTAGGGTTTGTGCCAACTTTTCAACTCTTGCACAATTAGAAGGGGAGGGGAAAAGAAACAGTGATGGGGTGTGTAGACCTTCAAATTGTTCATGGGAGGAAACTGAACATGTACTCCAGGAGTCAAATTTTAGTAAAGATCATCCACTTGGATACAACATGATGACTGTTTATAAGCATCCCGATTCAATAAATTAAGCCGCTCTGATTCTGAATCAGAACAAAAAAACACTTGGAAAACCTTCTTGTTTTCCAGAGTCCTCAACCAGATCTAGGTACTAAAAAGAATGAACAAATGGGATCTCACATCTCCATCATGACCGAAACAAAGATTCCTGTAGAACTAAACATAATGGTGGAAACCATCATCCTAAAGGAAATCATTAAGCTTCCGGTTGGGAAAAACTTTACACTGATGACATCTACAAGGGGCCTAGAGTTCTGGCCATCCTTCAGAGTTCATACGACAGCTCTAACAGCCAGCAGCCTTCAGGAAGTGGTCATATGGGCTTGAAGCCGGAAGCCTGAGGCACTGGGGCTGGTATAGTATCATATTGTTGCCACCAAACTGATTCTGTACATCTGCATTCAATTTCTCATCGAGGAAAGGATTGTTACTCTGCACCAATAAGCTCGACCTTTTAGTTTGACAGGCCAAAATATAAACGTTTATTTTCTCAAAAAACAGATAAGAGCTAGTAAAACAGAGTGAACAAGACATAAAGAAGTGAACAAAGTAATGGTCATAGATTATGCATAACAAAGCATGCAAAATTATCTAAGATGAATCTACAAGGATATCCTTGTAGTTCCCAAACGATAGAAACCTGTCTAAATCCATAAACACAAATTTACGATCGTAAGAAATAAAGTAATTTTAAAGGATTTGGTCCTAGCATGACATTAGAACTAAATGTCATGTGACAGCTAGAAGTTTTGCGGCTGCAAAGGTAACATCTCAAACAAGCAAACCAGAAAGTATATAGCATCACCATTCTTTAAAATAATTTAAATCAGTGAAGCCAGAAAAAGAGAATAACAAGATAAATCATTATTATCGCTATCTGTCTAGGTTTCCATGTAAAGTTGTTCCATTCAATAGTTTCTAAATCAATTTACAGTAATACCTTTCCAGGTTGGTCAACATTGAAGCATGAGGACATCTTGTCTACATTTTGATCTGTTGAGGAGCCACCAAGCAAGATATCATGTTTTTGTTGAGCACCTGTAAGAACAGACATCTTCTGATGCTTTCCCATTGTAAGAGCCTCGCAGTGATCAGCCATCTCTTTGAATGGTACGCCAGAGGTGGTTGACACTGAAAATCTTCCGACTTGTAATGTTGTGTCCAAGACCTGCACAAATTAAATCATATAACCAACACAGTACTTTTATCAAACAAACTTCATCTAGCATGTTAACAAGGGGGGAGCAATGAGCACTAGAGGCAAACTACGAGGAAAGAGGCTAGAAAAGCAAGAAACCATGACATCAGCAAAAGAGCAGAAAAAATGAGATGCCACTATTGAATCATTATATTAGTTCTTTGCTAGTGATTAATATTAGAAGATGTCCTGCACCATTCGTTTTCAGTTTGGATATGCTTTCTTGGAGCATGCACACCTGAACAAACAGAGAAATCAGGAGATATGATGACACTATCAAATTCACGGGGTGAAAATATCTAAACATCACCCTCACTCTCTCCCACCACCCAAAAAAGTGAGCAATTAGATAGATTGATATAATTGAGGCAGCCATCACTCATCAGAAGATCCCAATCTGTGGCAGGGAATAAACAGTGAGTTCTAATAGGCCTAAAGAACCTCCACAATAGAACCATGAAAATTATTTTTATGCTACAAAAGGATTGGCAAGACAATGAGAAATATAATTCAACATGAACTTACTAAAAAAGGTATATCCAGACTCATGAGCTTAGAAAGTGAACTACTATCATAAAAAATTAAGATACTCATCGGATATTGTGATATGGCACAAACACACATATGAAGTCAATTGATGCATCCACAAAATATCATTAAGCTGAGGAAGTGGGATTATATAGATGCATAAAGAACTTGCATTTTGAAGACAATGCTTCAGTAATTACCTCTTAGAGCTAAAATCTCCTACTAGATGGTTATTGTTTAATGACTTTTTAAACATGCTGCATACAGATATCATCAACCCAAGGGAATTTGACATTTGATTCGGCTTGACCACAAAATCAAGTAACACTTAAACATAATGTTTTATAAGGATGAAGTATGCCCTCAGGAATTTAAGCTTTACATTTATCCTAGATATTTTGCTCATATATGTAACATCAGACTCTTGTTCAGGTGGTAAGGCTTTATCATTAAGGATACATACGGAAACTAGTGAGCAATTTCTGAAAGTAATCAGTTTAGCCATGAAATTGAAAGAGAAGAGTCTACTAGTATGCAAAACTTATATAGATTTTGCGTAACAAAGAACGATTCTATTCAATATTCTCAGGTCAATGAGAAAGAGTTGGAAAATGCATAAATGGAAACCATACTGTCTCTAAAAGCTGATCAACACTGAGAAGATTGGATGAGTTGCCGATCAACTTTGATGAGTCTGGAACTGTTTCAAATGCTTCAGGAAAGACATCATCATCAACCAAAATAGTTGCAGGTGTGACCTGTAAAATTAAATCCATTTGTTTTGGTGATGGAACTTCCAATGTCCAGCAAAACTACATGAGCATTACCTCTTGAGTGTTCTCCCTTTTAGACTCAAATGGCAACTGTCCAGATATTTCCATGAACTGTGCCCCCAGTGGACAAATATCATCCGGCAAGAAGTTGCTTAGCAGTTGATTTCTTACCGTGGATATTTCTGACTGCAGTAATGTGCAAAATTAAATGAGATACAGACACTTGAATGTATGGTCCTGCATATATGAGGATTAGTAATAGTGCTTAGATAGTTTTATAAGGAAATTACATCTGATAAATCACTTAAGCTGTTCATGATCAGTGAAACAATGAATTCTCTAGACTGGCTTTCTGTTAGTTCTACAGCTTGAAGAGATTTTAAGGCATTGTTATCATCCTCTTGTGACCCATAAACTCCTGAGCAACGCTCAGGGGCAGCATTCGCAGCTTGGAGTTTACTGTCTTCAACCAATTGGAGATACGGATCATCCTGGACAAGGACAACAATTTATGATGATTAATAGATTTATAGCTAGAGTGCTTATTTTGGTGACAACGAAATCAGCATCCTGCAGACATTGGTTGGAGGAATTAAATTAACAGGCCATCATGATATCAAAATCTGCAGCTCCAGCATTGCCTTTAGCTAATCGATTTACTTACACTGACTGATGGGAAGTTGTTGGTCACAAGTATTACCATGATCTCATATTACAACAAGCCTATTTGTTAAAATGCCTATCTTGCTAATCCTTTTTAAACAAATTAGTAATCAGGGTGAACATATGTGCCCTTAGTACATAAGAAGAAAGGTAAACAAGCTATAAAAAGAGTGCAGATGCTGATGTGCATACCGTTTTCTCATTAAGAGATGACTTAACAATTGGAATAAGAGGCCCTATATTAAATGCTTTTGAAGAAAATATGAGCATAGCTGTTGCGAGGGTATATAGGGAACGTCGACGTGATGGTGGAAGCGGACCTACAAAAGATCATACACAAAATCAAAATCAACAAGTGTATTTTGCTAACAGAATGCCATAATAGTGGTTCTATAAGATGGGAATTCAAAACCATCTGTACCTAGACTAAATTATCTACAGTTCAGAACCAACAAGAACCAAATACAACATGCAGAATAGGTTCTCATTTCTTGCACTCTGAAGTCTAACACAAGAAAATAGGCATCACAGTCCCATCAAAATGAACTATACTTCCCACATGAACATCCTTAACAACTTAACTTCGCCACACATCTATTTGAACAAGAAAGCAGCAATTTTATCCAGATGATCATAGATTATAAATGAATCAAAGATGCATATTCTCAAGTCAATAGCTAAGAACCAAAGGTCAACTAAAAGTAGAGCAATCAAGTCCCGAAAACCACTACTTATAATGGTCCAAGAACTCCTCAAAGCACTCAGAATGGAAGGAATGGCCTATAAAAATCAATTCACCCACATGCACTACTTTAAGTGGATGGATACTAGACAACCACTTAATTTCTTGTGTGAAGACACTTCAAAGTTGTAGATGAATCAAACTATTTTTGGTTACTGGTCTTGGTATATGTAATATGATACCATATAATTTGTTAAGACCTTGATTTCTCCACTGACCCCTTCCAATAAACCTGTAGCTTTCAAATCAGCAATTGAATAACTAATTAAAGGTGGTGGCTCTCTCAACCACCGCAAGTTCAAGATTGTTTTATTCTGGTTTTTCTTCTTTAGTACTTGCATTTTTTTGTTTAATTTTCCTATAATAGTAGGTTTGTTTACTTCAGCAGAGTTGGCAAATGAAGCTACAGCTATGGTGAGCTCCACCACAAGTGTTGGTAAAAGAATCGCAAAGGCAACAACAGATACTTCAGTAGATTTGGTTCTGGCTGTTCCTGCATTCATTACAATGGGTAGACAACCTGGAACACTAACTGGCCACATAGTGCTAGATGATTAATGAGACTTAGGTCCAGTTACTAGAAAACCAGTTGGGTCAAACTGTACCAGCTGATATCTACCAGTCTGACTTGGTTCCAACATGCTGAATGGGCAAAATTGTCCAATCAAATTTCAGACCAGGCTTACCACACCTTATCATTACAATACCAGGCACACTGTCTTGGGGTTAAAATGAGGGACCAAGGTGCTAAGCCTACAGTCCAGTTGTGGACGGTCATCATGAATCCACAACACCTTTGTCAACGAACCATTCGTCGTTTTAGTTTGCTTGTACATATGTTTGACCGCATGTTTTGCCTTGTTTTTATGTGTTTTTACTTGAAAAGTATGAGCAGGAATAATTTATAGTGCTATAGAGTGACCACTCACCAGAATGGGCAAAATTGTCTCAAAATGACCTAGTTTTTGCATGTTATAGCCTATTTTTCGTAGATTGTGGTGCGATGCGAAACATAAATCATCTCAACACCCTAGAACCACCCAGGTAGCATAGAGCAGGATGGGGGTTTGGGGTAGTGTTGTGCATTCATTGGATTCACAAGTTCACACAGAAAGCCTAGGGGAACTTGCCAACATGCACGACACTCGGTGAATAGTCATTTCTAGACTTGTGACTGTTCATTTTCTTTTTAAAGTACTTGCTTTCGCATTTCTCTCTTTTCTCTCTTGCACCCCAAGTGTTTGTTGAATTTCTTGTAAGGCTACCCTCTATTTGAGACACTGAGACTTGTTCATCGCTAGTTTTTTGAAGTAATCAATTTCCTCTTTTACAGGTCCTTCAGGACCTGAGCGAGATTCCAAATAGACTGACCCTTTATGGACGAATAACGCAAGGGTGCCTCATGACTTAGGCAATTACAGCTACGTTCGTGACATTTGTTATTAGAGCGAGCAAGAAATATAAGCAAACAACGAAAGTTCGTAATCTCGTCATGGCAAAGCACTATGGCGAATCAAGTAAGATGGGGCAAGCCAAACCATTGTCGTAAGCAGTCGCAAATGGGCTGCAAGTGCAACCTTGCTCTTAAGCGGTTTGAGCCAATCAAGAGGAGCGCAACAGCATAAATGGCGAGCAAAAAGTTGGCTATTCTTCACGAGTGAAGGAAGTGCAATCCAGAGAGCCAACAGAAAAGTAAAGTCATAAGAGGCTTCCAGCTACGGAAACTCGCCTTGATGTCCTTGAATTGAATCTAGACGAACTCTACCAAGGTCAGAGAAGGACCCTTAAAGGTAGAAAATTCGCAAGAGAAGGCAGAATCTCGGATCAACAAGGTTGAGTCTCGAGTCGATCAATTGATGGAAGATGCCAAAGATTCCATGCAACACCTAGACGATGTTGTGGCAGATCTCACAGATTAGAACATGTTGCTTATGAGGGCCCTTAATACAGGAGGGAACAACATTGGCATTGCTCCGCCACAAAACCTAAGGACACTCGAGCTGCATTGCTTAGGGGGAGCCCCTGATACGAAGCAACTCGAGAATTTTTTGTTTGATATGGAACAATACTTTCGAGTAACGAGACCCAATTTTGAAGAAAAAAGTTTCGATAGCAACCATGTATTTGAATAGGGATGCAAAGCTCTAGCGGCGAACGCGGTGGGAAGAGATCCAACAAGGTCGGTAACTAGTTGACTTATGGGAGGACTTGATGCGGGAGTTGAGAACTCAGTTCCTACCTAAGAACATCGAGTTCGTCATAAGAACAAAGCTGAGACAACTCTGCGAAAGCACTTCCATTCGAGACTATATAAAGTAGCTTTGAGCATTAATGTTGGACATACAAGACATGTCCAAGAAGGACAAGTCATTCAACTTTCTCGATCGCCTGAAGCCATGGGCACAACAGGAACTGCATCAAAGGAATGTCATCGATTTGGTCGGGGCAATCGCAGTTGTACAAAGACTTACGGACTTTGTTTCTTCGGAAGACTCGGGGAAGAAGAAATAATATTCGGGAAATCGCACATCTAAGTATTCCCGAGGGAAGAAGTCTACAACCAAGTAAAAGAAAAAGAGTTCTTACAAAGGACTAAGTTCAAAAGGCAAGGCCCCAAAACTCGGCAGACGCTTCTTATGCAGAGAACCACACATGGTGAGGCAGTGTCCACAAAAGCAAGCACTCAATGCATCGACAACCTCAATCCATTGTCCAAGACTAGACAAGGGCAAGGTCATCGCCCTTAGTTTGAGTAGAGTTCAAAATCTAATAACGACAATGAGTCGCAAGAACCTCAAATGGGAAGGAGAGAATATGAAGATGAAGCAACGAAAAGCAGGGAGCAGTTAGCTGATGTATGTGGACATCAAGCTCAATGGCCGCACTCATGCCATGGAGGACACTAGCGCTAACCACACCTTCATCACCGATCATGAAGCAAGGTGACTCAAGATGATAAGGAGTCGCAAGGACCTCAAATGGGAGCAATGCGTTTGTTAAATGCATTATGGGGTCAAGTGGGGAGAATATGAAGATGAAGCAATGAAAAGCAGAGAGCAGTGAGCTGATGGATATGGATATCAAGCTCAATGGTCGAATTTGTGCCATGGTGGACACTAGCGTTAACAACAACTTCATCATTGATCGTGAAGCAAGGCGACTCGAGCTAAACCTAGAGAAGAGCCCAAGTCAGAAGAAGACTATAAACTCGGAGGCCAAGCAGATCTCCGAGTTGGCAAAGGGGGTCCCTATCAAAATCGAGTCGTGGAGCGAAAGCACAAACATGATAGCAATGTCGTTGGACGACTTCCAAGTGATCCTCAGAATAGAGTTCATGCACGCGGTGAAGATGGTGCCAATGTCTCCCTAGACAAAAGATCAAGTTATTCAAATTGTTGGGATCCAAGTTATACTTCTCCGTAAGCCTCCAACCCTAGACGAAAGACCAAACTGAAAGAATAAATTCGCTCGTTCACTATGTTGGACATAACTCAATTCTATTACAACTTGCAACGAAGTTCTGCATCCAACAAAAGCCCCTTTGAGATCATTACAAGACAGTAGCTGTCAACTCCACACACCTTGGCGATTGATTATACTACAAGTAGCCCGTCGACATATCACTTTCCAAAGGAATGGATCAAAACGCAAATATTGCACGGGTGTGCTTGGAGAAGGTGGCAAAAATGATGAAGTGAGCTAATCTGGAAAGGCAACCACATGAATTCAAAGTTGGCAACTTGGTGTTAGTTAATCTCCAACCAGCATCACTCAAGTTCTTTAGGCACAAGGTGTACAAGGGATTGGTGCACAAGTATGAGGGGTCATTCTCAATTATCAATAGGGTAGGTAATGTCTCCTCCAAGTTGTAACTACCAGCATAGCTCAAGATTCATAATGTATTTTATGCGAGCAACTTGAAGACATACCACTTAAATGCGCAAGAAGCCTCCAAAGCCTCGAATGAAAAGTAAATTGAAGTCATTTTAGCAGATTGCAAGACAAAGCTACCCAATGAAGTGGAGCAAATTAAGTACTTAGTGAAGTGACGAAAGCTTCCCAAAACAGAAGTCAGTTGGGAGCTCGAAGACGCCTTACGACATGAAGAACCTATCATCAAAGCCTAACTGCAAGCTTAAACGTGGGCGTCGACTGTTTAAATAGAGGAGAATGTCACTAATAATCGTCGCGCACTTGCAACACCTTCGACAAGGGACCATTCGTCGCTTTAGTTTGCTTGTGAATAAATTTGTAGCATGTGTTTGCCTTTGTATTTGTGTTTTTGCTTGAAAACTGTGAACAAGAATAGTTTGTAGGGCTCTAGAGCTACCGTTCATTAGAATAAGCAAACTATCCCAAAATGGCCCAGTTTCATGTGCCATGATTTGTTTTCTACAGGCTACGACGCGATGCGAAACGTCAACCATCTTAGCACCATAGTACCACCCGGGTGGCATAGGGTTAGATGGGGGTTTGGGATAGTATTAGGCGTTTGCTGAATTCACAAGTTCAAGCATAAAGCCTATGGGAACTTGCCAATGCGCTCAACATCCAATAAGCAATCGTTTGTGAACTTGCGATTGTTTGTTTGCCTTGTAAAATCATTGTTTTCTCATTTCTCTCTTGCACACCAAGTGTTCATTGAATTGTTTGTAAAGCTGCCCTCTTTGCGAAACGTTGGGACTTGTCCAACACTCATTTTCTGAACTAATCAATTTTCTCTTCTACAGATCCTTTAGGACCTGAGCGAGGTTCCAAATAGGCTGACCCTTTGCAGATAGATAACACAAGGGTACCTCACAAGCTAGATAATTCCAACTAAGTTTATGATAGCCCAATACCTTCATAGGATTTTTTATTTTTTTTTATAGCTGGTAATAGCTATCTTTCATACTTTATTTTTCATCTTTATACTTTCCTCATGCTCTCACTCTCTAATTTTTTTCTTAAATACTCTCTCCTTCGGGCATATCTCTCTTTGTTGTTGTTGCTGGTACTCCTCTTCCTCCACTGCTTCTGTTCTTCCTTTATCTGTTTTAAGTTTTTCCTTACTCATTGTAACAACCCAAGTTTAACCCCACACCTTATAAGCAATGGCACATGCCATGTCAAGTCAAGTACATCTATTCCTTTCAAAAAGGCAAATATGTTGAACCACAATAGGCAGCAACATTGTTGAGGATTAAATCAAGGTTTGCAATACCGTATCATACTGTTCGGAACGCTCATTGGACCGGTACGTTCGATTCAGCTCAGTACCTTAATGTACCATATGTCAGTACACTCGATATAGCTCAATACGTACCGTACCGATAGCTGATCGATTTGTTGGTAAGGTATGAGATTGCGAACCTTGGGTTAAATAACTATGCAGTTGACTAGCCTGGTATAAAAAAGCATGAAGGAATTTTTAGAAGCTTGAGCAAAGAAAAGTTAATTTCAAATGGCAGATCCTTATAAAATTTGGAGCAACTTCCTGTTGCTTTGTGTTACATAACTTCAAGAACATCTGTATGCCATTGAGAAACTAAAGTTGATTTGAGTCAATGGATACTTCAAGTTCAAACCATAAGTGCACTTGAAGACATAATCAGACCAACAAGTTATATACACTCTTCTAGGAATATTAAGAAAAGAAATTGTATTAACAATGTTTTCTATATGAAACTTCATGTGGTATAGAGATAGGTTACACCAATTAGATTCAGCTATTCATTTTTTCACATAGATGACAAAAAGGAAACCATACCTCCTGCAAGAGAAGTGCTTCTTAAAGAGAAGGCAAGCTGAAAACTCCGAGTAAGAGAGTCATGCATTGAGGTCTGAAAAAGTGGAAACAGAAAATAAACTACGGAGAGCTAGACAATAAAAGTTCATGACTATTTGATCATACTTTGCAGTAGATACCATGAATTATTTTGTTTTTGTAAAATTTACAGTTCTTCCTTTGATTCAATGATACAACATTATTAGATAATTAAACTTTGTAGAGAATTCTGCAATTTAGTGCCTAAAATATCGATGGAAGGAATTCTAAAATTGAAATAAAGTGCTTAAGAAACTGAATTTAGGAATTCTTCAAGAGGAACGAGATAAATTGAATCATATCTGCAAAACTGAATTCTTTCTTTACTCCTAGGTCCTAACAATATCCAATGCTGAATGATACATAACTCAGAAATCTGATATTTTTTGAAATAAAAGGAATTTTGACACAGCATACAGGTTAAATAACAGGAAAAAGTTGACATTGCATCTTACTAAAATGGTAATACAAAGAACAAACACAATTGCTGACAAACAACATGCATGTTCATGCTAACAAATTCCAGAGATAAAAGCATCCATCAGTCATCAAAACCTTGTAACATTTTTGAGTCAGGCAAAGTGGCAAATCATAGATGAAGCTCTATTGATCTAGTATGCTTATCTAAGAGAAGAACATATAACTAATATGCCGAAGATGATAACTTGTCTGAACAAGTACCATTAAGTGGTCAACAAAGTTAATTAGTAGGCAACAGTCAAAAGTTTCATCTAGAAGTCATTAGACTGTAAGTTACAGTTTAACAGGTCGAATGCTCGAATTATAACTTGTCTGAACAAGTACCATTTGTCTTACATAAGTGGTCTACAAAGTTAATTAGTAGGCAACAGTCAAAAGTTCCATCGAGAAGTCATTATACTGTAAGTTACAGTTTAACAGGTCGAATGCTCGAATTATAGCCCACTCAGAAGCACCACAATGTTTCTTGAGAGAAAAGTTTGATCATTATGGTGCCGGAAATAGCATCATGATGGCTGTCAAGTGTCAACAATTGGTTGAATCAATATCATCAACAAAATAGGGGGATTATTGAAGAGTCATGTCATTCACCTAAAAAGAGCAGAATAGGAAAAAAGTCAACTATTATGCCTTCTAAATGCAAATTTTCACATACATATAGCAAGATAGAGGAGACAGAGAGGCAACCATTCAATTGCAACAAAATATTAAAAATTATGCCTACAGTTGGGGGAAGTTCACTTAGTTGTATGATAACTGCTTTGGACCATCTATCTAGTAAGATACTGCATTCAACCAACTGTTAAAAAACATGAAGACTGTCCAATTATAGGAACTAAGGGAAGAAGTCTGAATTTCTGCTACAAAATTATGACTGTTGGAGACCATTATCAGATTTTTGTTAACCTGTGATTGCTTAATCTCATCTCAATTTTTCAATCTCTGGAAACTCCATGAACTCCTAGAGCATTATTCTTTGGCACATCTCAAACCTAACTTTTCCATAGCATCTAACCGTTCAAAATTAAGGTCAGTATATATAGACCTACAGCTTAAGTGACGCCCTGATTATATCTGAGTCTCAAATTGAAGTTGCAGGTTTGATAAGACAAATTTAGGCTCATGTAGATGCATACAAGTCCCCAAAATTTTCAGTTATACACATGACTTGTTTTTTATATGGAAGTCTCTATATATTTTTCTGTTGTGTTCACTAGTCCCTCTGTCTGCCTTTCTCTAAATATGGCCATAGTTGCCAAATATTAACCAACAACAGTATATAAGGGAAGTATAGAGAAGTTGCAAGGTAGAATCAAAGATGTGAAAGATGACAACTAAAGGTACAACTGAATAATCGATAACCTTGGAAAAGGTAACTGGCTGCTGCTACTTTTCCCCATCTTTATTAGAAAATATTCAGATTCATATCGATAACCTTGGAAAAGGTAACTGGCTGCTGCTACTTCTCCCCATCTTTATTAGAAAATATTCAGATTCATAAAATTCGGTAGTCGGCACTACCTTGGAGCATGAGTTCATATGAAAAATTGCACAAAATATATGGCACCAAGCAGTAACAGAAAGTAAAAACTTAGTAGTGGCTGAAGATAATACGGCATTATATGGAATTTGATTACCTTTGCTCGAGAAAACAACAATGCTAGACTATAAGAATGAGCTATTGCTTCATAGTTATCTGGCATGTTTTCAGGGGACATGGCTTGAGCGCAAATTGATGAAAGAAGTAGCATTATTTGACGACGGCTCAATCTTAAAAGAACTGAGTCCTAAATACACAAAAGAAATGAATTTGTAGTAAGTGAACAATCCAAGAGCTAGTTCGTTTAAGATGGTAGCTTACTAAATAATAGTTAAAAGACATCAACCTTATATGATTTGTTCAATATAAAATCCTCTGCAATTACTGGTGGAGAGCCCTTCATGCTGCGAGTGCGGCTTTGAGACGACTGCAGCTTGAAAAGCTTAGCCTCATTGCAGCTATTATCTTGTGTGTCATAACCATATGGAACTCTGTTCATATTTTGTTGGTATGTTTTTTCTGTTGAGGAGCACTTTTCCCATCTTAGTTTCTCAAACAGAGCAGCTGAAGACGAAAAGGCAGAAACTGTTCTAGAGAGTGTTCTCTGGAGATCAAAGTTCGTAAGTAATTCTGGAGTCACCGAACAAGGTTGGGGACATACAGATGAAGGAACAAGAACAACAGAGAATACACGGTGAGCACCAACACGTGTTTCATGATCAGGGTGAACCATTGCTAAGAGCAGTTGATGAAATAGAGTTTCAGGAAAAGCCTGTGATGTATGACCAGAGAATTAAATCTAAAATAACCGAGAAAATTACTCTAGCATATGTATTTTTGTCTGACCTTATTCTGATATGACAAATTTGGTACAGATGCAATTATCTGAGCAGTGCGATATACAGCAGACATGGTTGACCTAGCCATGGACACATTGGTTGATATATTTTCCAACATTACAGCCATCATGTCAAGAACAGGCCCAGCATCACCAATCTGTTTAACAAAACAGCAAACACTTGGTCATAAAGAACTTCATGATTTCATGAAAAGGTCACTGCAAAGCCCTGTTGTGATAGATTTATAGTATTCAGCATATCAGACAAGCAATACCTTTTTCGATAATTGAATGATGCACTCATCTACTGCTGCTCGAAAATTGTTATTCCATTTGATGATGTCGCCACCCAAGTTTTCACTACCAAGGGCACAGTGCATGGATTTTCGCAAATGTTTCACCATATCACTTATTGCACCTATAATTGCTACAGAAGCCTGAGCTTTCGACTGCTCAGCGAGACAAGCAGCAACTTCAACTATACTCAATTGAATGTCAGGCTGTTTTAGAACAGCCTTATGCTCAAGATGCTTGACCAATATTGATATTAGCAGATGTGTATTTTGCCCTGCAAGGTGATAATTAAATTAACCCATTAAAAGATGAGTAACAAGATATACATATGTTTACCTGGAAGAAAAGTACATTGACAGTTCTTAGTCCAAATTTTGGTGGGTTCCTCAAAAACTGGGCCACCATTTTTTACAAGAATATATGTGTGTGTGTGTGTGTATATATATGTGTGTGTGTGTGTGTGTATATATATGTATATGTATATATATGTATATATGTATATATATATATATATATGTATATCTATAATGTATATATATATATGTGTGTGTGTGTGTGTGTATATATATGAAAAATAAAATAAAATTCTTACCGGCCTTTTCCATCAGTAACTGCATATCCAGTAAAATATACCGAGCAAGACCATTTTGCCGAGACCATGAACTATTATTATCAAAATATCGAAACAAAGACTCCAAAACGCGTCGTACAGTAGTAGCTTCCTTGGCTAGCTTTGCCATGTTATGCACACAAACCCTGGACCAAAAGTTGGGATTTCTTGTTTCATCCCTGTCAAGTGTATATGAGTATATTAGATAATAAAAAGCATATAAATTTTGAAATGAGTAGAGACTATGTGTCAAATTCTTACGTGGTCAAATTAAGTTCTCCTCTATCATTTACAATGCTTTTCCAGGAAGGAACCCTTGCCACGACAAAGGGAGAAGGAGATACATGACCCTCAGTTTTAAGGACTTCCTGTACCCATCGGCTCTGTGTACCCTCTTCACTTTGTTGGCCATTCTCTGATTTCTTTTTGGGGACTCCATAGTTATCCAAGACCGCAGAAACAATCTACAGCAACAAACATAAATTTAAAGGAACAGAGTAAAGGTTTATCATTTTCTACTGCTTACTAGATAAACATTAAAGGCATTGAATAAAAATGTAATGACTCGAGTGGTGGCTACTTTTGAGAACTTGACAATTCAAACAAAGTTATTCAATGAAATTAAATTCAAATTTTAAGTGAATTATGCTTAACATAACCAACCACTTTTACAAATTATTTTCCATGAGCTTGTATTCAATACAAAATTTCATTTTATCTTAAGCAGTTCGAATTCCAGAATCATCTCTCTCTTGATGTTCCCCAAGTTCTTTATGGCACATGCCATGTGCAGGTTACATGTAATTTAAATTTTCTAGCAGAAAAGTCCCAATTAGATTTTTAAACTCTCAAAGTTTCTTTTCATATTTTTACCAAAGTTTAAATCCTCAATCTAATACCAGCTCCAACACATTATTAGATAGACATAGTACTAGTATACTAGATGGTGTATGACTATGACCTACCATCCGACAATACTGAAAAAATATTAAAAAATAAATATTGAAGTTCCAAAGTTATGGTTACCATTGTATTTCTAAATTTTCTAGTGGACTTCAAAAAAATAAAAAACAGTCTCATATTCAGAACATTGAGGAAAAACTTAAAAAATTTAAAGGTCCTTGGAGCAGGGTTTCAAATTCCAGTCAATTTGAGCAAAAACCAATGGTGGACCAGATAGCCTAACACCTATCAATATTATATTTTTTCGTTAATTTTAGTAATAATGGGTGGTACATATTGGTATTTCACCTAATATATGAATTTCATACTTCTCTTATAAGGTGTCAAAATGGCATCAGACAAAGATCTTAAACCTTGCTTTGGAGTTTAATTTTTAGGTAAAGAGATGAAATAGTGACTAAGAAAATGGAGTAGCCCAAGGATCAGTTCAAATAAATATACAGAAACAATCATCATCTTGATCAAGGTTTGACTTATCGGTCTGTACAAGTGTACCGAGTTCATCTCGGTACTGGTATGGTACCAGTACCCGGCGGTATGCATAGTGTGTACCATCCGGTAAATGAAAATATAATATAATATAATATAATATAATATAATATAATATTAGAAATATTAAAAAATTAAAAAAATATAAAAAGGGGCGACGTCGCCTCGATCTTTCTCCCCGCGCGGGAGAAAGAGTGCCCGCGACCCGCGGGCGGCGACGGCGCGCGAGCGGCGATGGCACACAGGCGAGGACCGTGCGCGGGTGACAGGTATTTTTTTCTCTTCTTTTCTTTTTTTTTCTTCTTTTTCCTCTTCTTCTTCTTCCTCCCTTTTTTTCGCTCAATCGACCTCCGACAGTCGATTTCTCCCTCAATCGACCGTCGGCGGTCGATCTCCCTTTAATCGACCGTCGACGGTCGATTTTTGGTGGAACCGCCCAGCAGCGGGCGGTCTGTGTACCGGCAACCTGGCGGACCGGTATGTACCGCCCGCATCTGGCGGTAAACATTGAAAGTACAAGCCTTGATCTTGATGTCCTTGTTTAGTTTAAACTGAATTGGGAATAGGTTAAGCTACTTTAATATTTTTCTTGAAATTTTTATTTATTTTTTTCTTAGAAGGTTTGTGATCTCTTTTTAAGTAGAATTGCTGTTTATTAGTCCTACATTAGTTATACTAATTAAAAGAGCTTCAAATCTATAAGAGACTTAAGAATTAAGATATTCATGGGCTTCCAAACTTTCATAAAATTTATTAGTGGGGAGGTCTTAAAGATCTATACAAATGCTCTGTCTGCTCTCTCTCTCGCTCTCTTCTCTGTTTGTTATAATGTTGAAATTAACTGAAATACATGCCAAAAAAGCTCAAAGACTTGATATCTTTCTTGTCTCTGATGCATAAAATTTTTATGTGACACTACCAGCTGTAAGTTGCACTGTTCCACCCATGATTTCCAAGGATTGAATATTTGCAATTTTTGAATTGATTGAAATCTGCAACTTATTTGTTTGTTTGCTTGGAAATATTCCATGGCTTTGATAAGTGTTGTGGATGAATTTACAACTAAATCTTAATAACCAGCCTTAGGTTAATCAACTCAAAGACCCATAAAAGTCAATATTAAAAGTAAAACGAGGTGGAAAATAGCTAAGAGTTCCTGTAGTACTTACTAAAAAAAACATGTAGGTTCTTCCTTCATAAGTTCTACAAAAGTTTATGCAATTGGCTTAGACAGTCATAAATTTCATGTTAGATGCACTCCGTTGAGAATCATTTTGACTGATCCAAGTTTTCTTCATACAAAACCTTGCCACACTAAAAGAAAACATAAAAACTAAATGGCAGTCATTACACCATAAAGGTTAGAAAACTCAATACCTTGGAAAATGACCATAAAGAAATTTCTGCTTAAATTTACCTTGATAGAACTTAAAACTTAAAACTTTTGTTTGCAATTTCGACATGTACCGCCCGGTATGGGTAGTACATACCGGTCTGCCTGGTTACCGATATGCCGACCGCCCGCTATCGGGCGGTACCGCCAACAATCGACCATCGGCGATCGATTGAGGAAGAAAAAGGAAAGAAAAAGAAGAGGAAAAGAAGAAAAAAGAAGAGGAGAAGAAATAATACCGCGTCGTCCTCGCCCACGCGCCGTCGCCGCTCGCCCGTCGCACACGCCCGCGGGCGCTTTTTCTCCCGCGGGAGGAGACGGATCATCTCCCCGCACGGGGAGAAAGATCGAGGCAACGTCGCCCCTTTTCCCTTTTTTAAATATTTTAATATATTAATATTATATTATAATAATAAAAATATTATATTATATTTTAATATACCGGATGGTATGCACTGTGCATACCGCCCGGTACCAGTACCGTACCTATGCCGATAATATGTTGGTACATTGATACGAACCGGTAAGTCAATCCTTGCTTAAAAGTATATCAACAATTCTCAAAAGTAAGTCCTAGACAGTAGAACCTACTCATCCCAAAGATCCTCAAGCATTTTTAAAAGTTTTAATGATGACTATATTTATAATTGGACCAATGATCAAAACAAACAACCTACTTTATACTATAAATGAAAAGGAAGCTTGAATTTATCACAAGTTATTTCTTCATCCCTGTTATTGAGTTTATATAGAACTTTAAGATCTAATTCTTGCTTCCATTAAGATTTGAGATTTGATGGCAAAAACTGTAAAGTGGTGGGAAAATTACACTTAGCCTCGTTAATTTTTTCCAACAGTAAAAGTAGTTCTTCAAACCAGTAGAACAGAAATAGAGTTTAGTTGGTACCAAAACAAGTCAGCACTATACCATCAAAAACTTCAGTCTTGGGCATTCTATAGTACCAAAAAGGAGTCAGTTTCGACATAGTGATCTGTATTACAACAAAAATAAAGTTGTAAAGTCCCAACTTGTATATTAAAGCTAGGACTTGTATTGTGTCAAGATATGGCCATTTTGTTTCTTAAAACCCTTTAAATTTCCTTTTCTTTTGCATTTCAGATGAAGTTTCAAAGAAAAAGGTAACTTTTTTCATGATTAATTTAGTGGCTGTTTTGATAGTAACTGTTGTCTTGTTTCCATTGGCATCATACTTGTGAGTTCTATGTTATGCATACATGGTCAAGTAATATTTGGAAAATCCTAGATTTTATTCATAGAGGGAATTTTATGGGACTAAGAATTTCTAAAATAGAAAATTCCTGTGACTATTGTCCTATAACATTGTGAATGTCCTTAAGAGTACAAGAATATGGGTCCAGAAGCCAATATATATGGTCAATACATAGCTTAGATCTTTATGATGACTTGATTTATGAAATTAAGATTCATGTAGGCCTTCATCAAGCACACTCTTTTCCTTCCATTTCTATTCTTTTTTTTCTCTATTATCTTAATTCAATTTTCCATATTGTCATATTCTAAATTTTCTGCTGTGCTGTAGTGATATATCATAATTTTCTATCCAAGATCGATTCTTTAGTGTAGATGATCTTACTTTCTTATTGTTATAATTAAAATAAAATGTATCAATGGCCATAAAGTATTAAATTGATCTAAGATGTGAATTAATGTACAGTAAAAAAAATTTCATATATGCACTTACATTCATTAGATTGCTCACAACCTTTTATTCTTTTCTTATTGAAACCTTACCATAGATTAAATTCTTGCATGCATTTTTTAGGCGCAGGAAGTTGTTGTCTAACAGATACTAATAACATCTAGCTGTTTTTTATACATCAATTCAATATTACTAAATTCAATCAACTACTTCCCTTTTGGTTAAGGTATAGACGGCAGGCCAATCCTGATTTTTCCTTAGCACTAAACACTAGTTTAAGGAACATCATGGACCACGGATAGTCTTATTTATTGTCTTAAAGGTAAATTTAAAGGAGCCATCTTGAGAGAAGAAAGGATTGCAATACTTGTTTAAGATGGATATAAGAAGCCACAAAAGAGTATACATGTTTTATGCGAACAATCATTTGACAGGCATCTGCAGGAATTGGGTTATTCTATGTATCCAGTTTATGAGAAATTAAAGCTTAATTCATTTACTAGGAACCTGCAAATAGTTTGCCAACTGCGTAAGCAACTTGAAAACTGCAAAGGCTTTGTCTGAGACCATCAATAATTGAAATCCGAAAAAATAAACTTCCTCAAAGTTCAGATAACAATTCAACCAGGAGGAGCTTAAATATAATCTCAAAAAGTTGGTTTAATCAGGTCTCACAATTAAACAATTCCTAAGACATGCAGAATATAATTTAAAGATGTAAACAATTCTGGATATAAATCCTGTATCAATTTTCAGTTCAATTGAAAATACAAAAAACATATAGGATAAACATGCTTACATTGTCAAATTCTGCTGAGATATGCGAATATTCACCCATAAACAGGACCTATGTGTCATAACAAAGTGAAGACATATAAGCAAATAAGCCATCCAGACTTCAATAGATGATCAACAATATGTAAAAGAACAAATAAATGAAACAGACACTTATACATGAACAGTAAGAAGCTCTCATTCATCCATCTTTTACCCATTTCACAAGCGTAACTACTATCTATATTCATTTAATCGAGAATAGTGCCATAAAGCACCTGATGTTTCCTATAATGTAAATGGAGCATCTGGACCTTTTCTGATCCAACCTAAGAACTTGATAACATCTGGCATTACCGTCATTCTTATCAGGTGTAGTCAGATTCCCATGCGACTTTTGCCAATCTAATTATCTGCATCCTTCATTCCTTCTAGCTTTATGAGCACTATAGTTTACATCATCTTCTAGACAGTAGACAGTATGGGGTTGCTAGACTACCTCTTTTTCAGATATGTGCCTTCAGATGTAAGATGTCACCATGCTCCAATGCCATTCCCTGGCCTTGCCATTATTATGCTTGCCATCAGCTGTCTCATCCAAATCCATGATAACACCAACTGAATTCATAGATGGTGACAAATTCATCTACATCGCTTTGCAAAGGCAATCTCTTCACATTGTGGAGGAAAATGTTAATGCTCTTGTTTCTTTCAGTGTTATGCAGTTTCTCCAAACTAATTTCACTAGTAACATCTGCACTCACGAAGGAAGAAATAAATAGTTTCGAATCTCAGACCATTCCATTTATTGAAATGGTTAGATACTGTGAACAAGTATATACTGGTTCACAAATCATTCTAATAATGGATCAGTAGCCAATGGGAATCATGATTGTAGGTATCAGAATTTGAATTATCACCTTTATGCTTCTTTTATCTCAATGTCCTCTAATATTTTAGTTCAGTATACCTTGCTTGTGCTCCTCTAGAATCAGCATTTGATAACAATCAACACATTGTTTTCAACTCTTCACTTTCTTCAATTGCATGCCCTTTTCCAATTATAATGGGTACCTTCTCTGTAGACTATCCGTATTTGTAAGGTAAGAACCAATAGCTCACTGCCTACAGTTCAAGCTATATATTTTCATACTAGGATCAATTCGAAACATGACGAGAAAAAAGAATGGGAATGGAAATTACTGAATCTCATTTTTGATGTTTTGAATAAAGGTAGCTTCATTCCACTTTTTATTACCATCAGGAATCTAGCTACCTCTAGAAACCAAAATCTGATTTCCAACACTCCTCAATTATCTTTTAAAGATGAAATTTTACCTTTTCTAGCAGACAATGACATATGCTTAAATTATTATACATTTGAAACAATATAACCATAAAATAATATTAATATCATAATATACAGATGAAGTATAACTATGACAAAAAAGGTATCAGTAAAAGTTAATATTGACAACCATAATTATAGAAAATGTTAATATATAATGCAAGGTTTTACTTACCGGTCCATTCCGGTGTACCGACATATTGTCGGTACCGGTACGGCACCCCGTACCGGGCGGTATGCACAGTGCATACCGCCCGGTATTAAAATATAATATAATTTTTTTATAATATAATATTATATAATATAATATTAAAAATATTAAAATATTAAAAAAAAGAAAAGGAAAAGGGGGGCGACGTCGCCTCGATCTGTCTCCTCGCGTGGGAGAAAAAGCGACCGCGGTCGCGGCAGCGGGCAACCCGCGAGCGACGACGGCAGGCGAGCGAGGACGGCGCTGGCGAGGTATTATTTCTTCCCCTCTTCTTTTTTTTTCCTTTTCCTCTTCTTCTTCCCTTTTTCTTCCTCAATCGACCGCCGACGGTCGATTTCTCACTCAATCGATCGCCAACAGTCGATTTCTTTCAAAATCGACCGCCGACGACTGATTTTTGACGGAACCGCCCGATAGCGGCCGGTCCGTGTACCGGTAACCTGGCGGACCGGTATGTACCGCCCGGTACGAGCGGTACAGGTCGAAATTGCAAACCTTGATATAATGTAAGTAATATAAATATCAAGAATAATAAATAAAAATACAAATAGTAATAATGTAATAAAAAAAGTAAAATAATAAAAATATAGACCGATATAAGTATCAAATGATAAAGAAGATAGCCTGCAAAATAATTAGAAAGAATAAAAGAGTGTGACATAATATGGATATATAATAATATAAATAACAAAAACATAAATATAAAAATTAATACAAAAACATAAAATACAAACTAACAAGTCACAAAATAATATATTAACAAATTAATTATACGTGTCTTTAATTTTATTATTAATTGTGGCATTAAAAATCAAACATGCAGAAGAACTTGACTTTCCAATAACATTTTCAATGGATTTCTGTGTGATTCTGATTTCAACAATGAACAGAATGCCACCATAAGGGAAGGCAACACTAAAATAAGGCAAGATATCAAATTACTAAAATAGAAGTGCTAGGATTTATACCAGAGAAGAGAGAGCTTGCAAGCCTGCTGCTCGCAAATAGCATGCATTCTCATCCTCTCCCATTTCTTGAGCTAGACTGCACAATCTTGGAATCAGGCCCTCTAAATTGAACTGGTATGTACCATCCACCTAACATAATAGGTAGCATCAAGATCTTGGTTCTATTACAAATAGGAAAATGTAGATCAAAAGGATATATCAATTACTATAACAAAATATGTGGTCCCTATCAACCAAGAAAAGATTTTACCTGGCTATTAACAAAGTCAAAAAGTGTATGGCATCCTATTATTTGCATTTCATCATGTCTTGATTGATCAAAAAGAGTGTGTATGATGCTCAGTAAGCTACTTGCAAACAGTGGCCTGTAAGACATTATCTTCAGATTATAGGTCAGACTTCAAACTCAATGTCCTTGATGCTTAACAAGATTATTTAAAATTAAATAAACAGACCAATGTAGATAAGACTCTCTAAAGTGAATCACATGACATAGTATCAGACAGATAATCAGTAGTAAAGTAATAAAACTCTCAAACAACTCAAACTTCTAATATAACAGACAATTAATAACGGTTATAAGAATAAATTCAGCGGATTAGGTTCTCTTTGGGAGAATAAAACTAGAGAAAGTAGCAAACATTTATATGCAAATGTTATATATAAAATCATTCAAGACTTCCGTAACTAATTTCAGAAAAGTGGAATAACAAAGGGTTTAAATAAAATGCAGGAACTTTACAAAACTAACTTAAGAAAAATCTAGGAAATTGTGTATGTAAATATAGTGAAATCAAATGGTTACTGGCTAATGAAAATATGAGAACTAAAAGATCTTCAAACCAATGATCAGATATAGTGTAGGTACAATACCTAGAAAAAATTGGTGAAACCCTATTTAACAGCACAAGTAACACTTTTGGTAGTACAAACCAAGGATTGCTATACCGATCCGCACCGACATATCGAGCTAAGTTCAGTAAGGTATGATACTCTATATCGAGCGGTACGCACAGAGCATACCGCTCGATATAATATAATATAATATAAATATATTATAATATAAATATAATATTAAGATAAAGTTAAAAAATATAAGGGGCGACATCGTTGAGGCGACATCACCTCTTTCCTTCTTCTCACACGGGGAGATGAACAAGGAGAAGAAATTGCCTGTGGGTGACGGATCGACGGACTCCAGGTTTTTCTCCCTCTTCTTCTTTCTCCCTCTCTCAGCTGCTACTGTCCGAAATCGGCCACCGATGGTTGATTTCGGATGGTAACTGGGTGAAAACAGCCCCAATCGGCGGTATCGACCGGTATTGCAAACCTTGGTACAAACATCAATTTAGATTTATATCTATCTTCGTCAGAAGAAGAGATTAAGCAATTGCAATTTCACAAAATAAATCATTCTCTATTCTCTGGGTTTTGACAGAATGTGACATCATATTTTCCTAAAATTGTTTAAAAACTACTTTGTTATACATTTTAAAGGCAATCACTCATGATATACTCATAGTCAGGAGCACCATGTTTACCGTAACTGTAATCTTTGACCGTTTCTATATCACCACTCTGGTTCTGAGCAATACTCAAAACACTGTTATCAATCCAGTTATTTGATCAAAACTGAAAATTATAAACTTAGAAGAAGTCAACATTACTGTCACCTTTATGCAAATGTTAATCATCAAAAGAAGACTGTCACATTATTGATATCTAAGTGCAAATGACAGTAATGTTCATTCTGAAATCTCTCAAGGACCATGAGTTCGTTTGAGGATTTTGGTATAGCTTTCTCCTCTTATTTGGCGTATATGAAAATTTATTTGGCAACAAAAACTATCTCCATAATACCTGAAAATATGAAGCTAATAATTAGCACTATTTAATTGGTTAAAATGAAGGATTTCAGTATTGCAGGCCCTTATCATGAGCTTATATGAACCTATAACTATTAAGGTACAGTTCTCATGTGTGCATCACTTTGCCCAGTATTAGTAATACCCATTGGTCAGCAATGCAATTAACGGGAAAGTTAACAAGGACTATCAGAACTGCAATCCTACAGATTGACTAAAGGCAAATGACATCGAGAAGAGAACAAATAGTATACAGTGATTGTGAATCTCACATTTGCTCCCTGCAAGCAATCAATAATTTCTGGTAAATATGCATCACAACTTTAACATAGCCCAAATGTTCATTTCTCAGCTCTCTGTAACACCTCTGCTCCAAATAATTTGTTATCTGCCAAAAAGGCTAGGAATAAGTAAATAGGGTAACTAGAATAAATAGGAATTGAGTGATAATTCAAAAACTAAAATCAAAAGCAACTCAAGTGTGACTGTATTACCACCTATATATTTTTAACAGACAATCAAGGGCATGGTTCTAAAAAAATAATAGAAACTGCCTACGAGGATCTGAGAAGTGAAACCAGTCATAGTAATCAATTGCACTGGTCATATTTGTTATAAACGAAGAAGAATGAGAATAACCAGTTTACTCAAACACCAACACAAATAATTTTGCATCACTTAGGAATCTGTTAACAAGACTCCTGTAATGTCCAACATCCAGAATGCTGCTTGAGGAAATTGACACTCTTTTTCTGTTGTTCATTATAGTGAAACTCTGGAAGTACCAACTTTAAATCAATGATTTAAATAGACATTCTGTCATGAACTTAGCTAGTTTTGCCTAAGTCGTGCTATCATGGACTTAGCTGAATTTGCCTAAGTCGTGCGGCACCCAGGTTGCAAACTGTTGTAGCTCGCATTTCAAGCAAAATCCCATAAAACTAAGGCAAAACAGGCTGTCAAACATTTGTACAAGTATACAAAAATGACGAACGGTTCGTTGAGCGAAGATGTTGCGGGTGCATGACGACCGTTCGTGACATTCTCCCCACTTAAACTATTGACGCCCTCATCGACGCTTGTTGGTACGCTTTGACGATGTCTTCTTCATGTCATAGGGTATCTTTAGGCTCCCAACTAGCTTCTGTTCGAGGAAGCTTTCGTCAGTTCACCAAATACTCAATTTGCTCTGCTCCGTTGGGTAGCTTTATCTTGCGATCCGCCAGAATGGTTTCAACTCACTTCTCGTAGGAGACTCTGGTGGGGGGTAATCGAGTTGAAATATTTCGGGAAACATCTTGTGGATTTGAGTGGTAGGCTTTCAAGTTGCTTGAATAAAAGAAGTTATGAATTTTGAGTCATGCCAACAGTTGCAACTTATATGAGACATTGCCTACTTGCTGATAATTGAGAAGGACCCTTCATACTTGCATACAAATCCTTTGTGCACTTTGTTCCAAAAGAACTGGAGTGATGCTGGTTGGATCTTCACCAATACCAAGTCACGAACTTTAAACTCCTGTGGTCGCCTTCCCAAGTCTGCCCATTTCTTCATCTTTTTGGCCGCCATCTCCAAGTAAGCCCGCGGAATCTACGTTTCGATGTCATTCCTTTGCGATGTGATATGCTGGCGGGCTACACCCTGTATAACCAATAGCCAAGGTATGAGGAGTCGATGGTTGTTATCCCGTAATAATATCAAAGGGGCTCTTGTTAGACGCAGAGCTCCGCTGCAAGTTGTAGGAGAATTGGGCAATGTCCAACAGCTTCACCCAATCTCGTTGGTTGGCACTCACGTAGTGCCGAAGATATTGCTCCAAGAGCGAATTGATTCTTTCGGTTTGGCTGTCCGTCTGAGGATGCAGGCTTATGGACAAGTACAACTTAATCCCAGCAGTTTGAATAGCTCGATCCAAAATTGTCCTAAGAACCAAGCATATCAATCACTAATTATGTTGTGCGGGACTTCCCAATACTTCACCACATTCTTCATCATCAACTTGGCCGCCTCATCTACTGAACAGTATAGGGGTGCAACAATGAATGTTGCATACTTTGAAAACAAATCAACCACCACCAGTATCGATCCAAGTCCCCCTACTACCGGCAAGCTTGATATGAAGTCCAAGGAAATGCTCTCCCATGACCTTTCTGGTATGGGCAGTGGCTCCAAAAGTCCCACTGGCATTCGCTGCTCTACCTTATCTTGTTGGCAAGTAAGGCATGTTCGAACATATTCCTCCACATCGGTCTCATCTTCGATCATTAGAAGGCCCTCTCCACGAAAGCCAGTGTTCGATGAATACCCGGATGTCTAGCCCAAAGGGAATCGTGACACTCTCTCAAGAGTTCACGTCTCAAATTGTCCACTCGTGGAATATAAACTCTATTTCCTTTGGTGTAGATGAGTCCCTCATGGACCCAAAATCGTCATGTCTTGGCCTCTTTGATTAGTTGTATCAGGGTTACTGTCTAAGGATCACTACACAGTCCATCCCTAATCCTGGAAAGGAAGTTGGAGTGCAACTTACTTGCTTGGCCCCCGCCTTCCAACTGTATGGTATTCATCAGCTCCACTTTTCGGCACAATGCATCAACTATGACGTTTACTTTTTCGGGCTTATACTCCATTACCATGTCGAACTCAGCCAAGAAGTCCTGCCACCATGCTTGCTTTGGGGAGAGTTTCGTCTGAGTTTAGAAGTAACTAAATGCGACATTGTCCGTTCTTAGCACGAATCGTGCTCCGAGAAGGTAGTGACGCCAAACTCGCAGAGAGTGGACCATCGCTGTCATCTCCTTCGCGTGCATTGGATATCGCCGCTCGATCTTGTTGATCTTGCGACTATTATAGGCCACCGCATGACCCTCTTGCATAATTACTCCCCCAATAGCAAAGTCCGAAGCATCTGTATGGATCTCAAAGGACTTCCCATAGTCTAGTAATTTAAGCACCGGTTCTTCCAACACAGTAGCCTTTAGGTCTTGGAATGTTACTTCGCATTTATAAGACCATTTCCAAGACCAAGGAATGAAATTTTGATCTGTACCGCCTGATACGGGCGGTACGTACCGGCCCGCCAGGTTACCGGTATGCGGACGCCCGCTACCGGACGATACCGCCAAAATTGATCGTCGACGATCGATTTCGACTGTCAATGACCGATGGAGGGAGAAATCGACCGTCGGTTCGACCCGACATTCGATTGAGGGAAAAGAAGAAAAAAGAAGAGGAAAAGAAGAAAGAAGAAGATGAGGAAAAGAAGAAAGAAGAAGATGAGAAGAAGAAAGAAGTACCTCCTTTCCCCGCGCCGTCCTTGCCCGCGCACCGTCGTCGCCCTCGCACGCGGGCGATTTTTCTCGGAACGTCTCACCGCACAGGGAAAAGATCGAGGCGATGTCACCTCGATGACATCGCCCCTTTTTTTCTTTTTTTAATATTAATATTTCATATGATATTTAATATTATAATAGATAATATTATATTATAAAATATTATAACATATTTTAATATACCGGATGGTACACACTGTGCGTACCGCCCAATACCGGTGTCATACCGGTATCGAGATAATCTCGGTACACCGATACGGACCAGTATGTCAAACCTTGTCCAAGACTGCTCCTTCAACAACTCCGTTAGTGGAGCAGCACGTTCGAATATCCAGCAATGAAGCGCCGATACTAAGTTGACAAAACCACGGAAGGATCTCAACTCCGGTACCTTCTTTGGTGTTCGCCATTTTGCCACAGCTTGTACCTTAGATTTGTCCATTCGTATGGACTCATTACTGATTCGATGCCCCAAGAATAGAATCTCTGTCTGAGCAAAGGAGCACTTCTCCCTCTTTACGAACAAAATATTCTCCCTAAGAACTTTAAAAATTGTTTGAAGGTATTCGACATGCTCCTTGAGCGTTTGGCTGTAGACGATGATATCATCTAAGTAGACGACCACAAACTTGTCCAAATACTCCTTGAATAGTTGGTTCATTCTAGTGCAGAATGTGGCCGGAGCGTTGGTTAAGCCGAAAGACATCACCAGGAACTCGAACATTCCATACCTGGTCACACAAGTAGTCTTCACTTTGTTGCCTTTGGCAATGCGCACCTGCCAGTACCCCAACTGAAAGTCGAGTTTGGAGAAGTACTTTGCCTTGCCCAATTGATCGAACAAGTTCGCAATGAGCGAAATAGGATACTTGTTCTTCATCGTTACTTTGTTGAGGGCTTAATAATCAACGCATAATCGGAGGCTCTCATCTTATTTCTTCTGGAAAAGGACTTGAGCTTCGAAATGTGCTTTTGAGCTACGGATGAGACCACCGGTTAGCAGTTCATCTAACTGCTTTTTAAGCTCCGCCAACTCTAGAGGGGCCATACGGTATGGTGGTCTTGCTAGAGGCTTCACTCCTGGCTCCAGCTTAATATGATGATCCATGCCTTTGCGTTATGGCAGAGTTTTCGGCAACTCGGGTGGCACCATATCTGAGAACTCCTTCAGAACGTTCGCCACCACAATAGGTTCTTGAATGGCCTCCCCGTCAAGTGCCTCTAGCTTTATAATGACCACGAAGCTTGATTCTCCTTTTCGTACTCATTTTTTCAATTGTAAAGTCGATATTTATTGTGTATCCCTGGTTCCTCCTCAAGAAACTAGAACCACGCAGGGGTCATTACCTCCCATCAGGCATATGGAGTTTAGAAACAACATTGGCACCAACTTCGCTGCGTGCATGAACTTCATTCTAAGAATCACTTAGAAGTCGCCCAAAGGCACCACCATCATGTTTGTGCTCCCGCTCCAAGTTACGATCTTGATGGGGACCCCTTTGCTAGTCCGAAGATCCGCTTGGCCTTCGAGTTCACAGCCTTCATCCGACTTGGGTTCTTCTCCAATATTAGTCCAAGTCGCTTTGTTTCTCGATCGACAATAAAATTGGGTAGCGCCCATGTCCACCATCGCACGGGTTGTTCAGCCATTAAGCTTGATGTCCACATACATCAACTTGCTACTTCCTACCTTTTGTGGCTTTGCCTTCATGTTCTCCCACACTTGATCCTGCAACGCATTCAACAAACGCATTGCTCCCATTCGGGGCCCTTGCGACTCCTTATCATCACTGCTTGATTCTGAATTGCTCTAACTAAGGGCGACGACCTTGCCTTTGTCCAATTTATGAGGGTGGATTAATGCAATTAAAGCATTAAGTGTCTATTTTTGTGGGCACCCTCTCACCATATGCGGTCCTCTGCACAAGAAGCATCCGCCAGATTTCAGGGCCTTGCCTTTTGAGCTCGGTCCTTTATGGAAGTTCTTCTTTTGTTCACCCCCAGACTCCTTCACTCGAGAAAACTTGGATGGGCGATTTCCCGAGGATTGTTTCTTGTACCCCGAGTCCTCCGAAGAGACAAAGTCAGTGAGCCTTTCTGCTATCGCAATTGCCCGACCACATCAGTGACATTCCTTCGATGCAATTCCTATTGAGCCCACAGCTTCAAGCCATTGAGGAAGCTGAATAATTTATCCTTCTCGGACATGTCCTGGATGTCCAGCATTAGTGCAGAAAATTGTTTCACATAGTCTCGAATGGAAGTACTTTGGTGGAGTCGTCTCAGCTTCCTTCTTGCGACGAACTCCGTGTTCTCAGGTAGGAACTGAGTTCTCAACTCTCGCTTCAAGTCTCGCCAAGTGTCCACTCGGCACCAACATTGTTAGATCTCTTCCCAACAGATTCGTCACTAAAGTTTTGCATCTCTATTCAAATACATTGTTGTTATAGAAACTTTAGTTTCTTCAGAGTCAGGTCTCTTAGCTCGAAAGTATTGATCCATGTCGAACAAAAAAATTTTGAGCTCTTTGGCATCCCTGACACACTCATAGCAATACGGGTCGGGTGCTCTGAAACTTTGTGGCGACACAATGTGGGTGTTACTCCCTCCCGCATTAAGAATCCTTGCGAGCAACGTCACCTTGGACGTGAGTTCCACTACAGCTTCGTGTAGATGTTGCATGGAGTCTTTAGTGTCTTCTGTCAGTCGATCGACTAGGGACTCAACCTTGTTGATCCGAGATTCAATTTCTTCTTGTGAGCTCTCTAACCCAAGGAGCTTTTGTTGGCCTTAATAGAGTTCCTCCAAACTCGCTTCAAGAACATCAAGGCGGGTCTCCGCCAATGTAAATCTCTCCTTGTTGCTCCTTTTCCCAGTTGACACTCCAAATTGCGCCTCCTCCGCTCGTGGAGAATACCCAACTTCTTGCTCAATTTGTTTGTTGCTACGCTCCTCATGAGCGACTCCAACAGCTTGAGAGCGAGTTTACACTTACAGTCCACTTGCGGCTGCTTGAGGCAAAGGTCCGGATTGCCCCATCTTGCTCGATTCACCATGATGTTTCGCCATGGCAAGATTGCGAAACTTTGCTGTTTGTTCGAATTGCTTGCCCGCTCTGATTCCACAATGTCACGGACTTAGCTGAATTAGCTTAAGTTGTGCGGCACCCTTGCGACAAAATTTTGGACTTAGCTGGAATTGCCTAAGTCGTGAAGCATCCTTGCGCTGATGTTTCAGACTTAACTGGGATTGCCTAGGTCATGAAACGCCCATACGTTATTCGTTCGTAATGGGTCAACCTACAAGCAACATCGTGTCAATCCCTAAGGACCTGCAAAACAGAAGGTTGATTAAATTGAAGTGAGTGACGGACAAGTCTCGACGTCTCACGAAGAGGGAAGCTTTACAAGCAATTCAGCAATCACCTTGAGTGCAAGAGAGAAAAGAGCGAAATAGGACTGTATAAGATTGAACGAACAGTCGCAAGTCTACAAGCAATGGTTCACCGGATGCCGGGTGCGAAGACAAGCTCAATTTCTGATGAGTGCTTAACGCTCGACATATACTCGAAGCCCCATCCAGCCCTTTGCCACTCGGGGGGTTCTAGGGTGCTAAGATAGCTGACGTTTTGCTCCGCTTCGCGGTCTACAGAAATCAAGCCGCAGCATGCAAAAACAGAGCTGTTTTGGGCAATTTTGGCCCGTGCGTGACAAGTAGTCGCGTTGCAACATTGCAAACTGTTTTCGCTCGCATTTCTCAAGCAAAATGCTAAACATTTGTCTAAGTGTACAATAGCGACGAACGGTTCGTTGAGCAAAGATGTTGCGAGTGCACGACGACCATTCGTGATAGTGCGGCACCCTTGCATGTCCGTCCACAAAGGTCAGCCTCCCCGAAACCTTTTATGGCCCCTTAGTACCTATAAAGAGAAAACGGGTTAGAAAAAGCATTTCACACGGGATCCACAAGCAACCATTTCAGCAAACACTTTATATAGCTAATAAAAATTATAACCATGGACTTTGTAAGCTCTGAACGATCACACACAAAGAAACATAATCTATTACAGACCGAAGTCCCCACAAGTGTCCACATGACATAACTCTCATTTATAAGCTGAAACTGACCGCGAAAGCTAACTAAATTAGAGGTGCCAAGCCTACTGCAAACCCGTTGCTTGTTGTACAAGGCATGTACAAAAATCGAAAGACACAGACAAACATGAGCAATACATCGAACACCTTGTTTATATTTTTGTTCGTGACAGTTAGGGTGAGGCAAAGCGAAGCCCAAGTGCCTCATGGGTGGACCAGGAGCGCGCTTCAATGAGGCATTGACCTGGGCGCCTCGAGCGAGCACCCGATTCAAATAAGGCAACCAAACCAAACTTTTAAGTCTAGTTCATTAAACTAACTAACCAGTTTCTTACCCTCAAAAGCTACCCTTCATGCCTGCGTGACCTCGAGCCAACCCTAGCGCTGCTTTTGCCTCCACCACCAACGCTTTCTACTGCTGCCTCTGTTGCAGACGCAACAGACCGAGCCTTTCTCTACCGCTGATGAACGGGTCTGACGGCCTAGCAAGAGCCCATAGCTTTGTTCCGTCGCTGCTCCATGTGCAGTTCCTTTCACTATCAAGGGAGATGTCCGCAGGTTCCTCCGCCACCAATAGACGCCCTCAAAAGCTACCCTTCACGCCTGCGCGACCCCGAGCCAACCCTAGCGTTGCTTTTGCCTCTACCGCCAACGCTTTCTACCGCATATAATCTCGGTATGCTGGTACAGACTGGTATGGTAAACCTTTCTTTAAAGTTTAAACAAATTGTTTCATCTCTTACTAGTTAACCAAATCCTTGAAATTCATATAGAGCAAGAACCCAGTGAGGATCTCTGGATCTGGACCTAATCTGATCTATGCATCAAATTATCAAAAGAAGAGCTTTACTCAGGAGGAGACATAGCCTAGTTGGAAGCAAGGTTTGCAATATTGTACCATACCTCTTCGTACGGTTGATACATACTAGTCTGAGAGAGGATTGGTATGCTTGGTACAGCTCAATACCTTAGTATACCATGTGTCAATACAATTCGGTACAGCTCGATATGTACTGTACCAATAGTTGATTGATACATCGGTATGGTATGGTATTCAAAACCTTGTTTGGAAGGCAATGTGGCAGCCGGATTCTCTACCCAAAGTAAAAAATTTTGTTGTGGAAATTATTATGGCATAAACTCCCCACATCTGAATGGATCACAAGTTTTAATCACTCTCCCCTTTCAGCAACATGTTATCTGATTCCATTAGACATGTATCTGGCAGAAATGTAAAAGTACCATTTTCGCAACCACTGGGACATGCAAGACTCCATTTGGTGTAATGCCTCGGCCTTCACTAAGGACTACACCTCTCAACAAATTCATCTTGAGGGTAAATGCAATGAGAATCTGGTTGTAAGTGAAGTTAGAATTGAAGCAATAGAAAATTTTATTGGATGTGATGGGTCCTTATATGCTGATATTGATTGTGCAGTCGTTGGATATGTTATCAAGAATGCAAACAGGGGCTTGGGGCTGCAGATTGCACCAGCTGCAAGGCACAGTATGTTATACAGGCTGAACGCAAAGCAATTCTTGAGGCATTTCTTAATGCGGAAAAGGAGCATCTAGAAAACATTTGTGTCAGGTCTGATGTTTGGAGATCACTCGATACATCAACAATATCAAGCCTTGGCCCTGGAAGCTTAAGGCTATAGGCAATGATATAAAAAGGATTGTTTCTTCAGTAAACGTGATCAATGTTGTTCACATCCCTCGAGATCATAATATTTTGTTGCATAAGTTTGAGAAGCTCAGTAGCAGATTTCAGTATTAATGCAATTAGGGAGCTGAAGCTCCTGATTTTTTGTCCTCAGGTGCTTTTGTTGTCCTCCTGGATTAAGATTGAGACAATTTAATTAGACTTTTCACCTTAAAAAAATTAAAGATCAGGTACCTTGAATTTCTTCTAACTTAATTAGGGGTTTCAACCAACTGGATAATATTTACCTTCTAGCACTGTCAGCTGAGCTATCTTTTTCCAATAAATTTGAGCGACTATATGACTCATCTAGGATCCTATATAAGCTTTATAGACTGCAGAATGTAAAAGTAGGGTTAGGACTTATTTTAATCATGTTTCCCCCTTCTAAGTAGACTTCTCAATCAACTATAACATGGCCCAGAATATGACAAAAAAATTCTACAAAAATGAGAAAACAATAGCAAAACTAGACTAACCTGCTACAACAACTGAAACCTATATTGTACTGTAGTGGATTCAACAAATACTAACTACATTCAAATTGGACTGTGACTAAATCATAATGCATCAACATCGTTTATTTCTTGGTTTGTTTAAGTTTCCATAAAATCCAAAAAGGGCCCCAAGCGCTCCTGATTGCCCAAAATATAGAATGAAAGAATATCTACAAGGTCATACCAAACAAAAAAGAAGAAAGTGTACCTTTGGAATGCGAAGTGGATTTCTAGAAGTATATTCACATAACTTGCCAATTTTTCGATCATTTGGTTCTTCATCCTGCAAGCCAATGAACACTAGCTTAAAACTGCTTCAGTGGAATTTAGCAAAGAAAAAAAGGTGTGATATAATTATTTCATAGATATAACTGTGCAGTAAACTTGTATGTAAAATATAATCTCATAAGCTTTCAGAGACTTTATTCTAACATATTTTTTATGTTGACACAAGTCACACAAGTATAATAACATGGCATAGGTATCAACATTCTGTAATGGAAATTTCTATAAACTAGATATGGAAGAATATATAGATATAGACAAGGGAAAGAACACACATGATTAGTCAATTAACACTAAACAGAAGTGTGCTTGTGTCATTATATGAGATTATTTTGTTAAGCAGGTCTGTCAAAGAGTTCAGCATGCTTGTGCAGAAGTGTGTTTGAGGATCTAACCGGTCTATGCGTTAACATCTCTAAGTCAAATATCTAGTTCCCCACAGCTTGTAATTCTAGCATGATGATGGGAATAAAACAGGAATAAACTTTGTATACGAACAAATACTAGCAGACCGTCACACACAGCAGAATCAAACAAAAATCACAATCAGGTGAACACCAAGATTTGCGTGGAAAAACCCCTTCAACTCGAAGGGTAAAAACCACGGGACAAGCCAGAGAAAATCCACTATCAAAATAATGAATATACAAATCTCAAGGCTTCTTGCCCAAGCCCAAAGCAACAGCCACAAGAGAATCACAGGGATACAAGGACTATAATCCTAAGCACAATATCCAAAACCTTCCCAAGAGATCACAGTAAGAATCGACTGTAAACTGATCTAACCTGAGATTTGAATGATTGAGAATAGTCTTTTCCTGTCCTTGTCTTCTTCCCTTTCCTGGATATCTTGTTTCCTGACCTCTACTGTCAATCTGCAGTCTTCTTTCTCTCACCCACGTTTTCAGCCGTCACTGCTCTTTTAATCTCAACCCTAGTCATCTAATCTAGGTTTTAGGTTAATATAAGTAAGGTTCTAGGCTGTGGGCTTCACTAAAGCCCATTATGGGCTGAATCTGGACCATCTGCCCAACACATCAAGCATGAGATTTGTAGTGTTTTTAGTATAAAGTGGTCGTTCAAATACATAGGGACATTCATTGGTTTTGGAAGACTACAAGAGAAATACCAATCCCCTTTGGCAAAAAGGACCTTAGGAAGAACAAAGGCTTATTCCAATGGTTACCTAACTCAAGCCGATAGAATGTTCTTGATCAAGTCTATCTTTAAAGACCTCCCTACCTCAATAGTTGGATACCTGAGAAGATTCTTTTCTATATGTCAAAGTTTTCTAGGGACTTTCTTTTGAATGATAAATTGGATTCCAAGAGATTCCATCTTATTAGCTGGAAACAGATTGTCAGGACAAAGAGGAAGATGGACTTGGTATCAGAGAACTTCTATTGTTAAAAAAGGCTATTTGTGACAAAAGGATCCTACCTCTTCTTAATAAGGATCACTGTTTTCAGGTCAGAGTCTTACACTCTAAATACGGTGTCCCCCACCCATAGAGTGACTTAGCTTGTTCCAGACCTTCAAGGTCTATTAGGATTTGGGAGTATCCATAATATGCTTAGAGAGGTGAGAATGGGTTTTAAAATCATTATTGGGAATGGGTTCAAGACCTTCAAGTCTCTTGTCCAACAGCATCTCCTTGTATCTTTTATCTTTATGGGTTCCTGGTTGTGTGGGAATTGGCTCCTTAAGGCAGCACATATGGACAAAGCTTCAAAGGAGTGGGTTTTATCAGTTATTGCTTTTGGATTGTGGTTCCTTTGGGTCAGCCGCAACAAGGCCAAGTATGGTAACCTTCAGGCCAGCCCTACTTCTCTGTTACACAAGGTTTGGGCCAATGCATTGGATTACTACACTTGTGGGCAAAGACTTGAGGGGAGCACGCAGACGACTGTTGGGAGTAGGCAAACTCCAACAGATGGATTTTGATTACATATTATAAACTGGTGGTTCTTTTGCGGTGCAGGATGCTCAGGCAGGATGGGACATCAAATTCAATGACAACTTGATCCTCGGCCACGGTAGCGAACCTTGCCGGGCAGAGTCAGCAGTTATGGTTGAGTGTCTGGCTCTCCTCTTGGGCATTCGCAAGCGGTGGAGCTCAGCGTGATTAAAATTCTGACCAGAACATATGAAATTGCGTATGCCAATATGTCCAAAGAAGTGCTGTACTCTGTGTGCGATCAGAGATCTCGTTTCTAATGTCATTTCTTCCTGTAAAGCTTTTGAACAATTCCATTTAGTGCATGTTAATAGAACAGGAAATCAATTGGCTGATAAAGCAGCCGAGCTCTAGGATCTCCGTTTTTTTGGGATGGTGATGTCCCAGATCTGTTCAGCTCTTACTGGGTGAGTGAGTAATAAAGTTTTCCTTTTTTGGTTTCAAAAGAGAAAAACTTTATTGATTTTTGAAGCTGAGATGCTAAAGAAAGAAAGGGGGACAGGTTTCTTATGCTAAGTAATTGACCATAGTAACCATGTTGAATGTTTCTCCAACATGCACCCGTGCTAATTGCTAATATACCATGTATTGCACAACTAACATAGATCATAAGACACACACAACAAGAACAATCTTTGTGTAAGATTATACAAAAAATTTATTTTGGTTTGATATGTGGAGGTTAATAGAAACTGATGGTTCTGCTAAGCATATAATCACTGCAGGTAGGTAACATTTTATAGATGACAATATTATTGTAAGAAAACAGGGACAAGTGATCCCAAAATAGGATGCCTGATACTAATCTATAAAGAGTAAATTCAAGAAAGAAAGACCACATCTTGGAAGGTATAGAGCAAGTGAGATGAGAAAAATCATCCTCGATATGTGATCATAGATGTTTGCACGTAATAAGCCTAACAATAAATACAAGACTTGCAGAGTTCTCTTTTCCATTCTAATCGGGTTTCTTTTTTCTATCACATTAAGCATTGTAATCTGGAAACGTTTGAGGGAGGAAGTAGATAATTTCAGTGCTTCAAAGGATAATAAATATTATAACAAAAAGAAACATGTTACAGCAGCCATACCAATTTCAAGATTCCTTTTAATGTACAACTCAAATATTAAACAGGAAACATCCAATGTGTCACTTCACAAGTTCGGATTTCAAAATTCAGGATCAAATCAAATGAGCTGAAATGTGAAGGTCACTAACCTGAGAATGGGGAAAAATATCAGCTAGCAGCTTCTTGTACCGCTTCACTGGTTGTCTAGATCTTGCTCTCAGTGAGGGGCAGAAAAAGCACAGATTACCGCATGCAGGCAAAACCTTCCTTGACATCACCCCCATCTTGTACACTATAAGCAATAGAAAAATAATTTCAAGGTCGTGCTTTTCCAATTCTTCAACTCAGTGAAGATCAAAGTTCTTCACTATCCGAAATCACAGGTTCTAGTTTTCCAACTTCAACGGCATTGCCTAACCGCATTGCCTACCTAGGATAGAAATCCAGACTTTGACCAACGAAAAATGAAACCAACACATTCGTTCCCGATTAACAGCCAGGAAAAATCAAGCTAATATTAAATAGACAAGACGTTGAAATGCCCATGTTAGAGCCAAAGAAAAATGACTGTTTTCCAGAAAATTGGGACAAAGATAATGCAGAAAGAAGATTGGTATCCGGAAGCAAATTAAGGTTTTGTTTTTACTCGATCTATAAGAACCATTCTGTACCTCATAAAAGGGACAGATTAGGATAGAATCACAATATTCAACCAGGATTGAGAGGAGAAGATCGTGGAAGATGGCGGAAACCCTTGAAAGAATCTGACCACGAAGGCGCGGGTCTCTGATCTCCTCCTCCGACTCCTCGAGAGACGAAAAGAGAAGGCAGCGATCCTCTCCTCTCTCTCTCTCGCCTTCTCTCCGTCTCCCTTTCCTCCGTCACATTCCCCTGCCTTCCTCTACCCCGGAGTACGTTTCCGTCGAATAATAACGATCGCAATAGAGAGAAAGTCGCGGACTCGGTCCGCACAGCTACAGCGGCACGAGCCGAGCTGTCGTGGCCTTCTCTGTGTGGGCCAGGGTCAACCCCGGCTTTATGTACCTTTGTTCCCGTTGCCTTTTCTGAATTCGGTAACCGGGGCCCATCCGCTCATGAGAACATTGCATGATTGGGTAATCGTTTATAAGTCGATTTTATTTTCCATAAAAGTCTTATATTACACATTGCTCATTAAAATTACTTGGATAATTATTCTACATTGACAAGCTAAACTAATTATTATTTAATAATTATAAATATAATTAAGTTGCTGCTTGATCTCTCTGGTGATAGAGAGATTAGCCCTGTATATGATTAATCAATTGGTTGAATCTTGTATTAACTGCCTTAATACCTAGTAAATGATAGATTATTGATAGATTTGGTATAGTTAGAATTGTACAAATCGATCCCTGATGATTGTGTTTCTTTGACGACTAGTCAACGTTTACTTCAATGTCTGAATGAGTCCTAATTGGTCCCCTTGATACAGTATTAAACGATCGACAGTTAATTGAAGCAATATCATTTTAAATTACGCTACCAAAAAATGTTTCTTCCAATTAACGTATCTGCAGAACACATATAGGACAATTCAAATTCCTGTTTATGTTCTAAATATATGGATCTGACTTTTTGTTGTGAAATGTTTTGAGGAGTTTGACCGATCTATTGTGCTCGCATTCCGCGACGTACAACGCAATATTCCTTTTGCTCCGCCAACCGTAGTTTTGTAGCATCGTTTTGGTGGCGATATAACGTGGCGGCGCCTACCAGACTTGGACTTGTGTGGAGATTAGTCCAACTTGTAGCATTTGTGTGTGTGTATATATATATATATATATATATATATATATATATATATATATATATAATTTTAAACAAGTATTTTTATGTATTTCTTTCTAAAATTAAGTTTAATCTATATTTCAAAAAATAAAAAAGATATACATTAGAGACAAAATTGCATATATTCCCATCCAAAATAGATTTTTTTCATATTATCTCTCTAAAATTGATGGGACATATATATTATATAAAATCTAGAAACGCACAGATATACATACATACATAAATAAATAAATATAAATATATATATGATGATTTTCATATATATATTTCTCTAAAATTTATTTAGCACATATATTTTTATAGATTTTCATATATATTTCTCTAAATTTTATCTAGCACATATATTTTTTATAAATTTTACAAGCTTGCATATAAATTTGATATGAAAATATTACATGTCAATTTTCGGCCATTGCCAACACATCACATATCATGAGTCAATATATCAGAGAAGGCCAATCGAATGAGGTAGATTATGCAAATGTTTTGATAAAATCTCACAAGGTAATAATAATGATTCTACGATCTATTTAATAATATGTGTCATTATTATTATAATTTCAATCCAATAATCAATAAGGGATTTATGGTTTTAACATATTGATTGAATTCTCCATACCAATACTAACTTAAATAGGAAGATTTTCATCGAGCATATTATATAGTGTATTATCCAAATTCTTTGACTTTCTAATATCTTAGCTTGAGATAAACTCAAAAATGGATTTCATCAAGATATGTCATAACATAATTGTAATTTGATTATTAGTTAAAAACGTTAATAACACCAAAGAGTATTACTTATTCAAATTTTATCTTATTCAAATTGTAATTTGATTATTAGTTAATTGTAATTTGATTATTGGTCGTTAAAATGTTAACGACCAATAATTTTGTTAATAGCAGGGACATATATGAAGAATTTTACTGATCAGAGATCCGTATACCGCACAAATATTTATAAGGCCAAATAACGCTAGTTCTAAACTTTAAATGGATTTATACTTAAAAATCCGTGTACTAAATCCATTTCGACTCCAATCGTACGAGAATACATAGGCTCGAGCTCAAATTGGGTCGAACCGCATCTCGTGGCCGATTGGGTTCGGTCCAAATCGCCAGAATTTGCGGGCCAGGGCTGAGCCCAACTCGCTTTCCCGCCCGCTTCTCGTGCTTCCTTAACCCCGTCGTCCTCTTAGTGCCTTCCTCGAGGGTTTGCGTGGGTGATTCTCTTCTTCGTGCTTCTTCTCCAACCTGTCGCTGCGATGGTTCTCGATCTCAGCGCTCCTCATTCGATGGGAGCCACCATCATCGGGCGTAACCTATGATGGCGGTATCGTCCTCGGAGCCAATTCGAGGACGAGCACGGGTCCGATCGGACTCGAAAAAGCTCGGGACAATATTATTTTTGTTGTAGCTGTTTCCTTTGATCGTGGTTGCAGTTCTGCTCGGGTTCTTGCTCTTTCTTAAGTTCTTTCTGATAACTACTCTGGACTTTGCGTACAGGGATGTATGTAGCTAATCGGGCGTCGGATAAGATCACACAGCTGACAGACAATGTTTACATATGCCGCTCTGGATCGGTAACGATTGCATTGCATGCTTCCTCGTGAATAATTTGGTTTATTATCTATTCTTTAATTTGGCAACTAAATTTCACGTGATTTGTATTGTATTAGCTTAAGTTAACTTCATGCAATGGTTACTCTTTGGCTTAATGGAGAATACATTTTGGTGAATCTGTAGATGTAATTTATTCTCTTGACATTATTTATGTATTTCTTTGTTTATTTTGTTACTATTGATTCTCTTATTCTTGGCCGGTTGTATATATGGAGAAAAATTCACTTGGTGAATGTTAGGAAGCTTCTATTTGATATTGATTACTATGATGAATTGGAAAGATAGTGATGTTGGAACCTGAGCTAGGATGGTTTAAGATGATTACTAACGGTAACTTCACCTGAATAATTTTTTAACTTGGGATAATTACTTTAGGTTCCACTTCCATATATGCATTTGTCTAGCAGATTAGTTTTTATTTTCTTTTGTTTAATATCTTTCTAGTTTGTCGAAAATTGTGCCTTTTGAAGTCTGCCTGGTACTTGAATCTGAATCAGATGGCCTTAAGAGAATTATTAGTAAACCATTTTCTTCTTCTTAATGTTTTTTAGTTATTGGTGCTGCTTTCAGTTATCGCAAAGAATACAAATTACTAAATAGTATCAGGTTTTATCACAAATTCACATGAGAAGTGGTCACTGCATCGCGCGCGCCTGCACTGCGGCCAGTCGCACTGCTCTTTTACCTAGATAGGGTACTACATTGAACATCCTAGTGCATCAAAAATATATGGTCTTATGAGTGTCTTATAAAAATACATATATGTCCATTTATCCTTTTTCTTTGTACCATGCAATGTATATGATATTCTTTCTATAGGAATCTTTTCTCCAATTTTCAACTTTATTCTTTTTACTCAGTTGGAGTGCGCTGACAATTTCTTATGAAAATTATCAACTTGTTTGTTGAAATATATAATTTATGTTAAACCATCTTTAGAACAGTAGAAGTCTATAATAACATAGGCCAAGAGACCCAATAATGAGCATCAATAGTGACAGCATAGATCACTTGCGGGAACAGTCAGATTAGACTTATAAGGAGGCCAATTAGTCAGGTAATTTGTACCATACCATCACCTACTTTCTTTGTAACTTAAAAGATGCTATCAATCTGTTGTTCCGTTTGATCAGCTTTTCTTTTGCTAAACTTTTTTAGATAAGCTTGCTTTCCATCTCCAGAAAGTCAAATTCAAATGAACATGAAATAAAACCCTTAGATCCATAAGGCGTGTCTTGATTTACTTGTAAAAAAAAAATGAAAAAAAAGAAGAAAAGAGAATCCTGAAAGTAACCTTTTTATGTAAACTGAGGTAAATTGCATAATTGATTAGATTCATCATAAATTTTAATTGGGTAAATCCTAAAACTAATCTAGCCTTATTCACCAAAGGTTATCTATATTTCAAGATGTTTTATTGTGTAATTTGTAATAACCATTCTTGCTTTGGTAATTTACTATATTCCCCTCGTGTTAGCATCATCAACCATGGAGCAATTAGTTTCTTAATGAGCTCGTTACATATCTGCTCAGTTTTCTCTACTTCCATCAGGAGTTAGTTAAGCTTCTATAAGCTTTGGTTTTCATGCAGGCTGTTGATTCCCAGATCATCTCTGATGATGTCAGATACTTCATCAACACATGTCAGCTAACTTATTCATTCCATTGTTTCTCTCCCTGCATTGTTGCCTATTTATTCCATTTGACAGTTTGTTAATCTGTAATAATTCTATCAATTGATCAAGCGGTATCTCTAAGCATCAATGAAGAACCTAAAGCATATAATACATTTAGCTGATTGTCTTGGAAGATTATTGCTGTATTCTTATCTGGTTTACTGGCCTGCCTATACACGTTTTAGAATTCAGCTTGGGCAGCCTGCAACAGTCAAGGTGGCAGCTGATTTTGTTGGCTTGTTGTCATACCCAAACCAGGTATATTTTGTAATAAAACAAATTTCATTATTTGTTTCTGCTAAATATGAAATTTGTATGTTGGATGGAACCTATGTTTTGTCTCAAGTCATAGTATAGATATGCCATGTAAGTTATATACCTCTCAATTCATTATCTTCTTGTTCTTGCCTGTTGCTAGTTCACAAATTAACAAAATCGAAGTAGACTAGATTTCTTTCTATGTAATTTTGAACCATCTGATGTGATTCTCTTGAATCATAAATATTGAATATGGGGAATTTTAGACTAATTCTTGCTTTAGTTCATGTTACATTGATAATCTATTTAAAAGAAGTTACATAGATCATTGGATTGGTCCGTCTATTATGAATGTAATCGATGACATTTTACCCCTAATCATGATCTAATTAGTTGATTTTAATTTTTTTTATTAGATTTTAGAAAATGAATGTTTCAGATTTCATGTTTGTTTCAAACGTTTTAGTATGTTAAAAGAAAATAAAAATAACTCAATTATGAAAACAATATTTTTTTACCTATTGAGGAGGGCTTACCTTCTATTTAAAGTGGATTCCACTCCCTCATTTCGCATCGATCCTGGCAGTGGAACGAGGAGTGGAGTTCCACTGAGGAGACGCAGGTTTCCTGTCTTTCCTGAAAATTGAGTTTTTCTTCTTTTTAGTTCTCTAAATCTTTATGTATTTAGATTAAATTTAAATATATATTCATGCCATGTTTAATTTGAAATAGTTTTCGGATTTCAATGTTATGATCTTTACTAGTTCAAAAGTTTAAAAAAAATATGAAAGAAGAAAAATGTGTATGTGATGCTTGATGCTAAATTATTTTAGGTTAGTGAATATTATTAATTGATTTTTCTATATGTTCATATGATAAAAGTTGATTAATTGAAATATTAATTTTTACTATAATTTTATTATATTACAATTGAATTCATCTATTATCATTTAATTATGTTGGAATTTTATCGTAGGTTAGGTGCGACCCAGCCTAGCCTAAGTGGCCTACCCCTCGGTCCAACCCGTTGCCTCTCTCTACCCAACTGTTGGGACAGGCACTTACGGTACACGTGACTGGTCCCAAACACATGTAGATTGATCCAATGTGGCCCAACACTATGCAACTTAGCCTAATTCTCTCCCCTTTACTGATTTTAGCCCGATAATTGACTAGACTAGATCAATTGATGGATTTAGGGTGGTTCATGGTGATTCCAAATCGGTTTGACCAATTCAAGCTCATTTGACCCAAATTGAAGTCAATCAAGTCCAAATTATATTAGTTTCAAATCAGTTAAATGAGGATTAGAGGTTGGTTTAGTTAGGTTCTAGCCATATGAAGTCTAGTTCAGGTCAATTAGACCAATCTTGCTAGGGTTTAGACCAATGGCTATTTAGTGTATGTTCTTTGATATTGTTGATGTTTGAAAGATAATCAATTTAAGATGCTTTAATAATATTTCATCCTAAAATGAATATGACATGTTATATTGTGAGATTATCATATTTCTCTGCCTTAGTGATTCCCTTCGAGGATTAGTGGGTCGTCATATGTGACGGTTAGATGGTTTCTCCATCCGTTGCTTGGAGGAATGTGTCCCTTCTTTGACAGGTGAGGGACACAACTTTATCCACTTGGAGTTCGATATAAGCTTTCTCCATCTTGTCACGAACGGTTGTCGTGTACTCGCAACATCTTCGCTTAACGAACTGTTCGTCGTTTTTGCATTCTTGTACAAATGTTTGACAGCCTGTTTTGCCTTAGTATTATGGGATTTTGTTTGATAAAGGCGAGCGGAAAAAGTTTGCAATGTTGCAGTGCGATCGCTCACCGCGTCAGGCCAAAATTGCCCAAAACAGCTCCGTTTTCGCGTGTCGTGGCCTGATTTTTGCAGATCACGAAGCGAAGAAAAACGTCAACAATCTCAGCACCCTGAAACCCCCGGGGTGGCATAGGGCTGGATGGGGCTTCGGGTATATGTCGGGCGTTGAGCATTCATCAGAAATTGAGCTTGTCTTCGCGCCCGGCACTCAGTGAACCGCCGTTCGCTCAACCTTCTAAAATCCTGTTTTGCTACTTTCTCTCTTTTTTCTCTTGCACTCAAGGTGTTTGTTGAATTGCTTATAAAGCTTCCCTCTTTGCGGGACGTCGGGACTTGTTCTCCGCTCTGTCACGGACAACAATGTAAACAAGGTGTTTAATGAAATGCTCGTGTTTGTCCGTGTCCTTCGGTTTGTGTACATACCTTGTACAGTAAGTAGCGGGCTTGTAGTAGGCTTAGCAGCCCGAGTTTGGTTTGCTTTATGGCCAATTTTGGCTTGTAAATACAAGTATGTCTTGTAAGCACTTGTGGGGGACTTCGGTCTGTAATGGACCATTATCCTTTGTGTGCAACCTCTCTGAGTTTGTAATGTCCATGGCTGTAATTTTTTTGGAGGAGAAAACGAGGGCAGCGGTTGCTGCGGCGGGTGGCAGAGGCTGGGACCAGAAGGCAGGTGCAGCAGGGGAGCAGCGACGCGACTTGGTGCGGGCAGCGAGAGAAGGAAGGGAGATGCCAGGGATGGCCGGTTGCGGTGGCAGGGAGGAGAGGAATAAAGGTGGCCGGCAGAGGAAAAGGTGGTCGAGGGAGAGGGCAGCGGCGATGTGCGGCTGCTGCGGTAGGAAAGGAGAGGAAGAGCAGCGTAGGCAAGGATGGCTGACGGCTTGCATGGGGAAGATAGAGAGGGCTGGCAGCAGGTAGGTGGGGAGGAAGAAAGGGGAAGGTGAGGGGCCCCTTCTTCTTCTTCTTCCCTCTCTCTTTTTTCTTTCTCCCTTTATTTTTCTTTCTCTCCTTTCTTTTTTTGGAAGACGAGGAGAAAGGAGAGGTGGTTGCCACTTCGCAAGGTGGCAGATATGATGATGATGGCGGCGACGGCCACGGCGGCGTTGATGACGATGGCGGCGACGACGATAATGACAAGAGGAGCGACTGCAGAATCACGTTAGGAACGTCGAGGATCGCTGCTATGATACCAATTGGTAGAACCCTAGGGTTCTATCGTGGGGGAAGAAGGTGGAAAGGGGGATAAACGATCTCTTCGAGGGGATCGGGCCTCCTAGATCACTTCGAGGGGATCTGCCTCCTAGATTACTTCGAGGGAATCTGCCTTTGGCTAAAACTAATACTTCCTCATTGATTGATTTTCATAAAAGAGTTTACAACATTATTTATAGGGCTCTACCAAGAGTCCCACTAATCTTTGACTCTTAACTAACTTGATAAACTCATAACTGAAAATAATAATTGACTTAATCCCAACTGAATATAAAAATCACTCAATCCACTCATAACTGACTTGATGAGAGTCACCCGACCCATAATTGACTCTGGCTAACATGACTCAACCTGAATAGATGGACCTGACTTAGCTAAGGTCCTAACAAACTTCTTGCATTCCTGAAGTTCGATGACAGAGAGAAGGCGAATCATAGTAGCTAACTCAACGCAAGGAGTGCAAACACTTTGGGTGCTTCGGATGTGTGAGCAAAGGGCAGGCGAAACTAGTAACCAGCTCGATGCATGAAGTACAACCTCGAAGAGGCGGGCGAAGTTAAGTAACTTTGCCTTCTTAACTCTTAAGAGAATGGGCGAAACCGAGTACCCCATTTCTCTTATTTATCTTGCAGAGGAGCTCTGCACATGTTCAAAGATCCTTCGAAGAAACTTAATGGAAGATAATAGTTGTCGAATCCTCACCGTTGGTGATTGATGCTACTAAGGGTAGATTGTCCTCTTCATTTTCTCTTCAATCGAAAGTGTAAGTGATGCGAACCTACTTGGAAGTGACAACTAAGTTAAAGAAGAATCGATGGACAAATTTTATGAAGGATCTCAAAAAAATTCAAAATTTGCGAGGCGATGCTCGTTGAAGCTCTAACAAGCATCCACCCAGATTAAGTGGCATGCGACGTTTGAGATACTGTCGCAAAACAAGGAAGGTCTTTTCCTTTATCAAAAGGATCCGTAAGAATCAATAAGGATCATCACAACTCAACTGACCCCATACCAGAGTCGATCATTGGCGAGTTGAAGCATTATGCTGGATCAAAGTTCGAATACTCAACAATAGCAGCGGAGAGCAGCTGGAAGCCAAGAGGCGTGTTGCAGCCAGAGCAGAAGATTGAAGATTCAACAAATTGTCACGAACGGTCATTGCTCAACCGCAACTCTTCGCTCAGCGAACCGTTCGTCGTTTTTGCTTGCTTGTACAGATGTTTGGTAGCATGTTTTGCCTTGGTTTTGTGTGATTTTGGCTTAGAAATTTGAGCAGAAACAGTCTGTAACACTGTAGAATGACCGCTCGTTGCGCATAACCAAAATAGGCCAAAACAGCCCAGTTTTGGGTCGTTTTCGCATGCTGCGGCAACCGCTCTGAGTGGTGCGAAACGTCAGTCATCTCAGCCCCTTTGAACCCCCCGGGTGGCACAGGGCTGGATGGGGCTTCGGGTATGTATCAGGCGTAAGCATTCATAAAAAGTTGAACTTGACTTGCGTCCGATACCTTGGGAACCGTCGTTTGTGGACTTGCGACCGTTCCTACAGCCCTTTGAAGTCATGTTTCGCTCTCTTTCTCTCTTTCTTTGTTGCACTTTAGGTGTTTGACAAATTGCTTGTAAGAGTTGCCCTCTCTATGAGACGTCGGGACTTATCCGTCGCTCGTCTTAAAAACTAATCAACTTCTCTTTTGCAGGTTCTTCGGGACCTGCACAAGGTTGCAAGTGGGGTGATCCTTTGCGGGCAAATAAAGCTTCGGTGTTTCAAGACTAAGGCAATCCCAGCTAAGTTCAGAACATTAGGCAATGTTGTTTCCGACTTAGGCAATTTTAGCTAAGTCTTCAAGTTTGCTGCTAGGGTGTCGCATGGATTAGGCAAATTCAGCTAAGTCCATGACAAAACGGCGAGGAGATGCAGCGTCTGCAACAGCTTCGACGAGGACGTCGAATGAATAAGTGGGGGAGAATGTCACAGACAAAAATATAAAGAGGGTGCTCAATGTAATGCTTATGTATGTCTGTTTTTCGGGTTTTGTTCATACTTTGTACAATAAGTAGTGGGCTAGCAACAAGCTTGGCAGCCCTAGTTTGGTTAGCTTTTGTGGTCGGTTTCCGCTTGTAAATGAGAGTTGTGTCGTGTGGACACTTGTGGGGACTTCGGTCTGTAATGGACTTTGATCCTTTGTGTGCGACCGTTTAGAATTTGTAAAGTCCATGGTTGTAATTTGCACTGGCTATATAAAGTGTTTGCTAGTGGATCTCGTGGGAAACGCTTTCTCTAACCCGTTTTCTCTTTTGTAGGTCCTAAGGGACCATAGGAGGTTTCAGGGAGGCTGACTTTTGCGGATGGACACGCGATGGTGCCGCACGACTTAGGCAAAACCAGCTAAGTTCGTGACACCGTGGTGGTGCGAAACGTCAACCATCTCAGACATCTGGAAGCCCCCAGATGGCACAGGGCTAGATGGGGCTTCGATATATTATCGGGCGTTGAACATTCTTCACAAGTTGAGCTTGTCTTCGTGCTCGGCACTTGATGAACCGTCGTTTGTGGATTTGCGACTGTTCGTTCAACCTTCTAAAGTCCTTGTTCACCCCTATCTCTCTTTTCTCTCTTGCACTCAAGGTGTTTGTTGAATTGCTTAAAGCTTTCCTCTTTGCGAGGCGTTGGGACTTGTCTGTCACTCGCTTTTAAACTAATCAACCTTCTCTTTTACAGGTCCTTGGAGATCTGCGCGAGGTTGCATCTAGGCTAACCCGTTGCGAGCAAATAAGGCATGGACGTTTCATGACTTCCCAACTAAGTCCGAGACATTGCCGTAAGGGTCTTTCACGACTTAGGCAATTCTAAGTAAGTCCGTAACTTTGTTGCACGACTTAAGCAAATTCAGCTAAGTCTGTGATATTATGGTATCAGAGCGGGCAAGCAATTCGAACAAACAGAGAAGAGGTTTCGTAATCTCGCCATAGCGAAGCATCGTGGCGAATCGAGCAAGATGGGGCAAGCCGGACCTTGGCCTCAAGCAGCTGCAGGTGGGCTGTAAGTGAAAACTCACTCTCAATCTGTTGGAGCCGCTTATGAGGAGCGCGATAGTGAACAAGATGAGCGAGAAGTTGGGTATTCTCTGCCAGAGATATAATCTGGAGTGCGAATCGGGAAAAGAAGCCACAAGGAGAGGCTTACAACGATGGAAACCCGCCTTGATGTTCTAGAAGCAAGTTTGAAAGAGCTCTATCAAGACCAATGAAGGCTCATCAAGGTAGAGAGCTCATAAGAAGAAGGTGAATCTAAGATCGACTAATTAGATCATGATTAATGGAAAAATATCGTTGATTGTATTCCTCTCCTAAAAAAAATGTTAGCTTACCTCAAGAAATATATGTGTATATTACTTTCTCACATCTTCTTATTTTTCCTGTGTCGCCTCTTTGTCCGAATGATACTATCAACACATCTTTACCAAAGTTATAACCTTGTTCCTCAGAACACGCTTCTTCATTTCCGGAATTTGGATTGATTGTTATACAAAAGTGACATCATCCCTTAATTGCAGAGGCCAGTAAGATGTGATGGATCTCTTATATACCTACCCAGCAGAGAGATGCGGATTACATTGTGGATGCTAACAAAAGTTGAGGCCAAGGCCAATTTATATGCCATAGATCCAACCTTCTGCAAAATTTCAAATGGGCCAACAAATCTAAAGCTAACTTCCCCCTTTGACCAAACACCTCATGACTCCTTGGTTGGTGACACCTTCAAAATTTTGTTGATTACATTCCTGCACAGCTCCGTATGTTACTGAATTATTTTTTTTTTTATTTATTTTTCAGATAAACTTCTAGTAGCTCTAGATCAGATTTCTATGGAGAACAAACCTTCCTTTGTTGCTAGGTAGAGCTGTGGAATAGCTAGACTATAACACCACTCATGCAGATAATAAAGCCATTTGATTATTTGTTAGAATTTGTGTTCTCAATAAAATGATATTGACTATTTTTCTTGATGTAGTATATGGAAATTTACAAAAAAAAAATTTACAGGAGGTGACAATGAGTGGCAGACATCTTCCTTTATTTTAAGACTTTCTGTTGTTTTCCTTTTTTGATTACAATATAGTGCATATATGCTGTCTTGAACATATATAGAACATGCTACAAATAGGTGTCATCATTGGTGGGTGGGATAAATATGGAGGAGGTCAAATATATTCTGTGCCACTTTTGGGGACACTACTGAAGCAACCTTTTGCTATTGGAGGTGTGTATAGCAACCCAGCTTAGTTTTCTAAATTCTTGAAATGGATAGGGATATTTACTTCTGTAGATCACATATAGCAAGCACTCCATGCTGCAAAACAAGGCTTAATTTTGAATTCTAGAAGCATCTGCAGCTTTCTAGGCAAAAGATTGTATATATTATTTTTCAAAATATTGAAAATTGGACCTTCCTGTGTGCTCAGTAGGAACTAATAAAGTACAAGTTTCTTTCTTTTGTAAATTAACTTTTCCAAACAGTTCCAGCCAATACTTGGGCACAATTGATCTTCTGCAAGGTTTGCTTAAACTTGCTCCGTTAGTTTCTGTATTCAATTAAAGATACTATGCCATAGCAAATGACTAGTAAAACAGTCTCATCATCCATCTACTGTAACTTGCACATAGAACTAAATGCTAGTAAGTCTGGGAATTTAGAATTTTCAATGAGACAATGATATCTTTCATATTAACAATAACTAGGAGATCCTTGGGATGAGCAAAGATGAAGCTGGGTTATGCAATGTCGAGAGTCGAGACATTAACTTTATGGCACCGAGCAAAGAGAAGTTCTGTCATCCTTGTTCTGGTTTGTGTTTGTTCTTAGTCATTTTTCTGATGGATTGGCAGATCAATGCCGGCGGTGTCACGAAGAACTTCTTCACCGGCGACTCCCTCCCTCCATGGCACGAATAGCTGGAGCCTCACAAACCGCTGCTGGATATTCAATGCCGGCGGTGTCACGAAGAACTTCTTCACTGGCGACTCCCTCCCTCCATGGCACGAAGAGCTGGAGCCTCGCAAACCGCTGCTGGATATTAGCCAGCAGTCCCGAGCCTATGAGCACATGACATCCTGGTATCTAGGTCACTCTACTTCATTGTTGTGCCATGTGAGTCCACATGCCTCTGGAAATTGCTCTAAAAAACTTGGTACTTTCTTGGACTTGCCATTGTCTTAATTTTAAACCTCAGCAACTTTTAAATATAATTGTCATCAAACTTTGCAAGAATTTTGTTCACCTCAGTTATGATTCTCTACTTCAAACTCATCCCTTGTTTTGATCCTCAAACAAGAATATATATGCATCTGTAATCTTTTGCTCTTCCCAGCTATTATTCTGTTTTATTTGATACCCTGGACGGTACTGTTGTAGTTCACCCTTTGGCATTGCTTTTATTCTCTCCTTAATTAGTTTCGATAGAAAAAATTGACTCTTTCATTTGATACGTTAACTTTCATCTTGCTTTATATACCATCACATCAATCTTAAATCAAGACTTAAAGCTCTATATATGTCGATGCCCGAGTTAGGTTCACTTGTCATTAAAGCAGAGTGGGAACATCGTTGCTCTACTTGAAAGAGCGCAATTGTAGGCTATTTCATGCTCAAGATTCTTAATTTATCTGCGAACTAGATTCATCTGTCGTACATCATGGTCAGGATTCATTCTAATTACAGCCTAGAAAAAAAAAATATCCTTGTTACGCCATAGTGAAGCCAATTTAAGCCTAGCTCGTGCGAGCGCAATCAAGGATCGGACTCGGCACCACTTTGAATTGAGCTCGACGGAGTCAGCTTGGGTTCAATTGCCAGTTCTACGGATCGCTTACCATCGACTGGGCTCAATTGACTTCATATTTATTAATTGGGCCAAAACAAAAGGGCCCAAATCAGCCACTGTCTATATATATAGTGCTGCCCGCAGTCGCTCCGTCTCGGAAACCCTAACCGAAGCCGTCCTTACACACTCGGAGCTCATCTTCCGCCGCTGCAATGCCGCCCAAGTTCGATCCGTCACAGGTTGTCGACGTCTACGTCCGGGTCACTGGAGGCGAGGTCGGCGCTGCCAGCTCCCTGGCGCCTAAGATCGGGCCATTGGGGCTCTCCCCGAAGAAGATCGGCGAGGACATTGCCAAAGAGACAGCGAAGGAGTGGAAGGGTCTCCGCGTCACCGTCAAGCTAACCGTCCAGAATCGGCAGGCCAAGGTCACCGTAGTCCCATCCGCCGCCGCCCTCGTCATCAAGGCTCTCAAGGAGCCCGAGCGCGACCGGAAGAAGACCAAGAACATTAAGCACAACGGCAACATCTCCCTCGACGACGTCGTCGAGATCGCCCGGGTTATGCGGCCCAGGTCCATGGCCAAGGATCTCTCTGGCACCGTCAAGGAGATCCTCGGCACCTGCGTCTCCGTCGGTTGTACCGTCGACGGGAAGGACCCCAAAGACCTGCAGACGGAGATTAGCGACGGCGACGTCGAGGTTCCTCTCGAGTGAGCTCCGTGATCGTCACTATTATCGGTTTAGGTTTTCTCTTCGTCAAAAGACTTTTTTTTTTTGCCTCGGTTGGTAACTTTTCTTGTTCTGAGACTGGATTTGTGGGTGGAATTCGAATTCGGTACAATAGCTTTATGAATCATGGATCTGTTTATGTATGGGTAAGCATCCGCTCTTTTGCAATCAAAATTTGATTTTTGGCAAAGAATTCTGGGAATTGTTCGTGGCTTTGGCTAATTTGAGATACAAGTATGATATTTGTTTTAATCTGCAAAATTCGATACATGTGTCTTTTATCGGCATTTCCTACTAAATTAAATCTGCAAAATTTCAACATTTGTTCGGCTGTGTTGCAGTCTGCTCTATAGGAGACTGCAGTGTGACATTGCTTCACCACTAGTTAGACACAACTTAAATGCAGGGTTTTCAGGCGGGTTAGAAGATCATTTTTGGTTTGGCAACATTACATCAAGTAAATACTTTGATACATAGGCTTGAGTTTTATGTTTCTTCCCTGTGGCCCATGCAAAAGTTGCTTCCCCAATCCAGTTAATGGTGTTTAAGATTTCTATTCATTTTATTGAGCCTAGATTGCATATTAAAAAATGTGTGATCTATTGGTATCTTGAATCCTGGTCACCCAGAATGCAAAAGGAGCAACCTTACCCTTCTTTTGAAAAGGGAAGTAGTCTAGTTTTAGAAATTGAACTAATGGAAAGAGAATAATTTATGTTCATTTAGCTTTTGCACACAGTATATCAAAATGTTGTCGATGAACCTGCTCCCTATATTAACAGGATTTCTCTATGAACTCATCAAGATCTTTCATACCTACACCACTCATGACCACTTCATATTTGGGATAAATCAACGAAGTGGCCTTTTTTGAACTCTTAGTTTTGTCTGCCCAATGACCACAGCCCAGCTGAAGCATAGAAAAATCCTTCATCCCAAAACTCACTTATCTTGCCTCACAATGACCAGCCTTCTTTGCCACTGCTCCTTGGTTTTTCTTTCATCCTTCTCTTTTTGCTGAAGTTGATGTTCTTTGTGCATGAGGGACATGTTGAACATCACAAGTATGATTGATTACTAGCGCTTGTGTCAAACAGGTTTATGAAATGAAAGTGCCTTGCATTGATAGCAAAGCTGGTTTATGAAATAAAAGTGCTTATATTAATAACAAAACTGTAACATCTTAAAAATGGATAAAACTTAGATTGACTTATGAGAAGTCTGATCAATATATTATTATTATTAATTTTAATTTAAGTATTTTGATTAATTATTTAGGTCAATTAGCCTATGAGACCTTTGAGATGGTTTGAGTAAAAAGGGATTATCCCGCTCAAATTATGACAAAGGCTCTAACCTGAAACTCATCAATAAACTAGTTGGGAATTGTTTTGTCAACCCAATAACTTGTTTGGTTTGAGATGTACCTTTAGGGCTATTAGGCAACAAATTATGACAAAGGCTCTAACCTGAAACTCATCATGAAGGATCTTTGCCATACAGCTTCAGTTTTTGGGTCATTAAGAAGGACTTTGTGTTGTTTAAGGTTAGCCTATCATAGTTAAATTAAGAAAAGAGAAGATCATGCTTTGGGAGGAAATAGAACTCAAATATATTAGACTTGATGGGTTACATGCAAGTGGAAGTATGTGAAAAGATGAAGTTTACCACTGGATGCAAGTTTTTACCTCTCCAGTAATAGCCCTAAAGGTACATCTCACACCAAACAAGTTATTGGGTTGACAAAACAATTCCCAACTAGTTTAAACTATCACAACTCATTAAAAAAAAAAATATTAACAAAAGAGTACATGTACAACAGAGTAGAGGAACTTCAGGAAAACTTGAACAGTAGCAGATGTTACTGAACCAAATAACATATGGAAGTCAACAAAAGATTTCTTTTGGGTGCAATGCTTTAAACATGCTGAAAGAAGTTTGTCCACAAACTGCTATATAGATGTTGATGTATAAGCTCATAGAAATTTAGGCTTGTGTTCTATTTCTTCAGACAAAGTTAGCAAGACATCTACTGCTTTTTCTCTTCTATACGCAGATATCTACTACATACTTGTTAAATTGGTATAGAATTTGAAACCTTAAGTTAACAAAGCCATATATTGGTTTTTGGTAGTGAATGACATAATAAACCTTCTTGTATCTTTCTATATCTACAGGAGTCTACTATTGAATGACATTATATTAAAGAAAACAATTACATATATGAGAAAATCAAGAAACATACTATTGACCCTGACTTAATAGTATTAGAATGACATGGATTTAGAAATTACAGGAGTAACAAAGGAACAAAATTTGTACTTCATGGGAAAGGTTGGAAAATTGCTTTCTTCAGCAAGTGATGCCTTTTGTATTTGCTCATGTCGGCAGTAATAGCACCCAAGTTTGACAAGATTGAGGTGACTGGATTATGCAAGAAAGTATACTCATGCCTAGCAAAAGGAACGCAAGATAGAGTTGGAAGAAGCCATCCAATGATGACCCATTCAAGTTGGAGGCAGACCTCACAACAAGTTTGATACCTCTGATGACTAAATTATCTTGATCTGGTCAGAAGTCTTAGTGGATGACCTCAACTCATCATCATATGTGAATAAGTTGACATGTTCATGCCAAGCATCTCCAAGTCCTTTTGACACAGGAATTTGTCCTCAGCATCAGCTCTCCACAGGACAACATTTTGTTTGGACTAGTAGTATATAAACATATTATTCAAAGGGTTATTGGTCATGAGGAATTTAACTCTCCTTTTGTAATTTTTGTGAGTATTATATGGTCATATATCCTTCCTAAATCAACTCTACATGCTTTGATTTTTTATTGAAATCAAAGCACGAAGACATGTCTCAATTCAAGCCTACATACTGTGCAATGCATAACAGTGTCAATTAATTTATTTTGTTGCGTCTTGGTTGGGTTTTCAGATGTCAATTTTCAAATAATATTAGAGTGACTAATGCTTGTTTGCAATGTCAACTCTCTATCTATGACCAAGTTGAAGCAGCTTATCCAAGTCAAATATATAACTAAGGTTAACTCAATGTCATATCAATCCGATCCAAGTCATTTCATCAAAATCGTGCGTTGACTGAGATACAGAGTCAACATTATGTGGAGCAAATAAGAACAAATTTGACCAGTGTGTCGATTAAGAAAGATTACAACCTTAGCGAGTCCATAATATCCCATATAATTACCATATAATAATAGCCTAATTGTTCACCGATGCAATCAAGCCGGACTTGTGTTACGGCAGATTGATCAAGTCGGATTGGATACATGAAAATTAAATGGTCGAGAACATAATTTTTCCCACAAGATAATGAATAATAATTTTAAATATTTCGACTAATACACTCGTCCACTGGTGAAAGTATCGCCCGTTACATTAAGAAAAGCCATATAACAGGCGGTTTATTTATATAACGGCACTGCTAATTAGTGATCGTAGCAGCGTATCATTTAACGGTGAAGAATACGGACAAAAAGCAGGAAATAAGTATATTATTATTATTACTATTATTATTATTTAGCTGGAAAATAAAGCGAAAGGGAAAGCAGGCGACGACTTGCTCTCCGACCCAGTGGTCCTCGTCTCCCACCACTCTCTTCTCCTCCTCTTAATCTCTACATAAAAGGCTACCCATTTCTCCTCCACCTTGCAGCCGATCCCGTCTCCTCTCTGGCGATCTCGCGCGCTGCACGATTCCCTCTCGATCGAGGTACGTGTTGCTCGATTCGGTGCTTGTTTTGGTCAGATCGATCTTCCTCGTTCCCGCTTCTAGGTTTTCGGAATCGCTCGGTTCTTTGGCGACTATTTGGTCGCAGATATCGTAAAAGTCTCGTCTTTATTCTTTCTGTGAAGTAGATTGATGTCTATTTCTTATTCTTGTTTCAGATTGGATATTAAAGGTGTCGACGAGCTGCTAGTGATGGATTCTTAAGAGTGTTTGGGGGGGGGGGCTTTTAGTTTGCTTGGGATGGTTGAGAAGTCCAGTTTTTAGAGGTAAGATCGAGTGGTTTATAGCATTTTTTGAAGATAAGTGGGGGGCGTTTGATCGTTGGTTCGGTGATAGATGGCTGATGGTTCTAAATTTGCTGGGTTTATGGTTGGTGGTGGTGGTGGCGGTGCCGTAAATGGTGTTGGAAATGGGTTCTATGACATGGGATTCTACCGGAAGCTCGATGAAGGCTCCAACATGTCCATTGACAGTGTTGGAAGCCTGCAAACGAGCACCGGTGGTGGATCCGCTCCCATGTCTCTTGAGAATAGCAGTGTGGGATCAAACTCGAGAACTGGAATACTGCGTCACACCGCACTCCGCCTGTTCCCAGGTGCCAACTTCTCGGTGGGGCACAGTGTGCTTCGACATGGCAGAGTGTCTCATGCTATGAATGAGGATGCGTTGGCTCAGGCCTTGACGGACCCACGGTACCCCACGGGATCTCTTGAGAACTATGATGAGTGGACCATTGATCTCAGGAAGCTAAATATGGGGGTGGCCTTTGCTCAGGGTGCTTTCGGGAAGCTTTATAGAGGAACTTATGATGGAGAAGACGTTGCTATTAAATTGTTAGAAAGGCCTGAGAATGACCCTGAGAGGGTGCAGTTAATGGAGCAACAATTCGGGCAAGAGGTTATGATGCTTGCAAATCTCAAGCACCCAAATATTGTCAGGTTCATTGGAGCATGCAGGAAGCCCATGGTGTGGTGTATTGTGACAGAATATGCAAAAGGTGGATCGGTGCGGCAATTTCTCATGAAAAGGCATAACAGATCGGTGCCTCTGAAGCTGGCCGTCAAACAAGCACTCGACATTGCTAGGGGCATGGAGTATGTGCATGGGTTGGGATTCATACACAGAGATCTTAAGTCTGACAATCTTCTTATATCTGCGGACAAATCAATTAAGATTGCTGACTTCGGAGTTGCTCGTATTGAGGTCAAGACCGAGGGGATGACACCAGAAACTGGAACTTATCGTTGGATGGCTCCGTACGTGATTTTGTGTCCTTTATGGTTTTAGCAACGTGAAATTTCTTAAAGTGCTTATTAGAAGACAGTTTTATTCTAGTAATTCATTCATATCCAAGGCTGCTGACACTTCATTTGTCAGGTCATTTTCTGTCTAGATGCACTGTCAAGAAATTGCCCTTCATCTTTTAGAGTGTCTGACTTTGCTATCACCCAAAATTAGTTAAACCATATCGTCATATACATTTTAGAGAAAATATTGCACTTTGTATGTTTCTATAGAAAAGGCCATACCACCTCCTAGATAGAGATGAAGCATACTAGCATAAGAAAGAATTCTATTGAAGTAGGCAACTTCTATATTTTGCTTTTGTGAATGATTCCTGACACTTTGTGACAAATGTTTCTCTTAGCTCAGTCATGGACACTGCATAGCTATGTTTCATATCCAGTGGTTATCGATTATGCTTATCCTCAGTTTCCAACACGCAAAACTCATATTCATGATTGATGATGTAATTAATATAGGGCTGCTAAGCATGTCTACTCTTGTCATGTCAAGTACATGCGTGGAAACATTGTTTCAGTGTCGCATGAATATGCTATATGAATGAAGTCCAAAACTATTGAACTCATACCCGAATTGGTTAAATAATATAACAGTTCTAAAGCTTAGACCATGGGCTAGTAGTATTAACGTGCCATTGGGATGTAGATGGATCAACATTGAAGATAACACATGAATATTTATTATTGGACCGATACCAAGTTTATGATTCAATTATACTTGCACTTACTAATCATTTGCTAGGTCCTGGTTTTAGGATGGTATATATACATACATGTTCCTACATACATATAGATACACAAAATTTTGTTGAAGCATCTAATTGTTAATCTTATAGATGTAGCCGTCATGTGTCCTTGCATGTTCATATGAACTGTCACTACAATGGGGATTGTTTTAGACTTATTGATTAATAACTCATTTACTCTTTCCTCTGATGAGCTTGCTCATTGATTTTATGTGGTGCTTTCATGTGATCAGTGAAGTTTATTTGGATTCATCATAGTCTGCATCAAGGTTTGCAATTTCGACCTATACTGCCCGATACGGGTGGTACATACCAGTCTGTTAGGTTGCCGGTACGTGGACCGCCCGCTATCGGGCGGTTCCCCAAAAATCGACCGTCGGCGGTCGATTTCGGCCTTCAGCGGCCGATTGAAGGGAGAAATCGACTGCCGACGGTCGATTGAGCGAGAAAAAGGGAAGAAAAATAAGAAGAGGAAAAGAAGGAAAAAAAAAGAAAAGAGGCGAAGAAGAATACCTAGCGCCCGCGGGCCGTCCTCGCTCGCCCGCCATCGCCACCCGCGCTTTTTCTCCCACGCGGGGAGAAAGATCTCGGCGACATCGCCCCTTTTCTCTTTTTTTTTTTAATATTTTAATATTATATTATATTATAATATACCAGGCAGTATGCACTGTGCATACCGCCCGATACCGGTACCGTACTGGTACCAAGATGATCTCGGTACACCGGTACAGACCGGTAAGTCAAACCTTGGTCTGCATACACATTTATTATACATGAATGCTCATAGGCATCTTCGTTAGGTTAAATATGTTATTTTATCACTGATATGTGTAAATAGATCGGAAGTTGTAGATTGGTGCTCTTTCATTTTGTTTGGTTGCCTTTTCATTCAGAATTCCATTTTGTATAGTAAAGTTACAGTCTAGGTAACAGCTCATTGTAATTCTTATAAAATATGTCTGATGATCAATTTGTTTTAAGTGTTTGAGAATTTGGATCCTATTTGGACTGCCAACCTTGTCACACTTGTAAAATTATTTGTTTTCGTCAAGTATGCAAATACTTGCAAGGGCTTAAGCTTTTTTTTTTTGTTTTTTCTTCTCATGCTACTGCTAATGTTGTGCAGAAAATTTGAGAATTTAATGCAGCGGCTTTCTTTGCTGTTTATATTATTCTTCTTTTACTGCATTTGCATCTTCTAAAGAATCACTGAGAATATTTTTCTTAAGGTCATTCTTTCTTTTCACTAATTATCTTTTTTGTCCGTATGCAATTTATCAGGTGATGTGTAATGGTTTCTTGGTCTGTCAAAAGATGTGTAGAGATTTTATAGCAGGAATAGCATCTTTTTAATAACATAACTGAGTTGGAGCATGTCCTAAGCTGTCCTATCATAGCATATCCTGATCAACTGACATCACAAGATGTTGTAGACAACAAAGTGAAAGTAAAAGGAAGTGATAGGCATTAAGTGTTTACCCCATAACAGTGGATGAGCTTTAGCAGATTGAAAAGGCAGCTTATTGCAACATTATGGATGTTTTTTATCACCTACTGCTTAATACCTGGAAAACCATGAAATGGGGAAAGAACAATTTTGTCTTTTATTAGATCTGAATCATAGGGATCTTTGTCTGAAATGAAGGTCTCTGTATGCTCTTGTAGGTCCATCTAAGAGGTCTTACCTTGACTTCATAGTTATCACGATTTATGGTATTATAATAAATTATTATGATGTCTTCATGGCAAAAAATGCTTTATGCTAATCATTTATATGTCAAACACTTCAGTTTTTGAGAGTAGTCCAAGGGTGTTCTGATGTTAGAAATCCATGCGTGCAAGGTTTTAAATATCATTGTGGTGCCAGTTTTAACAATGTGTCAGATAGGTAAGGTATTAAGATATCAGGCAGTACACTTGGTCTATACTTCTCAATATTGTTAAAGAAAATAAAAATGAGTGGTATACTTAGTTGTATCGAGATGTATGGTCCATTTGTCTAGTTGGATTGTTTAGTTGGTTAGGTCTCTGGTTGGTATATGGCAGTCTAATTGTATACTAAACAATGCAGGAAAGTATGTCATGCCTGTAGAGATCAACTATGAGGATTATGTTTTGTTGAGAATGACTTCCCTGCCAATAGAATTGAATGAGGAAAAATGGAGGCAATGCTTAGCTTCCTGCACGATAATTGCCAAAGTTGGGGTTTGCTTGCAAAACAACTCAGAGAAACCAGAATCATTTGCTAGTATTTTAGCTGCAAACATTTCAACAATTGACCTCTGTTGGAGGATCAAGTTGGCTTAAACAGTACAATTGTTAGAAAAGAAAACATTTGAATAGCCAGCTTCTTGAAAGAGCACTTGAACACTTTTTGATAGAATATCCATTTTGATTGTTTGATACTCGGTCTTCAGAAAACAATATTCTCTAGGATCATAGACATATCAATTTCATATAGTCTGAGCCGTCATGTATGGGACTTTATAATTCTGAGAAACAAAAGCAACATCTGAAAAACTAAGATTGTACACATGGCTTGTGAGTGATCATAACTTAATTCTATTACTTGTTTAAAATTTCATTAAAAGAACCAGAGACAATATTTTGCCTAGACCTGGACCTGGACTTCACTTGTCAAGGATGTCAGGGTCTGGATAATAAATCGAACCCATTGTCACTTTTGGATCTGTCTGCTGTGAATGTGATCCTTATGTAAGTAAATCTCAAGATCTACTAGAAAGAGGGAATTACACCAGGAGATATTGAATAAGTTTGAGAAGAGCTCTAGAGATACAGATGAGTCTCAAAGTTGTATGGTAGTAAAGCACTCAAATACTACCACAGATATGGTGGTCTTTGCATTAACACTAGTGTGATTCTATTGGCTTCATAACAAGGATATGCATCTCATACCTAAGCTGGTATTTGGCCTTAATTTTTTTAATAATAATACAAACATATGATGATCCGAAGGTAAATACTTTGTCTAGAATATTTGGGGGATAATTTTAAGGTAACTATGAATCTCGGTTAATACCTTATGGATATGTACTAATTACATTGATCTTATTGTAGATCCAATTTACTAATTACATTGATCTTATTGTACATCCTTCGATTTACGAATTATTAAAAGCTACCTTTATATTTCCATCTCGTTGTTTCTTTCAACTAATTTGTTTCACATATATATATATATATATATATATATGTGTGTGTGTGTGTGTGTGTGTGTGTGTGTTTCTTTTAGTGCTTGCACATAATTGTTTGCTGCTGAATTTGTCTGTTGACCACACCTTGTTGTTCTCAGGGAGATGATCCAGCACAGACCTTACAATCAGAAGGTTGACGTTTACAGCTTTGGCATAGTTCTCTGGGAGCTTATAACAGGGATGCTTCCATTTCAGAATATGACAGCTGTTCAGGCAGCATTTGCTGTCGTGAACAGGGGAGTACGACCAATTATACCACAAGATTGCCTCCCTGCACTTGGCGAGATCATGACCCGCTGCTGGGATGCTAACCCTGACGTACGTCCTTCCTTCACCGAAATCATCAGTCTGCTTGAAGGTGCCCAAGAAGATATCGTCAAAACGGTTCGTAGAGCACGCTTCCGATGTTGCATACAACCAATGACCACTGACTGAGAGGGGTTGCCAGGGAAGGTAACTAGAGCTTGCTTCATGCATGGAAGGTACCCTCTGGACTACAGTTGAATCATAGGAAGTCGGTGGTTGAAATGTTGGTTTTGGTTGCTTGACCACCGTTACTACTACAATGCTACCAAGTAAAATAGGTGATTTCCATCTTGGTCTGATCATGATGATAGTTCACCTTTCCTTTTTTTGTATAGGCACAAATGAAAGTATTAGTTTAAGGTGCACGTCTAGATTGCCTGCTTGACTCAGTGTTGTGACTTCTAAATCAGGTTAGTTTCTTCCATATGCTGTACTGTTGAAACAAGAAACAAGACTGTCCTTATCTTTTGTGTATTCTCTAGTTTTACCAACAATGGATCTTTGGTTTGGTTGAGCCATAAGGATGCAATAGGCTGAGGCTTTTAGGATCATAATTGATATATTCCCCTGATCGAATGCAATGAAAACCAATATGGAGACGCTCTGGGTTTGCCAAGTGTTTGTTCTGTCCTTAAACCAGGCAAAATATGTAATCTATGCAGGCAAGGGAAGGTTTTGGAAATGTACATATTACACTTTCATTTTTTTTATTACCACAGCGAAGTGGATTGCTACAAACGAAACGTCAAAGTAGGGACAAAACAGTCAGTGTGTTTGAGGCGTCTCTCGTTCGCCACATGGCTGTCTTGGCTACTGTGGTGGTAGTAACATTGCGAATGCACGTTGCTGTGCGTCGTTGATGCCTATTGGAGAGATGCACACTGGAAGAATAAGTACTGAATCCCATGGAATAATCTCCTAGGCTGAATTCGAAAACATGCAACTCTTTTGAGTGCTATATGTAACGAGAAACCAAAGCTCGATGTTATATGTTCTATATGAGGAGGTCGTCTATGAAGAGATAGCGAAGATACCATGTGATGTGATGGGAAGTTCATCATTAGCCTAATCTTCTGATACGTAATTTTCATATGGTGTCATGGTAGAAGAAAAAAATGAATATTAATCTTCACTCGTCCATCCACGTGGATAAGCAAGGGTCTAATGCAGGTGGTTAGGAGACAAAAAAGCTAAGGAGAGACTCTTTTGAAGTTGACTCTGCATGGAACATTTCATGTAATATTTTGTTCCTTTATGATTAGCACAAAAAAGGGAAATAACTTTTTTGACCATTTATTTTCGTACTCTCATACTTTAGGCTAGTGACTTAGGCATAAGAGGAATCGTGTTGGGAAACCTATTTCGATCTCGATCTTCATGTAAATGACATCTCGAGAGCTTAGCGTTTTCATATTGGGCAACCCTGTGCATACGGGTCCAAACTATGTTGGATGATCAAGACGTCAATGACTTTTCTCTTAACATTTTTTGTGTTAGAAAGAAGGCCCGATGTCATAGGAACACCTGCCCATCGACCCTCTTAATGAATGCTTGAGCCAGGAGGCTTTGCCCCCGACCCATTGTACTTTCACTCAAGGGGTTTAGCAACCATCCTTTTCACACATGGTCGCATCCACCTTGGTGCAAACACCGATGCAATACTGGCACCTCTTCAACGACCTGGGCCTCTCACCCTTTGGGATGACCCCAAGCCACCTCCTCATCCCTAATGAAGTGTTCTTGAATCTCACCCTGTAAGTGTAGACACTAAAAATAGGTTGTTGCTCCACTTTTGCCCTCATTAGCCTAACAAGCAATGCCATCAGCTCGGCCATGGTCACCGGCTCAACTGCCACCGACAGCCATCGAGGTCCCCCCACTTGATGTGGTGCCAACATCCTAAGAGCACCCAAGGCCCATCGAATCGTCGGTCGAGGGGGCACTTTACTTCCCAATCGTGGAATTCAGCAAACCACACCACCACTCTACCATGCCTGAATCCGAGACATAGTCGACACATTTGATGGAGGATTCCCTGTGGATCCAACAATGACACAGAAACTACCATTTGGAGGAGATGCGACGAGAGTTTCAACAATCCAAATGAGAAGCAGTAGTTAACCTCACATTGGGTCGGTCACCATTCACCTAAAAATCCAAAAGGAAGCAAATCCAATGAACTTCTACCTCTCGTCGTGAGAGGCATTCGATGGTAGTGTCGACCCGATGAATCACATTACAGCATTCTGTACCTAAATATCGTTATATGACACTTCAGATACTCTAATGTGTCACACCTTTCTGACCATGTTAAGAGGAATGACACACCCACCTGAAGCCGCTTTTCATAATTTCTTTTTCCTAGCTTGTGAGGGAGTTCAAACTTCATTTTCTTGAGAACGTACGCCCGAGGCCATCGCTGGCAGGACTTCTCGGACTCAAGCAAGGGGAGGAGGAAATGGTTGCAGACTTCATCACTCGATTCACTAATGAAATCCATCGCTTATAATACATGCCTTCATGACGGGACTCAAGCCCTCTTGTTTCTTCTGATCGTTGGTAGAGAGACCATTGACAATAGTACTAGAGGTACTTCAAAAAGCCAATCAATAAATCACCGTCGAGGTAATAGTCTCAGCTTAGTGTGGGAGTCACACAAGAGGTCAAAGTAGGAACGATCATAATCCACCCGAGGTCACCGTGGTAAAGGAGGAATGAACGACCCAAGTTACATCACCTAAGATTTGAGTTGACCCTCCTAAAGAGGGTTATGATTGACAGAGGTAGCTCTGCTGATATCTTCTACTTTAATGCTTCCCAAAAACTATCAACTAATGACCTTACGCCTGTGATTTCTTTACTGAAGCCCTTCAAGATCATGAACCTGCACATCACATCAAAGACGAGGCTTGCTCCAAAATAATATTGGATAAATTCATGGTAGTGGATATCCCCTCAACTTACAACACGATCATAAACCGACTCACACTGAACACAGACTAGGGGCCATGGTGTCCACCTACCATATGATGATGAAGTTCCCGATGAGAGTCGACAATGAAGAGTTGAGAAGCAACCCAAGGGAGTCGTGCTAGTGCTACCTGATGGTGGTCTCTTCATCAAAGAAGACCCGACCCGAGGCTCCACCTATGGACCCCCGAGATTTTGCTAAATCTATCCCATGTCCAGAGCCAATGGAGTCGCTGATTGAATCAACCCTAGACAAGACCTAGTGCTTTGAAAAGCTGAAGTTAATGACCCAGTTAGATCATGGGGTAAGCTAGCACCAAACTTGGAAAGGCCATATTGAGTCCTCAAGGTCGTTTGTGATGAACCTATTATTTGGAGATAATAAAAGGGCTGGTGCTTCTAAGGACATGACATATTACAAACTTAAAGAGATTCTACCCCTAAGGCATCCCTCAGGATTATATCGAGATGACTCTGCCACAAGTGTCAAGTCTACTATGCTTTTTCAGGGTATAAGTGTTGCAAGTTGAGGAAAGAAAGTTTTATTACTTTAAAATACTACACTAACTCGGTTGGGCCTCTACATCCAAAATGAGACCTTGACCTACCAAGATAGAGACTAGTTGGGTGGACAACTTAACGATGCAACAAAGACTAAGTCAGGTAGGTCAACTCTATGAATCTGTAAATACCAACACCTCACAAGATACGATAAGGATCACCTCTAGCTCTCGATGAGGTATCGCTTGACCTCTTATAGTTACCTTCCCAGCTCAACTTAGTTCCTCGAGCCTCTACCTAAGTGACAAGCATTGGGTCTCTCATCTTCCTCTTCAGCCCCTCCACCTCTTCGCGGAGATTATCGATCATGAGGGATTATTGATGAATGACAAAATCAATGTCCCATACATGGTTGAGAAGGATTGTGACATAATGGTGATGCTAAGAAGGGCCTCCTGTCGTGGCAGGTTCCTTAAAAAGCATAAAAGAAACTCGTCACGACGGGAGGCACAAGATAAAATATGCTTGAGGCGCTTGAGTCAGGAAAACTCAACCCGCATAGGAAGAAAAATACTATGACGGGAGACACAAGATAAATGTGCCCGAGGTGCTTGTGTCGGGAAAACTCGACCTGTTCAGATAGTAATGGCATTAAGAGAGGGGTGGGGTGGGGGTTAAATTAGTGTTATGACAAAAAGAATCTAATTTATTAAATTTAATTAATAAAATCTATATCAAAAGTATGTTTAACTAAAAGTGCAAGTAACGGTAGTAATTAAATCAATATACAATGACAAAGCAAAGGCAAGAGAAAGTAAATTGATTTATAGTGGTTCGGTCTTCCCGACCTATGTCCACTCTTAATTCCTATTCCCTCGAGGCTACTGACGTTCACTACTGATTTTTTTTTCAATGGGCAAAGATCAAGTACCCTTGTTATAACCCTTCTCCTTTTATTAAGCTTAAGAGAGAACTTGTACACTAACTCTTTTACAAAAGACCTCATACCTCCTTTTATCAAGCTTAAGAGTTTACATAGTTTAATTCATAAGATTTCATTCTTGTTCACTCTTGCATCAAGCAAGCATGAGTAGGGTATTTATAGACCCCAAAGGCTTTAGAAATGGAACCAAAAATTTATATTCCCGAGTTTTCAGGATACTGGCAGTATCACCGTCGGTGTCGGGCAGTACTATCATCGAACATAACCCAGGAATCTAAGCTCTAGCGATATCATCATCAGCCTAAGCAGTAATATCATCGCTTGGGTGGTACAACCGTCGGCCACGGGCGATACTATCATCAGAAGTCTCGAGAAAGCATAAAATAGTGCTACTCGACCGTTTGGGCAGTACCACCGCCTGAGCCTGGTGGTACCATTGCCCAAGCCTATTTAAGATCACTGAATTGGTCTTTAAATAAGTTCAATTCAATCTAGTTTAGGCCTAATGTGCTCCTAATCAAGTTGACATGGTTTCGACTCAATATTAACTCAATTTGACTCGAAATGAACACGATCAAGACTTAACCACTCTAATTACAATTATGAATCCTTCAGCATGTTGTTTGGCATTTCAGCATGTCTTCTGTTCATCTGGCATTTTGTCCAAACCCTCGATGCATCATCCTTTCCTTCGACGTATCGTCCGATCTATCGACATGTTGACTTCTCATAACATCTGATCTTTTAGCATAATACCTTATCGTTCCGGCTCGATGTCTGAACTCATGGCACGAAGTCTATCCTTCGGCACATTGACCTTAGGCCTAACGTCTAGTCTCTAGCATGATATGACTCCGACCCAACGATTGATTTTCCTGCATCGATAATTTGCACTCCGATGGTTCGAGTCCATGATCGAAGTTGTTCCTACATCACTTATCTTAAAATCTTATTAGTCCATAAATTCATCAATTAATTTTATAATCAAAATTTAGGATTCAACACGACCCGCGAAAGAAACCCACTAAGGCAGGAGGCAGAAGACAATATGTCTGAGGCACGTGAGTTAAAAAAATTTGACTCGCATAAGAAGAAAACTGTCATGGTGGGAGGCACAGGACAAAATGTGTCTAATGCATATGAGTCGGGAAGACCCAACCCACATAAGAATAAACCCATCACGGCAAGAGACACAAGACAAAATGAGCCCGATGTGCATGTGCCGAAAATGCATGACCCGCATAAGATAAAACTCGCCTTAGCAAGAGGTATAAGATAAAATATGCTTGAAACGCATGAGTCAAGAAACTCAACCCACATAATAGAAACCTACTATGACAAGTGACATAAGATAAAATGTGCCCAAGGTGTATGAATTAGGAAAACTCGACCCACATAAGAAGAAACCCGTTATGGCAAGAGGCATAAGATAAAATATTTTTGAGACACATATGTCGAAAAAACCCAACCCACATAACAAGAAACCCACCACAGCGAGAGACATATGACAAAAATATGCTCGAGGGACATGTGGTGAGAAAACTCGACCCGCGTAAGAAGAAGTCTGCCACAACGAGAGACACAAGATAAAATATGTCTGAGGTGTGTGTCGAAAAAACCCTACTCACATAATAAGAAACCTGCCACAGTGGGAGGCACAAGATAAAATATTTCCTGAGATGTGTGTGTCGGGAGAACCTGATCCGCGTAAGAAAAAACTCACCATGATAGGAGGGGTAAGATAAAATGTGTCTGAGGCGTATGTCAGGAAAACCCGACTTGTGTAAGAAGAAACCCATCATGACGGGAGACACAAGACAAAATGTGTCTGAGGTATATGTGTTGGGAAAACCCAACCTACATAAGAAGAAACCTATCATGGTGGAAGGTACAAGACAAAAATATGTTTAAGGTGTATGAGTCAGGAAAATACCACCATTGTAAAAAGAAACTCACCACGGTATGAGGCACAAGACAAAATGTAAACGAGATGCATAAGTCGAGAAAACCTGACCTGCATAAGAAGATCCCGTCATGGTAGGAGGCACAAGACAAAATATGCTCGAGGTGCATATATTGGGAAAACTCAACTCACGTAAGAATAAACCCGCCATGACAAGATACACAAGACAAAATATGCTCAAAACACGTGTGTAAAAAAAAATCAACCCATGTAAGAAGAAATATGTCATGATAGAAGGCGCAAGATAGAATGTGCCATAGGTGCGTGAGTCGGGGAAACCTGACCCGTATACGAGTAAATCTACCACAGAGAAAGAATCCCAAAGCAGGAAGGTCGAGTGTCGACCCATCCTTTACTCTAGGTGGGTAGGCCACTACCCAATATATTGGGAAAATTTAGTCCTTCTGTCACGCCCCCCGAATTAAATACCGTTCGAGAGTTGTGACTATGTCATATAAATATTATAATCATCACAATCCATCCAGGATCCAATCAAACATTTTCAGGATATCAAGAAAACATTATTTCTTCATAATTCACATATATATAATCTGTACAGTTTATAAACATACATAGCATCACTCAAACATCTAGAAAACCCAAAGCTAAATAAACAGATATTAACCACACTTATAATTCACCAGTGAAAGAATTTATACAATCACCAAACTAACCATTTACCTCAAATTCACTTCATCGTGGACAAAACACAACATTCCAAAGTAACTCCAAACGAAAAAGGGTCATTTAAAATTGTTACATGATACATCGATCAAATTCATCGACAACATTTCATTCCACTCGAAAATTTATTATACAAGAACCGCAATAAATCATCCAATACTACTTGCCAACAATCTGTTTAGCTTTCACTGCCTCAGCACAAGCTTAACATTTAATGAGTGTCAAGCTAACCTGAAAGAGTTGACAATAAAGGAGTGAGCTAGAAAGCTCAGCAAGCGTTTAACAAATCCAAGAAATGGCATACAAACAAGCTAGTATCAAGATACAAAGCAGAGATACGAAAAGTCATGGATATCAACCCATTAGAGACAGGAGTTAAAATGTCATTTCTTTCCAAACATATTTGGTTCATAACAGACGGAATATAGAGTATTTGAAGCATATCAATGATGGATAGATAATGTCAGAATGTAGTAGATGAACTGACAAGGAACCGTAGATCATAAATAAAATCGAACATAACAGAAGATACAAACAGAATGTGATTCAAAATCGAACATAACAGTAGTAAACAGTAGATTCATAAATCAGAACCAACATGACGGACATATCAAAAATACAGAGAGTGAAATGGGATACAGACAGAATGTGATTCATCCATTTCTGAATGACCACCAGAACAGTAGTGAACAGTAGATTCATAAATCAGAACAAACATGACGGACATATCAAAAATACAGAGAGTGAAATGGGATACAGACAGAATGTGATTCATCCATTTCTGAATGACCACCAGAACAATAGTCATATCATATCAAAAATACAGAGGGTGAAGTGGGATACAGACAGAATGTGATTCATCCATTTCTGAATGACCACCAGAACAGTAGTGTGATTCATCCATTTCTGAATGACCACCAGAACAGTAGTCTCCCACGTCTAGGAGCTCCATCCACCCACGTCTGGGTGAAGTCAGAAGGGGCCGGCAGAGCATCGCGGGCTCAAAACAGTAACTCCCTTTACCATTTCTGGCAAAGGTTCATATTCTCCCACAAACACCGGAGTACAAAAGGATGTGTGAACAATGAAATTGGTATACATCGGAAGCACATGCGAAACAACGAAACATGCATGCGCCTATACAGAATCATACAGTGGGACATAAACTAACGCTTAAGAGCATGAACTAAGTGAAAGCAATCATATAAAACTCAACTCAAGAGAGAACTCTAGCATGAATTGAACTTTCACATGAATGAAGTGAGAATAGACAAAAATTGGCAAAAGCTTTACTTTGGTAGGATTCAGGAGGCGTCTTGCATATATGATCGAATCAATCAATCCGGATTCAGGTGGGTAAAAACTCTGTTTTACAGCTTTCGTAGTACCATTTGAAACACATGTTTAATCAGGCTATCGAACTCCAAATCTTTCGAGTCTAGTGTCAAAAGAAAGCTCATTCAGTCTAGATTCCTATAAAACTAGTTTCACCGAATTCAGAAATCAGTACAGAAATCTAGAGCCAGAACAAGGCAGAAAGGTCAGAACTGGGTGAAAACTGCAAACTCTGTTTTACAGATTTCGTAGTACCACTTGAAACAAATGTTTAACTAGCCTATCGAACTCCAAATCTTTCGATTCTAGTGTCCAAAGAAAGATCATTTAGTCTAGATTCCTATAAAACTAGTTTCACCGAATTCAGAAATCAGTACAGTAATCTAGAGCCAGAACAAGGCAGAAAGGTCAGAACTGGGTGAAAACTGCAAACTCTGTTTTACAGATTTCGTAGTACCACTTGAAACAAATGTTTAACTAGCCTATCGAACTCCAAATCTTTCGATTCTAGTGTCCAAAAAAAGATCATTTAGTCTAGATTCCTATAAAACTAGTTTCACCGAATTCAGAAATCAGTACAGTAATCTAGAGCCAGAACAAGGCAGAAAGGTCAGAACTGGGTGAAAACTGCAAACTCTGTTTTACAGATTTCGTAGTACCACTTGAAACAAATGTTTAACTAGCCTATCGAACTCCAAATCTTTCGATTCTAGTGTCCAAAGAAAGATCATTTAGTCTAGATTCCTATAAAACTAGTTTCACCGAATTCAGAAATCAGTACAGTAATCTAGAGCCAGAACAAGGCAGAAAGGTCAGAACTGGGTGAAAACTGCAAACTCTGTTTTACAGATTTCGTAGTACCACTTGAAACAAATGTTTAACTAGCCTATCGAACTCCAAATCTTTCGATTCTAGTGTACAAAGAAAGATCATTTAGTCTAGATTCCTATAAAACTAGTTTCACCGAATTCAGAAATCAGTACAGTAATCTAGAATCAGAACAAGGCAGAAAGGTCAGATCTGAAATCAAAACTGCAAACTCTGTTTTACATCTAGGCAGGAAAGACATCAAGTACAAGGTTGTAGAAGTTCAATTGATCATATCAAGATGAATTCAAAGATTGAGATGGCAATAAAAAAGATTGGAAACTTGCAAGGTTAATATTAATTCAGTCGATCATATCAAGATAAAAGCAAGGATAGAAGCAGCGATTGGAATACTTACCTTTTAATGATTTTGATCCGAAGTCATAAGGCCCAAATTCTTCTCTTTCTTTCATTTCTTTGCTTTCTTTCCTTCTCTTTTCCGTGTTTCCTTATCATCTTTCTTCCTTCACAATTACAACTCATGTAGAATATGTGAGGGACACAATCACCTGCTCAATCTATCTTTCTTCTCTCATTTCTCCCACTGCTGAAATCAATCGGGGTCCTCTTCCTCTTCTCCTTCCTTCTTTTCATATTCTTCTTCTTTCCCCTAGCAACAACCTCTTCTTTTCCCTTTCTACTTTTCCGCTTCTCTTCTTCTATTCTTTCTTTTCTCCCAGCCACAGCCCTAGCTGCAGCCTTCTCCCTCTTTTTCCTCCTTCCTCTTCTTTCTTTTCTATTCTTCTTCCTCTTCCTTCCTTTTCTTCTTTCCTCTTCTTCTTTTCCTGCCGCAGCTTCCACAGCCGCAGCCACCTCTTTTCCTCTCCTCTCCCTTCTTCTTTTCTTCCTCTTCTTCTTTTCTCTTCCCCAACTTACCGCACCTCCTCTGTTTCCTCTGCAGGAAACAGAGGTGCAACAACAATAGCTGCAACCCTCTTCCTCTTCTTCCCTCTCTTTTCCCTTTTTCTTCTTTTCTTCCAGCTACAGCCCCTTCTTCTCTTCTCTGTTCTTCTCCTTTCCTTCTCTCACAGCCGCTGCCACCCCTTTCTCTTCTTCCTCTTCCTTCCGCTTCTTCTCTTCTTCCCTTCTCTTCCCAAACTCACCGCACTTCCTCTGTTTCCTCTGCAGAAAACAGAGGTGCAGCAACACATGCCGCAGCCTCCTTCCCCTCTTCTCCTTCTCTTCTCTTTTCCCTCTCCCTTCTTCTCTTCTCCTTCCCTTCCTAATCACCACCGCCTCTTCTCCCTCTCATCTGTTTCCCTCGGTAAGAGGCATATAGCTGGCGGTGGAAGGCGGTGGAGAGTTGCTGTGTATTTTGTACTTTTGCACTTTTGCACTTTTGCAATTTAGTCCTTCTATTATTAATATTTACGAGTAGGTCCTTTGGATTTTACAAACAGGTCCTTAAATTTTTATAACTAAGTCTATATTTCTTCACAAACGAGGGATGTTACAGCTCATTGGCCTCAAGGCCAATTAGTAAATTATTTAAGAAAAAAAGAAAGAAGAAGAAAAAAAAGGGATACATGCACCTTAGGTAGAGACGAGCCCCCACCACCCGAGGTGGGTCCCTCATGGATGAGAAAAGGAGGAACCCACCTCCACATGACCTCCATAACCTACGTTGACGACGAGCAGGAGAAGAGTGACAGGTCGACAATGAGGCTTCATAACTTTCCCATTGTGGACCTATTGTAGAGGAGGCACCCACCTTTGCAACACATGCAGACCACCTAGATGGCAAGCAAAATAGGAGGGGTAGGTCAGCAATGGACCACTGTTGCACCATGGAGGCCTAGAAGCTAGATCCCCTCCTTTGCTCGAGGCATGGAGGTCGAGAAACATGACCCTCTCCTCGCATGCGGTCATCATTGCGTGGTGGAGGTCAAGAAACCTGACCCCCGCCTCTACCTGAGGTGTGGAAGTCAGAAAACCCAACCTCGTCTTCGCCCGAGGCATGGAGGTTGGGAGGCTTGACCCTCACTTCGGCCCTAAGTATGGCGGAAGGGAGGCGCTACCCCCATCTTTGCCCAAGGCCTGGAGTTTGAAAAGTCAGAACCTCGTCTCCACTCGAGACATGAAGGTCGAGCTCGACCCACACCTCCACCCAAGGCGTGGGAGTCGGGATCATTGTCGCCCAAGACAAGGTGTCGGGAAACCCAATCCCTGTCTCTACTTAAAAGATAAAATATTTTTGAGACACATATGTCAGGAAAACCCAACTCACATAATAAGAAACCCACCACAATAAGAGGCACATGACAAAATATGCTCGAGGCACGTGTGGAGGAAAAACTCGACCCGCGTAAGAAGAAGCCTGCCACAACGAGTGACACAAGATAAAATATATTTGAGGTGTGTGTCGGGAAAACCTCACTCATATAATAAGAAACCCACTACAGCAGGAGGCATAAGATAAAATAAGCTTGATATGTGTGTTGGGAAAACTTGACCCACGTAAGAAAAAACTTGCCATAATGGGAGGCATACGATAAAATGTATCTGAGGCGTGTGTTGGGAAAATCCAACCTGTATAAGAAGAAACCCATCATGGCAAGAGGCACAAGACAAAATGTGCTCGCCATATATGTTAGGCCAACTCGACCTGCGTAAGAAGAAACCTATCATGGTGGGAGGTACAAGATGAAATATGCATAAGGTGCATGAGTCAGGAAAACTCAACCCTTGTAAGAAGAAACTCATACGATAGGAGACACAAGACAAAATATCTCATACGATAGGAGACATAAGACAAAATATAACCGAGGTGTGTGGGTCAGGAAAATCAGACCTGCATAAGAAGAAACACGTCATGGTAGGAGGCACATGACAAAATATACATGAGGTGTATGTATTGCGAAAACCCAACTCGTATAAGAATAAACCCGCCATAATGAGAGACACAAGACAAAAGATGCTGAGACACGTGTGTCAAAGAAATTCAACCCATGTAAGAAGAAATCTACCATGATAGAAGGCACAAGATAGAATATGCCTGAGGTGCATGTGTCGGAAAAATTCGACCGACATAAGAATAAATCTATCACGGAGAAAGAATCCCAAAGCAGGAAAGTCAAGTGTCGACTCATCCTTTACTCAATGTGGGTAGGCCACTACCCAATGGCCTCGAGGCCTATTAGTGAATTATTTAAGAAAAAAAGAAAGAAGGAAATAAATGGATACATGCACCTTAGGTAGAGACGAGCCCCACCACCCGAGGTGGGTCCCTCAAGGACAAGAAAAGGAGAAACCCACCTCCACACGACCTTCGTAACCTACATTGATGGCGAGCAAGAGAAGAGGGACAGGTCGACAATAGGGCTTCACAACTTTCCCACTGTGGACCCGTTGCATGACGTGGGTCCCTTGAGGGCGTGTAGAGGAGGAGCCCACCTCTGCAACACATGTAGACCACCTAGATGGTAAGCAAAAGAGGAGGGGTAGGTCAGCGATGGACATCGTTGCACCATGGAGGCTTGGAAGCTAGATCCCCTCCTTTGCCCGAGGTATGGAGGTCGGGAAAAATGACCCTCTCCTTGCCTGTGGTTATCATTTGTGTCATGGAGGTTGGGAAGCCCGACCCCCGCTTCTGCTTGAGGTGTGGAGGTCAGGAAACCCAACCCCGTCTTTGCCCGAGGCATGGAGGTTGGGAGGCTCGATCCCCACCTCTACCCTAGCTGTGGAGGACAAGAGGAGCTACCCCCATCTTTGCCCAAGGCTTGGAGGTCGGAAAGTCAAAACCCCGTCTCCGCTCGAGGCATAAAAGTCGAGCTCGACTCACACCTCCACCCAAGGCGTGAAGGTTGGGATCATCGTCACCCGAGATAAGGGGTCAGGATGCCCAATCCCCATCTTTGCCCAAAAGATAAAATATTTTTGAGACACATATGTCGGGAAATCATGACCCACAAAAAAAGAAATCCACCACGGTGAGAGGCACATGACAAAATATATTCGAGGCACGTGTGGTGGGAAAACTTGACCCGCGTAAGAAAAAGCCCGTCACAATTAGAGACACAAGATAAAATATGTCTGAGGTGTGTGTCAGGTAACCCCACTCACATAATAAGAAACCCGCCATAGTAGGAGGCACAAAATAAAATATGCTTGAGATGTGTGTTAGAAAAACCCGACCCGCGTAAGAAAAATCTCACCATTATGAGAGGCATAAGATAAAATATGTCCGAGAAGTGTGTAGAGAAAACCCGACCTGTGTAAGAAGAAACCCATAATGGCGGGAGACACAAGACAAAATATGCCCGAGGCATGTGTGTTGGGAAAACCTGACCTGCGTAAGAAGAAACCTATCATAGTAGGAGGTACAAGATGAAATATGCTAAAGGTGCATGAGTCAGAAAAACTTGACCATTGTAAGAAGAAACTCACCACGATAGGAGGCACAAGACAAAATATAACCGACGCGTGTGAGTTGAGAAAACTTAAGAATAAATCTGTCATGGTAGGAGGCACAAGACAAAATATGCCAGAGGTGCATGTATTGGGGAAACCCAACTCGCATAAGAATAAACCCATCATGACAAGAGACATAAGACAAAATATGATTGAGACACGTGTGTCAAAAAAATTCAACCCATGCAAGAAGAAATCAGCCATGATATAAGGCACAAGATAGAATGTGCTTGAGGTGCGTAAGTTAGAAAAACTCGACTCGCATAAGAGTAAATCTACCACAGAGAAAGAATCCCAAAGCAGGAAGGTCGGTGTCAACCTATCCTTTACTCCAGGTGGGTAGGCCACTACCCAATATAGCTCATTGGCCTCGAGGCCTATTAGTAAATTATTTAATAAAAAAAAAGAAGAAGAAGGAAAAATGGGGATACATGCACCTTAGGTAGAGACGAGCCCCCACCACATGAGGTGGGTCCCTTATGGACGAGAAAAGGAGGAACCCACCTCCACACAACCTTCGTAACCTACCTTGATAGCAAGCAGGAGAAGAGGGATAGGTCGATAATGGGGCTTCACAACTTTCCTGTTGTGGACTCGTTGCCTGACGTGTGTCCTTTGAGGATGAGTAGAGGAGGAACCCACCTCTGCAACATATGCAGATCACCTAGATGGCAAGCAAAAGAGGAGGGATAGGTCAACGATGGACCACCGTTGCACCATGAAGGCTTGGAAGGTAGATCCCCTCCTTTGCCCGAGGCATGGAGGTCGGGAAACACGACCCTCTCCTTGCTTGCAGTCATCATTGCGTAGTGGAGTTCGGGAAGCCCGACCCCCACCTCTGCTTGAGGTCTGGAGGTTAGGAAACCCAACCCCGTCTTCGTCCGAGGTGTTGGAGGTTGGGAGGCTCGACCCCCACCTCGACCCTAGGTGTGGAGAACGAGAGGCGCTACCCCTGTCTTTGCTTAAGGCCTGGAGGTTGGAAAGTCAGAACCCCGTCTCCGCTTAAGGCGTGAAGGTTGAGCTTGACCCACACCTCCACCAAAGGCATGGAGGTCTGGATCATCATCACCCGAGACATGGGATCAGGAAGCTCAATCCCCGTCTCTACCCAAAAGATAAAATATTTTTGAGACATATGTCGGGAAAACCTGACTCACATAACGAGAGGCACATGATAAAATATGCCCGAGATACGTGTGGTGGGAAAACTATACCCGCGTAAGAAGAAGTCTGCCACAACGAGAGACATAAGATAAAATATATTCGAGGTGTGTGTCGGGAAAACCCCACTCGTATAATAAGAAACCCACCATAGCGGGAGGCATAAGATAAAATATGCCTAAGATATGTGTATTGGGAAAACCCACCATAGCGGCCAGGAACTATTCCACCATGATCCGCTGCACCATGTCGCCTCCTGGTGACATTTCTATTATATATAGATTCTCGTGTGATGAACTCGGATTACGACTTCTCCATGTGTGGCCTCTGCCAATGCATCGTAGGGCCTCCGCCATCTTCGATTTTTTGTTCGCTCCTTTGGCAATTCACCTTCGTCCCCCCCACTCTTGGTTCACACCCGGACGAAGCATAGCTCTAGGACAGTCCGTCGCCTAACAGCTCATGAAATCCCCCTGACTTTGTTAGAATTAGTGTACCATTGTCTGGATCCTGGGCCTCTATTCCCTACCAGCACAATCTCTGCTATGCACCACTTGTTCTTGACAACTCGAATGACAACACTGTGGTATATTCTTCAAGAGTACCCGTCTCTACGTCCTCTTACCCCGTGCTAAGGTATCCTGATCCCAACTTTGCCTCCGCAAGTTGAATCACCTTAGTTACTCCGTCAAATGCATATCTGAGGTAACTTGCATATGCCTCGAAGCTCCCTTTATCTTTGGCACCATGCAAGATAGGTCCGCCCCATCAGAATGAAGAACCCATAGAACGACATGATCTCACTCTTACCTCTACAAGAATTCATGCCCTTGACCTTTGCCCAAGGAAAGCTCTGTGCCTCTGCTCCATGTTCCATCTTCTATGTCGACTCTCTTCATGTGGCTTGGATACTTCACCAAGCTCCACCCAAGTCACTTCGCTCCTCGATTTGCATTAAGTTGATATTGGCCCTCGCGTCCACCATTCCACGGGTCAACCCTCCGTTGAGTTCGATTTCCACATCGACTCAAAGTGTGCCTTCATATGATGTTGTCTTGGATTGTTCCCCCACTTGATCTCGAAATGCATCCACCAATGCATTATCTCATTCGAGATCATGCGACGACTCTTCGTCACTTGCTCGGTCCGTTGAGCTTTGTGAAGATATTACCTTGAAAAACTCTTCCTCAATATGTGCGATCTATTGCACATGATTCTCCCTCTAGAGAACTAGGACTTATCCCTCTTGGATATTTGTCATGTTGGAGCAACTTTTCTCTTTACATTCTTCCAACTGGAAGTTTCGGAGACCACCATCCCCTTTAGACTACTCCGTCTTGCTGAACAACTTGTGCCTTGTTCTGCTCCCGCAAATGCACTTGCTAGATTGTAACTCTTCGCCAATACAGTCCCCATTGCACCCTTCAAGGTCTAGCAATGTGTTGAATTTGTTGCACATTTCAGCTGCCTACGGATATATCATTTCCATGTCGAAGAGAAAGTTCTGATGCTCCATGGCACTGAGTTCAGATCGCTCCTTTGGATGGCCATGAACACTCTGTCATCCATGTACAACCCTTACATGTGTACCAAATCCTTCGAGCTAGCAATTCCCCTCACCTCTGTGAGCTTTGCACAACTCTTTCGGTCGTTATGCAACACCTCCCACTTTGCACGGTCTCATCTTTCACCAAGCGCCCCGCTTTGCCTTGAGCACTGTCAAGTTTGGTTGCCAACGTCGAGCCATAGCTCGAACTCAACCATCCCAATCTTTGTGCGCTATACATTCTTCTTCGCTTACTTGTCCTCGTGGTGCCTCTCGCGTAAAGGGTTGGTCATTCCTCTAAATGCCAAACCTGGATACCCGCTCCTCTAAGCGACTCCTTTCCCTACATCTCAGTATCCGTTTCTCCCAAACGGTTACGCGTGCTGGCTGTCCTCCATATAGCCCAGCTAGGTTCCCCATGTTTATATGATAAGTGTTTCTGCGTGTGCTTGTCCCGCTCTGATACCACACTGTCACGGGCTTAGCTGAATTTGCCTAAGTTGTGCGGCACCCGTGCGTGTCCGCCCACAAAGGTTAGCCTTCCCCAAGATCTCCTAGAGTCCCTTAGACTTACAAAAGAGAAAATGGGTCAGAGGAAGCAATTCCAATGGGATCCACAAGCAACTACTCAAGCAAACACTTTATAAAGCCAGATACAGATTACACCCATGGACATTATAAACTCAGAGAGGTTGCACACAAAGGATAATGGTCCATTATAGACCGATGTCCCTATAAGTGTTTACGAGACACACTCGTATTTACAAGCCAAAATCGACCACAAAGCAAACCAAACTAGGGCTGCTAAGCCTACTGCAAGCCCGCTACTTGCTGTACAAGGTATATACACAAACCGAAGGACACAGACAAACATGAGCATTTCATCGAACACCTTGTTTACATTGTTGTCCGTGACATTATGGACGAGAAAAGGAGGAACCTACCTCCACACAACCTTCGTAACCTACCTTGATGGCAAGCAGGAGAAGAGGGACAGGTCGACAATGGGGCTTCACAACTTTCCCGTTGTGGACCCGTTGCTTGACGTGTGTCCCTTGAGGATGAATAGAGGAGGAACCCACCTCTGCAACACATGCAAATCACCTAGATGGCAAGCAAAAGAGGAGGGATAGGTCAGCGATGGACCACCGTTGCACCATGGAGGCTTGGAAGGTAGATCCCCTCCTTTGCCCGAGGTATGGAGGTCAGGAAACACGACCCTCTCCTTGCTTGCGGTCATCATTGTGTAGTGGAGGTCGGGAAGCCCGACCCCCACCTCTGCCTGAGGTCTAGAGGAATAGAGGAGGAACCCACCTCTGCAACACATGCAAATCACCTAGATGGCAAGCAAAAGAGGAGGGATAGGTCAGCGATGGACCACCGTTGCACCATGGAGGCTTGGAAGGTAGATCCCCTCCTTTGCCCGAGGTATGGAGGTCAGGAAACACGACCCTCTCCTTGCTTGCGGTCATCATTGTGTAGTGGAGGTCGGGAAGCCCGACCCCCACCTCTGCCTGAGGTCTAGAGGTCAGGAAACCCAACCCCATCTTCGTTCGAGGTGTTGGAGGTTGGGAGGCTCGACCCCCACCTCGGCCCTAGGTGTGGAGAACGGGAGGCGCTACCCCTGTCTTTGCTTAAGGCATGGAGGTCGGAAAGTAAGAACCCGTCTCCGCTTAAGGCGTGAAGGCTGAGCTTGACCCACACCTCCGCCAAAGGCATGGAGGTCTGGATCATCATCACCCGAGACATGGGATTGGGAAGCTCAATCCCCGTCTCTACCCAAAAGATAAAATATTTTTGAGATATATGTCGGGAAAACCCGACCCACATAATGAGAGGCATATGATAAAATATGCTCGAGACACGTGTGGTGGGAAAACTCAACCCGGGTAAGAAGACGCCTGCCATAACGAGAGACATAAGATAAAATATATCCGAGGTGTGTGTCTGGAAAACCCCACTCGTATAATAAGAAACCCACCATAGCGGGAGGCATAAGATAAAATATGCCTAAGATATGTGTATTGGGAAAACCCGACCTGCGTAAGAAAAAACTCACCATGACATGAGGTATAAGATAAAATGTGTCCGAGGCATGTGTCAGGAAAACTCGACCTATGTAAGAAGAATTTCATCATGGCGGGAAGCACAAGACAAAATGTACTCGAGGCATGTGTTTTGGGAAAACTCAACCTGTGTAAGAAGAAACCTATCATGGTGGGAGGTACAAGAGGAAATATATCTGAGGTGTATGCGTTAATAAAACTCGACCCTTGTAAGAAGAAATTCACAAGTTAGAAAACTCGACCCTTGTAAGAAGAAATTCACAAGTTAGAAAACTCAACCATTTTAAGAAGAAACTCACAAGTTAGGAAAACTCAACCCTTGTAAGAAAAAACTCACAATGGTAGGAGACACAAAACAAAATATAACCGAGGTGCGTGAGATGAGAAAACCTGACTTGCATAAGAAGAAACCTATAATGGTAGGAGGCATAAGACGAAATATGCCCGAGGTACATGTATTATGAAAACCTAACTCGCGTAAGAATAAATCCGCTATTACGAGAGGCACAAGATAAAATATGCTCGTGTCGAAAAAATTCAACCAATGTAAGAAAAAATCTGCCATGATAAAAGGATGCAATGCATCCAACATGCATGTGACGAACATTACTCATCAATCAACAAGCAAAGTACTATAAAGCAGCAGGTATCATATAATTGTGTTTGATACATTATGCTCATCAGCAACAAACTTTCTTCTGAGGGCACTGATGGAGACATAATTATCATAAATATAAATTTATCATTTGCAAACAATTAAGCAACCACCTAAAACTAAAGCTCATAACGTCAACTATCAACCATCTAAAATGAAAAAGTTCATTAATAACAACTTTCCAACTCATCAACAAACGATACAGCGTAGGCAAAGCATGCAATGCATCCAACATGCATGTGACGATCATTACTCATCAATCAACAAGCAAAGTACTATAAAGCAGCAGGTATCATATAATTGTGTTTGATACATTATGCTCATCAGCAACAATTAAGCAGCAGGTATCATATAATTCTTTTGAGGGCACTGATGGAGACATAATTATCATAAATATAAATTTATCATTTGCAAACAATTAAGCAACCACCTAAAACTAAAGCTCCTAACGTCAACTATCAACCATCTAAAATGAAAAATTTCATTAATAACAACTTTCCAACTCTCCAGAGATATTATGCTCAGATCGAGCTTCCTCGTTCGCGCTTCTAAGTATGTTATTATTATTATTATTATTTAGCTGGAAAATAAAGCGAAAGGGAAAGCAGGCGACGACTTGCTCTCCGACCCAGTGGTCCTCGTCTCCCACCACTCTCTTCTCCTCCTCTTAATCTCTACATAAAAGGCTACCCATTTCTCCTCCACCTTGCAGCCGATCCCGTCTCCTCTCTGGCGATCTCGCGCGCTGCACGATTCCCTCTCGATCGAGGTACGTGTTGCTCGATTCGGTGCTTGTTTTGCTCAGATCGAGCTTCCTCGTTCCCGCTTCTAGGTTTTCGGAATCGCTCGGTTCTTTGGCGACTATTTGGTCGCAGATATCGTAAAAGTCTCGTCTTTATTCTTTCTGTGAAGTAGATTGATGTCTATTTCTTATTCTTGTTTCAGATTGGATATTAAAGGTGTCGACGAGCTGCTAGTGATGGATTCTTAAGAGTGTTTGGGGGGGGCTTTTAGTTTGCTTGGGATGGTTGAGAAGTCCAGTTTTTAGAGGTAAGATCGAGTGGTTTATAGCATTTTTTGAAGATAAGTGGGGGGCGTTTGATCGTTGGTTCGGTGATAGATGGCTGATGGTTCTAAATTTGCTGGGTTTATGGTTGGTGGTGGTGGTGGCGGTGCCGTAAATGGTGTTGGAAATGGGTTCTATGACATGGGATTCTACCGGAAGCTCGATGAAGGCTCCAACATGTCCATTGACAGTGTTGGAAGCCTGCAAACGAGCACCGGTGGTGGATCCGCTCCCATGTCTCTTGAGAATAGCAGTGTGGGATCAAACTCGAGAACTGGAATACTGCGTCACACCGCACTCCGCCTGTTCCCAGGTGCCAACTTCTCGGTGGGGCACAGTGTGCTTCGACATGGCAGAGTGTCTCATGCTATGAATGAGGATGCGTTGGCTCAGGCCTTGACGGACCCACGGTACCCCACGGGATCTCTTGAGAACTATGATGAGTGGACCATTGATCTCAGGAAGCTAAATATGGGGGTGGCCTTTGCTCAGGGTGCTTTCGGGAAGCTTTATAGAGGAACTTATGATGGAGAAGACGTTGCTATTAAATTGTTAGAAAGGCCTGAGAATGACCCTGAGAGGGTGCAGTTAATGGAGCAACAATTCGGGCAAGAGGTTATGATGCTTGCAAATCTCAAGCACCCAAATATTGTCAGGTTCATTGGAGCATGCAGGAAGCCCATGGTGTGGTGTATTGTGACAGAATATGCAAAAGGTGGATCGGTGCGGCAATTTCTCATGAAAAGGCATAACAGATCGGTGCCTCTGAAGCTGGCCGTCAAACAAGCACTCGACATTGCTAGGGGCATGGAGTATGTGCATGGGTTGGGATTCATACACAGAGATCTTAAGTCTGACAATCTTCTTATATCTGCGGACAAATCAATTAAGATTGCTGACTTCGGAGTTGCTCGTATTGAGGTCAAGACCGAGGGGATGACACCAGAAACTGGAACTTATCGTTGGATGGCTCCGTACGTGATTTTGTGTCCTTTATGGTTTTAGCAACGTGAAATTTCTTAAAGTGCTTATTAGAAGACAGTTTTATTCTAGTAATTCATTCATATCCAAGGCTGCTGACACTTCATTTGTCAGGTCATTTTCTGTCTAGATGCACTGTCAAGAAATTGCCCTTCATCTTTTAGAGTGTCTGACTTTGCTATCACCCAAAATTAGTTAAACCATATCGTCATATACATTTTAGAGAAAATATTGCACTTTGTATGTTTCTATAGAAAAGGCCATACCACCTCCTAGATAGAGATGAAGCATACTAGCATAAGAAAGAATTCTATTGAAGTAGGCAACTTCTATATTTTGCTTTTGTGAATGATTCCTGACACTTTGTGACAAATGTTTCTCTTAGCTCAGTCATGGACACTGCATAGCTATGTTTCATATCCAGTGGTTATCGATTATGCTTATCCTCAGTTTCCAACACGCAAAAGTCATATTCATGATTGATGATGTAATTAATATAGGGCTGCTAAGCATGTCTACTCTTGTCATGTCAAGTACATGCGTGGAAACATTGTTTCAGTGTCGCATGAATATGCTATATGAATGAAGTCCAAAACTATTGAACTCATACCCGAATTGGTTAAATAATATAACAGTTCTAAAGCTTAGACCATGGGCTAGTAGTATTAACGTGCCATTGGGATGTAGATGGATCAACAATGAAGATAACACATGAATATTTATTATTGGACCAATACCAAGTTTATGATTCAATTATACTTGCACTTACTAATCATTTGCTAGGTCCTGGTTTTAGGATGGTATATATACATACATGTTCCTACATACATATAGATACACAAAATTTTGTTGAAGCATCTAATTGTTAATCTTATAGATGTAGCCGTCATGTGTCCTTGCATGTTCATATGAACTGTCACTACAATGGGGATTGTTTTAGACTTATTGATTAATAACTCATTTACTCTTTCCTCTGATGAGCTTGCTCATTGATTTTATGTGGTGTTTTCATGTGATCAGTGAAGTTTATTTGGATTCATCATAGTCTGCATACACATTTATTATACATGAATGCTCATAGGCATCTTCGTTAGGTTAAATATGTTATTTTATCACTGATATGTGTAAATAGATCGGAAGTTGTAGATTGGTGCTCTTTCATTTTGTTTGGTTGCCTTTTCATTCAGAATTCCATTTTGTATAGTAAAGTTACAGTCTAGGTAACAGCTCATTGTAATTCTTATAAAATATGTCTGATGATCAATTTGTTTTAAGTGTTTGAGAATTTGGATCCTATTTGGACTGCCAACCTTGTCACACTTGTAAAATTATTTGTTTTCGTCAAGTATGCAAATACATGCAAGGGCTTAAGCTTTTTTTTTTTTTTTTTTCTTCTCATGCGACTGCTAATGTTGTGCAGAAAATTTGAGAATTTAATGCAGCGGCTTTCTTTGCTGTTTATATTATTCTTCTTTTACTGCACTTGCATCTTCTAAAGAATCACTGAGAATATTTTTCTTAAGGTCATTCTTTCTTTTCACTAATTATCTTTATTGTCCGTATGCAATTTATCAGGTGATGTGTAATGGTTTCTTGGTCGGTCAAAAGATGTGTAGAGATTTTTTTAATAGCAGGAATAGCATCGTTTAATAACATAACTGAGTTGGAGCATGTCCTAAGCTGTCCTATCATAGCATATCCTGATCAACTGACATCACAGGATGTTGTAGATAACAAAGTGAAAGTAAAAGGAAGTGATAGGCATTAAGTGTTTACCCCATAACAGTGGATGAGCTTTAGCAGATTGAAAAGGCAGCTTGTTGCAACATTATGGATGTTTTTTATCACCTACTGCTTAATACCTGGAAAACCATGAAATGGGGAAAGAAACATTTTGTCTTTTATTAGATCTGAATCATAGGGATCTTTGTCTGAAATGAAGGTCTCTTTATGCTCTTGTAGGTCCATCTAAGAGGTCTTACCTTGACTTCATAGTTATCATGATTTATGGTATTATAATAAATTATTATGCTGTCTTCATTGCAAAAAAATGATTTATGCTAATCATTTATATGTCAAACACTTCAGTTTTTTAGGGTAGTCCAAGGGTTCTGGTGTTAGAAATCCATGTGTGCAAGGTTTTAAAGATCATTGTGGTGCCAATTTTAACAATGTGTCAGATAGGTATGGTATTAAGATATCAGGCAGTACACTTGGTCTCTACTTCTCAATATTGTTAAAGAAAATAAAAATGAGTGGTATACTTAGTTGTATCGAGATGTATGGTCCATTGTCTAGTTGGACTGTTTAGTTGGATAGGTATCTGGTTGGTATATAGCAGTCTAATTGTATTTTAAACCATGCAGGAAAGTATGTCATGCCTGTAGAGATCACCAATGAGGATTATGTTTTGTTGAGAATGATTTCCCCGCCAATATAATTGAATGAGGAAAAATGGAGGCAATGAATAGCTTCCTGCACGATAATTCGCCAAAGTTGGGGTTTGCTTGCAAAACAACTCAGAGAAACCAGAATCATTTGCTAGTATTTTAGCTGCAAACATTTCAACAATTGACCTCTGTTGGAGGATCAAGTTGGCTTAAACAGTACCATTGTTAGAAAAGAAAACATTTGAATAGCCAGCTTCTTGAAAGAGCACTTGAACACTTTTTGATAGAATATCCATTTTGATTGTTTGATACTCGGTCTTCAGAAAACAATATTCTCTAGGATCATAGACAGATCAATTTCATATAGTCTGAGCCGTCATGTATGGGACTTTATAATTCTAAGAAACAAAAGCAACATCTGAAAAACTAAGATTGTACACATGGCTTGTGAGTGATCATAACTTAATTCTATTACTTGTTTAAAATTTTATTAAAAGAACCAGAGACAATATTTTGCCTAGACCTGGACCTGGACTTCACTTGTCAGGGATGTCAGGGTCTGGATAATAAACATAACCCATTGTCACTTTTGGATCTGTCTGCTGTGAATGTGATCCTTATGTAAGTAAATCTCAAGATCTACTAGAAAGAGGGAATTACATCAGGATATATTGAATAAGTTTGAGAAGTGCTCTAGAGATACAGATGAGTCTCAAAGTTGTATGGTAGTAAAGCACTCAAATACTACCACAGATATGGTGGTCTTTGCATTAACACTAGTGTGATTCTATTGGCTTCATAACAAGGATATGCATCTCATACCTAAGCTGGTATTTGGCCTTTCTTTTTTTAAATAATAATACAAACATATGATGATCCGAAGGTAAATACTTTGTCTAGAATATTTGGGGGATAATTTTAAGGTAACTATGAATCTCGGTTAATACCTTATGGATATGTACTAATTACATTGATCTTATTGTAGATCCAATTTACTAATTACATTGATCTGGTTCTCATACTAATTACATTGATCTTATTGTACATCCGCCGATTTACGAATTATTAAAAGCTACCTTATATATATATATATATATATATATATATATGTTTCTTTTAGTGCTTGCACATAATTGTTTGCTGCTGAATTTGTCTGTTGACCACACCTTTTTGTTCTCAGGGAGATGATCCAGCACAGACCTTACAGTCGGAAGGTTGACGTTTATAGCTTTGGCATAGTTCTCTGGGAGCTTATAACAGGGATGCTTCGATTCAGAATATGACAGCTGTTCAGGCAGCATTTGCTGCCGTGAACAGGGGAGTACGACCAATTATACCACAAGATTGATTCCCTGCACCTGGCGAGATCATGACCCGCTGCTGGGATGCTAACCCTGACGTGCGTCCTTCCTTCACCGAAATCATCAGTCTGCTTGAAGGTGCCCAAGAAGATATCGTCAAAACGGTTTGTGCTCTTCCGATGTTGCATACAACCAATGACAACTGACTGAGAAGGGTTGCCAGGGAAGGTAACTAGAGCTTGCTTCATGCGTGGAAGGTACCCTCTGGACTACAGTTGAATCACAGGAAGTCGGTGGTTGAAATGTTGGGTTTGGATGCTTGACCACCGTTACTACTACAATGCTACCAAGTAAAATAGGTGATTTCCATCTTGGTCTGATCATGATGATAGTTCACCTTTCCTTTTTTTGTATAGGCACAAATGAAAGTATTAGTTTAAGGTGCACGTCTAATTGCCTGCTTGACTCAGTGTTGTGACTTCTAAATCAGGTTAGTTTCTTCCATATGCTGTACTGTTGAAACAAGACTGTCCTTATCTTTTGTGTATTCTCTAGTTTTACCAACAAAGGATCTTTGGTTTGGTTGAGCCATAAGGATGCAATAGGCTGAGGCTTTTAGGATCATAATTGATATATTCCTCTGATCGAATGCAATGAAAACCAATATGGGGACGACTCTGGATTTGCCAAGTGTTTGTTCTGTCATTAAACCACGCAAAATATGTAATCTATGCAGGCAAGGGAAGGTTTTGGAGATGTACATATTACACATTCATATTTATTATTACCACAGCAAAGTGGTTTACTACAAACGAAACGTCAAAGTAGGGATAAAACAGTCAGCGTGTTGGAGGCGTCTCTCGTTCTCCACTTGGCTCTCTTGGCTACTGTGGTGGTAGTAACATTGCGAATGCACGTTGCTGTGCGTCGTTGATGCCTATTGGAGAGATGCACACTGGAAGAATAAGTACTGAATCCCATGGAATAATCTCCTAGGCTGAATTCGAAAAACATGCAACTCTTTTGAGTGATATATGTAACGAGAAACCAAAGCTCAATGTTATATGTTCTATAAGAGGAGGTCGTCTACGAAGAGATTGCGAAGACACCATGTGATGTGATGCGAAGTTCATAATTAGCCTAATCTTTTGATAAGTAATTATCATATTGTGTCCAGGATAAAATTGAATATTACTCTCCACTCGTCTGTTCACGTGGATAAGCAAGGGTCTATGGCAGGTGGTTACTGACTCCTCCCCTTGTCGCTCATATGGACAAAAAGCCATGGAGAGACTCTTTGAAGTTGTCTCAATTCATATAATATTTTATCTCTTTATGATCAGGTATATCACAAAAAAAGGAAATAACTTTAGTTGGATTTGGAAGGAATTCAAATCAACTCAAAGAGATAACCAGGTCCACTATGGGGTTGGATTGAGCTCAGGTCGAGCTCATTGAGTTGACCAGGGAAGTGGTCAACTGATGGTTCAAGTCGGGATTGGAAAATTGAATGGAATCATTTTTTCGGGATTCCCGACGGTTGAACCACCAGTGAGCGGTGGTTGTACCACTACCGCCCAGGTTTTCGGGTGGCTGACGAAGGCTGAACCGCCCAGGTCGGCAGCTATATTGCCCGTACCTTATTTTTAGGGTGCTTTTGGTGGCTGCACTATCGACGCCGACGGGGTGAACTGCTCGTACTCGGATTTTTCGGATATGTTTGAATTTTGGCTCCAAATTCTAAAGTCATTTGAGGCCTATAAATACCCTAAATTTTCTTACATTTGACACAATAATTTTTGGGATTAAAATTCTATGAAAAATGTGTGAATTGTAAAGAAAAGAAAATGGGTAAGGGAGTGATCCAAATGTTGTAAACTTGTCTCCATTGTAAGTTGAAAGGTTGTAAGGGTTTGGTCTTCACCCAAAGGAGATCGATAGTGGACGTCGGTGTGCCTCAAGGAGGAGGACTCGAGAAGTGGACGTAGGCCAAGGTTGAGACCGAACAACTATAAGTTATGAGTTATCTTTGCTTATCTTGTTTAATTCTTTATATTACTTCTAATTAGTTTATAGAAAAATACAATCTTTATCCTTAAGAATTTTTTATCGGGTTCTTAATTATTTTCAACAAAATACTAAAAGACGCTTTCGACATGATTTACTTTTGAAAGCAAGGCTTTGAAATCAAGCATTTCCCTTATGATGTTGCTTATTTTTTATTCGAATTTGCTTGTTCTTTCTTGAGTCGTCTTTAAGCAAGAAGCTTAGCATTTCTCTATAAGATTGAATTGTTTACTTGAACAATTGATCATAACACAACCCGTTGATCATAACACAACCCGTATAAGAATAAACCCATCACGACAGAGACACTAGATAAAATGTGCTTAAGGTGCTTGTGTCGACGACTTGTTCGGATTGTAATGGCACTAAGAGTTGGGGGGGGGGGGGGGGGGGGGGGGGGGGGGGGGGGGTGTCGGTGGTGAATTAGTGTTATGTCAAAAAGAATCCGATTTATTAAATTGATAAAATCCATATTAGAAATAAGTTTAACTAAAATTGTAAGTAAGGGTAGCAAGTGAATCAATATACAATGACAAAGCAAAGGCAAGAGAAAACAAACCAATTTATTGTGGTTCGGTCTTTTCGACTTACGTCCACACCCAATTCCTCTTCTCTAGAGGCCATTGACTTTTACTACCGATCTTCTTTTTAATGTGTGAAGATCAACTACCCTTATTACAACCATTCTCCTTTTACCAAGCTCAGGAGAGAACCTTTACACTAATACTATCACAAAAGACCTCACACCTCCTTAGGATAACATCTAAACTCAAGGAGAAAGAGACTTAACCACTTTCAAAAGAGTTTACACACTTCAATTCACAATATTTCGTTCTTGTTCACCTTTACATCATACAAGCATGAGTAGGGTACTTATAGACCCCCCAAATGCTTCGGAAATAGAACAAACATTTTAAATTCTCGAGTTTTTGGGATACTAGCAGTACCACCGCCAGTGCTGGGCGATACTACCACCGAACAAAGCCCGAGAATCCAGGCTCTGGTGGTACCATTATCGGCATAGGCAGTACAATCATTGCTTGGGTAGTACCATCGTCGGCCATGGGCAATACTACTGTCGGAAGTCCGGAAAAAGCATAAAATAATGCTTTTCGATTGTCTAGGTGGTACCATCGCCTAAGCCTGCTTTATATCACCGAATTAGTCTTTCAATAAGCCCAATTCAGCTCTATTTTAGGCTTAATGGAATCATAATCAAGTTAGCATGATTTCAACCCAATACCAATTCAATTTGAATCAAAACGACCACGATCAAGACTTAACTACTCTAATTACAATTACGAAGCCTTTAGCACGTTGTCTGACATTTCAGCATGTCTTTTGTTCATTTGTCACTTTGTCGAGCCCTTGATGCATCATCTTTTCCTTCGATGTATCGTCTGATCTATTGGCATGTTGACTTCTCATAACATTCGATCTTTTGGCACAATACCTAATCCTTTCAGCCTGATGTCCGAACTCATGGCACAAAGTCTATCCTTCGGCATGTTGACCTTAGGCCCGACATCTAGTCTCTAACATGATACGACTCTAGCCCAACATTTAATTTTTTTGCTTCTATAATTGGCCCTTCGATGGTTCGAGTCTATGATTAAAGTTTCTCTTGCATCACTTATCTTAAAAGCTTATTAGTCCATAAATTAATAATTAATTTTATAATCAAAATCCAGGATTCAACACAACCCGCGAAAGACACCCACTAAGGTGGGAGGCACAAGACAAAATGTGTCCAAGGCATGTGAGTCAAAAAAATTTGACTCGCATAAGAAGAAACCTACCATGGTGGGAGGCCCGGACAAATGTGTCTGATGCGTATGAGTCGGGAAAACCCAACTCGCATAAGAATAAACCTATCACGGCGGGAGACACAAGACAAAATGAGCCCAAAAAATCTGACCCACGTAAGATAAAACTCGCCATAACGAGAGGTATAAGATAAAATATGGTCGAGATGCATGAGTCAAGAAACCCGATGCACATAAGATGAAACTTGCTACAACGAGTGACATAAGATAAAATGTGCCTAAGGTGCATGAGTTAGGAAAACTCGACCCACATAAGAAGAAACCCGTCATGGCAGGAGGCAGAAGATAAAATATTTTGAGACATATATGTTAGGAAAACCCGACCCCCATAACAAAAAACCCACCACGGTAAGAGACACATAACAAAATATGTCTGAGGCACGTGTGGTGGGAAAACTCGACCCATGAAAGAAGAAGCTTGTCACGACGAGAGACACAAGATAAAATATGTATCATATGTGTATCGGGAAAACCCTACTCACATAATAAGAAACTCGCCATAGCAAGAGGCATAAGATAAAATATGCCCGAGATGTGTCTGTTGGGAAAACCCGACTTGCATAAGAAGAAACCTGTCATGGTAGGAGGTACAAGATGAAATATACATGAGGTGCATAAGTCAAGAAAACTCCATCCTTGTAAGAAGAAACTCTACATTGTAGGAGGCACAAGACAAAATGTAACCGAGGTGTGTAAGTAGGGAATGGTAGGAAGCATAAGATAAAATGTGCCCGAAATGCATATGTTGGAAAAACTGAACATGCGTAAGAATAAACCCACAACGATAAGAGGTACAAGACAAAATATGTTCGAGACATATGTGTCAAAAAAATTCAACCCATGTAAGAAAAAATCTACCTTGATGGAGGGCACAAGATAGAATGTGCCCGAGGTGTGTGAGCCGGGAAAACTCGATCCGCATAAGAGTACATCTACATGGAGAAAGAATCCCAAAGCAGGAATGTCGAGTGTCGACCAATCCTTTACTCCAGGTGGGTAGGCTAGAACCCATCATTGGCCTCGAGGCCCATTAGTAAATTATTTAAGAGAAAAAGGGATACATGCACCTTAGGTAGAGAGGAGCCCCCACCACCCGAGGTAAGTCCCTCATGGATGAGAAAAAGGAGGAACCCACCTCCACACGACCTCTGTAACCTACCTCAATGGCGAGCAAGAGAAGAGGGACAGGTCGATAATGGGGCTTCACAACTTTCCCGCTGTGGACCTGTTGCCTGATGTGGCTCCCTTGAGGATGAGTAGAGGAGGAACCCACCTCTGCAGCACATATAGACCACCTAGATGGCAAGCAAAAGAGGAGGGGTAGGTTAGCGATGGATCACCATTGCACCATGGAGGCCTGGAAGCTAGATACCCTCCTCCGCCTGAGACATGGTGGTCGGGAAACATGACCCTCTCCTCATTGCAATCATCATTGAATCATGGAGGTCGGGAAGCTCGACTCCACCTCCGTCTAAGGTGTGGAGGTCAGGAAACCCAACCTCGTCTTTGCCTGAGGCATGGAGGTTGGGAAGCTCAACCCCCACCTCCACCCTAAGTGTGGAGGACAGTACCATCGTCGAACAGAGCTCGAGAATCTGTGCTCTGGCGATACCATCGTCAGCCTAGGCAGTACCATCGTCGCTTGGGTGATACCACTATCGATCACAAGCGATACTACAGTCGAAAGTCTTGAAAAAGTATAAAATAGTGCTTTTCGACTGTCTAGGTGGTACCACCACCTGGGCCTGGTGGTATCATATGTTGAGAAACCTCAGCAGGAGCATCACATGCATATCGCAAGATCAAAATAAAATAGGCTTCCCACGTAGATCAAATCATCGTGCAAAATATTGGTCGCGAGATAGCTACAAAAACTGAAAAACCGTGATACGTGAGAGATTGATTACCTAGGGAGATCGTATATCTCTGTTTTTCTAGATCCAGATAGAGAAGATGAAGAAGGTCATGCATTCTTCTTTCTTATGGTATCCACACGATGGATCTCTGCAGTGAAACTCCTATCAGATCTCACAACTCTTGCACAGAGGGAGGGAGGAGAATAGGAAGGGGTGGCCAAAGCTGAAGCCTATCAACCAGGAACCTCGCCTCCTATTTATAGAGAGCCACCAAGAACCCAAGGGGTCCTGCTTCAGTGGGTATTGGATCTTTATCCAAATAACTCACTAACATTATATTATTGGATCTCTATCCAATAATCTCCTTAGGCCTCTAATTGGGCCTCATGCAAGGAGTGCAGGGTCTCATCTAATGAGAATAGGGGCTAATTGGATTTCCATCAAATCCTCTATTCCTTGAAGCATACACCATATGTGTGTGACCCTCTAGGCCGGATATTGAGCAGGCCGTGAGTCGCTCCCATCAGAACTCCTTCTGATATAGTGAATTATTATCTATATAATAATTCACTCGACTCATCGATTGTGGTCGTACTAGGCTGCTACGTCATAGTCCCCAAACGGTATAGGAGGATCGAATCTATCAGACATATATGTCCATAATTATGGTGTATCTATAATCCCTCATCTAACTAATATCTCAGAGGCCATATATTGGACATAGTACAGTTAGGTCACATATTGAATCAGTTTAAGACTCGCTCTAATTGAATTCTCTAAGAGAACTCATTTTCTCTCAATCCGAATGACCTTGGCCAGGGATTGTTAGGATCAAGAATGACACTGAGAGGGGGGGTGGGGGTGGTGGGGGGGAGAGGTGAATTATTACAAGTGTAAAATCATGGTTTAAAAGAAATCTTTTCGCTTGAAGTAAAAGCAAAAATCGAAAGCATTTTGTTCAAGTAAAGTAAGCGAGTAATTTGATCTTATAGAAGAATGCTAAGTTTCTTGCTTAAAGATGGTTCAAGAAAGAACATGTAAATCCAAATAAAGAAGATAAAAGACAAGTTTATAGTGGTTTGACTACAACTTGGCCTACGTCCACTCCCCGAATTATCCTCCTTGATGCACACCAGCGTTCACTATCGATCTCCTTTGGGTGAAGACCAAACCCTTACAACTTGAGCTTACAAGGGAGACTCTTTATAAGAATTTTATAACTCTTAGCTCACTCCCTTCCCCTTTTCTTTTAATTATAATTCACATAAGTTTTTCACATAATTTTAATTTTAAAATTATTGTATGAAATACAAGAAAACTTGGGGTATTTATAGGCCCCAAATGACTTCAGAATTTGAAGCCAAAATTCAAACATATCCAAAAAATCTGGTAATGATCGGTACAACCACTGTGCCCATGGTGCAGCCGCTAAAAGCAACCCTGATACACAACTAAGACTATGGAATCACTGTCTGACATTAGATATCATTAACTACAAAACATTCCATAAGCGGATCAATCAGTGAACTCATTCTCCAATATGCACTTGTATTATATCCTTGGTGTCTCCACACAAGTGGCTATGAGACCAACCACCTTCATCGTATGGATGAGTATATTGTACACCAGTTTTTTGGTTAACTCGATGTCTCTCTCGAGTAACCTATGACCGGGATTATTTAAGATATATGTTTAAGGTTAAATCGATCTCATTATTGTGATCTTATCATGATCTGATTCCCATTGCATAATATATATATGCAACTAATAACATAATACGATAATATGCCAGTAATAGTCATAATAAAAAGATCGCGCAACGTGTCACATGTGTCATCACTCACGTGATTGGCTTACAGGGCACCTATAACCATCAATCTCCCACTTGACCTAGAGCCAATCACCTATGTGTCTAATCCTCATCAAACCCTTGGGACGCTCAAATACAATATGAGCCAACGGCTTCGTTGGTGGATCTGCAATATTATCTTCGGATGAAACTCTTTCCATTGCTATATCTTTTCGGGCTATGATATCTCTAATTAAGTGAAACCTCCTCAGAATAATTCTGATGAGACCTAGGTTCACTTGCTAGAGCTATTGTCCTATCGCTATTGTAGTATATGAGAATCAACACCACGCTGCTTGGTATGATTCTCAAATCCTTGATGAACTTCTTCATCCATACCCCTTCTTTTGCTGCTTCTGCTACAACAATGTATTCTGCCTCTGTGGTCGAGTCAGCAGTAGTATATTACTTGGAACTCTTTCAACTTACTGCTCCTCCATTCAAGGTGAAAATATACCCTGAGTTCGACTTGCTATCATCAATGTCAGACTGGAAACTCGAGTCCGTATAGTCCTCAACGTGGAGGCTACCTCCTCCATATACCAGTAAAAGATCCTTAGTCCTTCTCAAGTACTTAATGATATACTTTATTGCCTTCTAGTGTTCTAAACTTGGATCCGCTTGATACCTGCTCGTGACACTCAGAGCATACATTATATCAGGCCTGGTACATAATATATCATACATGATAGACCTTATCACTGAGGCATAGGGTATCCTATCCATGTCTGCCCTTTCTTCAGGAGTATTTGGGGACATTCTCCTAGAAAGTGATATTTCATGTCTCATCAGTATGAGTCATCTCTTAGAATTTTTCATGGCAATCATCATCTTGAATCTATCTTTATAGATCCAGATCTAAAAAATATAGGATGCTTCCCCTAAGTCTTTCATGGAGAAGTTTCTAGATAGCCAAGCCTTAACTGTGGAGAGCATTTCTACATCATTCCCAATGATTAGGATGTCATCTACATATAACACCAAGAAGGTGATAGTGCTCTCACTTACCTTCCTGTATACACAAGGCTCATCTTCGTTCTTAACGAAGTTATAAGACCTGATCACCTCATCAAATATTATGTTCCAACTTCGGAAAGTTTACTTCAGTCCATAAATGGACCTAAGGAAACTGCACACTTTATCTGAACTCTCTCTAGATACGAATACCTCTGGCTATATCATATACAGCTCCTCCTCGAGGTTACCATTGAGAAATGCTATTTTCACATCCATCTGGCAGGTCTCATAGTCATAGCGTATTATAATAGCTAAAAGAATTATGATGGATTTAAGCATAGCTATAGGTGAAAAGGTTTCGTCATAGTCAACTCTGATCCGACTTGCCTTATACATCCATTAGCTACCAGCCTTGCCTTATAGGTCTCCACCTTTCCATCCACTCAGATCTTTTGTTTGAAGATCCATTTGTAGTCGATGGGTACGATACCCTCAAACGCATTAACAAGGTTCTAAACCTTGTTAGAGTACATGAAATCCATCTCAGAATTCATGGCTTCTTGCCACTTCCTAGAGTCTATACTCATATAGCCTCCTCGTAGGTCTGAGGATCAACATCCTAAGAGTCATCTCCATTGATATGTCATATATATCTTTCAAGAGAGTGAGATATTCTGCTAGACCTACATAAAGTTGGAACTTGTGTGCTAGGTACCTGAACAGAGTCGGACTCTGGAATGGTGCTTGAGCTAGGTTCTCCAACCTCACTCAACTCTATCTCACTCCCACTGTTTCCACCAAGAATATGTTCCTTCTCAAGGAACACAGCTCTCTTAGCAACAAAGACATTTCGATCCTCGAGATGATAGAAATAATACCATAAAATTTTTTTATGGTATCCCACAAATATGCACTATTCCGTCCTTGATTCCAACTTATCGGGATCGTGTCTTCTAACGTAGGCATGATAGCTCCAAATCTTAACCACCTTAAGATCAGACTTCTTTCCTTTTCATATCTCATATAGTGTAGACAACTACCGACTTTGATGGAACTCTGTTCAGAAGGTAAGATACGGTCTCTAGGGCGTATCCCCAGAATGAGACGAATAGGTCAGCGAAACTCATCATGCACCACACCATGTCTAACAGCATGTGATTCCTCATTTTTGATACACCATTGAGTAGAGGTGTGTATGGAGGTGTCCATTGGGATAGAATCCCATGGTCCCTGAGGAAATGGGTGAACTCTGTACTCAAGTACTCTCATCCTCGATCTGATCGAAGAGTCTTAATACTCTTTTCAATATAGTTCTCTACCTCATTCTTATATTTTCTGAATTTCTCAAAGGCCTCAGACATGTACTTCATCAAGTACACGTGTCTATACATAGAGAAATCATCAGTAAATGTAATAAAGTATGAGTAACTACATATAGCCTGAGTTGACATGAGACCACATACATCACTATGTACGAGTTTCAATAACTCAGTGACTCTCTCTCCAATTTCACTAAAAGGAGAGTTGGTCATCTTCCCACGAAGGCAAGGTTCGTAAGTTGCATATGACTCATAGTTAAATGGATATAAGTATCTATCTTTCAGCAACTTTTGAATCATTCCCTCATGTATATGACATAGCCTACATTGCTATAGGTATGCATAGTTCACCTCATCTCTTTTCCTCTTAGACGTATTTATATTCATGATGTATGGAGAAGTGTATAACACATATAAGCCATTTATCAATGTCCCTCGAGTGATGATCTCATCATCCATAATTATTGAATAATTATTATTCTTAAAAATTAATTTATATCCACTAATTATCAAACAATAGATGGATATAATATTTTTGATAATAGAGGGAACAAAATAGCATGTATCCAATGCAATGATAGTTCATCAGGCATATGTAGGGTGACCTCCCCAATGGCAACTACAACAACTCTTGCTCTATTGCCCAACTTAAGGTTCATCTTGCCTTTGGCCAATCTCCTAGGTTTTGCTAAAAAATGCAACGAATTATAGATATGATAAGTACTCCCGATATCCAATACCCATGTGTTATCATGAAAATCTGACAATTGGAGACTAATCATGAATATATCTGAAACTTCTCCAAGCTTCTATTTCGCCTTATCTGTAAGGTAGTCCTTACAGTTCCTCTTCCAGTGCATGTCTTGGCTGTAGTGGAAGCACTGTCCTTTGTCCTTTGTCGGGTCTTTCTTAGCAACCTTTATCATACCCGGTCTTTTTTTTTTCCTTGACTTTTTTAAGGGTCTTATTGACCTTCATTTTCTTCTTGGTATCATCAATATAGAGAACTGACTTCTCTTTCTTGATGGTGCTCTCAACTTCCCTCAACATATTGAGGAGCTCAGATAGAGTCACCTCAAACTCGCTCATGTTAAAATTTATGATGAAGTGAGTAAAGGAATCCGATAGGGACCGAAATATAAGATCAACACACAAGTTATCCTATCAAAATATCTATATACTTCACATAGCCAGCGATCTCAACCTCGCTTACCCATTCTTCCGGCGTGGGCATAATTGTGTTAAGGATGTATATGATTTTCTCCATTGTGAGAACAATTCTCAAATTGTAGAGCCAATTCGTACAGTTAAGACCAATGAGGCGGTTAGCATCAAATATGCCACGCAGGGGGTTTGCGAGCGATATATTTAAGATATAGCATAAATAAATAATATACAGATTTTACAGAAAATACTAATTAAGATATTGACTTCTATCTTAATGTACACCCACTATTTTCCTAGCGAATCACACGACACCCTCAACACATGAGACGGAAGTCTCCGACAGACTCCCAGTGGGGATCGGGATCCAATCGGCATCTTAGTGCAACATTGAGTGACTCGACCAATTACACTAAGCCCGAAAGGTAGACAACTCTTGTCAATCATAACTCATTGTGATTCTCGTCATATTTAGCCTCCGAATCATCATGGTCTCGACTGCTCGACCAACCATGAAGTTCAGTTAAGTCATCACCATCGTGACAATATGAGTTTTATTTGATTGATATGCTCTCGACTGCTTGACTAAGTCATACCATGTCCTTAGGTCACCGGTGATATCTATATATCATAGGTAAGAACTCGATCACGTAGATAGATGAGCCTCGAGGGACTCGACCAACTCAACCTATATCATGATTCAATTTCTTCCTATAACGATGGAAGGCCACGTAGATCAATCTTATTACCTCATGTTTACCGACTTAATATTATCGTATGAGGGGTTTTTGTTTCGTATCGGTCTCCTAATATGTCATGTCAAACACATACATATTTAATATATATCTACATCGCATGCATATATATATATATCTAATAGGTGTATAGCACATTACATATGCAAGTCATATCGGATGATTATGAGTCATCACCTAATATAATTAAGCCTGAACCAATGAGCTTGATCACTCACAATAGGATCTATGTGTGCATCCATGTGCCCTGTGATCGTCGATCTCGTCATCATCGGTTCCGTCGGATCCTCATCGCATTACAATGCGTTGTGATCTCCCGCCACGGTATCGTGGGTCATGCTGTCACCTCCATGCTCCCGTCGCACCTCTCCATGTAATTACAAAATAATCACAGGCACACAGGTCCTAATAATAATAATAATAATAATCATAACTACACACATTACAACACATGACTCATGATCATCCATCCACATCATACATCATATGTATACATTACATCACATGTAGGATTATTGGATATATAATAATTAATTAAATTATTTAATTACTTATTTTTTGGAAATCAAGACATGCTCAAAATTTTCAAAATTGTCAAGGGTATTTTCAGAATTTTAGATAAAAGGACAGTCCTCAAAATTTTTAAAATTATTAAGGGTATTTTAGTAATTCTATATACAAGGACAATCCTATGAATTTTCTAAATTCAAAGGGGCAAAATAATCATTTTGTTCCAAGAGGAAACCCTAACCCCTCTTGCCCCCTTCCAGCTGGTCACCACTACCGCCACCCCTACGCAGCGGTGGTGTTGCGTGCCATTGGCGACCGTCCTGCCCATGGTGGCTACAACTACGACAGGCACCGCTGCCCTCTGTGGGTGGACGGGCGTCGCTTCCTTCAGGCGATAGCTCCTGTGGGAGCAGTGCTCGCATCCGCCTCCCTTGCAGGTGGGCGCCGCCCTTATGGGTGCTGCCTATGCCCGCAGGCGACGCCTCTGTGGGCGCCGACCCCTTGCGGGCTGGCCGCCCTTGCTGGCAGCCTAGGTTGCAGCCAATCGCCCTTGCAGAGGGCCTAGCCATGGTCGTCCACCCCCTTTCCTCACTGCCTTCACTGTGAAAATGCAGCAAGAATGCGTAGAACAATTCTATGCGATTCGATCTCATCACATGTAGTTTAAAACCAATCTTTCGCGCGAACAACCTGGCTCTGATACCATTGTTGGGAAACCTCAACAGGAGCATCACATGTGCAGTAGAAGATCAAAACAAAATAGGTTTCCCAAGCAGATCAAATCGTCGTGCAAAAGATTGGGTCGCGAGAAAGTTACAAAAATAAAAAAACTGTGATACGTAAGAGATTGATTACCTAGGGAGATCTGAAGAAGGTCAAGTGTCCTCCTCTCTAGCGATATCCACACGATGGATCTCTACAATGAAACTCCTCCTATCAGATCTCCCAACTCTTGCGTAGAGGGAGGGAGGAGAATAGGAGGGGGTGGCCAAAGCTGCAACATATCAACTAAGAGCCTCCCCACCTATTTATAGAGAGCCACCAAGAACCCTAGGGGTCTTGCCTTAGTGGGTATTAGATCTTCTTCCAATAACCCACTAACCTTGCATTATTGGATCTTTATCTAATAATCTCATTAGGCCTCTAATTGGGCCTCATGCAAGGAGTGTATGGTCTCATCTAATGAGAATATGAGCTAATTGGATCTCCATTCAATCCTCTATTCGTTAAAGTATCCACCATATATGTGTGACCCTCTAGGCTCGATACTGAGCTGGCCTTGAGTTGCTCTCATCAGAACTCCTTCTGATATAGTAAATTATTATATCCATAATAATTCACTAGACTCATCGACTATGGACGTACTAAGCCACTATGTCATAGTCCCTATATAGTACAGGGGGGTTGAATCCATTGGACCTATCTGTCCACAGTTATCTTGTATCTATATAATCCATCATCCAATTAATATCCTAGAGACCGTATATTGGATATGATATTGTTAGGTCACATATGAAATCTATCTGAGACTCGCTTTAATCGAATTCTCCGAGAGAACTCCTCTCTCAATCTAAATGACCCTAGTTAGGGATTTGTTTGAGCAAACACATATGAGATATTCTTCTTATGATACCGAGAGACGATGATCATTTATTAACACTTAATTACCTTCTAAAGGTTGGCTACTAATCTCAATAACTAATTGTACCAGATCTGAAACTTTCCAAACCTGTAAGTTTAGCGTCAAAGAAAGGAGTACTCAAACAAGACATCTTTGGTGTCTTAAGTATAAGGACTAGATACACAACTGAGACTATGGAATCGCTGTCTGACATTAGGTATCAGTAACCATACAACATTTCATAAGCGGATCAATCAATAAACTCATTCTCTAATGAGCACCTGTACAATATCCTTAGTGTCTCTACACAAGTGGCTATGAGACCAACCGCTTCTATCATATGGAAGGGTATATAGTACACCAGTCTATCCAGTTATCTTGATGTCTCTCTCGAGTAACCTATGATCGGGATTATTTAGGATTTATATTTAAAGGTAAATCTATTTCATTATCGTGATCTCATCACGATCTGATTCTCATTACACAGAACCAAGGACATCACAATATTATATATGCAACATATAATATAATACGAGAATATGCCAGTAATAATCATAAGTAAAAAGATCGCACAGCGTGTCGCATGTGTCATCACTCATGTGATTGGCTTGCAGGGCACCTGTAACCAGCACCATCGCCTAGGCCTTCTTCAGATCACCAAATTAGTCTTTCAATAAGCCTAATTGAGCCCTAATTCAAGCCTAATGGGAAGTTGGCATAGTTTCGACCCAATATCAATTCAATTTGACTCGAAACTACCATGATCAAGACTTAACCACTCTAATTACAATTACGAAGCCTTCAGCATATTGTCCGACATTTTGGAATGTTTTCTGTTCATCTAGCACTTTGTTCGAACCCTCGACACATCATCCATACTTTAGCATATCGTCCGATCTATCGACATATTGATTTCCTACAACATATGATCTTTTGGCACAATACCTGATCCTACCGGCCCGATGTCTGAACTCATGGCACGAAGTCTATCCTTCGGCACATCGACCTTATGCTAGATGTCTAGTCTTAAACCTGATATGACTTCGGCCTAACGTTTGATTTTCTTGCTTTAATAACTTGCCCTCCGATGGTTCGAGTCCATGATCGAAGTTTTTCCTGCGTCACTTATTAAAAGTTTTTTAGTCCATAAATTCATCAATTGATTTCATAATCAAAATACAAGATTCAACATGACTCGCGAAAGAAACCCACTAAGGCGGGATGCACAAGACAAAATTTATCTGAGGCACGTGAGTGAAAAAAATTGACTCGTATAAGAAGAAACCTACTATGGCGGGAGGCACATGACAAAATATGTCTAATACATATGAGTCAGGAAAATGCAACCTGCATAAAAATAAACCTATCATGGTGGGAGATACAAGACAAAATGAGCCCGATGTGTATGTGTCGAAAATCCCTGACCTTTGTAAGATAAAACTTGCCACAGCGAGAGGTATAAGACAAAATGTGCTCAAGGCGCATGAGTCGATTAAACCTGACCAACATAAGAAGAAACCTACTACTACGACTGGCGTAAGATAAAGTGTGCCCAAGGTGCATGAGTTAGGAAAACTTGACCCACATAAGAAGAAACCCATCATGGCAGGAGGCATAAGATAAATATTTTTGAGACACATATGTCGAGAAAACACGATCTACATAACAAGAAACCCATCACGGCGAGAGGCACACGACAAAATATGCTCGAGGCACGTGTGGTGGGAAAACACGACCCGTGTAAGAAGAAGTCTGTCATGATGAGAGACACAAGATAAAATATGTCTGACGTGTATGTCGAAAAAAAACCCACTCGCATAATAAGAAACTCACCACAGCAGGAGGTACAAGATAAAATATGCCCAAGATGTGTGTCAGGAAAACCTGACCCACATAAGAAAAAGCCTACCATGACGGAAGCATAAGATAAAATGAGTCTAAGGCATGTGTCAGGAAAACCCGACCTATATAAGAAGAAACCCATCATGATGGGAGGCACAAGACGAAATGTGCTCGAAGCATGTGTGTTGGGAAAATCTGTTGTGGACCCGTTGCCCGTGGTGGGAGGTACAAGACGAAATGTGCTCGAGGTCGACAATGGGGCTTCATAACTTTCCCGTTATGGACCCGTTGCCCGACATGGGTCTCTTGAGGATGAGTAGAGGAGGGACTCACCTCTGCAACACAGGCAGATCACCTAAATGGCAAGCAAAAGAGGATGGTTAGGTCAACCCGAGGCATGGGAGGTCGGGAAACACGACCCTCTCCTCGCTTGCGATCATCTTTGCATCGTGGAGGTCGGGAAGCCCGAGCCCCGCCTCTACCTTAGGTGTGGAGGTCGGGAAACCCAACCCTATCTTTGCCCGAGGTATGGAGGTTGGGAGGCTCAACCCCCACCTCCGCCCTAGGTGTAGGGAACAGTACTACAATCGAATATAGCACAAGAATCTAGGCTATGGCAGTACCATCATCGACCTAGGTAGTATCATCGTCGCTTAGGTGGTACCACCGTTGGCCACGGGCGATACTATCGTTAGAAGTCTCGAAAAAGCATAAAACTGTGGTTTTCGGCTGTTTGGGTAGTACCACCGCTTGGGCCTAGCGGTACCATTGCCCAGGCTGGCTTCAGATCATCAAATTGGTCTTTCAACAAACCCAATTTAGCTCTAGTTCAGGCATAATCGGCTCCTAATCAAGTTGGAATGGTTTCGACCCAATACTAACTCAATTTGACTCGAAATGACCACAATTAAGACTTTACCACTCTAAGTACAATTACGAAGCCTTCATTACATTGTCCTACATTTCGGCATGTCTTTTGTTCATCTAGCACTTCATTTGAACCCTCGACGCATCATCCTTTCCTTCAGCGTATTGTTCGACTATCAGTATGTTGACTTCTCACAACATCTGATCTTTTGACACAATACCCGATCCTTCCGACCCGATGTCCAAACTTATGGCACGAAGTCTATCTTTCGGCACGCCGACCTTTGGCCCGACGTTTAGTCTCTAACATGATATGACTCTGACCTAACGTTTGATTTTCCTGCTTTAACAATTTGCCCTCCGATGGTTCGAGTCTATGATCGAAGATTTTCTTGCGACACTTATCTTAAAAGCTTATTAGTCCATAAATTCATCAATTGATTTCATAATCAAAATTTAGGATAAAAGATTCAACACGGCATGTGAAAGAAACCTACTAAGGCAGGAGGCATAAGACAAAATATGTTTGAGGCACGTGAGCTGAAAAAAATCTGACTCGCATAAGAATAAACCTACCATGGTGGGAGGCACATGACAAAATATGTCTAATGCGTATAAGTCGGGAAAACCCAACCCACATAAGAATAAACCTATCACGGCGAGAGACACAAGACAAAATGAGCTCGAAGTGCACGTGTCAAAAAAACCTGACCTGCGTAAGATAAACCTCGCCACAGCGTGAGGCATAAGACAAAATATACTCAAGGCGCATGAGTCAAGAAAACCCGACCCATATAAGAAGAAACCTGCTCGACGAGTGGCATAATATAAAATGTGCCTAACGTGCATGAGTTAGGAAAACTCGGCACATAAGAAGAAACCCATCATGGCAGGAGGTATATAAATATTTTTAGAACTCGACCCACACAACAAGAAACCCACAACAGCAAAAGACACGACAAAATATACCTGAGGCACGTGTGGTGGGAAAACATGACCCGCGTAAGAAGAAGCCTGCCATGACGAGAGACACAAGATAAAAGATGTTTGAGGTGTGTTTCGGGAAAACCCCACTCGCATAATAAGAAACTTGCCACAACAAGATGTATAAGATAAAATATGCCTGAGATGTGTGTGTTGGGAAAACTCGACCCATGTAAGAAAAAACCTACCATGATGGAGGCATAAGATAAAATGTGTCTGAGGCATCTATCGGGAAAACCCGACCTATGTAAGAAGACTCATCATGGTGGGAGGCACAAGACAAAATATGCTCGAAGCATGTGTGTTGGAAAAACCCGACTTGCGTAAGAAGAGACCCATCATGGTGGGAGGTACAAGAAATTAAGGAATCCCTCTTTCAGAGGGGACTTAGCTACGGGTTATTTAAACATTTGAAGGAAAGAAATTACGAAGGAAAGTCGGAGTTGTGGATATGTTTTTTTGAGACCCTTAGAAACAACAGATATTATTGAAGTTTCTAAACTTGATGGAAAGAAAAAACGAAGGAAAGTCGGAGTTGCATCTATACTTTTTTGAGACAGTAGGGGAAAATGAGTTTAAAAAGTTGGAAGAACAAATAAATGAAGGAAAGTCGAAGTATTGGATATGTTGTTTTGAAGACAAAATATGCATGAGGTGTATGAGTTAGGAAAACTCAACCCTTGTAAGAAGAAACTCACCATGGAAGGAGGCACAAAATTAAGTGTAACAAAGGTGCATGAGTCAAAAAAACCTAACTCGCACAAGAAGAAATCCGTCATGATAGGAGGCACAAGACAGATTGTGCCCGAGGTGCAGGTATTGGGAAAACTCAACTTGCATAAGAATAAACTTGCCACGACGAGAGGCATAAGACAAAATATGCTCAAGACACCTCTGTCAAAAAACTTCAACCCATGTAAGAAGAAATCTGCCACGATGGAAGGCACAAGATAGAATGTGCCCGAGGTGTGTGAGTCAGGAAAACCTGACTCGCATAAGAGTAAATCTACCACGGTGAAATAATCCCAAGCAGGAAGGTCGAGTGTCGACCCATCCTTTACTCTTGGTGGGTAGGCCACTACCCAATATAGCTCATTGGCCTCGAGGCCCAATAGTAAATAATTTAAGAAAAAAAAGAAAGAAGAAGGAAAAAAACAGGATCACCTTAGGTTGAGACGCTCTCCCACCACCCGAGGTGGGTCCCTCATGGATGAGAAAAGGTGGAACCCACCACCACACGACTTTCGTAACCTACCTCGATGGCGAGCAGGAGAAGAGGGATAGGTCGACAATTGGGCTTCACAACTTTCTCGTTGTGGACTCGTTACCTAACGTGGGTCCCTTGAGGATGAGTAGAGGAGGAACTCACCTCTTCAACACATGCAGACCACCTAGATGGCAATCAAAAGAGGAAAGGTAGGTCAGTGATGGACCATCGTTGCACCATGGAGGCTTGGAAGCTAGATCCCCTCCTCTGCCTAAGGCATGGAGGTCGGGAAACACAACCCTCTCCTCGCTTGCGATCATCATTGCATTGTGGAGGTCGGGAAGCCTAACCTCGCCTCCATGTGAGGTGTGGAGGTCACGAAACCTAACCTCTTAGTTGCCCGAGGCGTGGAGGTTGGAAGGCTCGACCCCCACCTCCGCCCTAGGTGTGGTGGACGGTACTACCGCCAAATAGAGCCCGAGAATCTAAGCTCTGATGGTACCATCGTCGGCCTAGGCAGTACCATCATCACTTGGGCAGTACCACCGTCGACCATGGGAGATACTACCGTCGGAAGTCCCAAAAAAGCATAAAATAGTGTTTTTCAGCTGTCTAGGCAATACCATTGCTTGGGCCTGGTGGTACCATCGCCCAAGCCTGCTTCATATCACTGAATTGGTCTTCAAGTAAGCCCAATTCAGCTCTAGTTCAGGTTTAATGGGCTCCTAATCAAGTTAGCATGATTTTGACCCAATACCAACTCAATTTGACTCGAAACAACCACGATCAAGACTTAATCACTCTAATTACAATTAGAAGCCTTTAACACATTGTTCGGCATTTCGACATGTCTTTTGTTCATTTGTCACTTCGTCCGAACCCTCGATGTATCATCCATCATCCGATCTATAAGCATGTTGACTTATCACAACATCCGATTTTTTGGCACAATACCTGATCCTTTCAGCTCGATGTCCGAACTCATGGCATGAAGTCTATCTTTCGACATGTCAACCTTAGGCCCAATGTCTAGTCTCTAACATGATATGACTCCAACCCAATGTTTGATTTTCCTGCTTCGACAATTTGCCATTTGATGGTTCGATTCCATGATCGAAGTTTTTCTTGCGTCACTTATGTTAAAAGCTTATTAGTCCATAAATTCATCAATTGATTTCATAATCAAAATCCATGATTCAACAGAACCCGCGAAAGAAACCCACTAAGGTAGGAGGCACAAGACAAAATGTGTCTGAGGCACGTGAGTCGAAAAAATCTGACTCGCATAAGAAGAAACCTACTATGGCGAGAGGCACAGGACGAATGTGTTTGATGCGTATGAGTTGGGAAAACCTAACCCGTATAAGAATAAACCTATCATGGCGGGAGACACAAGACAAAATGAGCCCGATGTGCATGTGTCGAAAAAAACTAACCCGCATAAGATAAAACTAGCAACAATTTGAGGCATAATATAAAATATGCTCGAGACACATGAGTCGAGAAAACCCGACCCACATAAGAAGAAACTATGCCCGAGGCACGTGTGGTGGAAAAACTCGACGAGAGGCACGGCGAGAGGCACATGACAGAATATGCCCGAGGCACGTGTGGTGGAAAAACTCAACCTGCGTAACAAGAAGTCTGCCACGATAAGTGACACAAGATAAATTATGTCCAAGGAATGTTTCGAGAAAATCCCACTCGCATAATAAGTAATCCACCATAGCGGGAGGCACAAGATAACATATACTCGAGATGTGTGAGTTGGGGAAACCCGACCTGCGTAAGAAAATACTTATTGTAAAGGAGGAATAAGATAAAATGTGTCCAAGGCGTGTGTTGGGAAAACCCGACTTGTGTAAGAAGAAACCCATCATGGCAGGAGGCACAAGATGAAATGTGCTCGAGGCATGTGTATTGGGAAAACCTGACCTACGTATGAAGAAACATGTCATGGTAGGAGGTACAAGATGAAATATGTCTGAGGTGCATGAGTTAAGAAAACTTGACCCTTGTAAGAAGAAACTCATCACAGTAAGAGGCACAAGATAAAATGTAACCGAGGTACGTGAGTCGGGAAAACTCGACCCGCATAAGAAAAAACCTATTATGGTAGGAGGCACAAGATAAAATATACTTGAGGTGCATGTATTGAGAAAACCCAACTCACGTAAGAATAAATCCACCACAACTAGAGGCATAAGACAAAATATGTTCGAGACACTGCTAATTACAGGTGCCCTGTAAGTCAATCACGTGAGTGATGGCACGTGTGATACGCTGTGTGATCTTATTTTTGCATATGATTAATATTGACATATTCTCACATTATATTATCTATTGCGTATATATTGTGATGTCCTTGGTTTTGTGCAATGGAAATCGGATCATGATCAGATCATAATAATGAGATCGATTCACCTTTAAACATAGATACTAAATAATCTCGGTCATAGGTTACTTGAGAGAGACATCGAGATAACTAGACAGATCGATGTACTATATACTCGTCCATATGATGGAGGCGACTGGTCTCATAGCCATTTGTGTGGAGACACTAAGGATATAGTACAAGTGCTCATTGGAGACTGAGTTCACTGATTGATCCACTTATGGAATGTTGTATGGTTAATGATACATAATGTCAGATAGCGATTCCATAGTCCGAGTTGTGTATCTGGTCCTTAGACTTGAGACACCAAGGATGTCTTGTATGAGTACTCCTTTCCTTGATGCCAGACTTATATGTTTGAAAAGTTCCAAATCTGGTACAATTGGTTATTAGGATTGGTAGCCAACCTTACAAAGACAATTAAGTGTCAATAGAGGATCATGCACTCTCAGTATTACGAGAGGAATATCCCATATGTGCTTGCTTAGAAAAATCTTTAGCTAAGGTCATTCGGATTGAGAGAGAAATAGTTCTCCAGTAGAATCCGATTAGAGCAAGACAAACTGATTCCGTATGTGAACTGATAGTACCATATATACGATCTCTGGGATATTAGTTGGATAAGGGATTATAGATACACGGTAACTGTGGACAGACAAGTCCAATGGATTTGATCCCCCCTGTACTGTCTAGGGACTATGGTGTAGTAGTCTATTACGTCCATAGTCGATGAGTCAAGTGAATTATTATGGGGATAATAATTCACTATATTAGAAGGAGTTCTGATGAGAGCGACTCACGACCAGCTCGATATGGGCCTAGAAGGTCACACACATATGGTGGATGCTTAAGCGAATGGAGGATTGGATGAAGATCTAATTAGCTCATATTCTCATTATATGAGACCCTATACTGATGGGCTCCTTGCTTAAGACCCAATTAGAGGTCTAAGGAGATTATTGGATAAAGATCCAATAATACAATGTTAGTGGGTTATTGGATGGAGATCCAATACCCACTAAGGTAGGAGCCCTAGGGTTTTTGGTGGCTCTCTATAAATAGGAGGGGAGACTCATAGTTGAAAGGCTGCAGCCCTAGCCTCCCCCTCATATTCTCCTCCCTCCCTCTGCGCAAGAGTTGCGAGATCAGTTTGAAGGAGTTTCACTGCAAAGATCCATCGTGTGGATACTGCTAGAGAGGACGCTTGACTTCCTTCATCTTCTCCATCCGAATCTAGAATACAGGGATATATGATCTCCCTAGGTAAAATCAATCTCTCACACATCGTGGTTTTTCGATTTTTGTGGTTTTTTTCGTGATCCCAATCGTTTGCATGACGATTTGATCTGCATGAGAAACTAATTTTTATTTTGATTTCCGCTGCGCATTTGATGCACCCGCTGAGATTTCCCAATAGTGGTATCAGAGCCAAGGTTTTCATGCAAAAATTAGTTTTAGACTGCGTGTGATGAGATTGAATCGCGTAGAATCGTTCTACGCATTCTTGTTGCGTTTTCGCAACGAAGGTAGCAAGGAGGAGGGGCGGCCAGCCACGATCGCCCCCATGCAGGGCCGGCCAGCCCGCAAGGGAGGCCAGTGGCGCTCGCAAGGGGCGGTAGTCGACCGCGGGCACAGCCGCTTGCAGCGCGGCGCCCGCAAAGGGGGTCGACTATAGGACACCCGCAAGGGGTTGCCGCCCGCGGCTAGCCCTGTCGCCAGCAGGGGCGACGGCGCCAACCGCAGGGGTGGCCGCCCCTTAGCAGGGCGACTGCCGATGGGCAAAGGCAGTCGTCGCCTACGTAGGGGCAGCGACAGTGGCAACGCAGAGGGGGCAAGAGGGCTAGGGCATCCTTTTGAGAAAAGGATGATCCTACCCCTCTGAATTCAAAAAATTTCGAGGACTGTCCTCGTGTACAGAATTTCCAAAATACCCTCAATAATTCTAAAAATTCTGAGGACTATCCTTTCATCCAAAATTATAAAAATGCCCTTGATAATTCTGGAAATTTCGAGCATGTCTTGATATCCAAAAAAATAATTAATTAAATAGTTTAATTAATTATATATATCTAGTAATCCGATGTGATGTACATGTGATGTATGATGTAGATGGATGATCATGAGCCATGTGTTGTGATGTGTGTAATTATGATTATTATTATTATTAGGGCCTACGAGCCGCCTCCGTTTTTCTCGTTTATTGTTGGGCCTACGTACCTATGATTATTTGTAATTACATGGAGAGACATGGTGGGAGCATTGAGGTGACAGCGGGACCCACAATGTCGTGGTGGGAGATCGCGATGCATGGTGATACAGTTATCCGATGGAACCGATGATGACGAGATCAACAATCATAGGGCATGAAGATACGCCGATGCACACATAGATCCTATTGTGAGTTATTAGACCCATTAGCTTGGGCTTAATTATATTACGTGACGGCTCATGATCATCCGGTGTAGCTTACATATGTGATGTGTTATACACCTACTAGATATATGTATATATATATATATATATATATATATATATATATATATATATATATATATATATATATATATATATATATATGTATATATATATGTATATATATATATATATATATATATATATATATATACATATACATATGTGGACTCGTTGTCGGACGTGGGTCCCTTGAGGATGAGTAGAGGAGGAACCCACCTGTGCAATATATGCAGACCACCTAGATGGCAAGCAAAAGAGGAGGGATATGTCAGCGATGGACCACCGTTGGACCATGAAGGTTTTGAAAGCTAGATCCCCTCCTCTGCTTGAGGCATGGAGGTCGGGAGACATGACCCTCTCCTCGCCTGCGATCATCATTGTGTTGTGGAGGTCGGGAAGCCTAACCCTCACCTCGGCCTGAGGTGTGGAGGTCAAGAAACCCAACCCCATATTTGCCCGAGGCATGGAGGTTGGGAGGATTGACCCTCACCTCCGGCCTAGGTGTGGAGGACGGGAGGCCCTACCCTTGTCTTTGCCCAAGGCCTGGAGGTCGGAACGTCAGAACCCCATCTCCACTTGAGGCATGAAGGTCGAGCTCGACCCACACCTCCGCCCAAGGTGTGGAGGACGAGATCATCATCGCTCGAGACAACGGGTCTGTGCACGTAGACAAGGGTTCAAGGCAAGCAATTATGGGTTGTCTCCCTCCCCCCTCCCCCCCCCTTTGTCGCTCATGTGGACAGGAGGCGAAGGGGAGACCATTGGAGGTGGTTATAGATTGTCTACCCGTAAAATATTTTATCCCTTTATGACTATGTATAAAAGCTCGCCTTTAACATAAATAAAAAGGGTTAGACTCTTTTAATCATTCGTGTTTGCACTCTTAGATATCGGTTTACTAACTTAGGCATCGAAGAGATCAGATTGAAAAATCTCTCCCAACCTAAGTCTTCATGTAAGTGACACTCGAGGGCTAAACATTTTTAACTTGGAGATATTTCGGATAATCCTATGACGATATCAGATTAATCAAGATATTAATGATTTTTTTCCTCTAATATTACGACGATGATAATAAACATCCGATCAGATCCATCATAACGGGCATTGTCGACTCAACGTGTTATTACGAGAAAGGAAGATGCACACCACAAAGCAAGCAATGACATAGGAGAAGTATCATTTCAACATCTCCGCCGGACTTTTCTCCTGTGACCACTAGAAAAGAGTTGGTTAAGCACATATGCCGGTTGGGGGAACCAAAGCAAGTATTCACCTCTACTATCTCTATTACTTACCTTTTGTGATTCATGGAGGGGACAATATCGTAGAGGATCCAATCCTAATAATTTTTTTCAGGTCCATTTCGAAGCGAGAAAATTATACGGAATCCAATCCAGATAGTTTCTAACACATATTTCCCTATTGATTAAAGAAGGGATACTCAAAGCTTTATAAGCATTTATTTACCTCCATCCTCTTAGGATCCAACCCCAGGAGTAAAATCGTACAGGGACGTCGGGACAATTTGTCTAAAGCTCTTCTAGCTCGCCCCGCTAAGCGAGACAAATGATGCCATTTGGCCAAAAATGACAGCAGCAGCAACAACAAAAAGAAGTGGCTGATGAACTCAGTGGCATGTGAAAGACACAGCAAAAGAAGTGAGGAGAGTTGCAGCTACGGCTATTTTGAGACCTCGTCGGAACCCACTGCATTTAAGTTTAACCCTACTTTTTAATTCGCATTCTTTCTTGATTATTACAATTATTCTTCTCCTGTGCATGCAAGACAAGATCGAGACTGATGAAGCTACATGCAATGAGGTACCGATCATTTTGCTATGGAAACATTAATGGTTGAAATCAAATGCAACATGACGAAGAACAGTGATGGCTGTGCATTACTACATTACTGGTGGTTCACAAGATAAATAGTGTCAGCCAACTGATCCAACGAGAACATCAACAGAATTGTACCTGTAATCTGCATATTCCAGAGCCCTCCCTCATGGTATAACTCTAATCCATCTCAAGCAACATAGAACAATGCCAACTGCAGAAAAGAAACCCAGGGACTATACTGTGCTCATCAACAAACGATACAGCGTAGGCAAAGCATGCAATGCATCCAACATGCATGTGACGATCATTACTCATCAATCAACAAGCAAAGTACTCGAAAGCAGCAGGTATATCATATAATTGTGTTTGATACATTATGCTCATCAGCAACAAACTTTCTTTTGCGGGCACTGATGGAGACATAATTATCATAAATATAAATTTATCATTTGCAAACAATTAAGCAACCACCTAAAACTAAAGCTCATACCGTCAACTATCAACCATCTAAAATGAAAAAGTTCATTAATAACAACTTTCCAACTTTTAGCTATTTTACCTTCTAAGAAACAACAGTTCATTCTAATCTGAGGTATCAATCCAATAGCCATGCTCGATCAGCATGTACATACAACATCTATTATTTACATGACTGCCAGTAAAAGAGTTCATTATTAATTAGATGACTTCAGCCAACCATTTAGGTTATTGCTCCTGTCCATGGAACTATGGTTAGCACCAAATTGCCCACATGAATTCATGGAAAAAATTGGGCACTTGTCTAAACTCAATTGTAGGCATACTGATGGGTGACGAATAATGACCTCGCTACAAGGATAACCATTAGTTTCTACCAGATTTTTTGTTTAGGATACATGAATGATCAATTTGGAAGAACATGAAACCAAGATTAAAGAATGGATAGCAAGAGAAACAATATAATGTACAAAGAAAGAAGAGAACATGGGGAAGACATAAATGCTATATACAAGTCCGAACTGACGCTACAAGAGGATCCTTAGAGAAAAAGAAAATGATAATTTTACGATGCAACAAGTACAAAGAAACAATAACATACACACTAACTCATGAACAAGGTTCAAGCGCTGAAGTGGTCAGTAGAACTAAATTTATATGTCTCATATGAGAAACATCAAAGAGAACTCTGAAATAAATGATTTGAGTTTTACAACTCAGTTCTCTGTTTCAGTGATGAATATCAACAAAGTTCAGTTCAGCAGTGAATAACTTATCAAATTTGACCATTTTATTAGCGGATAGACAGTATCTGATGAGGGAAAAGAGACAAATTTGGTAATAAGCATAACTATGCGAGCACGAAAAGTCACCAAAGACTTGTCAGACAGAGGACATTGGCATTAATGCCAATTAAGGACACAAGAATTTAACATTAGAGTAAATCAAGGATTTAAGAAATTTTATGATATAAGATAGGTTCATGACAGGGAACAGTTCTCATGAAGGACAGTTGGCAGTAGACTTAGCAAGAAACGAGTGGACTCTGTTTGGTACAAAAGACAGGAGGAGGAGGAATTGTGCCATTGTTTTTCATAAGACCTAAGGGAATTATGGAAAGCTTGAAGCATCGCAACAAGAGTTCAAAAATTCACCAACTCTTGAAATTGACCGTCATCTTAAGTAGACATTATAAAGGCCTGAATTAAGTTCTCTGCTGAACGCTTCTGATCGGGAGTACCAGATATCCGAGCAATGCGTTCAAAACGGGATGCCTTTGAGTCAACAATTTCTATATGAGCTCCTGATATCTGCAACAATCAAATAAAACAGAATATAATCAAACAATTAAGTCACAAGGCATTACAATTTCTCTATGAAAAAAATATGACTTTTCATATTAAAACGTTTCACACTTTCACTAGTTATAGGCAAGAAAAACATAACGATTATGTCAGACCATGCAATTACATATATATTATATGATTCTCACAGTCAATGAACTACATCTTCCAAAATTTCCTCTAACATAAGCCATAAGTACCAACACGTACGGCTCACAGAATATAATTTGTCTATCATAGCAGCTAACATGTTTTACGAGCAACACCAAACCATATGCCACAAGTACCAACTCTTACGGCTCACAGAATGTAATCATCTGACATACCAGCTATCATGTCGTGCAACCAATATCAAACTATGCAACCATATTTTCCTGTTGGCTGGATATACTACAGCATGCCACATTGTGGAAATAGAAAGATATAATTTTCAACTCTGTAACAAGAATAGGAACCTTTTCTTTGAGGGACAAAGAACTTAGATACAAATAAAATAAAACTTTAAAGGAGTCAAACTGAGCCACTTGGGTCTGTCTGTTCCACTTTTTAAAAAATAACTTACAGCAAAATACTCGTATTGTGCCAAAGGTTCAACTCTTCTATCGCCTTCTTGTCAATCACCAAAGACAGAGCAGTAACTAGAAATTCAATCCTACAGTGCCAAACTTGGTTTCCTATATAGAGTTCTTCATATGTATGCCAGTATAGAATTGAGCAAACAACAATTGAAAATTGAAGTTCACATATCAAAACTGAAGGTTAATAGACAAGGGAATCTAACCCAAGGTTTCAAAGATCAGTCTTGTGCAGGTGTCTGTAATCCATCAGACGGATAAGATACTGAAATATCAAGTAGCACACCGACCTATACTGCTTGGTACCATGATAAAAAATCAAATGAACTATTTATCAAAATATATGTTATCAAACATGTAAATATCACCTGGTATGTATCAATATGACTGGAATTTAAAAAGTTTGTACTGACCAAGGGAAAACTAAACGATTATATGACCTGTAAAGTGATGATGAACTTATAAACAATCTAGTAACACAAACCACAGTTACCATAGTGACCAAAACTTTCAAAACCTACCTTTCTGATGTTGTCAACATTTGTGCCACCTTTACCCATAACTTTAGCCAAGGCATTTGCAGGAATCACTACCTCAATATAAGTTGGAAATCTACAGCAAAACAAAAGGTCAGCAAAAAACTAAATAACAAACAAGACACCTTGCCTATGTATAAAAAAGTGCATCATTTTCATCAAAAAATCTTTAATTACAAGAATATAATAGGACAAATGGATTACTAGCTCTGAATCATAGTGAAATTAAATGGAAAGTATATTCCTTAGAAGACTTCATAACTGTCATACAATTTTACAGATGATAAACACTAAAGTTAAAGCTGAGAATTCCAATAGATAGAAAAAGCATACCCTCCGTACGTATTCGATGAAAATGAAGAAAGAGGCCCAAAAGTATTCTCTCCAGCCTTGACAAAGAACATAAAATGTCATCAGAATATAACTTTAGCAAAAACATTGAAATCCATAATGATGTTACTTATCATGGTTAAGGGTAGAAACTCCATAATAACTTCACCGTTACGATGAAGGTAAACTAGTTCATAGCAAGACTATGCAAAGAAACAACCTGTACCTGCAACGAGTTGTAACCATACAAATTATTGCCAGAGAATATTCCCATCCCACTCTCAGTTTCAGCTCTTTGACCATAGCTCAAAGGTGCAAGTGATGGAATAGTAGGCAATACTGGGGGCACAGACAAACTGCTAGAATGAAGAGTATCAACAGGAGGAACCTTATGATTGCTGTCCTTCTGAGAATTCTGATTACCATCCTTATCTTTTAAAGCATCTTCTCTAAGCCTTAAAATAATTTGCACAAGTGCATCACGCAACTTTCCTACCTCTCCAGATACCTGAATGCCCATTTAAAGAGAAGAGAAAGGCATGAGAACAAATACCAAATCAAGTGAAACTTAATTTTAAGGACATGAATGAACCTCCACAAGCTCTTCATCAGATGCAGCACGTTTGGGTTTTTCACCCTTTGAGATATAAATATTCGCCTTTGTATTTTTCCGCATATCATTTATAATGGAACCACTCTTGCCAATAAGACAGCCAATGACTTTTGAAGGAACAAGAAGGCGAATATTAACACTGTCATCATCTTGATCATTAATCTTTTCTTGAAGCAGCAAAACAGCTTCAACTGCAGCGGACTTCACATCATTGGAAGACTGCACAATAATAAATCATACATCACATACAATAGATAAGTATAGCCATAACAACCAAGAGAAACCATGAATTCTAACCTCTTTAGATGTGATGGTAATAGTACACTCATCAGTATCATCCCTAGTATCATCAATGTTGATTTTTGCTCCACTGGATTGCCTTATGCTCTTTATAGTATTTCCTTGCTTGCCGATGACACGCCCAACTTTGTCAAATGGGCACAGAACTTGTAAGACCAGGTCCTCTGAACGTGCTGGACCACCATATCCAGGGACAACAGGAAGAGTAGATGGATACATTGGCCACATATTAGAAGCATCTATAAATCCAGGAATCTCAGATGCTTGATGAGTTGCAGCTATGACTGGTGGCAAAGATCCAGGAGGTAATATGGCATCTGCAGTGGGATAGAGACTACCAGCTGGAATTATGGAAACATCTGAGGGAATCAATATTGGGGGAAGATCAGGAACTGAGCTATCGAGGGGTATCTCTTCTTTTGGTGAAAATTTATACATGATAGCAGAAACTGTAGTTAGCGCTCTTTTAATTGCTTCAGCATCACCAGTAATCTGCAAATACACAGATGAAAAGATGCTGCCACAGTAAGCATGCATATTCTTGAAAAAAATGCATAATAACATGAAATATAATCACTGCAAACATCTGAGCCTTCCCATCAGTTGGAGGATCAGGCTTGATAAAACTCAAAATAAAAAATACTACATTAGTACTTTGACAAGATATCATGATAAGATAACACAGGACTTATAAAGTTGATGTAAGTTCTTATCAAGTCATGTTCAAGGATAAGAAAGATGTCCAAAGCCCTAAAAGAGATGCAGGCAGAAGGATATTTCTTATAGGTCGCAATTGAAGCTCATGCAACTATGACCAGCCTTCTGGATAGAATCTTGAATGGACATGGACAGATTTAAATTGGCTTTATCAAAGTTAAAATTTAATGAATGAAGGTACAGAGGATAAAACTATTTGGATAGCAAAACAAAATGTTAAGGCTTCCAATTATCAGAATGTGAAATATTGAAAGATCAACTTGTAAGAATCCTGAAAACCTAGAAGTTCAGTGTCACCATCAAAAGATGTATATTGGTGAGACTGTCTTCTAGCTGACAAATAAAATATCAAACTACAACCATAGTCCTATTTGGGAATATTTGTTCAACACAGATCCTGGACAGATGCTAGAATTCAGGCTACATATGTCCTAAATTCCATTAAAATGGAAAGAACTAGAGGCAGGAAGCTGACAAGCTTTTGCGGCTGCAGATAAAAAAACAATTCATAAACATAGATAAGCCGACGAGAAATATCACTACCTTTAAAAAAATAAACATGGTTTTGGTAAAACTCAAGCACATTACTTTGCCATTAATAAATGTTAAGTTTATATCTCGATCTGCTTGTAACAGAAGTCCCGAAGAAACTTCAAATTTGAAAACATTGCAAGTACAATTAGCCTGGTGACTGAACTTCCTAAATGGAACAGAGGCCAAAATGATGTTAGCATGCCTCCTAGATGTTCACTGCCAAAAAGAGATGGACGCACACAGGAGTGATGGCAAACGTAAGTTCCACAAAATGCGAAGTGCTGACACTTCTACAAGAGGATAATGTTTGGAGAAGGTCGGCATTAGTACAATTAACTTTTATCTGATACTTCCATATCTTTTGACATAGAGTTGATTAACAAATAGCTGGCCAATTCTACTGCAATTTAAGGCCAGACATAAATGAAACTTGCACTGATACAATAAGTCTGTGCTACTGAGGGGGAGGCAACCTAATGTCACAGATTCAACAACATAGTTTAACAAAAAAAGTACATTCAAAATATAATTCTAGCAGCAAACACCATTGCACTACCCTCAAGGAACAAACCATTTGTAATTTTTCAGAAGACAAAACCATCTTAAGGTCACTACTCAACCTCCCATAGCTAGTTGTATTAATTACCTGAAGAAAGTTGTCAAAACTCATTGCACAAGAATGTGTAGCATCAGAGGGATCCTTTGGAGTAATTTTGATGTTTGCATTGGTCTTGGATCTCAGTTTCTTGATGATAGACCCAGACTTACCTATGATATTTGCAGCTTGGCTTGCTGGCACTAGGATATAAACCCCTTCCTTCTGTTTATTTTCAAACTCATAAGAGTTATCTAAAGCATTTACAATAGCATCATGGATCTTAAGCAAAGCATCCTGGGCAGGGCAAAGTGGTCGCAGGATATCTTCATCAACATCAACAGGATTCTTGTCCTTAACATAGCAGTAAATAGTAATAACCCTCTTATCCGCACCAGGAAAAGGATCAACAATTTTGATTTTAGCATTTGTCTCTTGTCTAATGGAGTTTATAATTTTACCACTCTTTCCAATCACACTCCCGATAACACCAAGTGGGCATAGGATGCGATATACAACCAATTCACTGTCCCTGGTACCATCATTGTTGCCCAATCTTTTCTTCTGCTGCTTTCCTTCATTGTCATTATCCCTCTGATGACGCTTTCCAATTTCAACCATGACTTGGAAACAGAAAACAGTCTGTGAACATACAAGATCTTGAGTTTGCATATAAACCATTAGATTATGAAGATACTGTACCAATGGAATAGCACACAAGATTAGAAGACTACTACAAAGAGAGAATCACCAAGCAGTTCAGAAAAAGATAACAAACTAGACAGCTGAAAGAGACTACAAAGTTGAAAAGATGAAAGTTCACACAGAGTTAAAAAAAAAAATTAGAAAAAATACATTGTGTTTGCATACTCAGTACCCAAGTGGTCAGCAAGCAACCGACAAATTTGAATAGTTAGATAAACAGCGATCAAATTACATGATTAATTGGAAGATAGTTATCCACATGACAAACATATATTAACCAATCTACTACTGTATTTAAAAAACGAAAGCAGTGACCGGTCAAAAACAGAACTTTTCATTTTCAGGCGATTGACACCCTCATGAAAAATGAACTATTGCAACTCAAGAAATGAAGTTAACCAGCAGACAGACGTTTCTATATGCATTTAGCCTCCATTAATATTGTGACATGCTATTTGTTGAATCGAAACACTATTCCAGTAAATTAAAATATCCAATGGACAAAACAGAAACCAAATGTCCAACAGTGTTCACAGTCTCAAATATTACATGAATGTGGTCAATAGATATAGAAGTTGGAAACGTTGACATTCATGATTCTAAAATATCATGCATGTGTTCAATACATATAAAAATAGGAATTGAAGGAAAGAGGATAATATAAGAATCAAGAATGGTGATGATATAAATAAAAAAAGGACGTTCCTCCCGTGAGAAAATGAGAAAATATATAAAAAAAAATCTCAAGAGCCATAAAGTAAGGCCGATTCTCAATAAAATCCAAATCGATGTTTGCTAGCAAAAGAGATGTCTGAAATATGATGACTAAATAGCTTCCACCAACGTTCTGTGTACCAGAAAAACGCCCCGAATCGAACAATAAAGATCAACAAAAACCAAGATAAAAATATCTTGGATCTGTAACAAAAACAGAAGAGGAAATCACACGACGAAAGCACACAGTAATCTGGAACGAAACCCCTAATCGTGGGCATCGATGAATCGCCGTCCGCATGAACTAAAATATCCTAACGCTAGGTGATGATTCGGGCGATGGGGTTGGCGTACCTGCGAATGGAAGAAACCCTAACCCTTGGCAGCGGCGGGAGCAGGGACAGCGCGCGATTGACCGGGTTCGGGATGACTTAAACCAGCGCGGGGTAGCGCATGTTCTTGTGGTGGGCGGTGTGCCGATATATTCTATTATGTCATTAAATTATGGAAAGCATGTATCGGTAATCTTTGTTATTACACGGAATAAGTGTCACGTGGGTGCGTTACAATGACTGTTACTTCCGTTCTGATACAAAATAACGGTTACTATGGGAGCGTTACAATGACTGCTGGTTGCCATAAAGTGATCTTCCAGTGGTGGGACCCGCTCTCCCGTCCTCGGCCGAGCCGCGGTGCGCCCTTACTCGTCCGCGCTGCGCCCCCGTAACAGAGCGCGACGGACTGGGGTCGCGGCACGCCCCGCTTGCGTCCGTCGACGGGGAGGCGACCCCCGCGGCCCGACCAATAAGCGGACGAGTCTCGACCAAACACCACGGTGGTAGCGAAGAGATTGGAGAAGATGAAGATGAAGAAGACGAAGGCCGTCCCTATCCCGACCCTCCGGTACTTCACTTTCCGCTCCTCCGCCCCTTCTCCCTTCCACTTCCCCCTTTAGATTGGTAGTACTTGAAACCCTGCTTCCCTGCCACATTCACCCGTCTTGACTTGTCAAAATTGTATCTTTACTGTTCTTTTCTTGTAAAAATCGAATCTTTAGTATACCTCCTTTTTAGTAGACTGTTTTTCTGTCCTTCCTCCGACGATATTATTCTATCTGCAAGAACGATCGGTGAGGTAATCTTACTTAATGCTTCCTGCTTGAGTTACTTTGATTGGATTAGTCTTAGTTAAGTCAGTGGTTGTGGGTTGTGGTTTGCCAGTCTTGTATGTTAGGGCTTCCTCCGAATGCCATGATAATCGACCAAGGTAAAGCCCTAGTGGAAGCTGTAGCCCAAGTGTTCTAATGCTTCTCTCGTTATTAATGCCTGTGGCAGATTATGAAGAGGATTCAATCTACAGCATACTTCTTCCTGATTACTTGAAGAAAATAACCAGTCAATTATAAGCACTTGGCTGCTGAAGGTGAAGGTTTGTATGAGATTCTAGATCTTAATGTCCTTGTATGACGTTTTCCTGAATGAGAGGACGTTTTGCTCTATATGATTTTACCAAGTTCTCTGTTTACCAGACTGCAGTTATTGGGATGCTTACAATTTTGACTATGGATCACCAACCAGCATTACTCTATGTTCATGAATGTATCGTATCTTGTAGGTATGGCAATTTTTTCATGCAATTTAAAAGTGTAACATCTATACGAGGGAGAACCAAGTGGAAACCTGATATCTGTTGACCATGAAAATAATATTTTACTTGTTGGTGATGAACTTGGGAGAAAGCTCACACTCTAATGACTCACCTATTGGTTTGATGACAGTTGTTGTCGATGTAGTCAACTAACTTCCTTTTCTATATGATTTCAGCGAATCTGTTAGCTGTTTTCAGAGCATTCAAATATTATCAGCAGCAGAGATCCGCCAGACAATCTTGGAAATGGCAATGCCTGGAGAGGCCAATTTGATGAGGTCTCATTTACACTCTTGCATCACAGAAATGTCAGTCCAGTATCCATAAGTGATGATATCATTCGAATTATTCAAGGTTACTCTTGCAACCGTGACCATTTTCAGGTCGCAAACAACACATTGATTCATAACGAAGTCTCATGCAATGAATCAATCATCATCCTTGGATGCGAACAGTTGGGCTTTTTGCAGTCACACTGCATTTTTGGAGAGGTTTCAGATTTTCTTCTCATACAGGTGATCCTTATCAGACGCTTGTTTTTGTTATGATGCAACCATATGTTGTAATCTTAGAAAAAATGACTAAAATTGAATAAATATATCATATTTGTAGCCAATAACCTTTGTCTACAATGTTTGATAGTTAAATTAATTGTTATTTTTAATAAAATATATTTATATCTTTTTTTTTACATTTTCTCATATCATTAAATACTAATTGTCTCACATCTTCTAATTTTCCATGAATACAATCACCCCTCATTTTTCTTTAATGTTTTAGAAATTCTCTTATCTAGAAATAAATGTCTCTGAATCTAAAATTTTAAACATCTTCATTCCCAAGTTTCCATCTACTTCCAGTGAAACCAAACAGAAACTCAATCATGCCTCAGTGATGATTTCTTCATCAATATATATGTATTATGACCTATTAACTGAGGAACTATCAGTTACATAGTCCTACTAGAAGGAATGATTAGTGATTAGCAAAACAAGGCTCTGGCTAATGGGAGATTTGAGGATCATGACTCATGCCAAGTAGTCTGCCAGTCATATACTCATGAATTCCATGTAATACGAGATACAACTTCGCCAACTAAGGCTGACTGTGGCCAAGATGAACAAGACAAGTCTAGTATTTTATTGAATTTTCAACACCTTGTTCAATCAACTAAACTTTTCATTAAATGATGACTGAGGAATTTGACATTAAGGCAATGTCTTAACATTAATCTTCCAGTATCTTCTTTTTCTGAGATACCCAGGTTGCAGCTCCATTGCATACAGCTTCTGGTTCTTTTCCCCTTCTGCAGCATGCATTCTCCAAATCCTCCACTAGAAGTTATGAACTATTATGGCCAGATAGGTTAAACTGTTGACCTTATGATTCTGACATGAGCAATGCAATCATGGCATCAGCAGACTCTGGACCATCATTATTTACACTTGGAATTATATGTTCCGGAGTGACCAATCTAACAAACTCTTTCAGCTCTGTGAAGCTGCAATGTTCACTGTATGGAACTTCATACCTGCAAAGAGGCAAGACCACCAAAAAAATGTTACATAGATTACACTTTATATGCATATTTTGCCTTTATGGAATCTTTTTATGGAAAGTGTGTCTACATGTAGACGTTGTGGCAAGTGCTAAAACAATGTCGGAATCAATGCCCTGAACATGAGACATGATGTCCAAGACTTAAAACCTTCTAGTGTTGATTCAAGTAAATGGTGGCACACACAGAAGTTTGCTCAACCTCTAGATTTCTTTTGTACAAGAAAATAATGAAACCCATCTGCAGAGTAAAAGGAAAACCCATCGTCAAAAACCAGCTCATTTATATGGATTAAGACAATTCCGCAATCTTGTCATGCCTGGTCTTAATCTCTTGTCAGTAGCATATCTTATTGCACATAAGGATCCTTCTCAGTGTATAATAGCAAGAAACCGAAGTTGCATCTCTAGGACCTCTTTTTTAACAATACTAGTCACACAGGTAGAACGAATTTGCCGGTTTGTACACCCAAAGAGATTAGATACATTCCACTAACTTGAACAAATAATTAGATTTCTAGAAACTTAGATGTTGATATCTTCAGTTCAGTAGTAATGCAAAGTTGGGGAATTCCACAGATACCATTTCTGATATAGTAATATTGTAACATGCCAACTGGTTAAACTTTTAGTGTCAAACAATGAAGCTCTTATCAAGTAGCCAAAGGTTTGACAGTAATACTAGATCTTATAGTCTTACCAACTTTTCCTCGTGCAAAAAAACATTTCCTGGCGCTCAAGTATTGACATCATAAACAAGATCAGAAAATAAATAAAACAGTTGGAGTTTTGACTAATTGAACAAGCACTATAAGCTTCTAAATGGTAGAGAAATCTTGGTACAAGCTTTTTAGCAGCTTTCAGAGAAGAGAGTAAAGTTATCCTGATGGTTTGAAAATAATTTTGTCAATAGGAGCTTTCTTTTCAAAAAAATTGCTTGTACCTGTCATTTCATTTTCTTTTTACCCTTCATGTTCTTAGATTCCTTTATTTCTTCCACTGTCGCTGATATATTATCCAAGCATAAAAGAAATAACACTCACGGTTCAGATGGTATTACCTGATCATGGTACCCTGCTGCCACCTTTTCCCCGGAGTCCTTTTTCTGCCTTTGCCGCATGCCCAACCAGTAGGTGAGAAAGCAACTATGAGATCATACCGAGCCTGGGCAGCAACGATAGGCACTTATGTCAAACCATAGAAGTCCCCATTTTTTATCACAATCATAGAACATTTCTCATTTTTCTGGTTTGACTTCACTAATATTTCTTTACTATTCTAGCAGGCACAGATGAAAAAATGATGCCTTACAGAGTATTGATTGGATATGTATCTCATTCGTTTGAAGCTTGCTAGAGTCCACAAAGGAACGACATGAATGTGGCTCTCCGTTTCATTTGCCGTAAACCATTGCATTTCCTCCTCAGCGAGCTCCAAATGCCTCAACAATTGTAGCTTTGCAGCCCCAACGTATATTTTCCTTCTCAATATTCGAGCAACCTCTAAGTACAACCTCTCTTTTCCTGTTGCAGAGAAAAACTATGCTTCTAATAGCATCACCAACACTGGAAATCATGAGAGGCCGAGTGAGGCATTACCAATCGTGTAGCTACCAATTAAGAACAGAGTTTTTGGATTGAAAGCCTCTGCTTGAATTGCCTCAATTACAAACTGTACAACTGCCTCTTGTTTTGGAAAGTCATACTGCACCATTTGAAATTTAGTCAAGTTATATGCATATAAAATCCAAAAAGAACCAAGCAAATGACATACTTGAGGGTTACAGTAGGTGGTGTCAAGGATAAGCGTATGAATATGACATGACTGCAATGCAGCATTGTTGGCCATCTCTCTGGAAAGGCGGAAATCTCCCGTGTGTAAAACTGCCTAATCAAGGTTTCATTATATTGCCAAACATCATACAGCTTTCAAAAAGACAAGCTAAAGCTACTACTTGAAACATCACTCAAATAGTTGAATATTTCATACCTTGCCATTAGGTGGTTCAAAAAGGATTATTATTGACCCAGGGCAGTGGTTTGCATCGAAGCATGTCAAGCCAACACCTGCAAGAGTGATATTTTGGTTCAGAGGTAAAATTTGCAGTCTGTCCCATGGCACACCAATCTTCATGTTGACCAAGTGTGCAGTGATTGAGGAGCAATAGATCTTTCCATGGTAGAAGTTTTTGTTGAGACCCTGGTAATCTGTTAAAAGTTTCTGATAAGTATCATACAAATAATAAGATATACAATTTTAGCAAGCTCAGAGCAAGCTGCATCAGCTCTTTGGCATACAATTGCTCAGCTACTACAACCAGTTTGAAGTTTGAACCACCTAAGACAGTTTACTTTTTTAACTCATCTAGTATGCTTAGCAGTGTATTTGTGTGTGCACTGAAAAGCATCAGTGACCATTATCAGGTTTCATCATCATAGTATGTAATCCAATTTTGGTCAAATATTCTACAAATTACCAAAACACAACATAGAATCTGTTGATTAAGTAAACATATAACTGAAATAAGCTATACCTTTTCCTTTTCTATTTTGAACTTTGTACAATGAGTAGATGCATCAAACTTCTACTTAAGCCATTAATTTGGCAAGGTAAAGCAAATATCTGAAGAAGATAAGAGAAGGTAACTGACAAGCTACTAACTATTAACCAAACAAGCACTCCAGAAACATCTGCAAACTGCATATTATTAGGCTGATGTACAATCAACATGTATCAAGTACACAAAGAGGTTAAATGATTATAATCAACTCACGATCCATATGGAAGTGTGTTAGAAACCAATGGGAACAATCTCCTCTTGAATATCGAAATGCATCCTGCAAATGAAATAGTCAAGTAGTTAGCATTCAGCATATTAGAACACAATGGAAGAAGATTCAAGCACATTATATGCATTAAAAGTCAGGACTGATGAATAATCCATAAATTTTCAATTCTTTTTATTAAAAAAACTGTACCTTGACAATTGAGCATAATGGTAATACTCCATGTTATTATTAGATTGTAAAGTATGGACCCACCATTAAGAAATTGGACAATGATTAATAGAAAGCAACAATTAGCAAAGAAAACATAACTTCAAGCTCATCAGCAAATGACATGAAGGGATTAAAAAAGAGGACAGGAAATGCAAAGACAACCAAATTCACTAAGGATATTCTTATATATACCTATTTGCTTCATTTATTACATCAGTTGTATAATTTCTCAAAAGTTCATTATGTGTCACTTATTTCTCATGCTGATATCTTATTGAATTTGTTTATCGTATCCTGAGGCTTAATGCCAAAGGAGATGAGATTATTTTGAATACAAGCATGTCTTTCAAACATCAAAAATTCAATTCATAAACAAAAATATCTACCTGGCATCCTCATGCAAGACCACAAGATGCAGATTGACCATGATAAGAGACTCTTTAAGAGTATTTACAAAAGTGTAAAAATATATCATACCACTCGAAAAGGTGTCCCAGGTATGCAACACCACGGTGGAACTTCTCTAACTTTTCCCTTACTGACAGTGTTTCTAGTCGGCTTTCTCTTAGGAATTGAATCCTTAGTAATCCTCCCATTTAGTGGTTTGTTGTGATTACGAACGCTATGCCTTTCAACAACAGAACCTTGAAAGTACTCTGTAATCAACTTATTTCCAGGAAAATGTGATCTTATGTTCTCAACAGTTGCTGCGGTGGAAATATTTTTGTCAGTGTCTAGAAGATGGTTCCTTCTTCGCAGCTCACTGAGTGCATGGACTATCTTCTTTCTAGGTCCAAGTGCATGTATACCTATACTGAGCAGATCCTGCAATAAAAGTAATAAGCAAAATAAAATCGCTGTATTGTGTTTTCACCTTTCATTACAATTAGGCCAAGCCAGGGTGAGTTGTATCGGAACTTTACATAGACTGCAAAATTGTTAGAGCTGCAAACTAATTAATGAACTTCGACAGTAATTTGATTTGTTCTGAGAAAAAAACTGAAAAGTAGCTGCATTTGCAACTTGGAATGTTGATGAGCGTTATGTCCTGCCAAGATCATTTTTTGGCAAGATCATCTAATTAGTTTAGCATCATTCAAGTGACTCATTGAACATGAATATTGGTTGTTCTTATAATTCAATTACATAAGTAATATAGCTAACCTAACCAGAAACAAAGCAGCATTTGGGTTGATTAAGTAAATTAACTATCCTCTTATTAGTAGAGTATTACATTCGTTGAAAGTACAACCAGCTTGATAAGAATATGCAGACCATGGAAAGGAGAAATTCAAGTGAATATACATCTCGTACCTCTTCCGTTAAACACTGAAGTGTTTCCCAATTAATCTCTTCCTTTACAAAAATATCTTTATACTTGGACAGCCCCAGAGATTGTAACCATTGAGTAACAGGGCTGATATCAACAACTGCTTCAGATGAATTTGACTTCATCTCAGAAATAGGATCAGCCACCTACATCATGACTTCTTGATCACTGACCACATATTATAGACATACATACATATATATACATACATACACGGATGATAAACTTTTCCATCTTACACCTTGAAGAGTTGACACAGATATATGATCTTATATCTTGTTCATGAATACATGTTTTTATTTAATTCTTCATAATATGTTATATACCAAACCAAGACAGGTAAAAAGAATATGGAAGAACTCCAGAATGAACATCAAACTGCAAGCATTATGTTTTGTAGAGAACATCTAGAACAGAGAAAAAAGATAATATTGGAGCAACAGTAAGCCCTTTTAGATCTTTTCTATGTACCTCTAACAAAATCACAGCACAGGAATCCTGACTATCCTCCAGAGGAAGAAAATGTTTCTGAGAAATCTCCAACTTAGTTTTCTAATAAAAGGCTATAACAGCAAATAACTAAAAATAACAACAACATTGTCCTCAAACTATTTTATCACTGGTTTAACATGCAGTAAATTCTGACATGAGAAACATGTACTCGAGGTATTCAAGTTCTAAGAACACAAAAATAATACCACCTGAAAGAGCTTATTACCCTAAGAACAAAAAACTTATATGTTCTTAATACATGCTAAATGGCACAATTCTGAGAAGAATGGATGAAATTATAGACAACTTAATGAGACCAAAGAACAACTCCATGAAAACAGAACACAAAGGAAAAAAAATATTGACGACTAAATAACGAAGTAATTGAAGATTTACCTCCAAAGTTTCAACTTTATCTAAGCACTCATTAGTGTGAATCTGTCGCAGTTCATCACTTAAATCAGTAATGTCTATCGCACATAGTGGACACTCCACTAAGCCACCTTGTTTCAATTCCACCGTCTCACAATCAACCTCATTTGCTTCTAGTAAGGCTCCACCGTGTGAGGAACCTCCATCGTCCATCTCGCAGCAGAGATTCATCAATTCATTAAGCTGGGTGCCTGCATCGAAATCCTCCCAATCATCCACTCTCAAGCAACCACCTTCATCTATGTTAGAAACTGGCTTCGCTCTTGATTCCAACAACCTTGATTCTATCGACCTGGAATAGTAAGTGCCCTCAGAAATTATTGAACCATCACCTTCATTCCCCCCACTTTCCACCACTTTCGGATCAACAGACGTCAGAATAAAAGATTTTTCTTTCTCAACACGACTAACTCCATCAAATTGCACCACAGGATCGCGCTCAAAATGAATACAACAATCAGATGCAGAAATAGAAGCTTTCTCCAGTGACCCAGGACCAGAATCCAAGGAAAAGTTCTTCCTTTCCGCTCTCATTCGCTCCTCCCCCACGCACAACGTGCTGGGAACACTAGAACAGACAGCGATGTATTCCGAGTCTTCAAGATTCTCCTTACCTTGGGCGGAGGCGAGCTTCCGGGGCCGCTTCCTTGGGCGGGCGCCAGTGGAGGGCTTCAGTGTTCGCAAGCAAGGATCTTTCATGGAAGACAAGATCCGATTCTGGGCGACGGAGAATGCCTCGCTAGGGTTCTGAAAATCGTCGTCGTCTTCCTCTGACATCGCCAGGGCTAGGGTTAGGGTTCGGAGGTTGGGTTTGGAGGCCATGTCGAGAGATCGAAAGAGGCGCCTTTGACCTCCGATCTAATTTTAGATTTGAAAGGGAGGGAAAAGCGATGAAAGAGGCTGGCCGACTGCCATCAGCGACCGTCCATGAAATGATGAACGGATTGAAATCGATCAAACTTATCTGCTCTTTAGCCCATAATGAAAGCCCAACTAACAAATACATGAAATTAAACTCGGACGCCCATTAAGACAACTCCCTCTTCGTCTGGAGGGAAACGGTCGTAAGCTGCAAGGAGGAGCGTCCGCGATTTCTCCCGAGGTAACGCTTCTCAACCCTAATTTCTCCATCGAATCCCACCTCCTCCCTCCCCCATATTCCAATCTCCATCTGTCACTTGCGACGAATTCGATCTCTCGATCCCTCTTTTGCGAATCGAGAAACCGGGTTCTTCGCAGGGGCTCGTGGAGATGGAGGAGACATCGATGCGCCATGGCGGATTTCGCGCCCTGTTGAATGGTTTTTGCTCCTTAATCCTGCTTCTTTTATTCTGTGATCGAGAATATGTTGTTCGGAATCCGTTTCCCGGCCAAAGTTCTGGTCTTTTTCGCTTTTGGCTGAAATGCTGTAGCTAAGTGATTGTGGGGAGAATATGAAGTTCCTTGCGCTACACCCCTTATAGATTATACAAACTAGAAGATACATATAGATAAGAAATGCATTTGATCTCTTGCTGACATACCGACATGTGTTGATCACCTTATCATGTGATACAAATATATTGTCCTGGAAATTGAATGAAGGAATCATCAAATCCAGCTTTATTAGCTTGTCATGAGGGTGGATCTGTTGTTTCTTCATAAAAGGCAACTTCTTGTCTGACATTACATAATATAGAATTGTAATAGCTGGCCATCTCTCAACATGTAGTTGGATAGCCAGTGTGTTCTCTTTCTTATTCAGCAAAGCTTCATTTCTCAATTTTAGCAGGCATTTAGTGCCCTCAACTGGAGAAGTGAAAGGCATGAATAGGTTATGCTGGTTTCAGACAGAAAAATCTAATTAAAATTGTTAACAAATCATTCTGATGTTGTGCAACTGTGGTTGTGAAATGGCTAACATGAATATTAGTTGTTTGAACAAGTGATGTCAACTATCTACAATGAAAAAGATGATTGTGATCATTGTTCATTTAGCATGTGGTACCCACTTTTATTTTATGGATAATAGAGGTGGGGAGCTTAAGAAATTGTGGCAGAAGAATGTCTTTCTTGAAATAGTTCTACAGATTTCATTTGTTATTAGTTGTAGCATTGTTCACCAAGTTAAAGAGATTGTCTAGACAGCACAAGATTTGGAAGACAGAAATAATGGCCATTATGAAGTTGTAATAAAAATCATTTGACTTGGAATATTGAGATATTGACCAGTCTAACCTCTTAAATGGTTTCAGGATTACTGTGTGACTGCTATGTTAACTTTTAAGAACGTTGCTTTTCGATTTAGGGATGGACATTTTCTTTTGTTCAGCAACTTTTTTTCTTTCATCTTCCTTGCTAGTTTTATTTTTTCCTTGGAATTTCTTTATACAACTTCAGTAGATGAAATTACTGGATGCTTTGTTGGAACTCATTAAATTTATAACTGTTATGAGGTACTTTATAGCAAGAAGTACACTTTTCCTCACTCATGCTTTTAACTGTTTGCATGGCTATAAGCTCATAGTGATCAAACGACAGAATATTGGGGCCTCTGTTTTTTTTCTTCTCTTTTCATTGTGGTACAAAGAAATGGATACTGCATATTGGCAGCCATAGATTAACATATTTTTTGCACTTTGTTGTCTAGTAGTTTCACCTGTATATATAATCCAGCATATATTTGCATCTGATAAATATAAAAGAAGTGGAATTGTGGCAGGCTCTCTCTTTTTTGTACAACTATAGATTGTGCACGACTCGACTCGGATATGATCTAACTAATGGTCTTTTAGGGGCTTTCTCAACTGATGTGGGACATGTTCCAGTGCTGATTTGCATGCATGGTATATATAGTTCTTGCATCAAGCATTGTAGTTAGAAGTTACTACTCCATTATGGTTTGGAAGGCGACAATGGTTTAGTGTTTTCCATGTTAATTATCCAAATGCTCATTTTTCAGTTTGTCATTTCCTTGTTAATAATCTTATATCACTTTTCCCATTTGAGGCAGAACATCTTTTTTTTTATAAATGTAATTGCCATGAATCTTAACAGATTTTTCTTTCACTTCAAAATTGTCATATCTATGTCTCTGCTGCACTATAAGTGAGTTGTGGATTTCATAGCTCACTGCTCATCTGTCTGCCACAAGAACAGGCTTGATTTATAGCTACAGAGCAAATGGAACTTGTGGACCCAATTACAGTGTTTCATCTCGTGCATTTAGCTACAAGCATTTATTTGATGTAAAGATACAAGTTCAGATTCCGATCCTTAAGCTTCTATTTGACTGTAAACTGTCGCAGAGCTTAAGCAGCTTCCGAATACAACACAATTCCTTTCCATGGAGCTGAACAAGTTTTTTCTGCTTCCTTGATCAAATGCTTCTCATTTTGCAGAGACTCCAGCTCAAATGGAGGAAACCAGGCTTTGGAGCCATGTAACTGCAATGGGGCTCCTCACGTCATGAGCACCATCGCTCCATGAGATGGAGCCGAAGGCATAAGATCCGGTGGCTGCTTCATTCGCCAAAGAGGTGAACGTGATCTCGTACGACAAACTCTGGTTGATGGCGTCGAACACGAGCTTGCTCGGGGTGACCGTAACGTCCACGCCGGGCGGGCTGGAGACCTGCGCTTCGTATGCCGCCGCCGCAGAGGCTCCGACGTTGCGGACTACTCTTTTGTAGGTCACGACATCGCTGTTCGACGAGAAGATGACGGAGAAGGCTGGGTAGTTGAGGTCGCCGGGGCTCTCCAATTCGGTGGCTGAACAGTTGACGCTGATCTCGTTCCTGGTGAAGACTGCGATCTGCGCGGGGCTGTATCCGATCGCGCAGAGGAAGGCGAGGTAGTCGTCGGTGTTCGAGTCGTACACTAGACCGGGGTCGAGCGCGCGGTTCGGATCCACGTGGCCGGCACCGCGAACGAAAGGCGTGGACTCCTCTCCGGTTGCCAAGTCCTTGATGATCTCGCCGGAGTCGTCTGAGTTGTAGGCCGTGGTCATCAGGGCGGATTTGATGGCAGCTGGGCTCCAATCTGGATAGGCACGGCGGAGTAGGGCGGCGATTCCGCTAACATGGGGGCACGACATGGAGGTGCCGGAGATTATGTTGAACTCGACCCGCCTCGGATCGATGTCGAGGTCCGTTGGCCCGTTCATCCCCGTCCACCCGGCCAAGATGTTGACGCCGGGGGCGATGACGTCGGGCTTGAGAATCTCCTCGGCGCGGAAGTTTGGCCCCCTGCTCGAGAAAGCGGCCACCTTGGGGGCGGCGGGGGACGCTCCGATGGCTGTGCCTCGGAAGACGATGGTGGCGGTGGGCGAAGGCTGCGACTTGATGTAGTCCTTTATCTTGCTGCCGGACGTGTGACTGACCATCGTGGCCGGAATGAGATGGGAATCAGCGACGAGCTCCCCTCCGCTAGCAGCGTCGTTGGCCAGAATCATCCCGGCCCCTCCGGCCAGTTTCACCGCGCTCCCCTTCTCGACACGTGCATTGGCGCCGCGCTCACAGAGGACAATCTTTCCGGCTACCACGGCAGCGTCGAGGAAGCCTGGAATACAAAGATGAGACCCGCTGTCTCCGGCATACACCAGCGGAAAATAGGTCGAGTTTATTGGGTCTCCGGCGTAAAGAGAGACGCCGCCGTATGTGCTACCATCTCCGAGAACCACGTCGGCCGGGAACTCCCGGTCAATGGTGGAAGCGCCCACGGTGAGGATCCACGGGGCGATGTTGACGGCGGTGCGTGGTCCGGGGCCCGAATTCCCGGCGGAGCATGAGACCACCACCCCGTGGCGCGCGGCACCGAACGCCCCAATGGCTATCGAGTCGCGATAGAACGAAGGTGCGTGTCCGCCGGCGCCGACGGACAGTGAGATGACGTCGACTCCGTCGGCAATGGCCGCGTCCATCGCGGCGAGTATGTCCGAGTCGTAGCACCCTCTGGCCCAGCAGATCTTGTAGGCGGCGATGCGCGCCTTAGTGGCCATCCCCCGGGCCTCTCCACGGGCGTATTGGTAGAGCCCGGCATCGGAAACGACAGCGCCGGCGGCAGTAGAAGCTGTGTGGGTGCCATGGCCCTCGGTATCTAGAGGCGATTTCGACTCCTTGGTCTCGTCGATCGGGTGGCCCAGTGCGGCCTCATAGCCCTGGTAGAAGAACCGGGCGCCGATCAGCTTGCGGTTGCAGCAGGAGGAGGCGTTGAAGCCGTTCCCCGATTCGCAGTAGCCCCGCCACGTGGAGGGGGGCGGGGGGAGGGAGTCATCGGCGAAGCTAGCGCGGGAGGGGTAGATGCCGGTGTCGAGCACGCCGACGACGACGTCGGAGGCGAAGGAAGAGAAGGGCCAGAGGCCGGTGGAGGTGGAGAGACGGAGGAAGCCAGGGGAGCGGGTGGTATGGGGGTGGCGGAGGCGGTCTGGGAGGACAGCGAGGACGGAGGGGAGGCGTCGGACGGCGGCGGCCTGGGCGGGGTTGAGGCGGGCGGCGAAGCCGGATGCGGCCCGAGAATAGGCGTAGAGGAGTCGGGCGGGTTTCCGGCCGGGTAGGGAGCGGAGGGTGCGCGCGTACCAGTGGGCGTGGGACGGGGAGGAGGCCGGCTTGTGGGAGGGGGACAGGTGGACGATGTAGGTAGCCTGCGCGTCGGTGTCTACCTTCGCCGTTCCCAACAGCGGCAAGATGAAGAGGATGGACACAGCGGGGAAGAAGGACAGGCGCAACGGCTTCCCCATGGATCACGGAAACGGGGTCCGAGAGTGGTAGAGGACACAGGAGATGAGAGGAGGAAGAAGAGGAGGGGGAGGGGGGAAGACTCAGATAGGCCAATGGGATAAATGGGAATATATGGACAGATGGTTGGTTTTCGGGTCGGATAATGAACATTATTTACGGTATGGACCATTGGGAAGAGCCAACAAAACGGCAACGTGGCGTGGCGGTTCGGTAGTTTCTTGATGGAATAAGGGCGACATTGGAGCAGTGGCGAAAGGCCCGCAAAGATTCCACGAGGAGCGTGGTGAGGCCGGTGGGTTTGGGAGATGATCCACGTAGGATGACAATTATGGGGCTTTAAAGAATTGCGGGGTCCATGCATTTTGGAAAGCTACAAAGGAAACCATCCACAGCCTTCCGTTGCATCTGAGCCTGTCAGCTCAACGGTCCACATGAGATCATACTGACAGTTGATGGACGGTGATGGATCTTCGCTTTGACGTTGACCCATCCAGAACGGGGTGCACAGGATCGGGAAGCGGGGGTACGTGGCAGTGGATCGCGTGACCGTCCATTTCAAACGTTCCAAGGGAGGCGACCGACGGGGGCGGGTTCCACCGCGTGCATGATTGAGCTGTCGTAGCGATCCGACCCGCGACTTAACGCACGATGATGGCGTGGGGACATAGATTAGAACACGACATGGATTATTTTAGGACACATACGGCATTTTCACTGCTCAAATAAACAGCTTATGACTACACGAGGGATTAAACAATAATTGAAGTTAAATACATTAGTATGTCAACAGAGTAAGTATAGTACAAATTAGTCTATAAATCAAGCACAAAGAAGATGTCAACTTGTTGGGACTCAATATGGGGTAGCTTGATTGCTCAATGTATACTCCGATGATGATATTTTATCCTTGACGCGTGCTACTTATGGAACAACTCAAGACATTCGAAACGTCTAATATGTTTTTTTTGTGGAACAAAACGTCGAGGACAAAAGCATCTTATATATTCTTTGAGAATAAAAGGATTTGAAGCGTCTAATGCATTCTTCATGGATATAAGCGTCCATAATGCATGATGTATCATTCACGGATATAAACATCTGAAGTGTCTTATGCATCCTTTGTGAATAAAACATATGAAGTGTCTGATATATCATTCATGGATAAAAGCATTCAAAATGTCTCATGTGTCCTTTTCGGGCATAAACGTTTTCCCTGCGTGATGCATCCTTCGCTGATAGAAGTGTTTGATGCCTTCGTGGACAAAAACATTCAAAGTATCTGATGTATCTTCTGAGAACGTAAGCATCTTTGACACGTGATGCATCTTTCATGGACAAAAGCATCTAAAGTGTTTGATGCATCCTTCACGGACATAAGCATCTCTTACGCTTGATGTGTCATTTGTGGATAAAAGCATCTAAAGGGTTCAAGAGTCATTGACAAACAAAATCATCCTAATGTGATGCGTCATTCAGAGATGTAAGCATCTTTACGTGCTATGTCTTTCGTGGATAAAAGCATTCAAAGTATTTGATCCATCCTTCGCGGACAAAAGCATCTGAAGTATATGATGCTTCTTTCATGAACAAAAGCATATAAAGCGTCTGATGCATTATTTATTGACAAAAGCATCTGAAGTATAAAATGCATCAATGGACATAAGCATCTCAAACGCATGATGCATCATTCTTGGACAAAAGCATCTAAAACGTCTCAAGCTTTCTCCATGGACAAAAACATCTAAAGCATATTATATATCTTTTATGGATATAAGCATCTCTTACGCGTGATGCACCTTTTGTGGACAAAAGTATCTAAAAAATTTAATGTGTCATTCACGAACAAGAGAATCTCAAGATCTGATGTGTTCTTCACTGTCAAAACATCTTAAGATCTAATGCTTGTCTGTGGATTTAGCATATATATAGGACTACGGAATCGTTGTCTGAGATTAGGTAACATTAACTAAATAACATTCTATAAGCGGATCAATCGGTAAACTCATTATCCAATGAGCACCTGTATTGTATCATTATTGTCTCCACACAAATGGCTATGAGACCAACTGCTTCCATCATATAGATAGGTCTATAGTACACTGGTCTGTCCGATTATCTCGACGTCCCTCTCGAGTAACCTATGATCGAGATTATTTAGAATTTATGTTTAAAAGTGAATCGATCTCATTATCGTGATCTCATCATGATCCGATTCTCATTATATATATATATATATATATATATATATATATATATATATATATATATATATATATATATACAGGTCTATCGTGATCTCATCACGATCCGATTATTTGGATCTGATTATATATATATATATATATATATATATCGATGTCCCTCTCAAGTAACTTATGATCGAGATTATTAGGAATTTATGTTTAAAGGTGAATCGATCTCATTATCGTGATCTCATCACGATCTGATTCTCATTATATATATATATATATATATATATATATATATATATATATATATATATATTCGATTCTCATTATATATATATGCAACAAATATTATAATTTGATAATATACCAATAGTAATCATTAGCAAAAAAATCACGTAGCGTATCACATATGTCATCACTTACGTGATTGGCTTGCAAGGCACTTGTAACTAACAATCTCCCACTTGACTTAAAGTTAATCACTTATGTATCTGATCCCCATCATACCCCTTTGACGCTCAAATACAATATGAGCCAACGGCTTCGTTAGTGGATCTGCAATGTTATCTTCGAATGAAACTATTTTCGTTGCTATATGTTTACTGGTCATGATCGCTCTAATCAGTTGGAAACTCCTCAGAACAATTCTGATAAGACTTGGGTTTCCTTGCGAGAGTTATAGTCTATTGGTGTCGCTATATATGGGAATTGGCTCTACGCTGCACTGTACGACTCTCAAATCCCTGATGAATTTTTTCATCCACATCCTTTCCTTTACTGCTTCTGTTGCAGTTAAGAGAAAAATATTTCTTGTTAGACTAGATCGCAGTAAACCTTGTGTTTAGGAGGCCCATCAAGATAAAGCAGCTATTGCTCTTTGGGCAGCCTAGCACACAAAAAAACTTATTATTCGAAATGCCAAGTGATGTCCCAAATATATATTTGACGAGTGCACAAAAGAATGACTTTGCGGGGGTGCATGACCACTATGATCTTTTGGTGTTTGATGAATTCCACATTGCAGAGGATAATACTTAGTGTGGGAATGAATCAAGAGACTATGGCCACGGAGAACAACACTTAGAGTATTGGATGGGCAAATGTGTAGGTTAGATGTAAAGTATGGCAGGGTATTTCAGAAAAGAAAAAAAAGTAATGTATTCCGCCTCTATAGTTGAATCAGCAGTAATATCTTGATTGGAACTCTTCCAGCTTACTGCTCCTTTATTTAGGGTGAAAATATACCTTGAGTTCGACTTGTTCTCATCAATGTCAAATTGAAAACTTGAGTTTGTGTAGCCCTCAACCTGGAGGCTATCTCCTCTATGTCCAGTAAAATATCCTTAGTCATTCATTCTCAAGTACTTAAGGATACATTTTACTGCCTTCTAGTGTTCCAAATCTGGATCCGTCTGATACCTGCTCGTGACACTCAGAGCATGCGCTATATCAGGCCTGATATATAGCATAGCATATATGATAAATCATATCACTGAGGCATAGGGTATCATATTCATATCTACCCTTTCTTCATAAGTCTTTAGGGATATACTCTTAGAAAGTGATATTCCATGTCTTATCGGTATAAGACATCTCTTGGAATTTTTCATGTCAAACTTTTTGATAATGGAGTCTATGTACCTAGACTTGGACAAGCCAAACATCCTCTTGGATCTATCTTTATATATCCGGATTTTCAAAATATAGGATGTTTCCTCTAAGTCTTTTATGGATAAGTTTATAGATAGCCAAGCTTTTATTGTGAAGATCATTCCTACATCATTCCCAATGATTAGGATGTCATCCAAATATAGCACCAAGAATGTGATAGTACTCTCACTTACCTTCTGGTACACACAAGGTATATCTTCATTCTTAACGAAGTCATAAGATTTATCGCCTCATCAAATCTTATGTTCCAACTTCGGAAAGCTTGCTTCAATCCATAAATAAACCTCAGCAACCTACATACTTTATCATAACTCTCTTTGGATACGAATCTCTCTGGTTGTATCATATACACCTCCTTCATGAGGTTGCTGTTGAGGAATCTCATTTTCACATCCATCTGTCAGATCTTATAGTAATGTACACACAAGACTCATATTCAATGTCGTTGTCGTAGCCATTGGGGTACCGATGTGCTAGCTTGGAGTGGGCATCTCAACGGTCTAGTAGCAATACAATAGGAAGCATCATTTATCACCCATTTTAAGCATCAAAATTTACCTGATGTGTCTTTTTCGAACTAAACATCGTAAGTCACCCGATATATTTTTTTTCATACTTAGCATTGAAAAGCACCTAACGTGCTTATCCCAGGCTAAACATTGAAGGTTGTTTGATACGCTGATGACCAATATGTTAAGCCAACACATTATTATATTTTTGGATCCCTTCTAGAGATCCCCCAACTACACATTCTGGGGCAACAATAAATGCTAAGGAAAGATTTCCTCAAAATATTTTCTCTAATTAAATCAACTAAAAAAAAAATTTGTACCATAATAATTGAGGTTGGTTATTGTTTGTGCATGTTATATAGTGATGTTATATCACATCACTGAGCTTCCAAATTTATCTCAGATCCATCTAGGATTCTTGTGCATATAATAAGGTCAAACCAAAGGTCAAACCAAATTGGATTGATACATATATCACATCACTGATGTAATATTCATCGCAGCATCACAATCTAATCTAGATAGCATCATCATAATCATGTGATAGAAGCAACTCTTGCGTGCAAGACTCATCGTATGTTATGAGGCATCACTCAATAGAGTGCCGTTATGTTAGAGAAGGGCTCATTATAATCTTTATCGGTAGTTGACATCATCATAGTTTTAGTACAAACTAGTGAACTAAAATTGATTTGAATGGCAATTACTCAACTTTGGAATAATAATGACTGATGAGTCCATATAATTACTCAACGAATTAACTATCCGCTTAAAAAAAAAGTAACCCAACATGTATGTGAAAAGATCTTAGGCATACTACATAATCTCTCTTGAGCAATTTGAGTATATAATATATTTTTTTAATATTCTAATCATTTTTATGATTTAAATATTAAAGAAAATTTTGTTGAATATGGCTTCGCAATAGATTTTTGTAAAATCATTACCAAATCCTCTTATCTTCATGTATCAAATTTATGATAAGCTTAGACGTTCGATTCAAGTTGACTTTGAATCCTTGACGTATTAGACAATCAAAATATGCAACTCAGCTAAGTTGACTGAAGTATTGTTACTGTTGTTAGGGCTTCCTTTGTCTTCTTATGTTGCATGAACAAAAAATTATTTAGCTACAACAGTAAATTGTACGTCCAATGACTTCGTGGAGATTAAAATGTTCGCCTTTTTTCTAAGGTGATAAGCTACAGCAGTAAACGATTCTTATCAGTTTCACTGCCATTACGTGCCATGCAAACTCCACGGCCACGTTGCCGCACTTCCGAAACCCTCTCCCTTCTCCTTCGTATCCACGTGCAGTGCAGACCTTCGCTCCTCAGATAGGCAACCATTGGACTCTTTAACACGTTGAGCGCGTCGTATCGGTAGCTATCCGAGAGGAGAAACGAGGAGGATCAACCTTCGAAGGAAGATGAGCAGCCTTCTTGCCCGTGGATGCCGATCCTCCACCCTGAAGTCGACGACGTCCGCTGCGCTGCCTTCGGTGGGCGACTACGCACGCGGTCGCAGGGTAAGTTTCCGCCGACTGCGTGGTTCTATCTTGCAAGATCTGATGGAAGGGTACTGCACGGTAGTTCCTTGGGGAGGGGACTTGACGCTGGATTCCGCTATCGGCTCAGTTGCATGAGATATGATCTAGTTTAAATCTGTTGATCGATGTGGTTACCTGATACCTGCGGCGGAAGAAGATCTGATAGATCTGACGGTGTAGCGACAAGGGAAGAAGATGATCGACTTCATATTACATACATTACGAACATGTTTTTTTATCTTCACCGTGTAATAATCCCCTCTTTCGCCGCTTGCAGTACTCAGCGGAGAAGAAGGATGAACCGCAAGGAGTGGTGGAGAAGGCGACGTCGACGGCCGAAGAGTTCCTGCGGCGAGCCAAGGAAAAGTCCGAAGCAGTAGGCGAGAGCGCCAAGGAGGTGGTGGAGGACGCCAAGGAAGCAGTTGTCGGGGAATCACAGGAGAGGAAGCAGCGGTTCAAGGAGAAGGTGGAGAAGGGAAACTACGATAACATCCGGAGGGACTAATGAACAGTGCTTTTTCGAGAGGTGGCATGTCGATCCAAATAAAACCGAGCCGGTGTGTGGGTGCCCGGATATTATATTTGTTTTTTTTATTTGAATATAATGGATAATATCAAATCGGATAGGAATTAATTGAGGCTGTTGCGGTCAAATCGGAATCAAGAAAAAAATTCGGTCGGTTTTCATTGATTTCTTTTTTAATATTGCTTAGATAATGTATAAAAGGCTTCTTTACCATAGGATTAGGGAACCTAAAATACTGTATCGGCATCCTCTCTTTTAAGCCATTGTACGCCATGGTTGATAATAATTGTTGGGATCCGTTTCTTAAATGGCCATTGTACATGATTTAGAAAACTTGATGGAAACCTGTAGTTCCAACCGCAGAATGCTTTTCTATTTCATAGGCGCAGGAATATATATACATATTTAATAATACTCAAATTAAACTAATGATGCAGCTACATGAGGCTAAGATGGACGATCGTAGAGTCCAGTTTAGATAACTAGGAATGTAATTGGTCAAATCAAGGCGTCTCTAATGATTGGAGAGTGCAGAGGCTTACGATGCATGCACATTAAACGCAAGGTTACAAGCATACTTGATCTGAAACTTTTAACATATTTGTTATCTAAGGTAGTGAAGCATTAACCAACACTTAACAACGAGATGCACAGGAAAACTGCACCACCACAACATCTTCAGAACAGAAGTTGTACCAAATTAGCAGAATATGTTCTTCATTTCGAGAATATACAAAGATGAGCTACCGACATAAAAGAAATTTTGGATGGGAGAAATATATTTCTTTTTACCCCCATAGATAGGGTTTGTTCACCAAAATGCCAAATGCCTTGTGCGCATGCGAGTCCACCTGGTTTGAAGACTATCATGTAGCAACAGTTAGCAACCCTAAATGATCAATCAAGATACATGATAGCTCATGTTAGTTCTGACAACCACTGTCCACAAAAAAGACAAAAGAAAAAACACAAACCCTAAATGATCAATCAAGATACATGATAGCAAATAGTTCTGATAGCTACTGTCCACAAAAAGACAAGAAAAAAAAAACAGTTAGAAACCCTAAATGATCGATCAAGATACATGATAGCAAATAGTTCTGATAGCAACTGTCCATAAAAAACACAAAAGAAAAAACAGTTAGAAAACCTAAATGATCAATCAATATACATGATGGCAAATAGTTCCGATAGCCACTGTCCATTAAAAAAAAAAAGACAACAGAAAAAGAACATTTGGAAACCAGGTTAAAATCATAGTATTTGTGCACATTAATCCTATGAAGGAAGCACCATACCTTGTGAACTTAGTGTGCCCTTGATTTTTGTGCAAATATACAACATTCGAGAGTGATAGTAAAAAGTATAATGAACATCTCCTACCTTGTCCCTTGAACAAAAAAAAACCCCTAGCCTGCTCTTATACAAGGTCATCATCTGTGACTCTTGGGCAACTATCACGGAATCTGATCTCTCTTGGACCCAAATATTCTGAGAGCCTTCTGGCATATAATGACTGTTTGCCAAGACCTTCACTTGGTACCATAGCATGTGGGTTGAATCACTTGACACCAACAGATGTCATGAGATCTTCGTACTCTGCATCTGTTTCTGTTTTCTTCGTGTTAGTACGATTTTCTTCTGCCTTTCTAGGTGTGGATGAAACTGACGTTGGTGAGAAAGGATCATAAATCTGATTCCCTCCGACATTTGATGAGGCTACACCAGCCACATAACCAGGATGGTTAGCACCCAACTGTTGCATCGGAATGGCTGGACTGTTTGGTCTGTTCGCAGGTCGCAACTGATTCTGAGATGTTTGTATGATAGGCATAGACCAGGCAGGCATACGAGGTGGATTAGATGATTGGGCTGCCAAGGAGAAGCCTGGTCCCATTTGTCTTGATGGACCAGTTAACTGAATAGAGTTTGTACCTGAGAATGCTGGAAGGTTTGAAGGAGGCCGTACCATGGTCAGATCAACTGAAAAAGGAACACCCGAGGAAGGTGGCGGGCGAATAGGAACTTGAGATGGATTTGCTTGATTGACAGCTAAGGGCCTAGGAAACCCTCGAGTGTTGATGGATGAAGCTGAATTTTGCAAAGCTGGTCTGAAAGATGGGGGCTGAGGTGCAGCAACAGCAGTCATCTGTTGTGCAACCTGAACATTGGGCCTTAGAGGTGTTGGAGATGCAGGAACTTGTGCACCAAGTGGCCGAAACGTAAAATCAGCAGAAATTGGGCGTGGAGGTTTCGGGACTGCAACTGGTGGAGTGGTGATGACTGTATTTGGTGGGTGGGTTACATGTGAGAAACCAGGCATGACTCCAGGAAGGGAGATGGGTGTCACAGGTGCTAACTGAGGCAATGATCCTGGTTGCTGCACTGGCTTTGAAGATTGTACAGGAGCTTGTGACGGAAGGGGTCTTTGAGCTTGCCCCATTATAGTTACCAAAGGCTGGGAAGGAGCAGATGCTTGAGTCATGGCAGGGTTAGATCCACCAAGCGGAGCTGCACTTTGAAAAACAGCAGGTGGACGTGGCACTGGAGCTGGTATGCCTGGAAGCACCGGCATTGGCCTAGGTGCTGGTGAAGGCATATGTGGAGGTACTGGAGTTGATGAAAGCATAGGAGTTGACAATGGGACTCCAGTTTGCAGAACTGAAGTAAACTGTGAGGCACTCGGTCGGGATGGGAAAGCAGTTGGAGGAGCAAAATTTGTTGCCAAAGGCTTATTGGTTTCATTTGTAGGCATATTTGGTTGCAAAGGTAGCATGCCAATGGCTGCTGGAGGCCTGCTGACATTAGAAGGCACATTAGGAGCTGTAGCAATAGCTGGTGATGAAACAACCAGGGGAGGCCTCATGAGTGGAGCTGATGAGGGAAGCAAGGCAGGCCTTTGTAACAATGGGACAATATGAGGTGCAGTAGACCATCCAGAATTTCCAGCAGGAGGTAGTGTAGTTAATGGCCTGCTGGTGAATGATGCCTCTATAGCTGTGACCATTGGTTGTGGACTCAATGATGCTACATGGCTTGAAGCATGCAAGGCTCCTGAGAAAATTGGTTGCAAAGCAGCAAAAGAAGGCACATTGGAAAACATATTAGGATAAGCTGGAGGCTGCTGACCAGTAAGATTATCAGGTGGCAGAGCTTGATTCAAAGGCTGCTGCATAGCTTGCATAGGAAACTGAGATCCGGAGGCTACAGCTGATGAGCTATTTTGCATCAAGCCAAAGGTATGTTGTAGTCCACCAAAAGGACGCGGATGAAATCGGACAGAGTTATTGGGAAAAGGCGGTACAAATCCAGAAGACAGATGTGACTGAAGGTTAGGTGGAGCAATCGGGGGCCAAGGAGCAGTAAATGGCTGATACTGCAGTGGACTAGGCTGAGCAGTCAGTAGCATGGGCGGTGCAACACCTTGATTAACATCAGCTGTAGTCATAGTCATGTAGCTCGAAGACATCTCCTTCAAATTCATATCAGCATTATCTAAATTGCTGGTGACGAGAGAAGTTGAACTTGTGGAAGACACAACAGCAGTACCCTATAAAACCATGAAAGTGTACGCTGAGCCTATAGAATTGGTTCGCAAGACAAATGAGAATTCTGTAAAAAATATTTAAAGCAGCAAACTCACAGATATTGGAGTGAACAGCAATTCAATCAGTGCAACTGCTGTGTCAACTTTCTCATATGTATCTGCTGAGATATTAACGTGTAGCTCCTCATAAAAATCTGCGGCTTCGCTTTTGTCTGAGTGAGTAATTTCATGCTGAAAATTATCATAGCAAGTATAAGGGCAGTGCTTTGATATGATGAAATACAGTTGCAATTCTATCATCCTTAAATGAAAACGAACATAAATTTCAAAAATTAATCACACTTAAGTTCAAGCAATAGTAATGATACATAAAGATTATTCACTGAGCATAATGATTGACGTAAATTAATTACTAAATGACTACAACAAACATGTTAAGGAGGGGAATGACAAAGAAAGATCAAGTATGGTTTGTCACAGAGATCCAAATAAAAGTCTCAAAAGTTCCTTTCTGATATAAATCACATTACAGAAGTTGTAAAGTTAGAAACATACTAGGGGAATTTTCCAAACATGACAAGCATCATAAAATTTAATCAGCATGTGGCACAGGATTTGTGAATCAGTAGATGGCCAAAATTATTAAAAAAAAGGAATAAAGTCAGAAAACAAAGCTGATTTATCAATTACTAGTGAAATGGCAGGTTACCAACAATGACATGAGTGCAAGGGATTTACTCTTTACCTGGCATCAAGTTGAAACAAGAATGATCTCAGACATGTAAATAAGAAAAGATGCAACAACTAAAATAAACTTCTGAAAATATAAGGTGGAAAATACAAATTGCAAGACTTCTTTTATAAGGTCTAATGAGATGCCGAAAGTATCATTGAAGAAAGAAAAGTGAGGCCAGTATGAAAACACAACAATTCTAAGATTGTGCATTCAGGTATAGAGAACTTTTCAGAAATCAACATATAGATGATATACCACAGAATATAAATTGGTTAGCAAATTATAAACTAAATGTGTTTGTTCTTAAAAAATAATAACTTCAATTCACCTTCTCTCCTGTGTCCTTTTTAGTTCCATAAACTCGTACTTTAGCTCCTGTTTCCTGGATTGCAAACAAATAAAGGCATTACAGACAAGTACTATATGCATAATTAGATGCTTCAGATGCCAAAAGAAAACACACTAATGCCGAAGGAATCCATACTTCTTCCAGTCGCTTCTGGGTATTGCTTTCAGGTCCCAACAGTAGTCCAACACAATTGTATCCAGGATGCACCTTGATCTGCAAATGCCATATAAAAAGAAAACAGAGGGATTAGGGAACATGGGGAGACATACCTAATTATATCCCCACCTCCTTTTTTTCCACATACCAAGTCTCTCTTCCAAAAATGAAACAAAAGAAGAAAAGAAAAGATTGCTAAGAAAAGATAGCTATGATGCTTAGATTAGCAATGATATAGGTACCACTTTGCACCTTGAGAAGCAAACAGCTGCACTGACAAAATAAGTGGCAATGACATAATCACTGTCACCTTCATGGCTTAAAATATTAATTTTTTGCACTTTCATACACTTCCATAAGTGGCTTTTACACCTTGAATCTCAATAAGAACAGAGAATATCACCAATCTGATCAAGAATTTATCACCCTTTTGTGTTAGAAATAATATTTTTACCCGATCAGCAAAAGATAAGCTAGAATTAGCTAAACATAGAAAGTCACAATATGATGATGCTTTAATAAATTCATTTATCAATGTGATATGAACAAATTCACGAGAAGAGAGGGATCAAATAAACTTTAAGAGAAAATCTTTTTACTTTAGGTTGTCCACTTGCTTTTTACTTTTAAGAGAAAATCCAACATATCTTCTGTCTTAACTCTGCATCTAAAATTTCTAACTTAAAAGATTCTTTTTATGTTATCATAAATATTGTATATTAAATTCCAAATATCCAAAGTTATATCTCTACAGAAGCAGGGTACAGCACTGCACATTTGTTGTATACAGATACATATAGGGAAAGATATCATTAGATAACACAAAAATAAGTAATGAATTTGACACAAATCAAGAAATTTAAAAGGGAGTGTAAACTTGTAAACATTTAACATGCCAGAAAAAGCAAATAGCTTTCCAATAGTATGACAGAAATGAAAAGTTGTAATAAAAATATGTAGTAGTCTGAGGAGTTACATGAGGAGACAACTTGAGGGAGTAATTCCAAAATAAGGTGAAGAGAGCCAAAATGAAAAAGATAGAAGAAATACAAATATTAAGACAATATTTAGTTTTACTAGACAGGGGAAATCACCACATACGCAGTAGTCTAAATGGAACATTAGGTGGATACTGTCAAACAGCTGCTTTTTAAGATGGTAGCATTTATTTGGTAGATTTATATTGACTGCTGTGCACATGAAGAAAGAGCCATATATGCAGTGCATACTGAACATGGATAATTTAGCAGCACATCTACTCATGTTTTGATCCTGAGCCTTCTCTGCATCATATCAAGAACAAGATACATTCACATTCGGAACATTTTGCAACATGCATAAAGCATACTTTGAAGCATAATTTAGCACAACATCAAATGTTTTGCAACATGCATAGAGCATATTTTGAAGCATGATCTGGCACAACGTCAAACATTTTGCAACATGCATAAAACATATTTTGGAACATGATTTGGCACATCATCATAAAAAAGAGACCATAGCATGTAAGCATTAATCATAAATAAATTTGCCTCATAAGTACTAAAAAACAATTAAGATGGCAGCAGCACAGAACAAAAAATGTATGATGGAATGAACTTACAGGAATGGGGATGTCTGCTTCTTTCAGTAATGGCTTATAATCAGCAGGAGGTTTGTAGGAAGGATTAAGACTTAATATTTCACCTGCAAATAAAATTAATCATATATGAAACATGCAACTTACAACTCTAAAACAAAGGAAAAGAAAACAAATTGAGAAACATAAAACAATTACCAATAACTTCTCGCCTTTCCAACTCCAACAGCTCTAGCTTTGAGGTCTGCATATTCCACATTAAAGGTTTAGACTTAAGAATCAACAAGATAGAAAGGAAAATCATTACTATTGTCAAAAATAGAGAGTGCCCCTAAATGGAATAAGCAGGAACCAAATTATGGTGTCCTCTACACATCAGCAATTACAATTAGCAGAGATTCGACCAAGAGAATAAGGAACAGCAACTGCTACAGGATTCGCAAAGTAACTCATAGCAATTTTCCCCCTTTAAAAAGGCCAGAAAAATTCTTTATTTCATTACCTCTTTGTCAATTTGGTGGCTATCAGAATCATCATCCAAATTCTGCTTTATTGAGAGAGGGTTTTGATTATCTTTTATCTCCAAATGCCCGTGCTTCAGCTGCTCGGTAATTTGCTCCAGTCGAGTCTGCTCAGGAAGTAATATCACTTAATGTAACCTGGAAGTTAAAGCTTCCTATGAGAATTTTTTTTCCATCTAATGCCTGAATAAAAAAGTTAGAAGTCTCCCCTAAACAAAAGGTGAGTAGGGATTTCTTTCATTTGAAGCCGAACTATAACTGTTGCGTCTCAATATTTTCCAATCTTGACAAGTAATATAATGTTGAATATCTCATAAGAACAGATACATTAGTATGTAATTGCATGTCAGCTCAATCAAACAGATTTATAGAGTAGTAGAACTTGATACAATGTCACAGAAGCATTACTATGAAACAAGAATCACATACTCATTGTAAGATGACAGGAATTACCAAACAACAAATATTAAAACCTTAAACAACTTACCTGATATGCTAAGGCTCTTCCTTTTCTGACAGCAGAATCCAGTGTAAGATCAGGTCCCCACTTTGTTTTTCTCTGAACTTGTTTAGTTGTTTCTTCCTTAACAGAATTACCACCTTCCAATTTTCCCCCCCTTTGGAAGATAGGAACCAATGAACCAGACAGTTTATTTTTTGGTATAACAAATCCAGATTTTGTTCCTAACATGGAGATCTTAGGACTGTTTGCTGACGTAGACATAGATCCAGTAGATTGCACACGGCGAGATTCAGCAGAAGCTGATGGATCAATTTTTGCAGCCATGGATGATAGTAATTTCAATATAGCTAATTACCCTGCAGAGCCACATTGGAGGATAAACTCAAAACGGTTAAAATATTCAACCACAGACTGAATACATACATGAGACAATTCATGTGTGTTGAAATAGCCATGGAAACTACAGGAATTAAGACGTGTACAAAATTATCAAAGTCATTAAGAATGTGGTTCCACAAGCTCTTCATAAAACTTTGGACAAGTGTGCTCTCATTTTTCACTAATCTGAACTATAGTAATACTTGGCAACATAACATTTTTCATACAGGCTACTTCCTTCCAGACCTAGTTTCATACAGCTAAAAACATCATATGAAGTCCTTGAGAATTTTAAAGAAAAGAAAAGCCCATTAGAAAATGTAATGATATAAAGAATATTCATATCCTAAACCACCCATCTCCAAAATGCCTTAAAAATCCTCACGACAAAGGATGGGAATATCCAGAGAAAGCCCCCAGTTCAATTTTCTACATAAATGTTATTATCAGAATGTCAAGCATCTAAGCTCCACATAGATTTTACTTTTCCTAGTCCTGGAGACTTCAAAGATTACAACTTTCCTTTAGACACCATACTCCATTCTCTGTATACTGCTTTTGTGAAACTCAATTCTGTTAAAAATGGTCTTGATAAGCTGATGCTCTCCGAAGGTTTCAAAATCAAATATTAAAGAAATATTCTACCTTATCATCTATGCAAAGAAATATTAAGAAATTAATGGAAATATGTAGAACCCATTAACAACTATGTTAAAAAAAATATTTTATTCCACACTCAGAATTTCGAGTTATAGTAGGTATTTTACCCTGAAATCTTTGGGTTAAAGGAAATATTGGGACCTGAAAAGAGTCAACGAAATCAACTGAAGTCTTACCAAGTACAATGAAGAACCACAGATCTAGGATACCTCTTCCAATTGCATAACTAGGAAACCTCTCGCACACATCACAACAAGAGGGAAGAGAGATAAGACGTGGACCACCACTAAAGGTGAAATCAACAAGAAATAACAAACAGTTTGGTGAAGGCGTATGGTCGATCGAAGTGGAAGAATGTTGGCGATGGAGCACGCTCAGCCAATGGAGAATGCTTTGGTACTGAAGGATGATCGGGCTGACCAAAAACACGATCAAGAGCGGTAAAGAGAAAACGGTGGTGAGCTAGAGGCTGGTGTGTCTCTACAAAAGCTTACCGATCGCCAAAATCCTCCACAAAAACTTAAGCATAAAAGATACAGAGGAACAATCGAGCAACATGATAGAACATTTGAGAACCTAGGGTTCTTTGTTGGCACCAAGGATCGTTCGCCTATTACTTACTTCACATTCCCCGAGATCCTCCACCGCCAGATCGGCCCAAGGAAAGATCGAGAAGAGGGGGAGAGCAACGCAAAGCCGAGGAGAGGAGAGGCGGCGATGGAGCGAAGAATATAGGGTTAGGGCTAACCGAGTGAAGGCATCGCAAAATAAGTTCTCACGAGTCAGGGATACTACATGTAAATACATATTCAATTAACAGAAATAATTAATTTTATTGTATTTAACCGCGTCAAGGAAAATGATTTTTTACTTGTCTAACCTCTCAAAAGCTTGAAAAATAATAATGAATTTGCGCCAATAATTAAAATATGGTTCATACAACACCAATAAATCATGTTCTAACAATCTCTACCATCAGACCAATAAGTCGTCATATGCTAATCTATTTCTATATAAACTTCACACCTTCATTTTTAATATTCGAAGAGTTCACAGAATTAAAAGAAAATCTAAAATATTATTTTAATTAAGAATATTATTTTTTTGATAACTCTTCGTTATTTTGTTTATCCCAAAATATTTATTATTTTTTTGTTTATTAGTTATGTAGCTAAATCGAAATATGTGTCGGTGGTGCGACCTGGCTATATAAATGGACCGGACCCGAATCCCGATTCATGATTCGGATCGGAAAGATTGAGCACCGGAAACGATGGCGCTCTACCCCTGCCGCCTCCGCCCTTCCTGCCTCCTCCCTCTCTTGCGCCGTAACCGGACCCTCGCCACCGCTGCTTCCTCCTCCCGGGCCGTTGCCGTGTTCTGGGACCTCGATAACAAGCCGCCCAACACCATCCCGCCCTACGACGCTGCCGTCCGCCTCCACCTCGCCGCAGCCTCCTTCGGCCCCCTACGCTTCTCCATCGCCTACGCCAACCACCACACCTTTCGCCACCTCCCTGCCCCCGTCCGTGCCGCTTGCGCCGAGCGCCGTGCTGCCGACCGCCTCGAGGCTGCGAACCCTTCCCGTGTCCCCTCCTACCTCTGCCGCGTCTGCGGCCGCCGCTTCTTCGCCCACGCCAAACTCGTCAACCACTTCAGGCAGATCCACGAGCGCGAGCAGGAGAAGCGCCTCCGCCGCATCGATTCGGCCACCGGCGGCCGCAGGGTCCGGCTCGTGGCCGCGCTGTCGCTGAAGATGGAGAAGTACAAGAAGGCCGCGAGGGAACTGCTGACCCCCAAAGTCGGGTACGGACTCGCCGACGAGCTCCGCCGGGCTGGGGTTGTGGTCCGGACTGTCGATGACCGACCGGAGGCGGCCGACCGGGCGCTGAGAGAGCACATGGTGGAGACGATGGACCGGGGGAAGGTCGGATGCTTGGTGTTGGTCTCGGACGATTCCGGGTTTCTTGGAGTGATGAGAGAGGCCAGAATAAGGTGTTTGAAGACGGTTGTGGTGGGGGACGAGGGTGACGGGGTATTGAAAAGGTGCGCTGATTCAGCGCTATCATGGAAGGATGTAGTCTCGGGCAAGGCAAAGAAGGAGGCGGCCAGTGCAGTGGGCAGGTGGAAAGATCGGGATTTACTGAAGAAATTAGAATGGAGGCATATGCCAGAGGAGGAGGAAAACGAAAGTGATGTTTTTGATGATGATAGTGATGCTGGGGATGAGGAAGATGGGTGTCTGGGCTTGGTGGGAGAGGGAGATAAGAAACCTTGGTGGAAGTTGGATTCAGATTCAAATGATCTACATTAATAAATCATCTTGAGTGGGGTTATCATTCATATAAGAAAAGCACTAATGTAGTGTGTGAGAACTGATTTCTGTCGAGGAAGATGCATTTCTCGAGTTCTCGACAAAGAGATCATTTTGAAAGACTGGATAGTTGGGGTAAGGATGCAATAAGGATCATCCTGAAAAGGGTTGCCATCTGTAAAGAGAAACACTGATGTAGAATGTGGGAACATAATTGCTGTGGAGAAAGATGCAATTCTTGAGTTGCCATCGTAAAGAGAAGCACTGATGTAGAATGTGGGAATTTTATTGGTGTGGAGAAAGATGCAATTCTTGAGTTCTTTAGCAAAGATATATGCTTCCAGAAAGACTGGGAGGAGGTTCAGATTTCATATTTGTGAGTAGGATGCAAATGTGGACTTCTCTTGATGTAGTTTGTTGATAATATATGTCAATGATGCAACTTGACCTGTTCATCGGATTACCATCATGTGGTAAAGGGGGAGAAAACTGCAGGTTCGATAATCTAATTCTACTGGAGGAGTTGATTTCAGCAAGCAATATGTTCACTGGTGCTGACAAGTTTTTGCACATAAACTTCCTTTTTCTCTTCAGCTCGCTTCTCAGGTTCTTCTTGAACTATATGAGAAAATCAACCAAATGATGTGTATCTTGTCTTTATTCCGCTGTTGCATAATTAGTTTTTGGTTTAAGTCCATATAATCTCTTGGCACTGAACAATCAGTAATTAAGAAATGGGGTAATTAAGAAATGGGGTGTGGCCTATATAAGACAAATGTAAAAAGGGATCAAAATAAAATACAATTTAGTGGTCATATAATTGGCAATTGAACTATGGAACTAACCACTTGCAAGAAAGGAAAAAACTTGTTTTTTCACATGTGCTATTCTTGCTTGTAATACTTTCTTGTTAGCATATCAGGTACTTATAGGATATGAATGTTATCATGTGTTTATCTTATGCATTATGATAAAGTTGACCATTTTGTCAAATTGCTAATTTCATTGTACATTGAAAGCTGTGATCATAGTTTAAACATATTTTGTATCTTTCTGTTCAAGTGATAAAATGCCGGCCATGTATTTAGGGATGCGCTTGCTATGAAATACTTTCTACCATTTACTGACATCTGGTATAGAACGACACTGATTTTCCTTTTTTTTCTAATCTCTAGTTTTTGCCAAATGTTTCTTGGCTTATGTTAATTACTCACACTAGATGTGCAATTAAAGAGCTCTATCTCGGAAAAGCATAAACCTGTATGTAGTGATTTGTTTTTTATCATGGAACAATATTACTCTTTCAGATTCTTTGCCAAGCATAGACTGCACGAAAAGAAATCAAGTAGGAAGTTCCACTATACTTCATTCATTCCCACCAATTTCAAGCAGATACCTTCCTGTTGTTGTTCATTACTCCATTCCACCATATGAGCATATAACCACCCTATTATTCTTTTCCTCTGTTCTGTTATTATGTAAATGTGGAAAGGTATGATTAGCAAAATTGATGGTTGCTTTCCCAACCGCCTGTAGTAGTCATTTGTGTTGAAGTCCTCTCGATCATTGTCATTATTGACTGTACCTTCTATCTGGGATCATCTGCGATACACACATCACTGGGCACACTAATAAAAGCATCCCTATGAAATTGTTAAAGAAGGTTGATGCTAGAGTGTCCATAGAAGATTTGTGCAGTCTTTTCTGACCATCAACATGATGCCAGCTTCTTGAAGGACACAGTAATAAGGACAAGTTGGCAGGATTTATTTAATGATTGGTAATAAAGCATTAGGTGAAGCACTCGGAAAATTGTATCAAGCTAATAAAGAATTTGGATAAAGGGTGAATTAGCAAAGTAATTCAAAGTTACAAGTAAACTAATGGGCTTAGAAATGTTGAGATCTTTTGTGGTGTTCTATAGTTGATTTAGATATGCATGACTAATATAGGATGCTTGACTGTGTAATTGTTGGTTTAGATAGGTGTGACTAGTGTATGATATTGACTTCAGCAACTTTCCAGTTTTTGAGGAACATAAACAGGAATGACCAAGCTGACATTAATTGCTTTGAGAGATTCAAGTGGCCAAAACCAGCCGCAAAGAGGACTTGGTCTCTACAGTGTAAATATTCTTTGTGAACTTGCACCAATTTCTCCCTCTATGTTTCACTAGATGATTGTAAGTCAGACCCAAGTGTTAGCTAACTCTGATACCTTCATATCCTTTTCTTTTGTTTATTTCATATGAAAATCAATCTACAAAGCATACTTTCCTTGAGTCAGGCCCACACTAATGTGTCTGACAGATATAGCTCAATAAATCTATGTAAGCTACTGGTTGCTTCTTGCATTGCTTGAAACTGATCTGAGAATATCCTGGAACCACAGCTTGTATTTCTTTGTGACCTTTTGATGATTCTATTGAACACATATTCTTCGGATATACTGCTTCCATATATATTTGGTCCTTTAGAGGATCAGTTGTCAGTTATCTCCCCTCATTTTGTTGTGTGTGTGATGGTGAATGACCCGTTGAAGGTGATGATGTCGCCAAACCCAACACCACGATCTTGAGCCTCTATTGCGAATATTTGTGTGGAAAGCCAGAAATGAAGCTGTTTTTGTGGAATTGAAGAGCCAGTGAACTCTATATGGTATGTATCTCCAGTATGACCAAGGATCTCCCAGCTCGGTTGAACTCTAAAGGCCATTCTCTTCAAAGGCAGACTTGGGTTTGATGAGACTTGGTTGAGTTGGCATAAGCTGAATTCTGATTATTCTCACATCAATCTAGGTGATAACAATGTTCTGCATTCTAAGAAGTGTGGTGTGCTCATCTTTGCAAGGTGTCCTTTCAAAAGCCCTAAAATTTGTTCTTTTATGTGAAGCCTTGGCATTCAAGGACATTTCAGCAGGCTCTTGATGAAAAATCACATATATTTGGCTGAAATTGATTCAGAAGTTCTGATTCATTTATTATAGATCATACTTGTGAACCATGGCAGATTAGCCATGAAAGATATTATTTTTTTCTTTGAATTGCTAACTAAAACTGGGGTGTGTACATCATACCAATGAATCTGCTAACATGGCACATTGTTAGTGTAGAATGATCAAAATTTTGGATCTTCTAGTGGTCCTAGCACTTGCATGTAATTTACATCAAGAAAAAATAGTTGATTTCATGAAGTGCTTCATGGTTTCGTCCAAGGTTTGCAATCTCGTACCGTATCGACGTATCGATCAGCTGTCGGTATGGTACATACCGAGTTGTACCTATTGAACCGACACATGGTATATTAATGTATCGAATTGTACCGAACGTACCAATCCTCTATCGGACCGGTATGTACCGATACGGTATTGCAAACCTTGGTTTGATCACAAAATTCATACTTCAATATTCCAATTTTAGGATTTGCTGTAAATGCAATAATCAACTGTTGGATTACTTCTAATTTCTTCCCACTGTTTGAGAGAGACTGTAGTAGTGGACATGAGGAGGATATTACACCAAGTTTAAATCACCCGATAAAGGATTTGATGCACTTGAGATTCAAATGCTTCTTGTTCATGTTTGTCTATACTTAATCTTTGATATGTGCATGACTGTGTGGTAGGGTTTTCTATAGAGAGCAGATATACCAAAGCATCAAAAACCTTAGCAGCATCTTTTGGTGCTCTACAGATAAGGTCCCTGGGACACTGTTGGTGGAGCCTTTCTCTGATATGTTGCTTCCAATATACAAGGAGAAACTTCCTCGAGGTCATATATCACCAAGGCACTCTCTTGAAGATAGAGACCACTGTCTCAGTTTCAGCCAAATTGAAGTTGGTAATGATTGGCACTGTCTTAGATGCAAGGAAAGGTAATGCCCAGTGTCATTAATTTTATATTTTGCAAGTTCTAGATCATGATGTTATGATGTGCCTCGTGTTTTCTAAACTTTGCTAATCACATCATGAATTGTTAAGCTTTATCTTCACAATGATATTCTCTTCCATGAGATGGGTAGATCATCTCGTGCTGGAAATCTGATCTTTTTTTTTACTTGAGAACGACACAAGATGTTCAAACAATTTAGCTTCAAACTTTTGAGATGCTTTGCAGAGAAGGATGACAATGTCGGTCTCTCATTGCCATCTGCATGCCGCTCCTTTGCCGGTCCCTATCCTGCTATTTTGTCTCCATCACCTAAAGAATACAAAAAACATTAGGAATGCCCTCAAACAGCTAATCGGTATTAATTGGTCAACTCTTTTGATGTATTTTATCTATTGGCCCAGTTTATTCTTACAAGTCCTATAGCAATTCTTACACAATAGAATATACCTGATCGTTTGATATATGCTGCAGGTCTTATTACTGTTTTCTGATCAGTTCATCCTGCCTCTTCTTGAGCTTCTCATGCTTCTTTGTCCTTAGAGCCATCGTGACCTCTGACCAAGAAAGGATCAGTAGACTTTCACTATTAGTATACATTTAAAAGCTAAACGTGTAAGCAAGGATCATAAATTTTATTGTGGAATCAACTGATCAGAACTTTGGGAGGTGATGAGCCAATACACTTGGCCGAGCATGAGCAAGTCCTGCTGCTCGGTTGCAACACAAAGCATGACGAGGGCAATGTGGTAGCCTAGGTTGTTCTTCATGACCCCTACGGTGCTCATCTGCTAGTAAAGTTACCCCACCCTCCTATCACAAACTTAGCTGGTTTTGCCTAAGTCGTGCGGCACCCTTGCGTGTCCCTCTGCAAAGGTCAGCCTCCCCGAAACCTCTTATGATCCCTTAGGTACTACAAAAGAGAAACGGGTTAGAGAAAGAGTCTCACACGGGATCCACAAGCAACCATTTGAGTGCACTTTATAACCAATGCAAATTATAACTATTAGCTTCACAAACTATGAACTGATGATTCATTACAGACGAAATCTCTACAAGTGTCTAAATGACACAACTCTTATTTACAAGTCGAAAACGGCTACAGAAACTAACTAAAGTAGGGTTGTCAAGCCTACTGGTAGTCTACTATTTGTTGTACAAAGCATGAGTAAAAATCGAAAGACATGAGCATTACTTCAAACACCTTGTTTTTATTTTTGTTCGTGACATTCTCTCTCACTTATTCTTTCGACATCCTTGTTGAAGTCGTTAAAGACGCTGCATCTCCTCGCCTTTTGTTGAGTCTTCAATCTTCTGCTCTCAGCTGCTCTACGCCATTATTATTGAGTAGTCAAACTTTGATCAGTTATGCTGCTTCAACTTGTCAATGGCTAACTTTGGTGTGAGGTTGGTTGAGTTGTGATGATTCTTATTATTTCCTGTGGATCCTTCTGATGAAGGAAAAGACCTTTCATGTTATGCATCAGTATCTTAAACGTATCATGTCGCTTAAACTAGGTGGATGCTTGTTAGATCTTTAACGAGCATCGCCTCGTAGACTTTGAAGTTTTTAAGGTCCTTCCTACACAAAATTTGCCTATCGATTCTTTTTCCACTTAGTTTTCACTTTCAAGTAGGTTCACATCACTTCCGCTTTCGATTGACATTCTGTTGGGAAATGAAGCAGACAATCTACTTTAAGTAGTACCGATCACCATTAGTGAGGATTTGACAACTATTTTCTTCTATTAGGTTTCTTTGAAGGGTCTTTGAACTTGTGCAGAGCTCATCTGCTGGATAAATAAGAGAACTAGGGTACTCGGTTTTGTTCATTCTCTTAAGAGTTGAGAAGATAAAAGTTACTTGACTTCGTCCGCCTCCTCGAGGTTATACTTAATGCATCGTGATGATTACTAGTTTTTGCCCGTTCTTTGCTCACACTTCTGAAGCACTTGAAGTATTTGCACTTCTTGCATTAAGTTAGCTACTGCGATTCGCCTTCTCACTGTCATTGAACTTTCAGAATACAAGAAGTTTTATCCGAAAAAAACAAAATTTTATCCTAACTTAGAGCAAGTCTCTGATAGTTTTGGTCGCCTCCTGGATTGTACGTCTTCTCTATCATCTTTGCCGCCTATTCCTTTGAGTAAAAAGAGTACAACACCACGTACTGCCTACTTCGTTCCTTGGTCAAGCACTCTTGCATCAATCCAAAGTCCTTTATTTTTGGCTATCTTGATGAGAAGCCTGTTGACACCAGCCTTACGAAGTTTCCTGGCCTATGCCCTTCAGCCTTGTCTTGGTACTTGGAGTTTGCCTCTACATTCTCCACCTCCTCAGCCCCTTTCACGACCAACGCTCTCCCTCCATGAGAGCAAGGGATTGATGACTCTACGGAAATCCCGCCTCTGTGGTACTATGGTGCTGCCAAGCCCATGACACTACTATCCGTTGTCTTGTATCTATGTCCCTTTCTTTGCAATCAGTAGATCTAACCTTTGCAGCACTGTGGCACTCCTTTGAGTCCACCTTCATTCTGACTGATAGTAGTGCTATGGGCTTATCTTGCATCGACACCTTTGGAACTGTCGTTTGTGGACTTACGACCGTTCATACAACCCTTTAAAGTCATGTTTCGCTCCTTTCTCTCTTTTCTCTGTTGCACTCAAGGTGTTCAACGAATTGCTTGCAAAGCTTCCCTCTTCACGAGACGTTGGGACTTGTCCACCGCTCGCTTCAATCTAATCAACCTTCTCTTTTGCAAGTCCTTATGGACCAGCTAGAGGTTGCATGTAGGCTGACCCATTGCAGATGAATAACGTATGAGCGTTTCATGACTTAGGCAATTCCAGCTAAGTTCGAGACATTGGTGCAAGAACGCTTCACGACTTAGGCAATTCTAGCTAAGTCCGAAACTTTGTCGCAAGGGTGTTGCACGACCTAGGCAAATTCAGTTAGTCCGTGACACTTTGGAGAACCAGGACTTATCTCTTCTGGATATTTGTCTTGTAGAAGCAACTTTCCTCTTTGCATCCTTCCCTTCGGAAGTTTCGGAGACCACCATCCCCTTGGACTACTCTGTCTTGCTAAATACATTATGCATTGTTTTGCCCCAGCAAACACACTTGCTAGATTGCAACTATTCCCAATACAGCTCCCGCTGTACCCTTCAAGGCCTAGCAACATGTTGAACTTATTGCACACTTTAGCATACTACAAACTTATCCTTCCCATGCCATGGAGAAAGTTTCAGTGCTCCATGGTATTGAGTTTCGGTCGCCTTGGGATGGCTATGGACACTCCATCGTCAACATACAAGTCCTTCCATAAGTATTAAATTCTTCGAGTTAGCAATTCCCCTCACCTCTGTGAGCTTTGCATAATTGTTTCGGTTGTTATGCTACCTATCCCACTTTGCACAGTCTCATCCTTTACTAAGCGCCTCGCTCGCCTTGAGTACCGTCAAGTTTGGTTGCCAACGTCGAGCCATAGCTCGAACTCAACCATCCCAACCTTTGTGTGTGTGCTACGTATTCTTCCTAGCTTGCTTGTCCTTGTGGTGCCTCTCGCGCAAAGGGTTGGCTATTCCTCTGAATGCCAATCTTGGATGCTCGCTCCTCTGAGCGACTTCTTTCCCTACATCTCAATGTTTGTTTCCCCCAAACGGTCACGTGTGTCGGCTAACCTCCACGCATCCCCGCTAAGTCCTCACGTTAGCATGGCAAGTGTTTCTACGTGTGTTTGTCCCGCTCTGATACCAAATGTCACAAACTTAGCTGGTTTAGCCTAAGTCGTGCAACACTCTTGCATGTCCGTCCACAAAGGTCAACATCCCCAAAATCTCCTATGGTCCCTTAGGACCTACAAAAGAGAAAACGGGTTAGAGAAAGCGTCTCACACGGGATTCACAAGCAGCCATTTCAGCAAACACCTTATAGCCAATGCAAATTACAATCATGGACTTTACAAACTCTGAACGGTCGCATACAAAGGATCATGATATAGACCGAAATCCCCACAAGTGTTTAAATGACACAACTCTCATTTACAAGTCGAAAATTATCATAAAAGCTAATCAAAATAGGGCTGTCAAGCCTATTGCTAGCCTGCTACTTGTTGTATAATGCATGAACAAATACCGAAAGATACGGACATACATGAGCATTATCGAACATCTTATTTATATTTTTGTTCGTGACACTTTGGGGTGCTGGATCACCGCCGCCTCTGATCCTTGGCTGTTCCCCATCTTCCTCCCTCTTTGTAAATGCAGGAATGGAGAAGCTGCAGCTTCAGTTAGGTTGAAGTCTCAGAACAGTTGGATATATAATAGTGTGTCATGCACGGAATGTAATGCAGAGCTAGAGAGAGACTGCTGGGGCAAGGGAAGCACACATGGTTGGTGGCGTGATGTCTCACTTTGCAGGGGGATGAGGGAGTTATCATCTACTGCTTGCAGCAGCAGCTGACAAGGGTGTGAGATTCGTCTTTGTCATGGGTGTGTCTGGGCCGGTGAAGTCACATTACAAGGAAGAAGATAAGACACTGAATCACCGACAAAGACAACCTCATTGCTCTTTTTTAACTCACCAGCTCACAGGATGGAACTTGGGGTGTTTTGGAGTGGCAAAAGCTTTCCTCTTACTGTGATCATGTTCATGGCCCACAGTTACCTAACGAGAGATCGTCTTCTTTGTTCTTGTTTCATCGGTGTTGCCTTTGGGCATCAGGTATCAGTATGTATGTGCTCGTTGTTGCTCCTCATCATCAGTGTTGCTTCAAGACATGCTTCTAGTTTCAGAGAGTCCCCAAGAAACCTTAGCTCAGGGAGGTTACTTCAGCTCCATGTTCATATTACATTATCTGCATGGTTGAATTAAGCATGATCTTTTAAGTGTTAGCTTGTTGGACCGATGGAATACTGTAAGTTATAACTTGTCTAAGTTTCTCTTCCTCAGAAACAATCCTTCCCAGTTTTGACGTTTCTTCACTTGGTCCACAATCCACATGCACATCAAATTAATCAGAGGGCATGTGAAGTGTTAAGAGTAATCACACAGTCCAACCTCATGCCCACTCTTTGTTCCAACAAAAAGCCTACAGGAGTTGATGACCTAAATATGCCTATCTCTTCCACAAAGTTAAGGATTAAGAAATCTAAGCATGTTATAGTTGGTTTGTTTAACTAGAGCATGTGGGTTCTCTTTTCAAACACCCTTTTGTCATAATTATGTTCTTGAGAGAATAGAATCCATATCATGCTTGAGTCCACTTGGATTGGATTCACATCTTTGTTTTATTCTAATGTGCAAGATCTTAATCTACATATTGTTTAACTAGAGCATGCTTGAGTCAAGATAATCCATGATATGTTTTCATCTCATGTGCAAGATCTTAATCTACATATTGTTTCTGAAAAATAGTAACATAACTTGGCTCTTCAAGAGATCTCATCATCCGTAGTTGTGACTTTTATGTATTCTGGGATTAATTAGAATGAACCATGTCCCATTATAGGACATGGATGAATTATTATGTTTCTATGCTATCTCTAAGCAAAGTTACAGAAGATTTGGTAGTTTATTTTGGTCTTCAATGTTGCTCAGACAGAGGGACAGTAGCAAAGAAGGTAGAGAGGTTGTGAGGATGAGAAGAACTGCTAGAAGACACCAACACAAAGGAAATGGACAGACTTGCAGTGGCAGTAGGAAAACGCTTTCCTCCTTGTTCTGCTTTCCTGGTTTAAATGCAACACAAACACAGCCTGTGCCAAGTTTCAGGTATGGTTCTTTGTGATGGTCCCTTATGGCCTTAATGTTTTGAGAGCAGCAATGCCCATCTGCAGTCTTTCTTTATCTCCTCACCTCTTTTTCCAAATTCCTTTGGCCGAGACAGGCATGACTGGGGGGACTCCATAATGCATTCATCTATGCAAGTAGCTCCATTATTACTGGCTTGCAGCTGCCACCACAAAGTTCCAATTGCAGAAGTAGGATTCTCGAATGCCAAAAACAATAGAATGAATTGATATTTTGATTAATGTGTTATCCAAACTGGATGCTTTGATGGGTAAAAAGACTAATTGCAGCAATTTATGTGTGTAATTTTGTAATTCGATGGTTGGACTACAGACAAGAAGAACATGCACTGTTCTTCTCTGTATCATTTTCCAACCACATCTCATATACGAACATGCCAAGAACTGAAAGAAACAAGATGTAGATTAACTCGTCAGCCTTTTGAATAGATTCCACAAGCAGGCCTCATGTATTGGATTTGTCTCCTGTACATGATTTGTGAGCAGATAGAACAGCTTTGTTCATTGATCCAAAATAAGAGCACCAGCTGTTTCCTGCAGATGTGATTTCTTCTCCACTCTTCTTCACCACTGGGAGTTCTTCATCCTCCTACTCTGAAGCATGTTTCTGCAGCAGAAGCCTTTGTCTTCATCCTCAAAAGGTCAGCAGGAACTGCTCAGCTGAAATAACAGTCACTGACATTGTGTCCTCAAAATTGAGGTGTGAGATTACAGAAGGATTTTAGTGATGGAAGGATGTGAGTGACAATTCATACATTATCTGGCTTCTGGAAAGAACATCTTCAAGCAAGGGTAGAACAAGTTGATGATGTTACAAGTTGCCATACACTCTTCTTGTTGGATGGGAGAAACCTACATGAACAGCAGAGTCATTTGTCAATCAGGTTGACTTAATATGTTTCTACTCAATTTGGTAGAATTTGACTTCACCCTTGTGAGGCCAGCTCAATGAATTATGATTGAGACATTGTCCTTTTGAGTTTCATGGTGTGTGATGATGAGAATGGTGATGTTGACTAATCCAATTTGTCATATTCTTTTTTCTTTGTTTTCTCTATCCATTATTGTTTTTCTGAAACATATATAAACCAAAATCAGGGTTATATGAACTGACAATTTATCTGTCAGTAATCCATCAAAAGCCTAATGACTGGCTAAGAACTGTAGATGTGTTCCTCAAAACATCAGACTAAGAGCTTCATCAAAGAATCTGCAGAAACTTTTAACTGATCACAATGAATCCAAGATAGAGCACATCCTCATGCATCTGCTGAAACTGGAAATCCTCCATAATTAGGTGTCAGATGCATGAGCAGATCCTTGACAGTGACAGACTGCAGTGTAGCTCATCTGCCTCCTCTTCTCTTTGTTCCTTCTCCATGCCAACTTGCGGCCCAGAATCCTACCCGCGAAGAGAAGAGCCTGTGGATGTCCAGAGGAAGAGAGTGATTTCTAGCAATCACTTTCAGACAAAGAAGCTTGCAATGTCATGATCAACCATCACAGAAATGGAAACAGGATAAAAAAATGGACTGATTTCGATATTAAATGGTCCCTAAAATAGACTGTGTAACAACCATCAAAGCCATGAACCTGTCTTCCTCTTCAATCAATTCATCCATTGAGCAACATGTCTTTCTCAGGAGAATTTGATAGAGAAAATTCCAGGCCTTGGGCTGCTACTTGGAAAATCAGTAGTCTTTTTCGTGAATCTCCGAATCAAAATCCAAACAAAAAACTTTGCTGGCAACTGCGAAATGTATCGCTGTTTTGTCGTCAAAATTATACGAAACTCAAATGGTTGATGATAAAATACCAGCTGGTGTCCTGTGCAAGGGTGACCAAAGGATGAACATGAATGAGCTTAGCTAGTTCCTCAGATCTGTGACATTACCATGTTCTTTGTGCATCAAAGACTTTTTTTTCTTTCTTTCTATTAATCTTAGCCTAACTTTTTTTTTGGAATTCACTACATTTGTATATAGCTATATTTATCATCCCGATTCCTAAATTTTAAAAAATTAGATTAGTATTCATCTATGTCTATTTATCTTAACGTCGTCGGTTTTACTTACGAAAACATGAAAATAAAAGAATAAAAAAATAATTTTAAACATTTTAATTGGTAATGATGGACGACAATGGTGGTGGCGGATGACAGCGTTGCTGGAAGTCATAGATGATTGTTGTGGATGAGGAGTGTGATGGCGAGAGGTGAGGATTGCTCTACATCTACTTATCGACATCAACGCAATTATCGAGTAATGAAAAGACCACCGACACATATGTCGAGCAGTCCTTACCTCTTGCCATCGCTCTTCTCGTTCATAACAATCACTTGCGACCCTTAGTGGTGTCATCGTCCATCATCATCGATGTCGTTCGATATTATCAATTGAAACGCTAAAGTTATACTTTTTTTTTTTTCGTATTTCCATTGATAAAACTGACGACATCAAGGTAAACAAACATAGATGTTTCATTTTTATAATTATAGTGATACAAATATATATATATATATATATTTAAAGAATATAGACATCTAAATACTAAACATAACTAATAACTATATAAGATAATATATATAATTAGTCATCTTTTTACGATCGTCTCTTTGGATATTCTATGAGAATGAAACGAGTGATTAAACAAAACTTACATCTTATCTTTTTATCCTCCCTAATCCCTATATGAATTAAGGATCTTTTAGAAAATCTTTAATGAGATGATTAAATGATTCATCATCAAATGCCAGTAAAGAAGTTGTGTATCTGTGATTTCATCCAACAATAACATGAGACGATGAACTTACAATAACATCTATCAGTATTAAGTACTGTTTTGTCTTCTTTTTTTTTGTATGAAGAAGGGTTATAATTGTAAATTACTTATCCTTATTAAATCAGCCAATGAATTTTATTCTTATTATGTATCTACCGATTGCAGTATTGAATAACAGTGATCAATTTGTAGTGTTTAAAGCCACGAAAAAATATTATAATCGATGCTATCAACTATTATTATAGTAACAAATAAAAACAAAATAAAAGAAAAAAATGAACCAAATCCGACATAAAATATGGATCCGATAGACTTATCGAATCGGATATTAGTTTTAATTCTGCAGGTAATTTATGAGACCTAATTATGTGAGTAACATATAATATGTGTATGAGATGCTTCTATCGGGAATCAAAACACATCTTTAATTACGTACTTAGCGCTTTAATCACCACGATGTCTAGACAAAACAAACCCGACCCGCTTACCCTGCGCGCAGGTTAGCTCAAGCCGTTGCTGGCGCACGTTAGCTCCGTTTTCGGGCATCAACTAAACGGCACCAACCCCTCATCTTTTTCCTCTCCCGTTACCCAAAGTACACCCGTCCTCTCTCTCTCTCTCTGGCTCTCTCTCTCTCTCATCAGATCGGGGAACCCTCAACCAAAATAGCTCTCGAAATCCCTTCCATCTCTCAATCCTGGGAACTGTTCGTGTTCTTGGGGCGATTGATCGATCGATTGATCGTTCGGCGTGGTTGTCGAGCCGGAACAATTAGGGTTTGTCCTGCCGTGCTGATTGGGGGATTCAACTTGCGGATGGGCGAGGAGAAGGCGGATCTAAAGACAGGTGGGGTGTGGGGGGTTTTGTGATGTAACAATTTCGGTTTGGTGGTTCTTTTTTGTCGTTTCGTAAACGGCGGTGGTGAGAATATAGACGGGTCGGGGCGGAGGGCGATTTGATGGTTCGAGGCGGAGGGGTCGGAGACAATACAACAGGGGAGGATGAAAGGCTATGCATGGGCGGGAAGGTGAGGAGAGGAAACGGCGGCCGCACATGTGGCCGGTCCCTGCGCCCGGTACAGCTTTATCAGCATCGTCAGCAGCTCATCCTCCTCCTCCTACTCTAGCTCAGCCGGAGAACGCCTCCTCGGAGTCGGATTCCCCTCTGTCCTCACGCGATTCGTTCCTAAAGGTGCCTTTTTTTTTGTTTTTACGGGTTTCATCCGTCTTTTGTATGGTGCATTAGGGGGAATTTTGGCCTACGATTGATTAAGAGGATTTAGTTGTTTACTGATATAGTTTTTGGATTTATGATGTTTTTAATTGTATTGTCTCAATTATGTAGTCTCTGTAGGGGCTTTGTTGATTTTTTTTTGTGGTCTTTTTCCTGTGATTATCCGTTATTTTGTTTTGGTTTTGAAGCCGTATGCTTTATTTTTGTTAGTTGTTTTAAGTTTTTTGCCTTTTTTTCTCCATGTAATTCATACAAGGAGCTCATGATTTTTTGCCAAGAGAACTGCTTCAAGCAACTATAAGTTTCAAAGGAGTTCTAGTATTTGTATGTTTTTATGTGTTATGACATCGACATTAAGGATGTTTTTTCTGGTCAAGGACAACTCTCAGGCACAGATGGCCGTGCCTAATAAGCATGTTACGCCAGATGGCTTCTTTTGGAACTTGACGCTCAATATGAAACTCGAACTTGTTGGTGAAAAGTATGATAAAGTTATGTGAACGGAATAAGTGTTGAGATTATTGTTTCATTAATAGATGTCTGGATTTTGGTGTTGGAGACACATTTGAAACATGATTTCTCATAGTTCTGATGATACACACATAGTTCTTGGTCTTTATGGTTGTTGTTTTGTGACTTATTATACTTCATGTATACCTTCCAGTCTCGTGTTAATTCAAGGAGGATTCAGCCTTTTAGTTACTACTAGAATTTCACTAACAGCTGTTTTAGTTGATGTTTGGTAGGCTTAGGTTTTGGAAATATTCTTGCGTTGTTCATGTCATGTGGAAGTTGGTTGCCGATGAATTATATGCTTCTTCATATATTAAGATGAGTTCACTGATGGAACAAAGCTTGCGGGTGCAATTTCTAGGTTCCACAACTTATTTTTCTCTATTAATTATTCATCCAGTTTGGGGTTGTGCTAGCTTGGTTTCTTACAATTAGCTTCTTCAGTCTCATCTTCATGTGAGTCACTGGAGTTGAATTGTAATTTTAGATTATCCTGATTCACTGGAAAACACGAATTATAATTGTTTATAGGCCCTTCAGTACTTCCTTTCTCAATGCACATCTTTGTGTTTATACTACGTTACTAAAACTTTACAAAGATACAGCTTCTTGATACAATTCTATATTCTTACATCTGAAATTGTTCTGCTTATAATCGCTTTTGCATTGGTAGCTGTTCTTGCTGTATTTTTGACAACCATGCTTCCGTACATTCGACAATCATTCTTGTTGTACTTCTGGTTGTTGTGCTGCTGTTGTTCTCTGTGCAGAACCCCAAGATACCTGGTCGTGCATCAGCATCTATTTCTGTGGTCAATGTTTTTATTAACTTTTTAGTTATAGTTGTAAGCACAAGGGTTGCATTATTATGGTATGAATTATTTTTCTTTATCTTTGCTTTTGGCATGATCTTCAACTGAAGTTTTTGTGCTACAACAATAACTGAGGGAAATTATTTGCATTACTAGAGTTAAATTATTTGCATGCATTCTTCTTGTGGTCTTATCTGAAATCTCTTTGATTACCTAAACTTAATAGTTGTTAACATCAGAAGGAACATTCTAACATTGGTACATGATCTGCCTCTTTCTAATATGTGAATTTTCTTTTCATTTAAAATTATTATAAAAATGTAAACTAACCTGTCTTCAATATATTATATTATTGTCATGACCTTATCTTTTATATGGATGTTTTATGATTCACAATAATAAAGTTAGATCACATTTTGTTACTATAGGTGGAAGTTGCTTGAGTACCGTACTTTGATGTATTAATAGCTGCATGCTTATGAGGTGAATTTTCACATTGTTCTTCATGCTGTCTTAGTTGTCACAGTTAAAAAAATATTTGTTTTAAACAGTATCTGTTTCTTTTGTGTGGGGTATCTTAGTAGTTGGTTTATGTGATTACCTCTACTTTATCTATTCTTTTGTCCCTTTGGGAACCATCTTACTTTCTTTTTTTCATCTGGAATGGCCTGTTAATTTTCTGCACTTTAGGATGGGCGTAAAATTCGAGTTGGTGATTGTGCTCTTTTTCAAGCTGGCAATGCACCACCTTTCATTGGAATAATTCGTTGGTTTACAAAAGGCAAAGAGGATTACCTAAAGTTATGTGTTAATTGGCTTTACCGACCTGCTGATGTTAAGCTTGCTAAAGATGTATTACTTGAAGCTGCTCCAAATGAAATTTTTTATTCATTTCACAAGGATGTGATACCCGCAGCTTCTTTGCTTCACCCATGTAAAGTTGCGTTTCTACGAAAGGGTGTTGAGCTTCCAGCTGGGATATCTTCATTCGTGTGCAGACGAGTATATGACATTACTAACAAGTGTTTGTGGTGGTTAACTGATCAAGATTATATCAATGTGAGTTTTGTGTTGTCCTAATAGTCTGGCTCTATGTGGCATAAACTCCTTTCTTTTGGTGTTTATCTGAGGTTAATCATTTTTTACATTTTATGGTTAACTTCTTCACTGTAGGAACGACAGGAGGAAGTAAATCAGCTTTTGGACAAAACTCGACTAGAAATGCATGCAACAATTCAATCCGGTGAGCGTTCACCTAAATCACATAATAGTCCGACAAGCACACAACAGCTAAAATCTGTTTCAGACAGTGTACATAATACCGGCTTTTCTCTCCCGTCTCAGACCAAGGGGAAAAGAAAGGATAGGAGTGATCAGGGCACTGAGCATATCAAGAGAGAGCGTTCTTTTTCTAAACCAGACGATGGTGATTCTGCTAGCTTTAAATGTGAGAACATGATAAAAGCAGAAATAGTCAAAATAACAGAAAAAGGTGGACTTGTAACCACTGAGGGGGTTGAAAAATTGGTGAATCTGATGCAACTTGATAGAACCGAGAAGAAAATAGATGTTGCTGGTAGGGTGCTGGTTGCAGATGTGATTGCAGCCACTGATCGATATGATTGCCTTGGCAGGTTTGTGCAGCTTAGGGGTGTGCCGATTCTGGATGATTGGCTTCAGGAGGTGCGCAAACCTAAGGCTGGTGATGGTAGTAGTCCCAAAGAAAGTGATAAAGCCGTTGAGGAACTACTCTTGGCTCTTCTTCGTGCACTTGCTAAATTACCTGTGAACCTTAATGCTCTACAGACTTGTAACATTGGTAAATCTGTGAATAATTTACGGAACCATAAAAACTCAGAGATCCAGAAGAAAGCCAGGAGCCTTATCGACATTTGGAAGAAACGGGTTGATGCCGAAATCACAAAGACCGATGATGCAAAATCTGTTGTGTCGAGCCAACCTGTTTGGCAAGTAAAGCCAGGATCTTCTGATATTTCTAATGCAGGAAATAGACGTGCTGGATCGACTGAGGTGGGTGTGAAGAGCCCTGCAACACAGACTGCATCATGTAAAATTGTGCCTGGCAAGCCTGGAACCTCAGATGCTGTTGTGAAGTCATCTTCAGTGACACAAGGGTCTTTGAAAAAGGGATCAACTCTGACAACATCTACTGCAGTTGTCTTGAAGGACCCACTTTGCAAAGCAGCCGCTAACATTGGGAGTTCAGAGATGCCACCAACAGCAGTCAAAGAAGAGAAGAGCAGTAGTTTAAGTCAATCTCAGAACAATAGCCAGACTTGTTCTACTGATCGAGCGAAAGTTGGTACTTCATTGAAGGAAGACACAAGGAATTCAAGTGCTGGGTCAATAAATGCTGCCAAGGCTGTCAGCTCATCTCGTCACCGAAGATCTAGCAATGGGGTCTCGGGAACCAGTAGTTCCGGAGTTCAGAAGGAAACTAATCTGGGTAAATCTGGTTCCCTCAATAAGGCTACAACATTGGAAAAATCATCACTATCAGGATTGACATGTGATAAACCAATTGATATGCCTGCTGTAGATAATGGAAATAATCATAGACTCATTCTTAGGCTTCCGAATCCTGCTCAAAGCCCTGCACAAAGTGCAAGTGGAGGTTCTTTAGAAGATCTATCAATTTCAGGCAGCAGAGCATCATCTCCTGGGGTCTCAGACAAGCATGAGTACAATGATCGTAGAACAAAAGTAAGGGGTGATGTTTGTCCTAATATTGCTACAGATGCTAACACCGAGTCTTGGCCGAGCAATGATGTCAAAGAACTGCCAGTTGGAGCTGGAGGTTTTATATCACCTGCTGTTGATGAAGAGCATGTTGGGACTACTGAAGATACTGGGAAGGCCGCAGAGGCTCCAATAGCTGCATGTTCGTCATCTGGAAATGACAGGGGGGTCTTCTTGACTGAACCCAGGACAAGGGGATCTTTTAGTTCTATAAATGCCTTGATCGAAAGCTGTGTCAAATACTCTGAAGCAAATACTCCTTTGGTTGTAGATGATGATATTGGGATGAATCTCCTTGCTAGTGTGGCTGCTGGAGAGATGACCACATCTGACTTAATTTCTCCTACCGGCTCTCCTGGAACTTCGCCTGTGACAGAGGATCTGCCTACGGAGGCCAAGCCAAGGTTGCCAAGTGATGATGCTGCCCAGAGCCATTTTGAGTCAGACGAAGCTGTCGTTGCAGATTCCAATAAGCAAGAGAAGAGTGTTCCTTCTATCTTAACTAAGGATGCCTCGTATCAGGATGGTGCAAACTTTTCCGGAGATAATGGAACTGCTGTCCCCTTGCAGGATAACAAATTGATAAGTGGTCATGCTGAGAAATCTTTTGCTGCTCCGAGTTTTTTTAAAACTGAAGACTATTATGCTACATCTGAGCTGAAACTTGAGGGAGAAAGAGATTGGCATTTTTCCATGTCCAAACCAGTTAAAAGGGGGAAGCAGGACAATGATGGAGGAGCCTTTCTGCTTGAGGAACAACGGTTAACAGATGAGAAGGTTCTAGACTGTTATACAGATTGCAAGCTTAAAGAAAGAAGCTTATCAGCAGATGGAAGCGTGCCTGTTGAATGTGCTCATCAATCAATTGGAGATGGCAATCCATGTAAGTCTGAAATTGCTTGCAAAAATGGATGTGATTTTGACCTTTCTTCTTCAGGGATTAATACAGAAAAGCTGGTTGTTGAGGAGTCTCAAATATTTACTACTGGAAAAGAAGCACCCGAGGTTGTAACCTCATCTGACCAGCAGCAACTTCTGATAACCGATGATAGAAGTGGTGATGCTGTTATGTCATCTCATGATGTTCCGTGTCCTGAAAATGCTGATGAATCCAGGACTTGTGTGCCTGGTAACATAGGGGGAAGTCACTTGGAGTCAAATGATAAACAGGTAGACAACAACCTCAATCCGAGTAACCTTGATGAATCAGCTAGACCAGCAACTGCCTCCGATACTGCTGGGGTTGAAGTTTTGAAAAAAGAGGAGGCTCATGAAACTTCTCCAGTGGGATCAACCAGTCAAGAACCACCATTGAGTTGTAAGAACCAAGATACTGGTTATCAATCAGAGACTGCTGGTTCTAGGTTATCAATGGGATTAGCCAGTCAAGAAACACCATTGTGTTGTATGAACCAAGATACTGAGAATCAATCAAAGCCTGCTGGTTGTAGGTTATCTGAGATTGTTGGAGATGGGAGGGAGGATCTTGCATCATCTGCAAAGGCCTCTTTATTGGCTGTTACTGCTGATCCAGATGTTTCCAGTAAGCTTGACTTTGATTTGAATGAAGGCATCCCTGGAGATGATGGAAACAATGGTGAGACTACTGTAACAGTCTGCTCTGCGGCAATTACTTTACCCTGCCTGTCTCCTTGTGAAAATCCAATGTCAAATGTCTTACCTGCTCCGATAACAGTAGCTGCACCAGCAAAAGGGGCTTTTGTTCCCCCTGAAAACTTGCTTAAGAGCAAGGATGAGCCTGGATGGAAGGGTTCAGCTGCTACTAGTGCTTTTCGGCCAGCGGAACCACGAAAAGTTCTGGAGATGCCACTAAGTAGTCCTGACATGCCACCATCTGAGTCTGCTGGGAAACAGTGTCGTTCTCCACTCGATTTTGATCTGAATGAACCCGATGAGGGAGTTCTTGAAGACATGACCATGCAGAGCTCTCCTAAGGCCACAGGCTTTGAGCTGGGGACAGTAAGCAATCTTGATGTACCCCTACAGATTTCTGGAGGACTTGATCTTGATTTAAATAGAACTGATGAAGGTACAGAAAATAGCCAGTTCTTAGCAAGCAGCTTCCATAGACTGGAGGTGCCACTTTTGACTGTAGGACCAGCCTTAACAGTATTACCTAGTAGGGAGGCCAATATGTTAAGGGACTTTGATTTAAATAATGGACCTGTCCCTGATGAAGTTTCCGCTGAATCTGTAACCAGGAGCCAAAATATAAAAAACACTAGCAGTATGCCCTTCTTATTTCCAGTTTCCAGCATCAGAACCAACGCTGCTGAGTTAGGAAGTGTATCATCATGGTTTCCCCCTGGTAGTTCTTATCCTGCTGTTGCTATACCATCCTTGACCAACAGAGAGCAGCCTTATCCAATTGTTGCAGCTCCAGGAACCCAAAGAATTTTGGGGCCGATTACTGCTAGTGGCCCCTTCGGGGGTGATGTTCACAGGGGAGCAGTGCTTTCATCATCTCCAGCCATGGCATTTACTCCTGCTGCAGCATTTCCTTATGCTGGCTTTACTTATGGGTCCAATTTTCCCCTTGCATCAACTTCATTTTCAGGTGCGCCGACAACCTTTGTCGATTCCTCATCTGGTGCTGGTTCAAGTTTCCCTGCCATTCCATCACCACTTGTTGGAACTGCTGGTACTGTTTTATCCAATTATCGAAGGCCTTACACTATGAGCTTTCCGGAGGGTAGCACTAGTGGCGGATCTGACAATACTCGGAAATGGATCACACCAGGTCTGGATCTCAATGCAGGTCCAGGAAATGCAGATATAGATGGAAGTTCCTGGGCATCGAGACAACTCTTGGTGACAACCTCCCAGGCTATCACGGAGGAGCAGGTGAGAATGTATACAGTGCCAGGTGGGGGTTTGAAGAGGAAGGAGCCTGAAGGAGGATGGGATGCCGACAAATCTGCCTACAAGCAACTGTCGTGGCAGTAAAAGGGATCAGAAACAACAATTCATTAGTAGCATCTGATTGCGGTGAGCTATCTATCATCTTTATTATGTGAAGTGCCTATGTTAATGACATGTGCTATGCTGTAGATTATATCAAATTTTCAGCTTTGTTTCACAGGCACAGGTGTTCTTGGAATCCTTTATATTGGCTTCGCATGATGCTAAGTTAAACAACATGCTTCCTGTTTCCTAAGGCCGAGGGGAAAGTCTTTGAGGAATGCCGAAACTTGCTCTACTTCATGTAATGTTGAGACACAGGATGCCTCTCTGAAACAGATTTTTCATCGATTCAGCGGTTGCTTTGCTTAGCATATTTCTTTAGCACATTCAAGCATGTTTCTTGAGGATATCGGGTATCAGATATCCCTCGGAGGATGGCGACATTACCTTGCCAAGTCTTTCTTATTTACCACATCTTCCACCAGAGCCACACCACAATCAGGTCCTTTTCTTCGCTCGATGGGTCTGCGGTCGTTGATTCCTACAGCTCAAGATGCCATCCGCCGAGTACTGCTACATTCGTCAATAACATAGTTTGCATGTCAGAGTACTTCCATCTGTCGCGTGTTGAGTGCCAAACACATTAGCATTGAGCTGTGGAATCATATAAAATTCCTCTGTTAGAGTTTCGCCCCATGAAACTTGATGGATCAATTTGCAACCGACGACTGCGATGGCCTGAGTTGTGAAGCCAGAGCATGTTTCTTGTTCCTGACAAAAAAAAAAAAAAAAAAAAAGAGACTCCCCTCCTGTGCTGTTTTCCATTGTTGTAATGCATGATGGCTTCTTTGCTAATGATGCCTGCTGCTTACAAGCGTTTTGGTGCCATGTTTTGTTGTGTGTGTTCTCACGGTGGTGGTGTGCCCATCAACTCTTTCCCGTGTGGTCTAAGCAAATGTTGATCGATCTATCTGAGCTGTTCGTAGATGATAGCACACATCAATCGTCTCTCTCAACGCGCGGTGTCATTATGATGGCGGTAAACAACAGGCAAAGCGACCGCCCCCTCCCTGTAACTGTGGAGGACCAATTGGCACAAAGCTTCAAAGGTGTCAGAGGAGCGAGCCATGGCTTCTAGCAATCAGATCAACATCACATGCGAGCCGCACGGATGCAGCAATTACCTGATGGGTACGTGTACATTCGTCATCACTTTTGTCTTGTAGAGGTGGGGGAGACATCAATTACACAAATCCAAGGACAGAAGAGTGCTCCCAAAGTTCCAACTGTCTCTTGTCGATGCACGTCAAGGGGGACGAGGATAAACCTCCGACATGAGAGAGAGAGAGAGAGAGAGAGAGAGAGAGAGAGAGAGAGAGAGAAATGGGTGGTATCCTTCCTTGGCTCTCGCGTGCATGCACGGGCAGCATCTGACTCCAGTCACGGCTTTGGCTTTGCTTTGTTCACGCTACCCACCGATGGCACCGAGGTGGGTGGTGACACCGGTCGAGGAAGGACATGGTGCCCGTGACGATCGTGTCCTTTTCCTTCTGCCATCAAGTGAGATGACACGGGTTCGGACCGCCACAAGAAGATGGGAGAAAGAGAGGACACCTTCTGTTGCGGTTCATATTGTAGACGTAAACCTTTGTTTTGGAGTGATCGTTGCAGAACATCAAACGCCGTTACATGCCACCAAAAGCTTATGAGGTGGAAGAGGATGAGCATGTCTTCATCGAAACGACAACGATGATGCGCAAACGAAGATGAGGAGATACTGCAAAACCTAAGCTGATCATGGAGCAGTGAGGAGTCATTTTGGTGGATGATAGGAAGAAACTGGCAGGTTGACGAGTGCTTGAAGAGCAGCACAACATGGATTAGAGAAGAACTATAGATTGAACTCATCGCTTAGTGTTAGCCTCGAAGTCGAACTATGGATCGGACACAGTCTTGCTTTTTTTTTTTCGGGTCTTGAGATAACAAGTGCACGACAAACCATATATCTTGTGATCTTAATTTTAAATATTTTAAAAAAATTACTTTCGTATCTCGAACCCTCATATCTTTCAGATCGTAAAAGAATAATCTTATATATATCTTTCAAATTCAAATCTCATATTTAAAAAAATATTTTCATATCTCACTGATCACAAAAGAATAATCTTATTATTGTATCAACATCTGCTCTCTATATCTTTCAAGTTCAAATCTCAAGAAACGAGGAGAAGGAATAAATAAATATTTACTGTCGGGTGAGGTGTTAGATCTCTACGCTATAACCAAGTGAACAGAGAAAAATGAACGTAGTCCCAAGGTTTGACAGGAGACTAAGGAGACAAAAGTGTCGGAGTAAGAATATAGAATAAATTATTAAAGTCCATTTTAACTTATATAATTTTTATCATGCACTATTTAAGATTTATATCTAAAATAATATTTATATTTTAAAAAATATACCATATAAGCTCATTCCGTTAAATCTAAGTTAAAAGACGTTAGAGTCTAATTATGTAACATTCTAACTCACAAAAAATTGGTGGTCTCAATTTTTTTTTAAACTTAAACTACGTGTGTTATTATATTAATAATTTATTATGAGTCAACGTGCTACGTAAGCGGTTCATAACATTTGTTAACACAATCTTGAAGGGAGGACATATGTGCTATGTTTTTTAAAACGTATGGGGTATTTTAGACACGAGTAAACCATAAGAGGTGAAGTGGTTTATGGCCAAAACCACAATGGCTAAAATAAATCTTAACCCTTTTTTAAATTTAAATTACACGTATCATTAAACTTAATGATTTATTATCGGTCAACATATTATGTGTTACCATATTTATGTCGCGATCGAGATATAGGCACCACTCGGTGCAGTCTGAGTACGTAAGACTACTAATAATTTCATCGAGCTAGTGATTGGGTAATGTTGGGGGATTCGACCGTAGGGTTGCTCGTCCGTTCCTCTAATCTCTTCCACCTCTAGATCGCTTGCACCCTGCACAAAAGTCAGAGTTGGGCGGAGGAATCCCGACTTGACCCTTCCAAAGCTTAAATTAGTCGGGACAGGAGCCTTGAAGACCCCTAGGGAACCTTAAAGGGTAGAGAACCTGTAATATGGAAGCGTTGAGAGTCTGTCCCTCTATACTGTTCCTGAGGGTGACTTTTATACTTGTGATCGGAGGAATTCCGATTTGACCCTTCCAAAGCTTAAGTTAGTCGGGACATGGAGCCTTGATGACCCCTAGGGAACCTTAAAGGGTAGAGAACCTATAATATGGAAGCATTGAGAGTCTGTCCCTCTATACTGTTCATAAGGGTGACTTTTATATTTGTAACCTTGGGTCGATGTACGTTGTTGTTAAATGATCACCGCCGTCAATTTACATAGGCATTTAATGTGTGTTGGCGCCTCAGGTGGTCGACTCATACAATGGTGCCAACGCCACCTAGACTGTGTGACGCTACTCCTTGCTTCTCGAGTAACAAAATATGAGATTGCACTATCTCATACTTGTCAAGGGGCCGCTAGTCTGGAGGATAGATAGCTGACTTATCCTGAGTTCACAAGCTGAGTTGGCTCGAGGTGCCCAATTGACTCTACCGTGACAATATGAGAGCTCCATAGAATAAGGGACTAGGATATGTCATATCACTATTCAACCTTGACAAGAGAAACTTATATATTACGTTTTTAAAAATATAATATTATTTTAAATATGAATAAATCATAAGGATTTAAGAGATGCATTATCAAAATCAAAAACTAATTGACCTTAATCCTAAAAAAAGAAAAAAAAATACAATCATCGATCCCTAACCACATACAATTAGAAAAATATTTCTCAAATCAAGAAATATTTAAGAAATACGTTGTGTTATGATTTGCAAAGACAAGGCAAACTTAATGAAGACCTATTGGGAGCAAATATTACACCTATCACTAATTAGTTTCTTGTAAAGACCTGCTTGTTATTAACAAAAAGATCAAATGAACAATACCAATGTAAAGATTTAATCAAGGAGGGGTCCAACGGGTGGTGTTAGACCTCGAGTTGTGCTACCGACCATTGTGAGATTAATGTGGGTGATATATATATATATATATATATATATATATATATATATATATACATATGCAGCATTTTTCTCATGTCTAGAAAAGAGAGATTGGCAATGGAACAAGTGACACATAAATCTAAAATGGATTTCTTTTGCCAGTATACTGGAACATCTTCATAAATAAAAAGGCAAAAAGGTTAAGATTCCAGTCCACAGAAAACCTAGCTAAGACTAACAGTTCATACTTCCAGAAGCAGAAACAAATAGTTATCTGTAACATCTTGCTTCATAACTCCAAGAACATTACACACACACATCTCTTTTCATGGCCTTGAATAAATAGAAGTTGGTATCGATGAAAAAACCGCACCATATTGAACAGCGAATTTGATATCCTTTCAGCACTTCCATGACACATCATTGACGCCATCGAAAGGAGAAACCTGCCAATAACAACTAGTCAGACAAAATTATTGTACCTACACTTCCAATTCACTTGACCTAATGAACAGATAATCAGATATTAACACTTAGTGACATCATCAGTCATGAACAAATTACAAACCACATCCATTCTACTTCAGAGGTAGAAATGTCTTTATCTTAAGAAGATTCAAGGCATCTTGGAAGTGTGTTACACATAATAACTTTAAAGCTTCACAAATTAAGGTACCGAAACCACAACAAGGGATAGAAAGAGAAGTACCCTTTTTTTGTCAACATGATACCTAGGGTGCCAACTCAAAGAAAGACTATCCCATTAACTGAATACAACATACCAAACTCCTGAATATTGTTGCAAGAATCTTATTCTACAAAATTGACTGTCATGAAACCTGTAGGAATTTGCAGTGATACAATAAGACTGACAAAGTTGTTCTGGCCACAATTTCCATTTCACTACAAAAACATATTGGTGATATTTGAGCCAAACTGATGACACAAACTGGGTGGATTTCTGATCTTGAAGCATCAATATAAGAATAAAAAAAAAAAGAAGCTGATTGTGGAATTACAATCTATCTCCTGGAGTAGCAGATGTACCAATCCTTTTCTTTTTCTTTATTCAGTGATGGAAAGAAGATACATTAAAGGAGAGAACAAATTGGTCAAAAATTCAGAAAAAGAAGATTTAGCAGATAGATAAATTGATGGGAAGTTACATGTTTTAAATCCAAATTAATCATCTCCAAAATCTATTTATTATGATTCCATGCAATCAAATTGAGAAAATTCAAAGTAATTCCAGTGTCCAACAACCATGGTGGTCATCATGTTACAAGTATCCCTCGCCAACATTTATCTGTCATGTACTCGGATACTTCATGAACACTAAGACATGCCAAAAGTTCTTAAGATGAGATCTGAACAGCGATTGTCAAGTGATCAGGGTTTCCAAACCGATTGGATAGAATGAGGGGATTGGGTTCAAATTCAACTCAATAATATTAAAATAAAAATAGTAAGGGGGCGTACACGAGGCTCCCATAAATGTGGGGTCTGAGAAGGATCAATGTGCGTAGCCTTATAACTCAAACCTGGCTTCCCAAATAACAAATGAGCAACCTTACCATTGTATCAAGGTCCTTCCTCATTAAAATAAAAAATAAAAAAAATGTCAAAAAATTACTTTTTAAATGTATAAAAGTGTATAAGATATGAATTTTAAATAGATAAGAAAAATGGACGTAAAAGGTAAAACCCTGTTGCCTACATTCAGACCAGCCAGCATGAACGGTGTCTTGCAGCAGTGTGATGACATCCAATATTAGGTTTCCCTTAATCCTTTGCTTGTCCTCTTCCTCAATCCTATCCCTCTTCTCCTTACACTTTCTGTTTCCTCTTTTCCTCCTCCCATTCCTTTCCTTCTTCTTCCTCTGTATATCTTATTGCAAGCAATCAGGAACCAGTTGCAATGGGTCTTACAGGCTGATCTCAGTCAGAAACGTATGATTCAGGCCAACTCTTCCTCAATCCTATCCCTCTTCTCCTTACACTTTCTGTTTCCTCTTTTCCTCCTCCCATTCCTTTCCTTCTTCTTCCTCTGTATATCTTATTGCAAGCAATCAGGAACCAGTTGCAATGGGTCTTACAGGCTGATCTCAGTCAGAAACATATGATTCAGGCCAACTCTTATCAACACCACATCCATGGTGGGTGGAAATGAGAAATCAATTGATATCAAACTGGAATCCTCATATCAAATTTCGATGAACTGGTCCCAGTGCGACATGTGATGCATTAGACCCAATTATCTAATGTTGCAAATCATGAAAATACTTCTGTCTATTAGGTGCCAAAGTCAGGATACATTGTTGGGAATTATTTTTCACATAAGGAGACAGGGAATAAATATGTTTATAGAATTATTTTTCACAATACAATGTTAATCGAGGTAGCCAATTGTATTAAATAATCATCAAGATTACAAAACACTGTTAGTTTCCAATATTTAAATGATTAACTCATAAAATCAAAGGGAGGAATAAGATCACTTAATGCAATAAAACTATCTTCTTTCTAAGATAAGCCAATGAAGATCAATCTTGCAACAGGATCAAACTTCTTTCCAAGCAATCAAGTGCAGAGGACACTAAAAGTCAAAAACCATATCATTCATAATCAATTCAGCACTTGATTTTTGAGATCTAATTGATTTTGTCCAATGTAAGAATCAATGTGGTTACCTTTTGAAACACATTCTTGCACATAATCTCAAAATTTTGAGCAAACACACCTGAAATTACATAGTTTAAATATTTATGCGCTTGAAGTATAATTCCACAAATTAGGCCAAAATTCCATTTGAGATTCAAAATCAAGTTGACACATTGGGAATAACATCGTGCTACTCATCAGTGAAATTGAAGGTTATACACAAAATTGGAACTGAGAACTAACTTGTAACCATGATTAACAACTAGAGGAGAGGAGGGTAATAAGAAAACCAATTAAGAAGGATGAGAACAATAAAAAGTTCATTTTATACTAGAAAGATGAATTCACTATGGAAGATACCATGTTCATAATGATTGATGTTTAAGAGCAAAAAAAAGCCTGACTTAGATATAAATATGTTATAGAAAATCAAGCACATATACGAAATAAAACCGACATTCCATTTCTTTCACATAAATACATAGTGTCGTGTTTCCACTACACTATGCATAGTGCAGTAAAATGTAGTGTTTACACTATAGATGATCTCAAGTAGTTCTTTTCCATCATCTCCAATTTTGCTAACAGCCGAAAAGATCTAATCTTTTAGCTTAAGTGGGATGATCTTTTGGTCATGTGGTGCATAGTATTCTCTTAATTAAGATTAAAATGTCAACAATAAAGAAAATCAAGACCATTAGGCTCTAAAAGCTGATGGTTGCAAGATAATTATGATTATGCTATTTTGTAATGCACATAAAGTAAATTCCCAAAATTTTTTGCATCGGAACAAGTTTAATTTCTTTATATACCTCGAAATAAGGTTAAAGAGTATTACCATCATGGTCTCTTCATGCTCTTGTTTATGTTGCTGAGTGTGGCTTATTAATGATTTGCATTAACAACTTAACAACTTAACATGATATAAGACTATAGTCAAGAACTTAAGTTGTAGACTATGATTGCACAATATGCACTATGTCTTCAAGCCAGGGGATACATTGTCCTTTACCAACTAAGACAACAAAAAATTATTCCATAGACAAATGATTCGAGTGCAACCCAAAAGAGAATGATCATTAAGGTTAAATTTTTACAAAGTTTGGAGTGCAATAAGATGAAGACAGAAATGTAATCAATGTTAAGTTTGAGAATCATTCAAGAATTTCAGTCTACACATCTATCTGTGATCTTAACAAGCTCAAAAAAGCACTGTGCTATTGCATCCACCAAAAGGTCCTAGATCAATTAAAAAGGTGAAGTACCAAAAAGACTTTAACTTGAATACCATCAACGCATGGAAGGATTTCCAATATAAATTCTGAGAAATAAAATGCAAAGCCCAAAAGAGATTATTACGGTACTTCTATAAAGAGATTAAATTACCCATCACTGATCTACTTTTGTCTTCCAGTTGAACACTAATCAAGATAGGATTTTGATTATTGTTCAAGTTGGAAATATGATACAAAGTTAAGACAATTATACCATACAAGAGAGAAATCACTGTTCTGTTCTAGGCTTGAAGGTCAACAATTATTATCTCTATCGCATCAAGGTAGGATTTTGGCTCCACAATGCAATCACAGGCAAGCAACTACGAAGGGGGAGTGGGATTATGGGGGGGGGGGGGGAAAGAAGAGTGATGTACCTCAAGCTTCCGAACCACTCCCGAGGGGGAAGGAGAAGATCTCCTGCACAGGCGAGAACTCCACAAGGCCGATGTCCATGACGTACCCTGACACGGGCAGCTTGAGATCCCGGAGAATGCAGAAGGCGTCGGCGATCCTGCTCCGGGGAACGTCCTGGGCGACGGAGCAATGAGGCACCCAGGAATCGGGGCGGAACTCCTCCGGAGCCTCCACGCCTTCCTTGCGGAGGGCCTCGCAGAGCTGGGAGTGGAGGTGCAGGAGGGCGGCCGAGGGCGTGGGGGCGAGGAAGAGAACGCCTGCGTCAGAGGAGGAAGGGAAGGCGCCGACGGAGGAGAGGGTGAGGGGGAGGGGATCGAGGCGGGCGGCGAGGGAGCGGAGGGCGGCGTGGAGGCGAAGGGGGTCGAGGGTGGGGACGGAGAGGAGGGTGAGGTGGGGGCGAGCGGCCATCTCGATGAGTTGCGTGCTGATCTGCCGGCGGGCGAGCACGTTCCACGCCTTCAGCACCTGGTTCTCCAGCGCCGGGTCGAAGTACAACTCCACCGCGTAAGCCTGCTGTTGCCGCCCCACGGCCGCAGGTGGGACCTCCGTCTGCGGCGGATTCGTCGCCGGAGTCGGTGACGGCGTCGTCATCGCACCCTGTCCCTGCGCCATCGATTCCTGACCTCACCCACCGCTGCTTCGCCTCCTCTTTTTTCTTCCCCTTCTTTTTTCCTATTTCTAAAATCACCTACCGAGACGCTACCCGCCTCGCCAAACCGAGGCGACAGTGGAGATCTCATGTGACCCCACCAGTGTCAACCAATAACTAGCAGGGTAACACACGGTTTTGTTGTTTGGCAGAAGGGACGGAGAAGATGGGGTTTGGACCAGTCAGTACAAGGGTTTCTGACATCGGAGATGCCCATTAGATTTGTAATTTAAATATGTCCAGTTCTCACTCACTTACTGGCAGTTTTGCAAATTTACTGCTTTGTCTTTAATTTGTTCGTGATAAATATTTTGAATCTCCTAAATTTGCATATGAATATTTTAATTCTCCAATTCTTGTTATTTATATGAAATCACCTCTTAGTCGTTCATATTCCTACGTTTATTCGATAACATTAACATATGGCTAAGCGGCCAGCTAATGCATCGAACATCACCTGCATGTGGAACGAAAAGGCCACAGCGAACCACCAAAACGCAATGGTTTCAAAAGCTCATGCATCAACCTCGGCGGGGAGCCCGTGAACATGTTTGTTTGTGATCTCTGCTGCATCAGCTCCATATAGTATGGAGATCGATAGCCAACTCAACAATAGCACAATTAGATGGATTAATGAAGATATAATATAATCGTGTCGACGCTCATGCAAAAGGAAGAAGAAGACAGATTGTTTCTGATTTCACGACTTTTACAGCTATACGACCAAGCAACGGCTGAGCGATATAACAAAACGACATTTTATAATCTCACACACATTTATATGTGTATATTATGTATATATTTATATTTATATACTTTCAGTTGAGAAAAGGCAAATAGAGACCGTCACTAACGTGCGCACACCAACCTGTCCCCGGGAACTCCTCCGTAGGCCGGTCGTGGCGGAAACAGCGGCGAGGGGCGGAGCGTCGGAGATCGATGGGCGACTAGGCCGACGCCGGCGGGGCGGCGTATCGGGTGGAGAAGTCGCGGTAGCCCATGTACTCCTCCTCGGGGCACTCTCCGTGGCCCTCGTCGAAGTTGAGAGCGTAGCTTAAGGGGTCGTACTGGAACCTCGCCGACGCTGCCCTCCATCCGCCGCCGTGCCGGTTGCGCCCGAAGTGGCGGATGAAGGCATTCCACCGCGGCCTGGCCACCAGCTCCGACCACTCACGCACCTTCGTCAGCGCCGCGCCAAACACCCGGCTCAACCACCGGCCTTCGCGCTGGCCGCCGACACCGTGGATTTGCTTCCACGACTCGGCGGAGGAGGAGGAGGAGCCGGGGGCGGACCAAGCGGTCCAAAGGCAGTCGAAGTAGCGGCGACGGCGGGGGGCGAAACTCTCGTCGACGATGGGCTCCAGGCGTATCTTCTTGGCCTCCATGGATGATCCGATCGCGATCGGAGTAAAAAGATCGATGGACTCGGTTCGGTCGGGGGAATTAGGGATCCGATTGAGAGGGGATGAGAGGAAGAGGAAAGGGAAGGGAGGAGAGAGGGCGAGGTTGGTTTTGCCGAGAAGGATACCATAACCATTCGCTTCTCCTCTCCTCCGTCTTCGTCGAGACACACGAACGGTGGGCTGTGGTGCTTCCTTCATTAGGTGGGTATTTTAAGTTCTTTGTACTACTACTAATAGTAATAATAACAACTACAACAACATCAACAAGAAAGCGTATATCTAATTAGAACGAAGGGTGGGGCCAATCAGTCTTTTCATTATTTTATTTATATTTATTAACTTTATTGTATTTTTGGGCTTTAGGCTTCCGTTCATCGCCCGCTTTGGGTTGTCTAATACTTGTATGAGTTACAAGTATGCTAACTCATACTTGTAATATCCACGTCACCCCTGATATTTTGGTGCCACAACATCTTTGACCCCCATATCAGTGGACGAATCACAGGAAAGGAAGCGCACGGAACCACCATCACGTTGGACCTAGCGAGCGCCACATCACCCGAAAAATGCTTCGAGTGTTACTCGGTCAATCTAAGCAACACATGAATTAACGATGACTGGGCGCAAACGTGGCGAACACATCGGAGGACTGCCTTGTTTATATTGTTTCCTGTCTCAGCATTTTGTTTTCCGCCGCAATGCGGGATTCCCGTCGCCGAAGAGGAGCAGATGGCCAGAACACGTCTTGATCTGAGATCGGAGCGATCAGTGGCCAGATCTGGAAACTCAGGTATGTACACCTACAGAGAAAGCGAAAGGGGATTGGCTTAGAGGAAGACGATGAAGGCGAGGATGGAGATGGTCTTTTGGCGGAAGAGATGGTGCACCAGAGGAGACGCGTCGACGTCTTCATTGGGAACAGAGGGCAACTCAATCATGCATAATGGGGTTCCGGAGGCTCGCCGGAGATCGTCTCGTAACCCGGCGACGGAGGAGACGCGAATTAGGGCCTCAACGGGTCAGTCGCGAGGTATTCTGCTCTTTGAGGGCTTTTTTCGTAAATATTTATTTTCGATGTCGTAATTTGGAAAAAAATTGCTATTTCCTACAATCATCTAAAAAAAATAAAATATAATTTTACTAAATACAACCTCTCGATTACCGATCATATCCTTGTTTTTCACAACCTCAATTATCATTACTTCATATGAGTTTGTTGCATACAGCTCATTTCATTCGCTGATCAATAATTTTCACAAGTATCGATGTTGTAACCCTTAGCTACGTCCCTACAAGTGAAAGATGCTTTGACGATCAGAAGGAGAAGAAGAAGAATAAGAAGTGAAAGAAAAATGAATTATATGGAGGGACCGAGAAGAGTTATGAAGTAATAAGTCAGGATATTTATGTCCATTTATAGAGGAACATCTTAGGAATATTAAAATTTTTAAGATAGATTGCAAATAGTAAAGAAGGATTATCAATGAAAATCTCTTATGAAAAAAGGGAGCGAGAATTTATAGCAAAGGATATTAGGTTATCGGCCAAAATTACCTATAATACTGGTGTTCAAGAAGGATAAGAAGTATTGATGATTATGATGGTGGGATGAGGAACCTGGATTATTATTCCGATAGAAGGTTATTGGGAGTGCAAAGTGACACAAGAAGGATCTATTCAGGTATCGACAAATATGAGAAATTTATGGATACAGTGATGATGATAGAGGATATGGAGTATTATAGAATGTTGGTGGTTGATCCCTATGATCAAGCTGCCAACGCACTTGTATTCCAATCGACACACTGTTCATGATCCTTCTCCAATCAGATGATTTGCTATCAGCAGCTCAAGAGATATAATGGAAGATATAATGCTGAAAGCAGATGCAAGTATGTTGGAGGAGATTGGGCTTCGTTGGGCTATAAATGTACAACTGCATCTTCCCGGCCTCAAATTAACAGCAGTAGACCATGTATGAAATTGATGATTACATTCACTGAGTTTTATTTTCTTTCATGGTCTCCCAGCCACTCACAACACACTGTTCTTCTATCCATGATATGCATTATCATTTTGCAATTTTGGTGGAGAAACCATGTAGCTTACTCATAGTTTTATGTTATTTTAATTTGCTGGATTGTTGGAAGCCTTATATCCTGATATAAATCTCAAGAGATGGGGTTATTTAAGATGTTCACTACATTTAAAATCTTGAATTATTTCTTTTGATTGAGATTTTTCTGTGACTTTTTCAAAATGCCTGTTATTTTCAGTTATATGCATATATCCATGAGAACATACAAGTTGTTTTGCAGGTAAGCTTGGCCTTGCTAAGATTCTTTCATGATCACTTGTTTTGATCATTTGGTCATTCTTGCCTAGTAAATCTGTTTTAAAATTTTCCTATATTATAAAACTTATATATTGTATACGTAGGAGTGATAGAAAGAAATTCCAATCGTAACATTCTGACAACTCGAAGGGGCATGACTTCAAGCTCATACCATTTGGCAAAGGCTCCTAGTAAGATTGATTGCTGGGATGATAATGGTGGAGCTCATGCTCGCCAATCTCATGTCTGCTTTCAACTGGGATCTACCAGCAGGGATGAAGAAGGAAGACATCAATCAGCCTGAACGAAGCACCTGGTATTACTGTGCACAGATGATCTGCTCTGTTTCCCGAGGCCACCAAATATGGAGGAGTAGAGATGGAAGATAAGCCCACATGGTGATGCTTCTCCGAAAACAATGTTTAAAGATATGTTTGTGAATAAAGGTGAGTTGTGGGCTATGCTGGAGAGACTTTCTCATTGCCAAATGCACATCAGACTTCATCCACGGGATCGCAGATATGTTCCTCATTTGATCCTTCTTTAATGCAAGACTTGTTGTATATCATTTGCCTAATTGAGACCATTAGAATCGTTCACAACCCTGTGTTTTCTAGACAACTTATAGTCTCCTGTGCTTTGTGGTTTCAGGAGAGGAATCCCTTGGAAACTTTCACCAATCACCTGGCATTTTGGCTACAAATCTAAGAGACTATCCATTTGGAGGTGCAACCCAGTCATTTAGGTAAGTGAGATTTAATTACTTCTAACAAGTGTTTATCATCATCAAAGAAGTGGAGTGCATATTTAGTTAAGCTAATCTAAGTTAGCATAACATCATCAAATAACTGGCATGCATATTTAGTTCAGCTAATTTGATTTAGAATAGTGGTTTATCACATCCTATAAAAGGAACAAAATGAAGTAGAATTTGGTATCAATGGTGATGATGCCAGTGATGTTTATATCAGTCCAACTCAGTTTAGATCTGCACACGTAAAAAATTGACGTCATTTATGGTCCTCGATGTGGTCGCTCCAATACTTTGATTAGTTATAAAATGAAAGTGAAAATTTCAAGTATCAGTAATTGATCTTGATTACTATGGTCTGGTAAATATTTTATAGTAAGCTTAATCTAAGAAAATATTGTACCATATAAATAAAATATTTTTAAAAATTTTATATTCGGCTGGCGTCCATGGTTGAGATTCATTTTTCACTTGATGATTGTGTTGTTGCTTGTCGAGCCATGATGGAGATAAATATTTTGCTTATCAGATATTATATAATTTAATATAATCTGACACAAAATATTTTAATCCTTACTATTTTGTTATCATATTTTGTTGGTCTGTATCTTATATGATCATGTTGATGTATGAGTTAATATCTTCTAGAAACAAATATTTTATTGTCGGTATATTGATATTTGATGAATTATAATGCGTGGTGAATATGATGATATTATATTATGCATACTATAAGATACAATAAATGATACATGATTATTTATAATATTCTAAAAACTATTTTAGTTACATAATAACCACAGGAGCCATAGTATGTTCTAATGACCCATAGCAGAAGAAGACACGCCAACCATTAGATTCTCTCTAAAAAAAAATCCAAGCAGAATAAGGATAGACAGCCTAAGACGTGTCTTTTGCTAGAGTAAGTCGAAAAAACGAATGGCGTGGCTATGACGCTTCTGACCTATAGTATCGCTTTTCATATGTCATTTTTGGAGTTTCGCACCGTCTACGATTTCGAAAATTATCGGTGAGATGTCGCCGTCTGCAGCTCAACTCGTTTTTGCAAGCTTTCTTCTTCTTGACCCTAAATAAGCGTTTGTGCTGCTTCCTTGCGTGTGGAAGTGTAGTGCTACACGATGGCATCTCTTCTCCTCTCGGCCTCACTATCTCTCCTCCTCCTCCTCCCACTGCTCACCTTACTTCTCTTCTCAGGTAGGAGGAGGAAAGGTAACGCAGCACGGAAGCTCCCACCAGGGCCAAACACGCTCCCCATCATCGGCAACCTCCACCAGTTGGGCCGCAGCCTCCTGCACAACTCCCTGTGGGAACTCTCCAAGCAACACGGCCCTGTCATGCGCTTGAAGCTTGGCCAAGTCCCCGTCGTGGTCGTCTCTTCCGCGGGGTCGGCCGAGCAAGTCCTCAGAACCCACGACCTCGGGTGCTGCAGCCGGCCTCGCACCATCTCCGCCGCGAAACTCTCCTTCGGCGGCTCCGACGTGGCCTTCGCCCCGTACGGAAGCCATTGGAGGCATCTGCGGAAGGTTTGCGTGGCGGAGCTCTTCACCACCAAGAAGATCACGTCCTTTAGACCCGTGAGAGAGGAGGAGGTCCAGAGAACCATGGAATCGATCCGTTCTGGTGCTCCCAACTCCGTCGTCGTCAACCTGAGTGAGGAGCTGCTCTCTCTTGCTGCCAATATCACTTGCAGGACCGCCTTCGGCGGTCGCTGCCACGACGGTTTCCAACGCATCGCCAAAGAGTGTCAAGCAATCTTTGCCTCCTTCTTCGTAGCAGACTACTTCGCCATGCTCGGGTGGGTGGACGTCATCAGAGGAACGCAGGCTAGGCTTCGAGATGTCTTTCTTAGACTCGATGCCTTCTACCGTCGACTCGTAGATGACCATCTCGATCCAAGGAGGCGGCGATCCGACGACGACGGTGAAGACACCTTGGATGCTCTGCTCCGCCTCCAAAACGACGACAACAATATTACAGACGCTCACATCAAAGGAGTACTCATGGTGCCTTTTGCTTGTACCTTCAGCATCACACACACACACACACAGTCATATACTAAGCTAGCTCGGTTTTTGATGATTCTGTAGAACATCTTCGTTGCCGGGTCCGACACATCGGCGTCGGGGGTAGAGTGGGCGATGACGGAGCTCATGAGGCACCCGGAGAAGCTTAGACGGGCACAAGATGAGGTGAGAGGGTGCGTCGGGAGGAAAGGGAAGGTGGAAGATAGTGACCTCCCCCAGCTCGGGTACCTCGAGTCCGTTGTGAAGGAGACGCTAAGGCTGCACCCTCCCGCTCCACTGCTTTTACCGAGAGAGACGATGGAGCATGTTAAGCTGGATGGATATGATGTTCCTCCCAAGACAAGGATCTATGTGAACGCATGGGCGATAGGGAGGGATCCGAACTCATGGGAGAGGCCGGAGGAGTTCGAGCCTGAGAGATTCATGGGGGGCTCTGTGGACACGAATGGGCATGACTTCAAGTTCATACCATTTGGGGAAGGTCGAAGGATTTGTCCTGCAAAGAACGTTGGCATGGCAACGATGGAGCTTGCGCTTGCCAACCTCTTGTATTCTTTTGATTGGGATTTACCAGATGGGATGAAGAAGGAAGACATCAGCCTGGATGAAGCGCCTGGCATTACTGTGCACAGGAAATATCCCCTGGTTCTTGTGGCCACCAAGTATGGTGGATTAGAGGTGAAACATCAATCTCAATGTTGATTCTTCTATGAAACCCAAAAAAATAAAATAAAAAGAGAGGCTTAAATTCATGTTGTATGAACAGACCTCTCCTGTGGGTTATACAGCAGTCTCGATCATGGTTATGATAATGGTAAAAATGGTATTGTATTCATGTTGTAAGGTCTCTGTAAAAAATCATATGCTGAAAGAAAAACAAAAAACAATTCAGACATAAATCATTAGAATGCTAATTACTACTCATGAACCCATTTGTGTTTTAATATTTTTTTTCTTTTTCAATCGGTTTTAAAAAAAAAACTGAAATTGTTGATTTTTTATTCCAAGTTACAATATCAGAACCAAACCGTCAGATTTGGGATTTCGATTCGGTTTCAGAACAATTGAACTATTGACTGACTCTATTCTATTTCGGTTCATGACTCATTCAGTTTGGATGAAACCATGACATATTTCCAACTCAATATGAATCCATATACATATTTTCAAAGACTAATTTTTTTTTTTTTTTTTTTAAAAGGAATGAGGCAGGCATCATTCCTTTTTGGTCTACTCGGGTCGTGTCTTTTTAACTCAATTATGACAGTTGCACTACGTCCCCTTCTTCACCACCACCTCTGTCGCCGTTCATTGTAGCTCCATTGCTCAATCTCTCACCTCCACCACTAACTCAGCTATTGCCCTTGTCAGCTTCTTCGCCTCTATCTCGTGTGATCTTTACGCTGCTCCCCTCCCCACCCTGATGGCTACCCATTGGTCCTCCACTAATGGCCGAGTTTATTTTGTAACTACTTCAAACCCAAACCTTCATTGTAGATGTATCAAACAAACCTAGACCTGATTGACAAAGTCAAAGCACGAGTTCATCTCTCAAGAATTTAACGTAGTGAAGTCACATAATACCATCGACTTAAGGTAGGAGACATAGTTTTGTTGTAAGACAAAACTGGGAAGGATTGCACTATATCTTAACTTGGTTTGATACTATAAACTCTTAAGGGATTTAAATGTCTCTCGAACTTACATATTTCATTTCTCAGAAAATACCATCTATGAAAAGCTCCCAATGTACAGGAAAGTATAGACAAATTTTGTAAATATTTTTCTTTTATTAATAAAATCATGCACAACATTAATGAGAGTCCTTACATCAAAATTGGACCATCTCAAAAAGGAAAAAGGAAAAGAAAAAACAAATGACAAGCCGACTTGACTCGTATGAGATAATTTCTATATCTTCGTCTTCTAGAGCCAAGGATGATATGATGTTGGGATCTCGATAGGGAGTCAACTTCTCGGTGTCAGGAGGGGATAGATTTATCATCAGCGTTGCCTCTCCATATTCCCCCATAGCCTGTTCACTTGCTTGACTTCATCGTCTTCCATAGGAGCTGTAGACTCACTATAATTGTCAATTCTATCTATGCCAACGAAGGGTACTTGATCACCAACTGTGAGTGGAATAGTAGAGTCTTCCAGAAGATTGATTTTGAGGTGGTCATATCGCGCTCAGGAAATTATAAGTTGATACCTAAAGTTGAAGGCATTGAGCCCCAATCAAGTTAACCCCTTCTTGTATCTTTAGGAGGCCTTATACTTGGCCACTCTCCTCTCGTCTCTACCTCAAGTTGGTGAGCCTCCTCCTCCTTGAGTTGCTTTGTCAACCGCTCCATGGCACGTTGGAGGGAGTCAACCTTAGTCTTTAGTGTGTCAACTTCGGTTTTAACCTTTAGAGCCATATATCTAAATCTAAATTTGTTGTCCCTTGCCTCATCGGTCGACTTCTTGTAGACTTTGACCTAGTTATAAAGCTCCACAACTAAGTCTCATCTCGCCTCGTTCTAGTGCTCCAGCTTGTCAACTCGAATCTAGAGTCGGGCCAGCTTGTTGTATTAGCAGCCGCTCTAGGTCATCCTTCAACTCATCACTCCTTCTTTAGTTATTCATTATCTTTCACCTAGCAAGCCATGGCAATCAATGAGTCCGGAGCTCTATCGATCATTGCCATTATGATGTGGTGATTTGTTAGAACCCCTGCAGATTCTAAGCTTGGGGTGATATTTATAGGGGATCGACCTCCTTGGAACTCTATAGGGGTTCCTCCCTCCTTACTTTTCTGCACAAAGGCTGAAAGATAATTGATTTATTGATGATGAAAAGAGGGCTGAATATATGCTATTTATAAAGCTTTTAAATACTAACTCCTAATATGATTCATACTCAAAAGACTCCAACTCCTAGTCATCTCCTAACCAACTCCCTTACTTCATGTAAACTAAGACTCCAACTCATAATATAACTCCTAATCAACCTTAGAGAGAGTCCTAACTAAATGAAACTCTCTTTTTTATCTTAGTCGCCTCCTCTCAACCCTAGCTGACTTCCCCTCATCAAGGTGGGTGACCAATTGGGTTGATTACAAGATTGACTTAGTTGACCTGACTCGAATCCAACTTCGACTCCTAACCCAACTCCAGTTCAGCCAAATCCTAACCCTACTAGGATTTGGGCTGATTTATTACAATGGACTCGAATCTTCTTCTAGCTGACCTAATGTCAGGTCTAGATTAGTCAACAATACCTAGTCTAAGGACTCAACTTAATCGACTAGGACCCGACTCAGCTAGGGTCTCAACATGATTCTACAAAGGAATGACACAAAATAAAAGAGAAGGAAAGCAGTGGAATCAATTACTCATCGTGATGAGCTACCTGTAGGCGTCGACCATGAGGTCTTCTATTGATCTCATGTATAAGCCATTTGCCAACCTTTGGTGCAATATGTTTTGATTCCAATAGGCGACCTCCCTTAGAACCTAGTAGGGCTGATTTGTGCTAGTGATGTTCCAAGAGGGGTGAAAACGCCCTCCTCTCCCTTGGGCCACCCCATCACCAATTTGTAATGGTACAAGTTTCATTAAATATTTAAAATCATAAACTCATTAGTATGCAGTGGGGCACCATAGTGTCACGAATAAAAAGATAAACATGGTGCTCGATGTAATGCTCATGTATATTCATGTATTTTAATTTTTTTTTATGCTTTGTACAACAAGTAGCGGGCTAGCAATAAACTTGGCAGCCTAGTTTGATTAGCTTTTGTGGCCATTTTCGGCTTGTAAATGAAAGTTATATCATGTAGACATTTATGAAGATTTCGATCTGTAATGGATCATGATCCTTTGTGTGCGTCCGTTCAGAGCTTATAAAGTCCATGATTGTAATTTATATTAACTATAAATTATTTATTAAAATAATTACTTGTGGATCTTGTGTAAAATGTCTTCTCTAACATGTTTTCTCTTTTATAAGTCCTAAGGGACTATAAGAGGTTTCAAGGAGGCTGATATTTACGGATGAACATGTAAGGGTGCCATACTGTCATGAACTTAGCTAGTTTTGTCTAAGTCGTGCAGCACCCTTGCATGTATATCTGCAAAGTTCAGTCTCCCCGAAACCTCCTAAGGTCTCTTAGGACATACAAAAGAGAAAACGAGTTAGAGAAAACATTTCCCATAAGATCCACAAGATGTTGGGAAACCTAAGCGGGTGCATCATATGCGCAGCGAAAATCAAAACAAAGAATCGATTTCTCACGCAGATCAAATCATCGTGCAAAAGATTGGGGTCACGAGAAAAACATAAAAATTGAAAAAACCACGATACGTGAGAGATTGATTTTACCTAGGGAGATCGTATATCCCTGTATTCTAAATCCGGATGGAGAGGTTGAAGGAGGTCAAGCGTCCTCCTCTCCAACGGTATTTACACGATGGATCTCTACAGCAAAACTCCTCCAATCTGATCTCCAACTGTTGCGCAAAGGGAGGGAGGCGAATAGGAGGGGGAGGCCAAAGTTGTAACCTATCAACCATGAGTCTCCCTCCTATTTATAGAGAGCCACCAAAAACCCTAGGGCTCCTGCCTTAGTGGGTATTGGATCTCCATCTAATAACCCACTAACTTTACATTATTGGATCTCTATCCAGTAATCTTCTTAGGCCTCTAATTAGGTCTTAAGTAAGGAGCCCATCAGCATAGGGTCTCATCTAATGAGAATATGAGCTAATTGGATCTCCATCCACCATATGTGTGTGACCCTCTAGGCCCGATACCGAGCTGGCCGTGAGTTGCTCCCATCAGAACTCTTTCTGATATAGTAAATTATTATCTAAATAATAATTCACTTGACTCATCGATTATGGACGCACTAGGCCACTATGCCATAGTCCCCAGACCCGTCTGTCCACAATTACCATGTATCTATAATCTCTCATCTATATCCCAGAAACCATATATTAGACATGATACTGTCAGGTCACATACGAAATCAGTTTATCTTGCTCTAATCAGATTCTACCAGAGAACTCTTTCTCTCTCAATCTAAATGATCCTGGCTAGGGATTTGTCTGAGCAAGCACATATGAGATATTTCTCTCGTGATACCAATAGTGGATGATCCTCTATTGACACACAATTACCTTCGTAAGGTTAGCTACCAATCCTGATAACTAATTGTACCAAATTTGGAGCTTTCCGAACCTGTAAGTTTGGCGTCAAAGAAAGGAGTACTCATACAAGGCATCCTTGGTGTCTCAAATCAAAGGACCAGATACACAACTGAGACTATGGAATCGCTATATGACATTAGATATCTTTAACCATACAACATTCCATAAGCGGATCAATTAGTGAACTCATTCTCCAATGAGCACCTCTACTATATCCTCAGTGTCTCCACACAAGTGGCTATGAGACCAGTTGCCTCAATCATATGGATGGGTATATAATACACCGGTCTGTCTGGTTATCTCGATATCCCTCTCGAGCAACCTATGATCGGGATTATTCAGTATATGTGTTTAAAGGTGAATCGATCTTATTATCGTGATCTCATCATGATCCGACTCCATTGCACAGAACCAAGGACATCATAATATATATGTCACATATAATATAATGTGAGAATAGACCAATAATAATCATAAGTAAAAAGATCACACAGCGTGTCACACGTGCCATCACTCACGTGCTTGGCTTGCGGGGCACTTGTAATAAACAATCTCTCACTTGTCTTAAAGCCAATCACCTATGTGTCTGATCTTCATCAGACCCCTGTGACGCTCAAATACAATCTGAGCTAGTGGCTTTGATAGTGGATCTACAATGTTATCTTCAGATGAAACTCTTTTCATTGCTATATCTTTATGGGTCATGATCGCTCTAATCAGATGAAACCTCCTCAAAATAATTATGATGAGACTTGGGTTTCGTTGCTAGAGCTATCGCCCTATCGCTATCACTGTATATGGGAATCGACTTCACATTGCTCAGAACGATTCCCAAATCCCTGATGAACTCCTTCATCCACACCCCTTCCTTTTGCTGCTTCTGCTACAACAATGTATTCCGCCTCCGTGGTCGAGTTAGCAATAGTATCTTGCTTGGAACTCGTCCAACTTATTGCTCCTCCATTCAGGGTGAAAACATATCCTGAGTTTGACTTGCTATCAACAATGTCGGACTGAAAACTTGAGTCTGTGTAGCCTCAACCTGGAGGCTACCTTCTCCGTATACCAGTAAAAAGATCTTTAGTCCTTCTTAAGTACTTAAAGATACACTTTACTATCTTATAGTGTTCCAAACCTGGATCCGTCTGATACCTACTCGTGACAGTCAAAGCATGCGCTATATCAGGCTTGGTACATAGCATAGTATACATGATAGACCCTATCACTGAGGCATAGAGTATCCTATCCATGTCTGCCTTTTCTTCAGGAGTCTTTAGGGACATACTCCTAGAAAGTGATATTCCATGTCTCATCGGTATGAAACCTCTTTTGGGATTCTCCATGCCAAACCTTTTGGTAATGGAGTCTATGTACCTAGATTGGGACAATCCAAGCATCCTCTTATATCTATTTCTATATATCTGGAATCCCCTAGGATGCTTCCTCTAAGTCTTTCATGGAGAAGTTTCTGGATAGTCAAGTCTTTACTCTGGAGAGCATTCCTACATCATTCCCAATGATTAGGATGTCATCCACATATAATACCAAGAAGGTGATAGCACTCTCACTTACCTTCATGTACACACAAGGTTCATCTTCATTCTTATCGAAGTCATAAGATCTGATCGTCTCATCAAATCTTATGTTCCAACTTCGGAAAGCTTGCTTTAGTCCATAAATGGACTTGAGCAACCTGCATACTTTATCTGGACTCTCTATAGATACGAATCCCTTTGGTTGTATCATATACACCTCCTCCTCGAGGTTGCCATTGAGAAATGCTTATCCATTTGTCAGATCTCATAGTTATAGTGTGCTGCAATGTCCAATGGACTTAAGCATGACTACAAGTGAAAAGGTTTCGTCATAGTCAACTCATTGTCTTTGACGATATCATTTAACTACTAGTCTTGCCTTATAGGTCTCTACATTTTCATCTACTCCAGTCTTCTTTTTGAAGATCCACTTGCAGCTGATGGGTACGATACCCTCAAGTGTATCCACAAGGTTCCAAACCTTATCAGAGTACATAGAATCTATCTCAAAATTCATGGCTTCTTGTCACTTCCTGGAGTCTATACTCATAATAGCCTCCTTGTAGGTCTAAGGATCAACATCCTGAGAGTCCTCTCCACTGATATGTCCCACATATTTTTCAGGAGAGTGAGATACTCTGCTAGACCTACACAAAGTTAGAATTTTGTTAAGTACATGAACAAACTCGGGCTCTAGAATGGTGCTTGAGCTAGGTTCTCCAATCTCGCTCAATTCTATCTCACTCCCACTATTTCCACCAAGAATGTGTTCCTTCTCATGGAATACAGCTTTCTTGGTAATAAAGACCTTTTGGTCCTCGAGATGATAGAAATAATACCCAAAAGTCTCCTTAGGGTATCCCACGAACATGCACTGTTCCATCTTGATTCTGACTTATCAGGATTGTGTCTTCTAATATGAGAATGACAACCACAAATCTTAACTGCCTTAAGATCGGACTTCTTTCCTTTTTATATCTCATATGGTGTAGACACTACCAACTTTGATATAACTCTATTCAGAAGGAAAGCTGCGGTCTCTGGGCGTACCCCCAGAATGAGATGGGTAGGTCAGCGAAACTCATTATGGACCGCACCATGTCTAACAGTGTGTGATTCCTCCATTCTGATACACCATTGAGCTGAGATGTATAAGGAGGTGTCCACCGAGATAGAATCTCATTATCCTTGAGGAACTGAGTGAACTTCGTAATTAAGTACTCTCCTCCTTGATCTAATCGAAGAGTCTTAATACTCTTTCCAATTTGGTTCTCCACCTCATTCTTATATTCCCTGAATTTCTCAAAGGCCAAAAATTTGTAATTCATTAAGTACATATATCCATACCTAGAGAAATCATCAGTGAATGTAATGAGGTATGAGTAACCACCTATAGCGTGAGTCGACATGAGACCACATACATTACTATATATGAGTTCCAATGACTCAGTGGCTCTTTCTCTAGTTCTACTAAAAAGAGAGTTTGTCATCTTTCCATGAAGGTAAGGTTCACAAGTTTCATATGACTTAGAGTCAAATGGATCTAAGTATTCATCTTTCAACAACTTTTGAATCCTTCCCTCATATATATGACATAGCATACAATGTCATAGGTATGCATTATTCACCTTATCTCTTTTCCTCTTAGACGTATTTATATTCATGATGTATGGAGAAGTGTCTAACACATATAAGTCATTTATCAGGGTCCCTCTAGTGATGATCTCATCATCCATAATTATTGAACAACTATTGTTCTCAAAAACTAATTTATATCCACTAATTGTCAAACAAGAGATAAAAATAATATTTTTGATAATAGAGGGAACAAAATAGCATGCATCCAATGCAATTATAGCTCCACCAGGCAGATATAGGGTGACCTCCCCAACAGTAACTGCAACAACTTTTGCCCCATTGCCCATCTTGTCATGTACTTAATTGAATTTGCTTAAGCCGTGTGGCACCATTGCGACAAACTTGTAGACTTAGCTGGAATTGCCTAAGTCATGAAGCAACCTTGGCCCAATATTCCATACTTCGTTGGGATTGCTTAGGTCAACACCAAAGTGTATTTGCCCGCAAAGGGTTAGCCCAATTGTAACCTCATGCGGGTCCCGAAGGGACTTACAAAAAGAGAAGTTGATTAGTTTTGAAGACGAGCGATGGACAAGTCCCGACATCTCGTAAAGAGGGCAGCTCTTATAAGCAATTCGTCGAACACCTTGAGTGCAATAGAAAAAGAGAGAAAGAGAGTGAAACAAGACTTTAGATGGCTGTAAGAATGGTCGCAAGTCCACAAACGACGATTCCCAAGGGTGTCGGACGTAAAACATAAATTTCTTTTGAGTGCTCACGCCCGACTACTATCCCAAAGCCCCATCCAGTCCTGTGCCACTCGGGAGGTTCTAGAGGGCTGAGATGACTGACGTTTTACTCCGCTCAGCCCGATCATCGCAGCACGCGAAAATGATCCAAAATTAGGTAGTTTTGGGGCAATTTTGGCATGTTCTGGCTTCGTGCAGCGAGCGATCATTCTGCAGCATGACAGACTATTTCTGCTCATAATTCCTAGGTAAAATCACACAAAACTAAGGCAAAACAATCTGCCAAACATCTGTACAAGCAACAAAAGCGACAAATGATTCACAGAATGAAGAGTTACGGTTGAGCGACAACAGTTCGTGACATTCTCCCCCACTTAACTTGTCGACGCCCTCGTTGATGCCTGTTGATAGGCTTTAATGTAGGCTTCTTCATGTCGTAGGGCATCTTCTGGCTCCCAACTGGCTTCTGCCCGGGGAAGCTTTTGTCACTTCACCAAGTACTCAGTTTGCTCTGCTTCATTGGGTAGCTTAGTCTTGCGATCCGCTAGAATAGTCTCAACTCACTTTTTGTAGGAGGCTCTGATTGGGGGAGTCGAGTTGAAATATTTCGTGAGGCATCTTATGGATTTGAATGATAGGCTTTCAAGTTGCTTGCATGGAAGATATTGTGAATTTTGAACCATGCTGGTAGTTGTAACTTGTAGGAGACGTTGCCTACTCGGTTGATGATTAGGAAAGACCCTTTATACTTGCGCACCAATCCTTTATGCACTTTGTGCCTAAAGAATTGGAGTGATGCTAGTTGGAGCTTTACCAACACTAAGTCACCAACTTTAAATTCCTGGGGTCGCCTTCCCAAGTCTGCCCACTTCTTCATCTTTTTGGTCGTCTTCTCCAAGTAGGCCTAAGCAATATTTGTATTTCAATACTATTCTTTTACAAAGTGATATGCTGACGGACTACTTCCCGTATATCCAATGGCCAATGTGTGAGGAGTCGACGGTTGTTATCCTGTGATAATCTCGAAGAGGCTCTTGTTGGACGCAGAGCTCCACTACAAATTGTAGGAGAATTGGGCTATGTCCAACAACTTCACCCAATCTCATTGATTAGCACTCACATAATGCCGGAGAACTGTTCTAGCAGTGAGTTAATTCTTTTTGTTTGACCATCTGTCTGGGGGTGGAGGCTTATGGAGAAGTATAACTTCGATCCCAACAGTTTGAATAGCTAGGTCCAGAATCGTCCCAAGAACCGAGAATCTCGATCACTAATGATATTGTGTGGAACTCCCCAATACTTCACCACATTCTTCATCATCAATTTGGCCACCTCTTCTGCTAAACAATGTAGGGGTGTAGCAATAAATGTTACATACTTTGAAAACCGATCGACAACCATAAGTATCGATCTAAGTCCCCCTACTGCGGGCAAGCTTAATATGAAGTCCAAGGAAATGGTATCCCATGGCCTTTCTGGTACCGACAGTGGCTTCAAAAGTCCCACTAGCTTTCACTGCTCTACCTTATCTTGTTGGCACGTAAGGCATGTACGAACATAATCCTCTACATCTGTCCCCATCTTTAGCCAATAGAATGCCCTCTCCATGAGAGCCATTGTCCGATGAATACCCGGATGTCTTGCCAAAGGGAATCGTGACACTCTCTCAAGAGTTCACGCCTCAAGTTGTTCGCTCGCGGGACATAAACTCTATTCCCTTTAGTGTAGAGGAGTCCCTCCTGAACCCAAAATCATCGCGCATTGCCCTCTTTGAGGAGTTGCATCAGGGTTACTGCTTGAGGATCATTGTACAGTCCATCCCTGATCCTGGAAAGAAAGTTGGAGTGCAATTGACTTGCTTGGCCTCCGCCTTCCAAATGTATAGCATTCACTAGTTCCACTTTCCGGCTCAATACATCGGCCACGACATTTATCTTTCTGGGCTTGTACTCCATTACCATGTCGAACTCGGCCAAGAAGTCCTACCATCATGCCTATTTCGGGGAGAGTTTCTTTTGAGTCTGGAAGTAACTCAATGCGACATTGTCCGTCCTTAGCACGAATGGTGCTCCCAAAAGATAGTGTCGTCAGACTCATAGACAGTGGACCACCGCTGTCATCTCTTTCTCATGCACTGGACATCGCCGCTCGGTCTCATTGAGCTTGCGACTCTCATAGGCCACTGGATTCTCTTGCATAAGTACTCCCTCAATAGCGAAGTCAGAAGCATCTGCATGGACTTCAAAAGACTTCCCGTAGTCTAATAATCTGAGTACTGGTTCCTCTAATACAACAGTCTTTAGATCTTGGAAAGTCGTTTCACACTTGTCCGACCATCTCCAAGACTGCTCCTTCTTTAGCAACTTCGTCAGTGGAGCTGCGCGCTTCAAATATCCAGAAATGAAGCGCCGATAATAGTTGACGAAACCAAGGAAGGATCTCAACTCATGTACCTTCCTTGGTGTTCGCCATTCTGCCACAGCTTGCACTTTTGACTCGTCCATCCGAATGGAACCACCATCGATTCGATGCCCCAAGAATAGAATTTTTGTTTGCGTAAAGTAGCACTTCTCCCTCTTCACAAACAAAGTGTTCTCCCTGAAAACTCTGAAGATTGTCTGAATGTGATCAACGTGACGACCATAAACTTGTCCAAATACTCTTTGAAAAGCTGGTTCATCAGGGTACAGAATGAGGCCGGAGCATTGGTTAAACCGAAATGCATCACTAGAAACTCGAACGCTCCATACCTGGTTACACAAGTAGTCTTCACCTCATCACCTTCTGCAATGCGCACTTGTCAATACCCCAACCGAAGGTCGAGTTTGGAGAAATACTTGGCCTTGCCTAGTTGATTGAACAAATTCGCGATGAGTAGAATATGATATTTGTTCTTCACTGTCACTTTGCTCAAGGCTCGATAGTCGATATATAATTGGAGGCTCCCATCTTGTTTCTTTTGAAAGAGAACTGGAGCTCCGAATGGTGCCTTTGAACTGCGGATGAGACCATGGCTTAGCAGTTCATCTAACTGCTTACTCAGTTATGCTAACTCTGGAGGGGCCATGCGGTAGGGTGGTCTTGCTGGAGACAGTTGGTCTCATAGCTGCATATGTGGGGATAATAAAGGTACAATATAGGTGCTTATTAGAGAATGAGTTCACTGATTGATCAGCAATAGGAATGTTGGATGATTAATAATACTTGTGCCATAGGTGCCCTACAAGCTAATCACATAAGTGATGGCACCTATGACACACTATGATAATCTCTTTGCTTATCATTATTGATATTTTCTCATATTATATATATCTTGATGTATATTAAAATATCCTTAAATCTATACAATGAGAATCAGATCGTGATGAGATCATGATAATAAGACCAATTTATTTTTAAACATAGACCCTAAATCATCCCGGTCACAGGTTACTCGAGAGGGACATCGAGATAACCGGACAAACATGTGTATTATATACTCATTTATATAATGGAGGTGACTAGTCTTGTATCTACTCGTGTGGGGTTATTAAAGGTACAGTGTAGGTACTTATTAGAGAATGAGTTCACTAACAATCCATTTGCGGAATGCTGGATTGTTAATGATACCTGACGTCACATAATAATTTTGTAGTCTCAGTTATGTGTTTGTGATAGAACCTTGCAGAATTCTATCACAGTTTGATAGCTAGAAGGGGATCAACTCCTTTGGAATGTTATAGGGGCTCCTCCCTTCTAGGTAGTCAGTCGCAAGGCTGAGAATAAAAAGATATTTGATTGATTAAAAGTGGTGATAGATACATGCTTTATATAGGACTCCAAACCCTAAGCCTAGAGAGATTCCTCCCCTAAGTCAAATTTTCCTTTCACCCCTCTACCCTAGCCGACTTGCCCAATAAGGGGGCAGTGGCTAGGAGGCTGCAACTCCTCTCATGCTCCCTCCTCAAACCCTAGCAACATGCCTAATAAGGTGGGCGACGGCTAGGAAGCCCTAAGGCTCCTAGACTCCTTCCCTCAAAACCCTAGTCGACTTGCTTTATATGATAGTAGGCAGCTAGGTGGGGGTTTAATATAATCTCCCAGTGTTTTATTAGTTGCTACTTGATTGAATAGGACCCAACTAGGGTCCTATCAGGCACGTCCTCTTCAGATCAACCTTGTCCTCAAGGCTGAGGTTCTATAAATTCTGGGAACCCGGTCTTCAGGTCTTCATATGATTCCCACGTGGCATCTTCTATAAGTAAATTGCTCCAATGTACCAACACTTTAGTAGAGGACTGACGCATCACGATCATACGGTCATGTATTGCTTGTGGCTGAATTTGGATGTCTCCGTCAACAGTAGTGTTTGGCAGTTGACTTTGGACTGATTTGTTCTCTCCCAGCTTGAGTTTTAGGCAGGATACATAGAAGACAGGATGGATCTTAGCATTAGCAAGTAAATTCAATTTGTACGCCACAGTTCCAATACGCTTCGTGATCTGGTAGTGTCCATAAAAGCGAGGAGATAACTTCATGGATGCTCGTGTGTTTATTAATATTTGCTTATATGGCTGGAGATGAAGAAAGACCTAATCTCCCACAGAGAATTTCCTCTCGCTTCGATGTGTGTCAGCTTGCTGTTTCATTCTGGCTTGGGCGACTGATAGGTTATCCTTCAGTAACTGTAAGATCTTGTCCCTATCAATTAACTCTTGGTCGACCTGATCTACTTTGGTTGAGCCAATTACATATTTTGGAATTGCAGGGGGCTGGCCGACCATACACTGCTTCATATGGGGTACATTTAGTAGAGGAGTGATATATCATATTGTACCACCATTTGGCCCAAGGGAGCCATTCCGTCCATTTCCTTTTGGCCAGTCATTGGTGAAACATCTGAGGTATGTCTCTAAGCACCTATTCATCACTTCAGTTTGACCGTTGGTCTGCAAGTGGTATATCGTGCTCATCTTTAGTTTGGTGCCCTGCAACTGAAAGAGATCGATCTAAAATTTATTAGTAAAGAACCCTATCACAATCACTTACAATCAATATTGGCATCCGATACAATTCTACAATATCTTCCATAAAAATTTGGGCAATGCTAGAGGCGGTATAGGGATTTCGAACAACACAAAAATGGGCATATTTTGTAAGACGATCAACCATAACGAGAATTGTACATTTCCCTTGGGATGAGGGCAGCCCTTTGATGAAATCCATTGATATGTCAGTCCATATTTAGTCTGATATTGGTAGAGGTTATAACTTTTTGGGACTTGTTACCGTTTTACCTTTATGTCGTTGACAAACGTCGCATTGTGCTATAAATTCAACTATAATATTTTTCATCCCTCTCCAATAAAAAATTTACTTAATTCTTTTGTAGGTTCTAAGGAATGCGAAGTGCCCTGCTGCTGGTGTGGAATGCATCTCTTATAGGATAGTTTTTATGTAAGGAGAATCGAGTACAAGCACGATGCATCCCTTATAGCGCAAGTCTTTTGTATCCCAACTGTAATGAACCATAGAGCTTGGTTCCTCCAATTTTTTTATTATCTTGTTGGTCTTTGGATCATCCCTCCATTCTTTCCTAATGTCTTTGAGAAAGCCGCTGGTTAGAAGGGAGATTGCCAAAAATTCTGCTTGTTCGAGTAGCCGCAAAAGTGCATTTACAACAACATTTTCCTTTCCTTTTTTATAAGTTATTTTATAATCATACCCAAGAAGCTTCATTACCCATTTTTGCTATTCAGGAGAGGATATATTCTACTCCAAAAAATATTTAAAGCTCTTGTGGTCAGTTTTTATTTGGAAGTGTCGGTCGATCAAGTAAGGTCTCCACTTCGTTACTGTGTGTACGATCGTAAGCATCTCCTTATTGTAGATAGACAATTTTAGATGAGAGGGAGATAATGCCTTGCTGATGTAGGTGCGGGGTCAGCCATCTTGCATGAGGATGGCGCTGATCCTAACTCTGAATGCATCGACTTCAATGACGAAGGTTTTGTTGAAATAAGATATCGCTAATATGGGTGTTGATGTCATAACTGCCTTGAGATCGTCGAAGGCAGTGGAGGCTTTGTCCACCATTGGAAAGCATCTTTTATCATTAAGGATATGAGGGGTGCACTAATCTTCCCATAATCTTTGACGACTTTGTAATAGTAGCCTGTCAAACCGAGGAACCTGCGTAGCGATTTTATTTTCTTTAGGGTCGACCAACTTTGCATGACCTCGATTTTGGAAGGGTCCACTGCCACTCCTTCTGATATAAGGTGCTCAAGATACTCCACATTTTGTTGAAGAAAGGTACACTTTGATTCCTTGACAAAAAGAACATTCTCCCTGAGAATCATCAAAACAAGTCGTAAGTGCTTAAAAGGACTTTCAAGGGAAGGGCTGTAAATGAAGAAGTCGTCAAAGAATACCAGCATAAACTTACGAAGAAACCTTTGGAAAATATCATTAATAAGGTTTTAGAAGGTGGAAGGAGCATTAATGAGACCAAAGGGCATTACCAAAAACTCGTAGTGGTCGTTGTACGTTCGGAAGGTAGTTTTTGGTACGTCGTCTTTGCATACACATATTTGATGATATCTGGATCAGAGGTTTAGCTTTATGAAGACTCGAGCTCCCCTTACTTCATCAAGTAATTTATCCACTACTAGAATAGGTTATTTATCTTTGACGGTTATGCCACTGAGAGCACGATAGTCGACACACATTTGCCATGTTCCATCCTTCTTTTGTACGATAAGCACTAGCGAAGAGTAGGGACTACAACTTGGTCGAATGACCCATGTTTCAAGCATCTCATTCATAATTCTTTCTATTTCATCTTTCTGGAGGTGGGGATAGTGGTATGTCGAGTGTTCGCTAGTGGTTTGCCCAAAAGAATCAGAATCTGATGATCATGCTGATAGGTAGGAGGTAGGCTACACGGTTTGGCGAATACGTCAGAAAATTCAGTAAGCAGTTGGAGAAGGTTTTGGTCTTCAATTTTTGTTGGCTCCCACTTAGGTTGCTGCTGGAGTTGCATCAAGAAGACACTGTTCGTTTTGTGTAAAACTTTATTCATTCAATGTGTAGAAATCGTCATCACGTCGCTTCTACGTTTCCTGCATAGGATCACTTATTTCCCTTTGCAATAGAATTTCATAATTAATTTTGAAAAATTTCAAGAAACATCACTTAGTGTTGTCAGTCATTTGATGTCAAGCATGGCCTCATAATCATCAAGTGGAAGAAAGAAATTAGCAGTTATTTCATGGTCCTACAGCAACAATTTCACCCGCGAGCATCTTTGGTCGCACTTCATAATTCGACCGTCAGTGACCTTAACATCAAACTTGCTGCAATCTTAAATATAGAGCATCATCCGAGCAACAACCTTGCTATTCATGAAGTTGTTGGTGCTCCCGGTGTCGATGAGGATGGTGATTGGTTGTTGTTTGAGTAGTCCTCCCAATTTCATCATTTACGAGTTCGCGTAGCCAACAAGAGCATGCATCATGCAATCGGCTGGTTATGACTCGTCCTTCGTGTCCTCGTCTTCATGATCAAGGTCCTCTTCTTCATGCTCATGGTCCTCCTCTTCAACGGGTTCGATCATAAGGAGCCTCCCTTTTTTATAACGGTGGTCGCCGCTCCAAGGCTCATCGTAGTGCTAATACAAACCTTTCGCAGATCGGTCTCAAAGTTCTTCCCTAGTTAATTTTTTTAGTAGAGAAGGTCAACTGGCAGTAGGGGGGCTGAAGGCCTTAGTGCTACTGGTCGGGTGGTGACCCTAGTTCTTCGGATGTCTTGGTTCAATCGCTCCTCTTAAAGTCGCACGAAAGAGATGGCCGCCATTGGTGTGTATGGTTGTCGCGCCTTGACTTCTCGAATCTCGGGCTTCAACCCTTCGATAAAAATTTCTAGCAATTATTTTTAAAACGAATCCCTTATTTGATTAGATAATCTTTTGAACCTAGTCTAGTATTCTTGAATGGTGGAAGTTTGACGAATCTTAGCAAGTTAGTCATCGATGTTCTCGTATTCGATTGGTCTAAAGTGGATTAGCAATTTGTCTTTAAATTGCCTCCATGTAGGGACTCTGTGAGTATGTTAGAACCAATCATATCATTGTGTTGTGTCTCCTTTAAGATGTATAGTAGCAATGTCTACGATAGATGCATCTAGGGTCATGTGGCAGCGAGAGTAATGTTCCGCACGTGAAATCCACCTGATCGGGTCTCCTTCTTTCCATCTTGAGAAGTCCACCCACATGCGTGGATATGGAGTGTCCGCCATAGGTCCCTCTCTCTCCTGGGAGTCCTCTCTACGATCTAAACTTTCACCTTGTTAAGATCTCCTTGGGCTCGGTGGTCAACCCAAACTGAATTCAGCAAAGAGGGCGCATAGTTTGCCCTCCATACGCGTCTCAAAGGCCTCCAACTTGGCATCAATTAGTTCTTCAGATGCCATAGTGTATGACTCCATATCTGTATGTTAAGATTCTTCTTTTGCTGTTGGGTTAAGGGCATGTATTGGTTGAGAGGTTTGGTGGCTGAAAGGATTAGTGGATCGAAGGACGAAGGCTGTGATTTTGGGCTTAATAGGTTGTTGTTCAAGGTGTGGTTTGGGCTACTATTTTGAGGTTTTTTGGGGGCTGTGATGGTAGTGGCTAGAGGCTAGGAGGGTGATCTAGATCTGCTATTGATAGCAGCAACAAGTTTGACAAGGATCGGTTGGGTATGTTATGAATAAATGCTAAATTATGGAAGTAGAATTTTTCGTCAAAGAGATAGCAGTTTCTCGATGTAAATTCCAGCAATAAACTGAGGCTTTATGGAGAGAATTGATAACAAGAATTTAGTGCTGATAACAGCAAGGATAACAAAAATATAGTAGGAAATCTCAGCAGCAATTCAACAAGAAAAGCGACGGATGTTTCGATAGTAGAATTCTCGTCAAAAAAATCAGTAATTTTATGACGAAAAGTTGCAGCAGTATATGAATTTTTTCAAAGATAATTCTAATGAAGGATCTGATATAGATGAAAGCCTAGACAATGTAGAAAGTGTGTAAAAGTTTTTATAAAAAAAAGATGGCAACAAGTATGCGGTTGAAAACTTTTGCAGCGTATTTTCGTTTATAAAGATAGAAACTTTACGATGATGAGTATTCACAGCGAGGGAATAGATGAAAACTCTTTTGGGGTTTATGGATACAAAATTACAGCAGTAGTAAGGTTTCTGTAATAGAGGCAATACTAGATCCTGATGAAATTTGGAGTAGCGACAGTAGATGATGGATCTGCGACAAACGGTGATGATGGTGGAGTCAACGATGAAGATAGCAATTGTGGTAATAGCTTGGATGATGGTGGGCGGCTGGAAGGGTAGCAAGATCACTGTTCTGATACCAAATGATAGAACCCCACAGAATTATATCACAGTTTGATCACTTTGAAGGGGATCAACTCCTTTGGAATGCTATAGGGGCTCCTCCCTCCTAGGTATTTGGCCACAAGGCTGAGAATAAAGAGATCTTTGATTGATTAAAAGTGGTGGTAGCTACATGCTTTATATAGGACTCCAAACCCTAACCCTAGAGAGACTACTCCCCTAAGTCAAATTTTCCTTTCACCCCTATACCCTAGCCGACTTGCCCAATAAGGGGGCGGTGGCTAGGAGGCTGCAACTCCTCTCATGCTCCCTCCTAAAACCCTAGCCGGCCTGCCCAAGAAGTTGTGTGGCAGCTAGGAAGCCCTAAAGCTCCTAGAGTCCTTCCCTTAAAACCCTAGCCGACTTGCTTTATATGAGAGTAGGCGGTTAGGTGGGGGTTTATTATAATCTCTTAGGGTTTTATTAATTACTACTTGATTGAATATGACCCAACCATGCTAGGGTCCTATCAATCTGGTCCTTTGATTTGGGATACCAATGATGCCTTGTATAAGTAATCCCTTCGTTGACGTCAGACTTATAGGTTTAAAAATTTTAAATATGGTACAATCAATATCGGGAATGATAGCCAACCTTACGAATATAATTTAGTGTTAATAGAGGATCATCCACTCTAGTTATCATGAGAAGAATATCTCGTGTATGCTCGCTCAAACAAATTTTAGCCAGGGTCATTCGGATTGAGAGAGGAGTTCTCTAGGAGAATCTGATTAGAGTGAGACTTGGATAAATTCCGTTTGAGGCTTTACGTTACCATGCCCAGTATATGATATATGAGATATTAGATGGATAAAAGATTATAGATACACAATAACTATGGATAGACATGTTCGATGGATTAGATCTTCCTGTACCGTCTAAGGGATTATGACATAGCAGTTTAGCACATTTGTAGTCGATGAGTCGAGTAAATTATTATGGGGATAATAGTTCATTATATCATAAGGAGTTCTGATAGGAGCAACTCACAACCAGCTTAGTATCGGGCCTAGAGGGTCATATATATATATATATATATCTACGGAGTCCCTATTTTATTGTATATCCAATAAGCCATTATATTATTGGATTCTATAGAAAAGATCCAATAAGAGATTATTAGATAAAGATTTACTAGTCTAAATAGCTTGGATACTTAAATAGAGGTCCAATACCCAATAAGGCATGAGTCATTAGGATTAAGTTGCTTGCATCTCTATAAATAGGAGGATCTTCATGATTTATAGGCTAGAACTTTTGATAGTGCCCTCCTATTCTTCTTAGCCTCTTCTCTTCCTCCTTGACCCGACAGCCTTGTGATGTGCATCGAGAGGCATATCCTATAGTGATATGAGAAACATCGTCATCGCGTCTACCATGTGGATCATCGCTAGAGATGAGCCTATGAGTTCTCCTTCATCCTCTCCATTAGATCTGAAAATTTTAGGGATATACGATCTCCCTATGTAACACATCTCACATGATACGTGCGATTTTTTATTTTATAATTTTCTCGCACATCAATCGTCACACAACGATCAAATACTTGGCTTTGGAAAATCTGATTTTGTTTTATTTTTTGCTACGTATGAGATGACAATCGAAACTTTCCAAGCATAATGATATCTTGTTTAAGTACTCATTTCTTTGACATAAGACTTATAGGTCTGAAAGTTTCATATTTGGTATAATTGATTATCAGGAATAGTAGCTAATATTAAGAAGGTAATTAAGTATATTTGAGGATCATCCACTCTCGGTATGACGAGAGGATATCTCGTATACTCTTGCTTAAGCAAATCCCAAGCTATGATCGTTCGGATTGAGAGATGAGTTTTTGGGGATAATTTAATCAGAGTGAGATTCAGATGGATTCCGTATAAGGCCTGATAGCACCATACCCAATATATAATCTATGGGATATTAGATAAATGAGGGACTATAGATACACAGTAACTGAGGACAAACAGGACTAATGGATTAGATCCCCCTGTACCATTTGGGGAATATAACGTAGTGGCCTAATACATTCAGAAACAATTCTGATTCAGAAGGAGTTATAACATATGTGACTCACGACCAGCTCGGTATTGGACCTAGAGGGTTAAATATATATGGTATATATTATGACGAGTAAGATTTGGATATGAGATATCCACGGAGCCCTTGTTTTATTGGATATCCAATAAGCCCATGTATTATTGGATCTTATGGATGAGATTTAATAAGAGCTAACAAAATATTATTGGGTAAGAATCTACTAATTAAATAGGCTTGGGTATTTAGATGGAGATTTAGTATCCAATATGGCATGTTCTATTATAGTTTAGTCGACAAGAACCTTTATAAATAGGAAGGGGCCACAGGGCTAATAGGTTAGATACTTTTTTTGTTGCCTCCTCCTATTCTCCTCCCTTCCTCTCCTCCTCAGCCAACAGCTCCTATTTGGGGCATGTGGACAACAAGAAGAGCCGGAGAAAGTGCATGCAACCTTTTTGATGCGCCTGGAAAGGAAGATCGTGCTACAATTTGAGGAGTGTCATCACACCATATATCGTGTGGATCACTGCTAGAGATAAGGACATATGACCTTCTTCATCTACGCTTATGGATCTGGTTTTTCATGGACATACGAATCTCAAAAGATAAAACATCTAAAACACAATGTATAATTTTTTAGTTTTACTATTTTTCGTGCACCAATAATCACACGAGGATTTGATGATTTTAAAAAAAATATAATTTTTGATTTTGTATTCCATGTATAATTTTTTAGTTTTACTATTTTTCGTGCACCAATAATCACACGAGGATTTGATGATTTTAAAAAAAATATAATTTTTGATTTTGTATTCCATTACGTGTATGATGCCCAATATGAGATTTTCCAACAGCAAGTTGTCTAAAAGTGTGGAGGGGCAACACTTCCACTACCCTAAGCATCCATTTAACTCTTGAACAATTGGATGAGAGTTTATTTCCAAAGGAAATAAATGAAGACTCAATTGCATATTTCCAAAGGATATTATTTATCTGAGGAATGAGAGTGGTGACGTGGGAGAGGCGGTCCAGCGCGTATAGTGTATTTACTCAACTGTGCCAGTTGAATGGTCAGCTGCTCCAGCGCTCTGTACGAGCTACCCCCCTCCGCCACCGCCTCCATCGCCCTTGCCCGTAGCTCCGCTACCCGATCCCTCACCTCCTGCCACTCTCCACCCTCCGCCACCGACTCAGCCAGCGTCCTCGCCAGCTCCTCAGCGGCTGGCGTGCCCTCTTCGCCGCTCCCCTCCCCTACTCTGACAGCTACCCCTCTGTCCTCCACCAGCAGCTTCGCGTTCACGAACTGCTCCGCCTCCATCGGCCAGACCAGCAGCGCCACCCCCGCCGTCACCCCCTCCAGCACCGAGTTCCACCCGCAGTGAGTCACGAAGGAAGCCACTGCAGCGTGGCCCAGGATCGCCACCTGCGGCGTCCACCCCCGCACCACCATCCCTCTCGCCCCCTCGAATCCTTCCAGCGCCGCCGCCGCCGCAGCCCCGCCGAGCGCCCACAGGAAGCGGACCCCGCTCTTCTCCAACGCCGTCGCGATCCCGCCGATCTGGGCCTCCGTCGGCGTGTACTGGCTCCCGAAGCAGATGTACACCACCGACCGCGGCGGGCACGCATCTAGCCACGCCATGACCTCCTCCGCCGGGACGGAGCTGCGCCCGCCGCGGCCCCCCACAGCTCCCGCCGGGTGGATCGGCCCCACATCCCAGACGCGGTCGTGGCCGTAGGAACGCCTCAGGTGGGCGATGTAGTCGCCCTCGAGGGCGTCGAAGGTGTTGATGACGGCGCCCCAGCTGGCGGCGTTGGTCAGGAAGGAGTCCCTGGCGAACTCCCAGTCCGGGTCGCCAGCCTTGTAGCGGCGGTAGACGGAAGGGAGGTGGGAGTAAGGGAAGGAAGGGGCGGATGTGAGAGAGGCGAGGGTGACTGAAGAGGAGGAAGCGGCGGCGTCGGAAGTGGGGGCGGGGGGCATCTGTCGCCAGACGTGGTCGAGGATGGAAACGCCGAAGGCACCGGAGGAGTAGAAGACGACGCGGGGAATGTCGAGGTCGGCGGCGAGGTGGTGGGTCCAGCCGATGAAAAAGTCTGAGAGGAGGGCGAAGGGAGAGCGGGTGAGGGAGCGGGCCCAGGAGACGACGGCGGGGCGGAGGGAGGAGAGGGCATGGATGAGGGCGGCGACGGAGTTGCCGTGGGAAAGGTGGCGGACATGCTCGACGCCGGGGGCGAGGGTGGAGAAGGAAAAGGGGAGGACGAGGGGGGAGGCGGAGGGGGTAGCGGCGAGGAAGTGGTCGAGGAGGGGGAGGTTGGCGGGGGTGACGATGACGGTGAAGGAGAGGCCGGGAAGGCGGATGGATAGATGATGGACGAGGTCGAGGAGGGGGATGAGGTGGCCCTGAGCGGGGAAGGGGAAGACCAGGAGGTGGTGGACGTCGCCGGTCGTCGACATCAGGCTTGACCCACCCGGCTCAGTGGTGCAAATGGAAGCCACTCACCTTCATACTAATATAGGATGTGATATCACTTGTTATATTTTTAGTTAATACAACTAATAACGTTAGGATAAAAAAAATGATTTTTTTTATTTTTAAAATTATAAAAAAATTAATATAAATTTTTTAAATACAAATCATGATGCTAATAGAGTTTACATGAAATAATCTATAATTAGTTTTGAAGATAATGACATCAGTACTAAGATGTCATGGTGATCGTCATATTGTTCATATTTGAGGATCAACATTAATGAACTTAAAAAGAGTATTAATGAAGTGGAGTATAACACAAATTGTTGACCAATCAAGATTTAGTCAAACTGTCCTTCATTTCTCAGAATAAATCTTACTTATAGATACAATACTTTTTTATTTCTTTAATAAAAAAAAGGAGAGGATACTGTGTCAATAGATGAAAGGATCTAACAAAATAAAAAATATATATATTGGATTTATTTTTTATGTCTTGTGCCAGAGGGGTTTACATGTTGCAGACACTAAAATAAAGATGTTGACTTGCAAAAATAAAAATAAAGACAAGATTGATAGTTGGTTGATCAACTCAAAATAGGCGAGCAATGATTTATAAATAGCCTCAAGAACTCTCGATGTCTCGAAAACAAAAGCCTGCCTTATAAAGCAAGTTTAATTCTAACTAAACATTTAACGTAAACACAAGAAAAAGGTTCCCTATGTAACTATGACCAACCCATGAGGCCCTCAATTTGCCTTCTAACTATTGGCTAAGATGTCACAGTTTGGTAAAAGCCTTGGGAGAAAAGGAGAAACATAAATGGAAAGAAATAATGGTCATGGATGACAATCACGGCTAACCTAATTTTCCTTTATCCAGATTGAACAAAGAGAGAATGGTCAATCAGATGTAAAGCTTTAAGTTCACAGCTCGGTGAATTACTTTGTGCCATTACAAGTAACATAAATGCTAAAATGTCATCATCAATGAACAATGCCAGCTAGTCTTGACAAAACATGATCATCGTTATCTTGGCAGGAAGGAGAGAAACGTATGTATCTGAGATCTTGTACATGAGACAGAAATTTGATGAACTCACAAATAAAGGAATCAGAGATGACGTACAGGGAATGTGGCCTTCTCGACTCTGAGACAGCATCATAGTCTGAGCAGGTAGGCGCTATCGGCAAGAACTGTGCAAGTTCATGCCTCCATGCCATATAGCATGCATGAAGACAGCTGCATCAACTTTGGTTGTTTAACTTGACTGCTTAGATTTTGTCAATATCACTATCTAAGCCCTGCATAACACAAAAAAAAATTTCAACTGAGCAGACAAATACACATCTTATTCTTCCTAACATAAAACCATACTAATTCTCGCAAATACATGTTTTGTATTTTAGTTCCTTGTTTTATTGTTCTTTCTGAAAATTTACATTGTGACTTATTAGTTTAATCCTTTTTTAGAATAGCTTTGAATATCTCCCTTAATCTTACAATTTGATATATGAAAAAAAACTCTTGTTCCATTTATCTACATCTTTTCTATCATTAAATTATGTTTAATACAACCGATCTATCTCCTAAACCCTTTCAAACTACACATATACAATTAGCTTTTTTCAGTCGTAATTTAATCTTCTTTGATGCTTCTTTTATCATATTTGTTCTAATCTCATGAATAAATCCATGATTTATAAACTTCCCACTGTTGTTTTAATCTAACACATAATCATCATTAAAATAAAATAAAATAGTGCAACAACAAAGGGCAAAGGATATTTATTGGTCATATAAAGGTGATTAAATGGAAGACCATATTGGTCATGCTAGCAAGTAAATAACCACAAAAGACCATGTGAAAATAAAACCAACTATTTTTGACAAGTTTGCATGAGCAGCAATGCAAATAATAATAATTCAATGTAATTCATAGATACCATCATTAATTAGAAGCTGAATGAATATTCAGATCACATGATTTATATCATCATAGCATTAATCTCATCTATGGAGAAAACATAACAATGTCTTTTCCTTTAGTTTCTTGATCACAAAGAGAGCAAGAGTTACTCGAAGGAACCAGACCGTCATATGTTACTGTATAATGGAGACTAAAAGCTACTGAATTTCATGTGCTGGAA